>CAWUFW010007282.1:200000-800000 GCA_963921515.1 Calotriton arnoldi
TACACAGTGATTGCGGTGATTCACACATCTTATAGTTAACAATTTTTAATGTTAATACTTTTATTGTAAAATAAAGTGTAAAAATATTAAAGTAAAAGTCACCAGTGACAAGCAGTTTCGCCACATATCATAAGTCATGCTAAACTGCATAATTGAAAGGAGTTGAGTAAGCTAGTATTGTATTCATTATGTACTAGTGGAGTGTATGTTCCAGACTGAGTGCGGTTTTATCCTTACATTGGTACCTTAAGAGAATTGATGAAGTAAGTCAAAGCCACACTCCACTTCTAACATGGCTAATATTATAGTAAGTATCAGAACAAGAATGGGGGGAGAGCGAGGAAAAATAAAGGGACGTCCCTGTCCCCAGGTTCAATGTATAAACAATGTGGACGTACCCACTGGAAAAAACAAAAGGTTAGGACTCACTGTGATAATGAACAGTGCCACAAAACCATTAGGTTTTATTAAAAGACCCCTCACACACCAACCTAGTTGGTGTCATGCTTCATCATTGGGGTCCCAACCGGGTGGCCGAATGCCGCCCGGTTGTGCTACAACGCCTGACTACAGCGGAGCTGGTGTGGTGTATTAGTGTGATGTGAGATGTGCAATTAAAAAATATCTCTGGGAATCCGTGCCGAATGTATTTATTGATGGCGGCCCAGGATATGTTAAAATCCGAGAGCGCAACTAATGAAGTTATATTAGACCTATAGTTGTGTGTGATGGGTCTACATGTTTCAGCCCCTGTAGGAAATAGAGGGGCTTTCATCAGGACCGGGTGAATAAGGTGAGTGAGTGGCAAAATAACGCCACGTGAGTATTAAAATTCACAACACACACGCTAAGGTGTGTTGGAGAAAATGAGGGAGTCGGTACTTACGACCCCACTTGGAAAAACACTAGGATAAAGTGTCTAGCAGCATTTCAGGGCCCGGGAGGGGAATCGTCTGTAGTCACACATTCGTCAAGACGGATTTCCCGCTACAACCTACTTCGATCTCCCGTGGACCCGGCTGCTAGACACTTTATATACATTCGGCACGGAGTCACAGTGAGTCCTAAACTTTTGTTTTTTCTAATATTATAGTAAACCCTCCTAAAGAATTTTGTGCAGTCCAGATGAACCTCCTATACTATGGCTATAATGGAAGGAGTATTTTTTAAACTACATAGCGACTATTGATTTCGAAGACAAATTGCCGTATGAAAGAAAAAAAAGCATATTACTGCATTCATTGGGTTCTGAAGGGTTAAGAATTTATGGACAACTTCATAGAGAAATGATGGTGGGGGATGGTAATGTGTTTGTTGGAGCCATATCACAAATGGACAAGTATTTTACAAATTTTTCCCAAGATGTGTATAGCGGTCACCAGATACAAATTCTTTAACTGGAAACAACAAAAGGAAGAAACTACAGATGAATACTTCACAACATTGAGAAAATTATCATTAGATTGTAGGTTTGGAGATCAAGTAGTAGTGCATGCGCATGATTCAACGATGCAGGAAAGTTTATGGGTTAATGGTAAAACAGAGTTCAAAGATGTTTTGTCCATAGTATGTAACCAGCCTAGAAAAATCTACTCGGTATGGTGAGTCAGATTTGATCAGGCCGTGTTGTATTTAGGACCTACTCGCCCATTCTGGCGAGTGTCAAAGACCAGGTGCTCTGTTCAGTCAGAAAGTAAAGGAGCAATAAATATGCCTATAAATCTTGTTTTTATCTTGTCACATTTCCTCTGTGTGAAGAGACAGAGATGGTCAGAAGTCCGTTTACAATTACCTTTCCTTCTCTGACTGCAGAGTTCCAGGATTATGCAAAGTGAACTGTCTGATCTGCTGTACCAAGTGTGCAATGAAAGGCTGTAGGGTATCCGGTTTTTCCTAACGTACATTTTGATAGCTAATAAGTCAACTGTACAAACATTTCAAAATATATTTCAGTAGTTGTGAAAGCCTATTTTTGTACTTCTGTGATGAAAACAATATTTTAATAGAATGAAAAACAAATCAGAACGGTTTACTTGGTGATGTGCAAATGATAAATGTTTTCTGAAACTCCATTTTGACAGGTTATTGTTGATACACCATATAGTTATATCAGTAAAGATGCATGGTAGCGGGAAGGTTTTTGGACATTTCTTGGAAATTTACTGTCTGTAAATGACAGTGTGCTAACACATCATGCTTTAGTAATATATTCATTTAAAGTGAGTGTTTAAACATGAACTGAGAAACACTCCTGCCCTGATGGTAATGCTTGCTCTTTGTAAACTGAGAGACAAGTCTGGGATCATGTGTACCCTATATGTGGCTAGACTCTTATTACATATGGAGAAAATATTTAGTCTGTTTAATCAAAAGAGTTTTGTTTTGTACAGCAGAAATGATAAACTTGCATATTTGAAGGTGCATTCATATGTAGGAATGAAGAAAAAGGTGAAATATTTGCTAAAGATCACGCAATTTGAGACCAGTTTATGGGTCAAGTACATTACACTTAGGTCAAGTAGATTATTAAAGTTACTCAAACTGCAGGTCTAGTTACAATTTTATGATTTTTTCAAGGCCTGCGTAAGGCAGAAATTTCAGGCAGGCTTGCAAAAGCGATAATGAAAACTACTGAACCTGAGTCTGAGGTAGTAGCCAAAGTTATCATTGACAAAACTGGGAACAATTCCTAAAAAAAAAAAAAAAAAGGGGGTACAAATCTCGGGCAGTTAATGAAAAACTAAAATGATACAGGTGTGTCGGTACATCCCACTTAGCAAATAGTAAAAACTGTCCTGCAATATAACAAAAATGTAGTAGATGTGAAAAAATGGGCCTCTATATGCGTGTCAGCAAGAGGAAAAAAGAGAAATATGATAAAGTAAAATGTGTTGAGGTGTAAGGTACTAGTACTTCTAGTGAAGAGTAAAGTGAGAGCGTCTTAAATGTTAGAGAAAAAGTTGTACTAAATATCTCAAATGAAAACACTGGAAACAAACTTGTATGTTTCATGAAGTTGGGGGAGGGCGTAGCTATACATATAGAAGCAGATTCTAATTCACCCTACACTATTGTGAACGAAAAAGCATGAAAGAATAACTTTGAAAAGAAATTAGGATCTTTTCTGGTGATTTTTGATATTGAACCAGAAAGTTACATTGGTGAGACTATTGACATGATTGGACACAGGAGATTTATTTTCAGAGTAAAAAATAGGAAGGTTTGGGGGGCGCTTGAGAGCCCACGGGCAAGATGGCCGCACCCTAGTGCAGCTCTGCCAGTCGGGAGCCCAATCCATTAATTACCCTGCCTTCCAGCACACATCCATCCCACTACCGAGAACAACTGTGTGGGTGAGAATGCTGAGGGTCTGCGCTCCCTAATTTTGAGACCCTGGGGCGAGAAATGTGAGCCGCAGAGGCCTACTTGGGCAGCACCTCGTGTACGGCTGCCAGAAGGGAGTCGGCAGCTGCGAACAGAAACAAGACTGTGGAACCCCGAGTGAGGGATTGCTGTAATCCTTGAGACGAGATTGTGCCTAGGGCACACGTCTGTGGCCGAGCGGTGCGCACCTGTATCAGGCAATTTTTTAGCACCGGATGTAGTGGAAGGCCTATTGACCAGAGGCTGGAACAATTCCCTGCTGTGACGTGCTTATACAGCTCACCAATGAGACAAGGCCACTGCCAAGACATTAGTGAGTGAAGCCTGACCATGGGAGCAGGTGAGTACCGGTACCCTGAGCAGAGGTTGGCTACCCAGACGTCACTGATTCTACTTCGAGAATCATGTTGCTTATGGCGTGCTTTTAGATTCGAGTGCCGCTCCTTCTACTATAAAATGCAGCTGGTACTATGAATTAGGCTGCCTTTGGGAACACTACTCCTGGTTCAGTTAACGCCTCGCACTGCAGTATGTGCCTAGACGAGATCATGCTGGACACACTGACTGCAGCACCCTCTGAAACTAGCAGTCTGATAGTGGGGTCTCCCAGACAGTGTGAGTGAAGGTGTGCCACCCTGGCTCTCAACACCTTTGCGCTGCACTTACTGGCTAAAATGGGGAAAACGCACAGAGGCCAAACCCAGCTCACGTTTGAATCGAAGCATGCTACTAAATCTCAGCATGATGTTATCTCAGATCAGGAACAAGATACGATGCCCCAGGGTGCAACTGAACTTGAGACCACACTTAAAGCCATGTAGCAGAGTCTGCAATCTATTGATGGCAAGATCGACATACTGAATCTGTGCATGGAGCACTTGACGTCTAAATTGGACAAACAGATGGTATGCATCACTTTGGTGGAGCAGCGCATCTGTACTGCAGAAGACGACGTACATTTAGTGAGTGCTAAATTCTCAAATAAGGAGAAAGTGCTTGCTGTCATATAGGCCAAGAATGATGCCTCAGAGGTGCTCTCCCGCTGTAATAACTTGCACATTTCTGGTATCCCAGAGTCCACTAACACAGGAAAAACGGAACAGGATTTGGAAACCACGCTCATCAAGATTTTTGGCTCTGAAAATCTGTCGCACATGCTGGTTGTAGAGAGCGCGCCTAGCTCCCTCTTGATGAGGCTGCCTCAGGGGGCACCCCCATGCCCAATTATAGCCAAGCTCCTAAACTATAGAGACCGCGATGCGGTGCTTGGTCTGGCACGGGAGAAGGACCACAGCTACCAGTGAAATTGTGCAGCGTTCTTCACAGATTTTGCAGCGGCAGTACAAGCAGCCCGTCAAGAATTTTTGCCCATCAAAAAGAGGCTGCATAAGGCGGAAATCGCCTATGCCATTCTCTACCCGACTGTTGCGCATAGACCACAGAGGAGCTCAGAAAAGTTTCACAGTACCCAAGGCAGTGATGGAGTTCCTTGAGACATTTGCCCCAAGACGTCGTGAGCAGTCGGACAGTGAGATAGGCAGTGAGAGCACTTGATCCTTTGTGACTTCAGGGGCTACTTGACTGCAGCACCTCTCGCACTGGTGGTTGACTGCCCACAAGGTGCCTGTGTTGCATGGACAGATACACACCTACGGTAACCAGGTTAACTGTATGTTTATGAAGTACAATGGCTTGGGTCTCTATCTGGCTATATGGAACACTTGACCTACTCCTTGCATGGCCCTACACTGGATTGGTCCCAGGGTGGTGCCACTGTACCTCTTCTTTGTGTAGCTCCACACTCCACTCAATGCATGCATACATTAGCCGTTACACTGCTGCTGCTCCAAGACACCTCCGCCTACCTGGAGTGATACTGGAACTCTGGCTGCCCCTACAATGGTACACCCCATATGCTCTCACAGTGTGTTACAACAGCAGAGACTCTGACATGTCATTTTCTGTTTACATGTGTGTGACTTTTATTTTTAGGTTGTGGGAATGCCTTTGGCATGTTTGGAATGCTGAAGAGGGTGGGGGAGGATGTTATTTTTACGTGTTTATGTTGCCACCACTGTGCTACCAACAGCTGTTCATATTTGGAGTGCCTTATGTTGCTTACAGTACCATACAAATTGCTTACTATTCATAACACATCGCCATGGCCCAGACCTTAGGACGTATATTCCTTCTAACCTGGAATGTTCGGGGACTTAACAAGCCCCATAAAACGCTTTGGGTTTACTTAGGCATAATATACAATTTGTACTACTATTGGAAACACAGTTCATGCACCGCACAGAAAATGCCATGGGTGCACGCTGGGCAGTGATTTGGATATCCTAGTCTTACTCATCGTACTCTCGGGGAGAAATGATAATAGGCAAAAAGGGAGTGCCCTTTATTGTCACTCATTCTGAAACGGATGATCAAGGCCGTTATGTAATAATACAGGGCAGTCTGTGTGGCACCATGGTAACCCTGAGGAATTCTTATGGGCCTGATATTAATGATCCCAAATTTTACACACAGTTCTGGAACCGATTTCATTCTGTTCAGCTGTCCGCCATTCTGTGGGTTGGGGATCTTAGCACTTCTCTAGAACCAGTGCTTAATCGATCGACCACGGCGGACTGGCACACCAAGCAATGCACCAAAGTTATATTAGATGGTATGGAAGAATATGGGCTCGTTGACCTGTGGAAATTGGGGAATCCCTCTGGCTGGAGGGTTCATTTGCCTCTTCAGTGCATAGCAGGTGGTCTGCCTGAATTATTGGCTGGTAATCCGGAAGGTGAGTGCTTTGCCTGTGAATGTGCGGCATCTGTAGGAAGCTGGCTCTGTATATACTATACCCAAGTAAGTTATAGTGTGCACAGAGTCCAGTGGAACCCCAAAGGTAGGCAGAGGCAAAAGTAGATAATATCTTACTCTCTCTTTGTGGTATTTTGGGCGAGCAGTAAGGCTTTTTCAGAGGGTAGTGTTAAGCATTTATTGTACACACTCAGGCAAGAAATTATGTTGCACACTCAAAGATTGAACTCTGACCAATTTGTATAAAAATATTATTTAGTTATATTTTATTTTCTAGAACTAAGCCAGGCCTGGTACATGTAAGTATAATAACACTTTGCAGGAATAATGCAGGAAAATACAGTTTGAATGCAGTTGAATACAATTGCATTGGTTACAGGTAAGTCATTTGTTTGTAAAGCAGTTTAAATTACTTTTCAGTTACTCTACAGATTACTTTTCAGATTGCTTTTTAAGTTACTTTTTCTACTCCGTGTGGTATGGGTACATATCACACTGGGAGATTTCCTAGTGAAAAGGTAAGTAAGTCAGTTTTTGTATATTTGCAGTTTTTTAGCGTTTCATACAAACCAACTCCACACACAGAACAATTTTCACAAGAAGGCAGTCAATGCAATCCTATGGGAGGAAATGAAGTTATCGGTTTCAAGGTAAGTACTTAGGTTTGGGAGTTGGTTTTCTGGGGTTAGAACAAGGGTTCCCCCAGGGTCAAGGATGCACCCTCAGCTGCACTAGTGTGGCCGGGTGCAGAGTGCTGAGGCCCAATGTTATCCAGTGAGGAATGGGAGCCTCCGGTTGGTAGCTGCTCACGAGCAGGCCACAAGGTTGTGGAAGCGAAGCTCCTGGACTTGGGCTAGGGGCAAAGGGGGGGGGTCCAGTTTAGCAGGCAAGGTGCACCCACAGCGGCGGCTAGGTGCTGGGTGCTGTTATGGCATCGGGTGCCCTGTTTTTTTCAATGGGGATTCTCCAGTTGCAACAAACACTGCAGGCTTGGGACGGAGATCTTCTGGAGGCGACCACCAGTTGGAGAGGTAAGTTGGGATGCCGGGACACCGTCGGTTGAGCCACCCAAGGTCGCGGGACGTCAGGTGCAGGGGTGTCTTTTGGCGTCCGGTTTTTCAAACCGGCTCCGGTCGGGGGGGATCCTCCAGAAAGTGGCTGCAGGCATCAGTTTGAGACTTGAGGTAGGTCTGGGATCACCAGATCCCGGGTCAGGATTGCCGGGGAGACCTCCTCGTGGTGTTGGGCCACTCTAACTCGGGTCGTGGGCGTTGGGTGCAGAGTGGTGCAGGCTCGCGGATTTGACCGGAGCCAGAGTCTGTGGGTGAGCAAATCCGGTGCTCATGGAAGAAAGTCTGGTTTGGGAAGGCAGGGCAGGTCCTCTGGGTTCTTGGGGGCTGCTGGCTGCAGGACACACCGGGATTTCGCTATAGTCTGTCGAGGTCTGGACAGGCCGGGAAGGGCTGCGGCGAAGTCAATTGGTGTCGTCCTCTTCTTCAGCACGACTTTTTGATCTATCTTCTTCTTGTTTCTCCTTGTCTGAGGCAAGGTGCAGGGTTGCCCCGAAGTACTAAATTTAGGGGCGTTACCGGTAAGTACAGTTTCGGACCAATGGGTCCCTTCCTTGGGGTGGGTTCACCCCCTATTATGCCTCCCTCCAGTGGGAGGTGGGCATAAGCCTCACTCTGGTTGGCTGGGTCCCTTCATCTTCAAGATGTTGGGCACTGAAAGTTGTGCTTCACCTCGCCTACCCCACCTGAGGGGTGGGGTTGGAAAAGGTGGGCACACCTCTCCTAACTTGGTTTTCCCGCCGATTCTCCCGCCCAAAGTGTGGGTCAGAACCGGTGGGGGCCAGTTGCTGGGAGCAGCAAATGACTGGGGTAGCTCACAAAGGCGGCACGCCCTTGAAGCTTCCCCTTCGTGGACCATGCCTATCCTGGGGGAGGAGGCTTGGCACATCGTCCCAGGATGTGCTTTGTTTCAGGACCCTGAGAGCGGCAGGCTCTCGACCCAGGGGTCCAGAAACATGTCTGGTGGTGGCAACTGGTGAGCAGCCACTCAGCGAGGACACTAGAGTTAGGTAGTTTTTCAGGGGGCATCTCTTAAGATGCCTGCTGAGTGCATTTTTCATTAAATCCCACACTGGCATCAGTGTGGGTTTAATGTGCTGAGAAGTTTGATACTAAACTTCCCAGTTTTCAGTAAAGCGATCGTGGTGCTGTGGAGTTCGTATTGACAAACTCCCAGACCATATACTCCTTATGGCATTACTGCACTTACAATGTCTAAGAATCGACTTGGACACTGCAGGGGTACAGGGCTCATGCACCTGTACCCTCAACACTGGTATAGTGCATCCAGCTAGAGGGGTGGCTTACCTATGCCAGGGCAGTGGATTGTAGGCATGACACACAGGGATGTTTGCCATGTCGACTCATCTTTGTTCTGCACCAAATTACACAGCCTGCAATGGCAATGTGTGTGTAAAGGTACAGGGCCTCTAAGGGTGGCACAGTAAGTGCTGCAGTCCTTAGATGACTTCCCTGGTCACAGTGCCCTTGGTACCTATTGTACCTCTTACAAGGGACTGACATGTGGCCAGAGAGTTGCCAATTGGGTTTTGCAACAGTACAATTTAGGGAAAGAACATAGGCCCTGGGTACCTGGTTGGCATGAACACAGGGCACACTCGGTCAAAGTACATCAACATTAGGTAAAAAGTGGGGGGACAGCCATGCAAAAAGGGGCACTTTCCTACAGCATCTACCTAAAACGCTGCTTGATCATTCTCCGATGAAGCTAGTGGTTACAATCCCTACACATGTGCCTGCACATTTCACATGGAAATTTCATGCAATCGCACTGCTGGACCTGGTGTTCCAGGAGGGCCTTCACACGACTATTATTTAATATTTCTGAAAAAATATGGGTTCCATGGAAGGGGCTAGTAATTCTGGGAGCCGTTTAAAGTCACAATCTGGGGATTTGTATAGGCACACAGGCAGGCGTCCCAAGGGCCATACGCATGCAGTTGCACACTATAGAAAATATGCTGCGAACCCAGGAACACAATTGAGTCTACGCCCTGCTCGAGTACCCTTGCTGCCATTAGAGACCACATTACCAATTGCACTGACGCAGCGACACAGGAGCTGTGCCACCTCTATCGACGTCATGTGGCGAGGTCGTATGGGGAGGGAGGATAATTAGATCGCAGTTTGGCTAATAAGTAGAAGACAACTTGGGCACACACCCATATTGTCAAAATAACTGACCCCGAGGGTGAGGGCCCATGTAGCCCACCAACCAGTCTGTCTGCTTTTTCGGACTTTTACACACATGTATATGCTGCCCGGTGCTCTGCTTCGGAGGTGGAGATTACTGAATACTTCGATGACGTGGCACTAGCATGGCTGTCCTTGGGACAGTGGGGCTATTTGGTGCAGCCCATTATGGTTGACAAGGTCTGGGATGCTATACACTCCGGGTCTGTATGACCCAACAGGTGAATTTTATAAGAAATTAGCTGACCTACTGGCACCACATCTTCATGTGGTATATGACAAGGCATCTGCTAAGCAGATATTGCCCCCTCCCTGTGAGAAGTCTTAATCATTGCATTATTGAAATCCGACAAGCAGCCCGAGCCCTCTGAGTCTTACAGACTGCTCTCACTAATTAATACTGATGCCAAGATCTTAGCTAAAATACTGCTCACTAGGCTCCAGCTGCTGCTCATCAATTTGGTTCTGCCAGCCCAGTCATGTTTTATACCCAATCGCTCAACGTACAATTTGCATACTCTTTTTGCATTACTACATCAGCTAGACCCTGATATGAAGGCAGCAGTTCTCCTGGATGCCACTAAAGCATTGGATTTCATTGAGTGGACATATATGTTCACAGTCCTGCATCGCGTGGGGATTCCCCAGACATTTTTACATTGGATACGCCTGCTATATACCACTCTGGTAACTCGGGTGCGTATTGGTGGTAACACAATTTTATGTGCGCTCACTCTAGAACCCCTGGCGTGCGTGATTCGCCAGCAACATGCCATTACTGCATTATGCTTACGGCTGCTGCCTCTCAGTATTTCTCTCTATGCGGATGGTATGTCTGCAGCCCCACTGTACATTTGGCGCCAGTATTACAGGAGTATATCCGATTTGTACGCTACTCATGCCCCTGTATCAATTGCTTGAAGTTGATCATATTTCCTCTGACACCCAGTACGCAGCCCCACCCACTGGACTTTCCACTGGAGTGGAAAACAGACCCTGTTAAATTATGGCAGAGCTGTCTCCAAATTGTTTCAACGCCTATTTTTAACCTGTTTGGAAAAATGAAAGGGATTTCATTATTCCAAGACGACATACTAGTTATGGGAAGAGACAAAGAGGACCATTACAAGAAACTGCAGAAAGTACTGGAAGGTCCAGAAATGTAAGCTCTTAAAATTGAATATACCATATGTAGATTGTCTAAGTAACTTGTAACTTACTTAGGTCATGAGATTAGCAGATGTGGAGTCAAACCTAAGAAAGGTTTGTTACTAGCTATTAAAGAGTCTCTGTATACACAGAATAAAGAGGGACTTAAGGTCAGTTTTGGGGTTAGTGGAATTCTTTTCAAAATTTGTAAGACCTTTTTCCATGAGAACCTTCCAAGTGAGGAAGTTGCTAAAAACAAATGTAAAGTTTCTGTGATCAGATGAATGTAAGCAAGAATTTGATCATATCAAGGAGGCAATGTATTCTGCACCTTCTCTACAAGGGTTTGATCCCCAGTGTCCTAGCATATTGACTACAAATGCCAGTAGCAAAGGTATGGGGGCAATTTTGTCTTAAAGGAATAGTGCAGGAGTTGAAGTCATTATTGCTGTTTGCTTCACGAGCATTGTCCCCTTCAGAAGAGAACTGTGCAGTGATAGAGAGAAGCAATAGCCTGCATATAGGCTTTGGAACTTTTTGCTTGTTTGTATGGGGAAAAGAGCTGATTGTTAGATGTGATCATAAACCGTTAGGGAACATTTTGAGCACCCTGGGATTCTGAAGAGTATCATCTAGGTTAACCCGGTTATCCATGCGCTTGTTGGACTTCATGTATAAAGTTGAATATTTACCCAGAAAGAAAAATGCAGTAGCAGATTTTTTTTATCTAGTATGCCCACTACATTAGTAGAAAATCAGGAGGATTGAATAGAAAGTGAAAAGAATTTGTCGGTGGTTGAAACAGTGAAACACTCAAATCTGGAGGAATGGCGAGCAGAGAGTGAGAAAGATCAGTAGTTTAAAAGAAAATGATTGACTTTGTGAAGGAGGGATGGCCCAATAAAAGTGATGTGGGAGACCTCGGAGCATTCTGGGAGGTATGCAGTGAACTGACAATTGTTGAAGGATTCTCAGAGGGGAAAAGACCAGTTTTCCTGCTTTGAGGAAAATAATGATCGGTGTGCCATGAGGGGAACCTAGGTATAATAAAAAGTAAATCGGCAATGAAAAGTTTATATTGATGGCCAGGTACTTATAACAAGGTAGAAAGTGAAGTCGGAGAGTGCCATATATGCATGTCAGTTGATAAATCCTTGAAGACATTGAGACCTCACATGAGCAATACATTAGAGTGCCCGAAATCTCTTTGGGGGAAAAAGTGCAGTTGACATTATGGGGTTAATTGGAAATACTCAAATATATTGTAGTATTGATGGATGTATTTTCCCGGTGGCCTTACATCTAAATTGTTAACAAAATAAATAGGGATGCAATACTAGGGTTCATAGACTAGGTTTTCCAGAATAAAGGGACACCCCACATTTTACTGAGTGACAATGGTGTACAATTTGTCTCTGAGAAAGCTAAGGAATATTTTTTTAAATCTCCGGTTTGCAACAGGAGAACATCCCATTACAATCCAAATGGTAATTGAAAGGTAGAACGCTTTTTTGTTTTAAGAAATATAATTTTTTAATTTAAAAAACGGAAGACATTCCTAGGAGTTAAGTTCACTTACTTTCACACATTGGTGTACCTCTAGGTAGTTTGCTCGGGTATTATCTGAACCTTATATTTTTTTGCCTCGAGCATTGTCTAGATATAACGTTCTTTCGTTATCAACTGAATTGTCGACTACACTCATCTGACAGTTATTTTTATATACTACTGATTTAATAGTTCTTAAGGAGGCCATTCAGTTAGCATTAAAAAACAATTGTTGTTGGGTAACGCAAGTGTAGAAAACTCTTTGGTCACTTAGATCAAAAGAAGTGGCATTTACTGGGTTTTTCCCATTTTAATTAATGAGAGGATGGAAACATAGATCAAAGTTTAACCCAGGGTGTTTACATACTCCTACAAGTGTGACCTGGTCTTTGGGAAAGGTCAGAGAAAAAATAATAAATTAAAAGAATACAAAAAATACTACTACAGGAAACATGGGGCTAAACACAGCAAGTTAAAGGTTGGACAATGGGTTAGAATTAAGAAACCAGGCATAGTTGCCAACGGAGTTTAGTTTTTACTTTGAACTTAAACGCATTAAACAAGCCTTAAATTATGCGGTCAGATTAGAAGAGGGTAAGGTGTGGAATTTAAAGACTAGGTGTGTTTTCTGAACAAGGAAGAGTAGAAAGGCCAGAGCAACAAAATGGCAGGACACACAATCTGGAATAAGATATCGTACCTGCAGAGCACCAAGAGAGTGTTGTGAACAACGAAATAACACAGAGGGGGTAGACCAGTGTAAGAACAGTCAAGAGATTGTGAAGAAAACCTGGGAGAAGAAGATAGTGGAATTGATTTAAATTCTATTCTTGTGCCTTCCACTGACTAATTGGCTAGAAGACCAAAGAGGTTAATTAAAGGATCCACGAAGTTAGTTGTTTTTTTGTGATTAATCAATTAAGCTAGAGTACATACCTGTTTTTTTCCCCTATAGGCTATATAATGAATTTCACTGTTTAAAATGGACCAATGCAATGCTTCTACTTTTTTAATGTGATGTGTATATAAAGGTTTTTATTTGTGTTTAAAAGGGGAGATGTGTAGAGGTGATGTAATGGAAGTAACGACCTCAGTAGACAGTGAAATGTTGGAGTTAGAATGGGAGTACTGACAGTTGGAGAAATCATTTGTGTGGACGACACGGAGCGCTTGATAGCATATCAGAGCTTTTTTTTAAACTTCTATTTGTGTAGTGTGTTACTTCACCCCCGCCCCCCAACAAAATTAGAAAGGGCCCAGGGGATGGGGTTCATGGGACCCTAGGGTCTCTGGGGAGGGGTGCCACTGCCCTCCCTCCCCTTAATTGCTGAAAACAGCCTGGAGGAAGGTGTCCCTGAGGCCCAAAGTGACTCGGGGAGGAGGGCTGCGTGCCGCCCTGTAAATAAATAAAACTGGCTTTTGGGATGGGGTCCCCGAGGACCTAAAGGTTCAGGGAGGGGGGGGTGGGGTTCACCCTCTTTCCCAATATATATATATTTTTTTGTAAATCTTTTTATTAAAGAAACAACATACAAACACACAATAAAAAACAGGTGCAGTACGGTGCGGTAATCAACCTTCACAGGTGGTCATGATAAGGTTATACAATCACGATACAAACTTTCACACGGTCCAAGTTGCAATCACATTTGTCATAGTTTTCTCTGTATTCATACATCAAATATCTTCATTATCTATCAGTGCCGAGGGAGAATCGGAGAAAGGGGTACAGAGCGAACTCCTACTTTCATTCCATGCGCCCCAAATTCTCGTCCATTTATGCGGGCAGCCCCTACTTTCATAAATTACTCTGCCTGCATACACCAGTCCAAATCAGACTCCCAGTCAGTGTGGCGTAGTGGGACTCCCCCCTTCCATGTTCTTGCTATATTGTGTTTCGCCACCATGCAGCCTAAAGAAACCCACAACCTCTCTGGTCGTGACAGGTCCGTGGCTTCACCAGATATTTAAAAAACAGAGCCGAGGGGAGACCTCAATAGGTACTTTACTTATCCAGGACATATCCGATATAACCCTCTCCCAGTACCTCTGAAGGACCGGACATTCCCACCACTGGTGTATGTGGGTACCAACGTGACCACATCTCCGAGGGCAAGCCGGGGAATCCAGTATCCCCATCTTGACCAGCGATGAACTAGTATAGTAGATTCGATGGAGTAGTTTGTTGAATGAGTTTGAAGCAGGAACGGATTGCCACCTCGCGAGGGGAGGCAAGGGCCTCCCGCCAGTCGTCATCGTCTATGTCTCCTATGTTGGCCGCCCATTGGGAGCGAATTCTCTCCAGGGCATCTGGTGTGTTGTTCAGGATTTTACGGTAGGTTAATGAGATAGCCTTCTCCTGGAGATAGTCGTCCAAGAGCCTATCCTCCAGGGGCGCGGAGGCCGGCAAGTCTGTCCCTTTAGGGATCGCTCTGCGAAGAGCATTGCAGGCCTGGAGATAATGAAAGGTCTCCACTCCCTGTAGCTGGTAGTCTCTCTGCAAGTCAGTGAACGGAGTCACCCCACCCGCCTTCCACATGTCTCTGACCTTTGAGAGGCTGATCAATTCCCACTTATCAAACCCTGGTTGCTTGGACAACATCCCCAGTCGGCAAGAGTCAAGCAGCGATGTAACCTGCGTAATCCTATCCTTCCAGCCAAGAGCAGCTGTTGCTTTGTTCCATAGAGCAACCGTGGTGGAAGTTGGGGTGAATCTGGGCGTGTATTTGGCATCACCATAAAGTGCCCTGAGATAGTTACCTGGTAGCATATTATGTCTGTCCATCCTGTAGGCGGGGTCTGCAATGGGGCGATGTGTCCAGTGGTTCAAGACCACTAGTTGGGAGGCCCAGTAATAGGATTCAATGGCGGGCAAGGCAATGCCGACATCATACCAGCTTTTTGTAAGCTTGGTAAGTGCAATTCGGGGAACCCCACAGTCCCAAAGCAGGGTGCGTACCTCAGCGTCTATAGATTGAAAGTAGCGAGGCGGAACCAGGTGTGGCGTATTCTGTAGGACATATAAAAAGCGCGGGAGCGCCATCATTTTATAAAGGCAGCTTTAACTAACAGCGTGAGAGGCAGTGTTTTCCAGCGCTGCACATCCGCCCGAAGGCGGCTCAGGGGGGACCCAAGGTTCCTATCGTAAAAAACAGAGGGATCATGTGTGATATAGATACCTAAATACTGGAAGCCATCTGTAACTATTTTGGCTTAGCATCCCGTGGGGAGCAGTGGGGGGGGGGTCCCCATTCAATACATAGATCAAAGATTTATCCCAGTTGATAGTGTAACCGGAGTACCTTTGGAAGAGAGTAAAAATATGTAGTACCCTGTGAATAGAGAAGCAGGGCCTAGCTAGATAAAGCAAGATATCATCGGCGTAGAGGGAGATCTTGTCCCCCCAATCTACCGACCAATTGAGACCCCTAATAAGGGGGTCCCCCCTTATCCAAATAGCCAGTGGTTCAAGAGCCAAAGCAAAAAGCAATGGCGACAGGGGGCAACCTTGTCTTGTGCCTTTTCCCAAAAGAAAGGTTGCTGACCGGGCACTGTTTACCGCGATCCGGGCTAGGGGCTTCGAGTAAAGAAGACGAACCCAAGACAAAAATCGAGGACTGAACCCGTATCTTTCGAGTGAGGCAAACCAAAAAGGCAATTCGATCATATCAAACACCATTTTGGCGTCAAGTGACATAATTACGGAGTCCTCTTGGATAGTGGAGGCCTGCCCCAGAACCCCGTATAGGCGACGGAGATTCAGCGCAGTGTTTCTAGCTGGCATAAAGCCGGATTGGTCCGGGTGTATCGGCTTGTGAAGGTAAGGCGAAAGACGCCGAGCCAGGAGCTTAGCTAATATTTTGACTTCTGGATCCAAGAGGGAAATGGGTCTGTATGAACTGCATTGCTCACGGGGTTTACCCTTCTTATGAATGACCGCGATAGTTGCAAGACGCTGTGTCTCAGGTAACACACCTTTCGTCACGCTCTCTTCATACATTCACACGAGGAATGGGGCAATAGTGGAAGCGCTAGTTTTGTAAAGTTCAATTGGAAGGCCACTAGGGCCCATGGCTTTACCGGACTGCAAAGCGCCAATCGCTTTTGACACCTCTTCGCCCGTCAAGGCGGCGTCAAGATTCGCAACATCCTGTGGTTCTAGGACAGGCCAAGGCAAAGTCGATAACCGTTCCGCCGCCTCCACCTGGGTGGATGAATGTGTAGTGGTATAAACCCACCCGAAGTAGTTAGCAAATGCCCCCGCAATCCCAGCTCTGTCGTGTATTGTCATACCCTCACGGTCAATTTGAGCAATCCACCTTTTGGCCATCTCTCTATCAAGCCACGCTAGTAGTTTACTGGCTTTGTCGCCTATGTCCTAGACCCGATGTTGCGTGGCCCGGTACTGGACCCTTGCCGATTCCTCCGCAATATCCCTATACTCTTTTTGTTTAATAGCCAGTTTGTGCGCGGTATCCGATGTGCCCGAGGTCACCAGGTCCCTCTCAAGTTGGGCAATCTCACTCTCCACCACCTCCATCTGCTTACGTTTTTCTTTTTTAGAACCTGCTATCGCCGCGACCCCACATCCCCGGATCACAGTCTTATAGGCCTCCCAGAGTATTACGTCCGACACAACAGATCCGTCATTGTCGTCAAAGTAATTCTTTGTGGCCTCCGTCAGTTTGTCTCTTATTTGCGGCACTCTGAGGTACCAGGGGTTGAGCGTCGTGACGAGTGGGGGGTGGCACCCCCCGTAATACGCCAAGATCGGGGAGTGATCCGAGATGCCCCTGGGAAGGAAGAAGATCTCGTCAAACATGGGAAGTTGGGAGGCCTTGCAAAAAAAATAGTCTATGCGGGAGAGACTCCCATGTGCCCCCAGTGAAATGTGTAGTGCTTGGTCGTGGGGTTACAGGTCCTCCAAACATCTATCAGGCCTAGCGCCCCCAGAAAGTCCGCCAGTAGTTTACCGGTTGGTTCCTCCCGTTTAGTCGGCATGCGGTCATGCTCACCATTTAAAGCTGTATTGCAGTCTCCCCCCATCAGAATGTCACCCTCAGGCAGATTCAACATATGCGGGCCCAAATCCTGCAGTGTAGGAGAATGAAGTCTAGGGGGCACGTAAAAGGAAGTCACATTAAGGGACCGACCCTCCCACTGCCCCGAGGCCGTCACAAACCTACCCGGTGGATCCTGCGTAACTTTTTGTATTTGGAAGGGGAGGGAGTTACGTACCAGGATACCCGCCCCTCTGGTCCCCCTAGCATAGCCGGCGTGAGCCACCAACTTGTAACCCCACCTATTAAGAGCGCAATAGGAAACTCCCTGGATATGTGTTTCTTGGAGTAATACAAGGTCAGGGGTGTGGCGCTTAAAAAATTGCAGTACTATACTTTGTTTGATACGATGACCCCAACCGTTCACATTCCAAGAGATTAATTTGAGGCGGCCCAACGGTGGATTCGCATAGTAATCGGCACTCATTCGTACTGGGGGCAAGGGGCCCCTCCTCACGAGGGGTAACAAAGAAGAGATAACGTCTGACCATCACTGTTCCCCCTGATAAATGTTAAAACTTGGGATAATGCATGTGTAAGCAATAGAAAACTGACAATTATACTGCGGATGACCCTGAATGCGTTAAAGAAAGCACCTTCCATTTGACTCCACTGAACATACGTGTAACAAAAACAAAACCCATTGAAACACCCCTAAACCCCCCCCCCCACCCTGCCTCCATGCAACGTGGACGTAGAACTGCCCACCCCCCAATTTTGCAGAGTGCCTGTGTACCCAAACCAAACATACTGAATAAGGGAGAACGCTACAAGCCTAACAACCCAAGAACATGGGCACATTCCCCCATGACAACTATTACGTGAGCCCAAGCATATTATGCTGATAACAGTGAGCCCCTTCGAGCAGTGAGTCCTAATAGTCACAAGTGGCACTCATCTCGATCGAAAACCGGGAGCAATGTGCTTAATATAGGAACTTGCCCACTTTATACAGTGTCCAATAGGATAGATAAAAAGCTATACAGATCACGAACATTACTTCACACAGTATAGTCACCCTCGCCCTCATGGGTCCCATCGGTATTTGTAGTCACTGCAGCATGGCGAGGGATTCTGCCGAACATGAGAAAGAGGACAAAGCACCGTCTTGGAACCCGGCCCATCCGCTATCAATCGCCATAATCTCGATCGATTCTTCCAAGACGGTTGTCTTGCCGCTGCTGTCGGTTGGGGGAGGAACGTCCCCGAATGCCAGAGGAGCTCCAGCCCTCCAGCCACTCCCAGGATTCCTCCGGGGTCTGGAAGAACCAGGACTTCCCCCTCAGCCTGCACCCGCAATTTAGCTGGAAAAGCATGGCATACTTCAGGTTTTGGTTCCGGAGGGCCCGTTTTACTTCCAGAAAGGATCTACGTTGTTGTACCTTGTAGGTAAAGTCAGGGAAAAAGGTAATAGTAGAGTTTTCAAATTTGAGCGGTGGGGCCGTCCTTGCTGTCTGTAGGATGGCATCCCTGTCGCGGAAGTTGAAAATCCTCGCTAGGATGGGGCGGGGAGGGGCACCTGGTTTTGGGGGGCCCCGAGGCACTCTATGAGCGCGTTCCACCGAAAAGAATTGAGAGGGACCTGGGCTGCAGGTGATTTTGAATTAAGTCCTCTACAAAGAGATCCGTGGTTTGCCCCGCCGCTCTCTCGGTCACCCCCAAAATTCGCATGTTATTTCTGCGTGCGCGTCCCTCGTAGTCCTCCAGCTTCGCCTCCAAGTCCGATGTTTGGACCAGTAATCGCTTTAACGACGTTTCGAGTAACTTTGTGGAAGCCTGAAGTGTGGAAGGAGCACCTCTTAATGCACTAGGGCATTTTACAGCACAATATTTATATGATTCTGGTGATCCTAGAAGGAAGGGACCACACCAAGCATTTTTTTTATGCTGCTGCAGAGAGTGCAGCAGGTATCCCAACATTAAAAAAACACAGTAAATCCATGACCCCAGGAGAACTTAACATATTTTTTTAAAACTCTCTGTGCTTGAGCTCTATGCTCTTCATTTGGAGTGCAAGGCCCTCTTGTGGGTGTTTTTATGATAGCATGTTGTGGGCTAAAAAAAATTTGAAGCAAGACTCCGACATGTTGGTTTTAATAATAAAAAAAACAGCTCTTTTAAAATGGGTGAATTTTTGTTGTTTTGTTTGTTTAAAACAGTATATTTAACTGACATTTTCGCCTAACTATAAAATAACTTTTAACCGTGGGCCCAAAGTTTTCTTTTTTTTGTTTTTTTTGAGAGTAGAATTGTGGTATACCCCCCTGTATACCCCACGAGGGGTGCGGGAGGGCAGAAAAATGTTGGGCCAATTCTGGGATGGGGGAGTCGCAGCCCGATGACTGGGCAGGCCGCCCAACCAATTGTTCTTAAAATATTGTTATTGGACCCCCCATAACAGTAAGTAAATCCATCCCTGGTGGTCTAGTGGCTTTCTTCCCCCTCCACCCCTCTGGGCAGACTGGGATTAAACACCCCCTATCCATCATGAGTGGAGACATAAAGCCTGTTGTGCTCAAGGATGGAGGGAAGCAGATGCCCATGCGGGCCGCTACCACCCCTCAAAAATAGTATACTCAGTAATTCCCTAATACACAATGGACTTTTTGCCACCCTCATCCAACACCCTCCTAGGTGGGGGCAGCTTCGGGGTAAACTCTCCCAGTCCGCCCTGTCTGGGGGAAGGGGGTGGGGTTTGGGGCAGAAACTTTGATTTTTCTCAGGGGCGGGATGGGAGGACACGCCGATGCCAGGTGGGTTGCTCCCCCACGCTGTTAGCACTGTCTGCTTTCACTGCTGTTTTGCTATGACATCGACATGTTCGTGTCATAAAAGACAAATTGGAAATGTTAAAGAAAATGTACCCTCCTGAACAGCAGACTTCTCCTTCATGGCAGTTCAGTCTGCTCTTAAGTCAGTGGCTTCTTCTTTTGAGTCTATAGATAAGGCATCACCACCACATCTAGAGTGGAAGGCAGTTTTTCCAGTGGCCATCACATCGCAGAGTTGGCAAACTTCACGCTCTTATAAGTAGTGGAGCCTTTTATTGAGAATGCATTCTTATTTCTTACCAAAAGTAGTTTCCGATAATTACACCTCTCTGGCGTACATCAACTATGGGCCACTTGAACGGCTTTGTTTCAACATTGCATTTTCCCATTGATGGTTTCTTGTATCTCCAGCTACCAGCATGCCTCTTCCTGTTTGTAGATTTCACACAAGGGACAGTTGTTACTGCTTCTTAGTTGAAGTTTGTACTTTCACCAAACATTACTATGAAGATGCAGACTCTAGAGTAAATATAGAAGGTTGTTGGCTATCCTACGGAATCTCTTTAGATGAGGTTCTACTTCTCGGGTAAACCACCTTGATTGTCTTGCCTTTAAACTTTAGAGACTGCATTTGTTTGGGCCGTACTTACTTTATTTTGTGGCGGTTAGTGAACATCCTCTGATGCAGCAACAAATCTAAACATATAATCCTAGTTCTCTATTGTTGGAAACGTCCCCATGTATCATTTTAAACACCAACAGCATTTTCCGTAAATTTTAAAAATATACATTGCTTCCTCAAAATGAACTGAGCATGTGACATTACAAGACATGATGTGATATGAAAGCTTATGGCTTCTTAAAGGTACAGGAGCATCTTTTCAGCTTTTTGTTCATTCAGCATAGATGTACTTTAGTCTCTGTTGGAGTTTAGTGTCTCATTTGCAGCATTTCTCAGGTTTGAGGCTGTGATGTCTCTGTATCATAAGAAAGTAGGAATGTAATGCCAGAAACCGGTCCTAGGATGCTTGTTTCCGGTCCAGGGAAGACATGGCTTGGCAGTTCGGGCTGGACTGTTCCCATGAGGCACAGGGTCAGACTGATTTGCATATGGCCATGTCTGAACTGGGGTGGTGGAGTGAGCTAAAGAATGATGATGGATTAAACCCAGATCAGTTGACTGGGGGTGAGTGTTTGATTGGCTCAAACGTTCCGTCCATCATCCCCCTTTTGTATCGCTTTGGTCGCCCTAAGTTGGCGGGGGTATGCCCAGACGTGGGTCCCTTGCTCACTTTGCCACTGGATTCAAGCAAGCCTGGCTGATGACGGCTGTAATGCCAGAAACCGGTCCTAGGATGCTTGTTTCCGGTCCAGGGAAGACATGGCTTGGCAGTAAGGGCTGGACTGCTCCCATGAGGCACAGGGTCAGACTGATTTGCATATGGCCATGTCTGAACTGGGGTGGTGGAGTGAGCTAAAGAATGATGGATTAAACCCAGGTCAGTTGACTGGGGGTGAGTGTTTGATTGGCTCAAACGTTCCGTCCATCATCCCCTTTTGTATCGCGTAATATAAGAGAAGGCATTTGGGGGAGGAAAGTTGGCTTGTGTAGCTGGGTCCTGCTTTTCGAAAATAACCGTTTTTTTTGCCTTTTTATAAGTGTTTTTTTTTTTAATTGAGTGTTTCAGGATCCCCACACACAGGCAGATCTAGTCTGTTAGAATTCATTGAATACTCCTACGGTGCAGAACTAGAATTTCAAGTAACATTTTCTTGACTTGCTGTGCCTATTCAAAAATGTGTATGTTAATGGAAATGCATAAATAAAAATGTACATCTATAGAATAAGCTATGTATTGCATACTTTTCAGTTGTTTGTATTTCAGTTCTTACATGTATTTCTCGTTACATTTTTGTAGCTCTCCAAGCCACAACATTGTGGTAAATGGAAAGGAGTGCATAAACTTTGCTTCTTTTAATTTCCTTGGACTTCTGGATAATGAAAGAATTAAGGTGAGTTTTGAATCCGCAAGCCTGGTTCTGCAGGTTACTTAGTTTTATGTTCTGAATTTAAAGACCTGTTTTCTTTTAAGATGAAAGAGTGAAGTATTGATACTCTTGTTTTGAAATGTCCTTCATTCTTGTGCGTTGCTTGATTTATATTTTCTTTGTACAAAACAAGATAGTTTATGCACCCAGTGTAATCATTTTATGGTTCTTAAACTGGCATCAAGGTGTGGCGCCAGCGCTGTAAAAAATGATGAATGAGGTTTTTTTGTAGATATGCCAATTTTGGTTTATTTTGCCTGAAAATGTTGTATTGTATCCTTTTTATTATCTTGTATTTTTCGAACTATGCACTTCTCCATTATGTTTTGTCATAGGTGCATGCTAGCGTCGTCTCCTGTAACTGTTGCCATGTTTTGTTCAAATAATTGACCCATCTGCAGGTACTCGTCCCGCCCCCCCCCCCTCCCCCCAGGCCTGCCAAATGTCTTTAGCGACTAAGGGCTTGGGTAGGTTAGGGTGTATGGTTATAGCTCTGGTTCCACCTGCTCTCTGTTAATGTATACATGAAATTATATAATTTGTGGTCGAGGTATTTTGATTTATATAATTTTTTACAGTTATTAAAAAGCAGTTTAGACCCCTGTCTGATGGCTTGCTGATTAGCTGTATCCCCATAAACTTTACAATTTGAACTAATCTATCACAGATCGGACTCGTCTTATCATTGAAGGAGCATGGTGACTCAGAATATAGGCTTTCCAATTCTCTTTTAACATGTACTGTTAGGGATTACAGATAAAAAATACCACACAAAATTGATTAAGTATAAATTGAAGCTCATACAACATGTCCTATAAAACCCAAGACAAACTAATATTTTTGTGAGAAGGATAAATCAATAAAATTCCCCTCATCAATGTATTAAGGTTGAATATATCAATCACACAGTCCACAGCAACTCTTAAACTTGACTAATCTACTATTTCTTCATGCTTAAAAATAGTTGAGCTGCCAAACCTTTACCATTATTTAATCCAGGTGATTTAGGTCAGTGAAGTATGCGATTTCCTTTTTCTTTTTTTCTCTCTCTCTCCATTTTTATTATTCAGAAAAGCAGTAATTTCAATGAATCCAGAAATCAAAACATAATGACCAAATACAATTCATAATTTTTCCATCTATACATTATACATATATAAATTATTCCGACCTTAATTAACTTCCTATTAATTTACCCTATCTATTTCTTCAAAGAGCGGGGAGGCAAAAAAAGAAGAAGAAACGGAGGGATAACAAAAAGAAGATATTAAAAGAGGTAGAGAATATTTTAAAGAAGAGCTGAGCGAGACTGAGTCATAGAGGGAAACACGTTTCAGCCAGACAAATTAATTCAATATTCCTATTTTCCCTCTTATTCCATCAGAAGCCCCCATACTTGACGACCCCTTTTCTTCGCTCTCCTACCTTTACAATTATACAGCGCCATCTCCATGTTGTACACATGAAAAAGACTAGAATACCACTCCTGATATGTCGGAGGGCCTACATCTTTCCATTTTGAGGCAATCATTATGCGGAAAATTGCTGTTACTATGAAACATAAATATACTTGTCAGTTCCATCTGTAAGCTCTCATCAAAGCCAAATACTATCATCGTTGGAGTTAATGGGCCCGCCCGCCCTGTAGATTGATACAAGAAAGTTTCAATCCTCTGTTTCAAGACATGCAATTTGCTACAATTTGAAAACATGTGAACCATATCTGCAGGACCCTGTCCACATCTTGGGCAATAGTTGTTTTCCCTTTCCCCCCCAAGCGAACAATTTTGCTGGCGTAAAATTTAATCTGAATACTGTTTTAAAGTGTTGGGCTTTGAGATTAGCAGATAGAAATATCATTTTAGACAGCTTTAAAGATCTACACAGATCAACATCCTGATTCTCAAGTTTATCCGCCCACGCACTTTCTGACCTGACTGTCATCTGAGTTAGCACTCATCAGTATTGAATACAAATCATTAAGACGGGGCTGCCTGTACAATAGACATTCTAACAGCGGGATTCGAGCTAGACTAGTAAGCTGCGAAACAACCAGTTTAATTGTCTCACTGACTTGTACATACTTAAAGAATGTCATATGATCTATACCATATTGTTCCTGGAGTTCTCCAAATGACATAATCCCGTTCAGGTTAAAAATATCTCCTAGATTATTAATTCCAGCCTGTTCCCAGGTTCTACCTATTTTATCGTAGAGTGGAGCCGGGAATATTGATGATCGCCATAGCAATAAATATCTCTGGACCTTTGGGATTTTCAAGATCTTACCGGCCTTACACCAAACATTCCAGGCTGCTCTTAGGAGCTTGAAGCGTGTTCTCTTATAATAGCTACCCTCAAGCTGCCTCAATACAATTCCTGGTGCTGCGTCACCTATGGCTAACTCATAAATGAAAGGGGGGAATCTCCCTATCCTGACCTCCCAACGTTGCTTCCGACCATATTTTAGGTTTCAATAAAATGGTCATTTGCTGCAACGTTATAGTCCAATAATAATATAATAAATTGGGAACAGCCAATCCCCCACGATCTTGTGATAGTCATTAATTTCCGTGATCTCCTAATCTTCTTATAGCCCCATATAAATTGTGAAAACATCCCATCTATTTAAAAAAAAAAAAAAACATATTTGATGGTTCTAGCGGCATGCATCAAAGTAGATAAAAAAATTTAGGGAACATTGTCATCTTTAAAACATTACCTCTACCTATTATGGAGCGATGCAGATTATCCATTCTTTTTAAATCCTCGCCTATCTTCTTTATGAGGCGCCGAATTGATATCCCATATAGTCCCAACCTCCGCAGCTATGTTTATCCCTAAGTATGTAGCTGCCTCCGTCCTCCGTGGATCCTGACATAGAGTGGATTTAGAGCAGACAATCTTTGTTTTATCGGTATTTAAACCATAGCCCGACTGCCTCCCAAATTCCAAAGCAAGGCCTTCAATCCTTCCTATAGCTTCTATTGAGTCAGGGGTAACAACTGCTATATCGTCAGCATAAGCTAACACTTTGGTGTTATATCCCCTGACCACTACTGGTTTGATTGCCTGATCGTTTAGCATTGATCTGATTAAGGGGTCAATATAAAGCGCGAAAAGGATAGGGGAGCAGGGTCAGCCCTGTCTTGTGCCACGATCGATCTTAACCCTTTCAGATTCCCTCCCCATCGGCTGTATCTTCGCGTAAGATTGTACATACATTGCTCTTAGGGCTGTTAATATACGTGGGCCGAAGCCATTATTTCTTAGATTATTCCACACTCGACCTGATCAAAGGCTTTTTGTGCGTCCAGTAGTATCAGTGACATCTGCCCTCCTGATGCTTCCGCTATATCAAATAATATTACGCGACGAACATGGTCCGTTGTGCCTCTACCTGGAATGAAGCCATGCTGCCATGGACTCACCAAGGGGGCGATTATTTTTGCTAATCTAAGCGCAATAATCTTAGAGTATAACTTCTCGTCAGCATTTATCAGAGAGATGGGTCTGTATGAGGCTGGATCCTCTGCAGCCTTTCACTTTTTCAAAAAGATGACTAGGTTAGTCTCCTGCCAAGATTGCGGCGGAATCCCCTTCTGCTGGACCGCCAGGAACAGTTCTAACAACAGGGGAGCTAGCTCTATCTGTAAAACTTTGTAGACCTCAATCGGGATCCCATCTGGGCCAGCCGCCTTACCCGAAGCCATTGCCTGGAGTGCCTCCGTAGCCTCGTTTATTGAGATATCTTCTTCTAGTTCTTGAATAATTGGGAGCGTTACATTGGTTCCCGTGCCTACTGTCGTTGGTGTACTACCCCTGGAGCTATACAAATCCGCATAGAATTCAGCGAATATTTTTACTATATCCTTGGGCTCACTAGCCATTTTACCATCCTTCCTTTTTAGCCTGGAAATATTGTTTGCTGCTGCCCTTTGTTTTAACCGGAGTGCCAAATGTTTCCCTGTCATCTCTCCATATTCATAGTTATCCCTAACACGGGTTTGGAACATTTCAGCAATTGTTTTATTGTAAAATCCGTTAATTTTAGCCTTGGTGCTTATGACTTTTAATTCTAGTTGATTTTGTAGCTCCTCCTGCTTTTGAACTATAGCTACCATATGTTCTTCCTCATATTTAGATAGTTCCTCCGTGAGTTGTTGTAATGCCTCTCTCTGTTTTTTCCTATAAAACCCCACATAGCTGATTATCTCCCCCCTAAGCCCTGCTTTGAACGCATCCCACACAATTTCCCTCGAGGTGCTAAACCTATTCATATTATAGAACTGCCTGGTCCACCCCCTCACATGTTCTATAAGTCCTTCAGTGGCCAAGAGTTTCCGATCAAAGGACCATTTTGTAAAAGATCTTTCATGTCCCTGAGCCTCCATTTCCAACAACAGGGGGTTGTGATCCGACAGGACCTTGGGTAGTTTCCTGATGTTAGCCCCCTCTATAAGAGAGGCGGAGATAAAAAAAATTAGTCAAGCCTGACATACTTCCTATGTGGGCACGAGAAATAGGTGTACCCTGAATCCCCGGACTTTTTATGAGACCACATATCCACTAGCCCATGACTGTCCACTAGAGCCTTTAATGCTTTAAAAACTTGTGGCTTCCTTCCCTGATACCCTCCCCTAACGGAGCCATGCGTGTTTAAATGGATATTAAAGTCACCACAGATAATAAGGGGGGATGGCCAGGACGCCAGTTCTAGTTCTGACAGCAAATCCGGATCATCGAAGTTCGACCCGTAGATCGTACATAATGTTAATCCACTAGGTATTAAGGCAATCGCCCACCTGCCCCATTTATCTGACCGAGTTCGATTGATAGGTGGCATCCGATTAGAAACATGGATTGCAACGCCTCTAGACATGGTAGACTGTGAAGAGCTGATTACCTGAGTATACCCTGGGATGACATTGAGCCCTCTCTTTTGCCAAGGAATATGGGTTTCTTGTTGGCATATGATATCAGCACCCAATGTTCGTAGCACCTCACCTGTCCTACCTCTCTTAACCCGATCATTCAAGCCCCCAATATTTACAGAACAAATAGTCAGCCTACCCATCCCTAAAATTTGCTTGATGCCTGGGTTGCCCCTTGAACCATTCCTTCAAATTGAATCCAATCCGCCTCTTCAAGTTACGACAATGCTCTGCTTTTCTGAATTTTTTTTACCCCCTCTCCACCCCCCTCCCCTCCACCCACCCTCACCCCCTCCCTGCCTTGTGAAGCGACAGACCTACCTAGGTCTGTGGTTGATGAACGGTGGTGCCCTCCCGATGGTGACTTGTGTAATACATGTGTGTCTTTATATTCCCCCCTGTGCCTTTAAAACCTCCTCACACTTTTTTTATCTATTATTACCTACCCCACCTTACTAAGAGCCGTGAGGAGAACAAAAAGAAAAAAAGAGAGCAAACAATCAAAACACCCGAAAAGAAAAGCTGCTTATCATTATATACTTGGAACTCTAATTAATCAAGATCCCTCCTGGATCTAGTCAGGAAGTTTCTGCGCAAAAGACGAAGTTGAAGGGAACAAAAAAGAGGAAAAAGTCATCTCCCGCCTACATTTAAAAACTCCTTCGCCTTGATCTCCGACGTGAAGAATCTAGTCTGATCATTCCATATTACTTTCAGACGGGCCGGGTTTAGGAGAAAAGCCTGTGCCCCTTTCTCCTGAAAGTGATTGAACATTTGGCGCAGATGCCAGCGACGTTCCATGGTGATGTGGCAAAAGTCTGGTCTAGTGAAAAACGAAAACCCTTCCGCAGCTCGCTGCGCTTCCGGTCTCGCTTTTTCGAACACATTTTGTCTCAGTAGGTAATTTCCGAAATGGACCAGAAATGCTCTTGGTTTGGCATCTGGGCGAGCTGGCTGTCGGATAGTAAACGGAACTCGGTGCGCCCTTTGTATTTCCTGAGGCCAGTTCCAGCCTTCCAATTCCGGAAAGGATTTCTGCAATAACTGGACCATGTATAATCGCGCATCCGACCCCTCCTTTCCCTCCGGGATACCCAGGAAACGCAGATTATTTCTCCTCTGGCGATTTTCACTCTTTTCCAGTTTCCACTGGATGTCCGTAAGTTGTGCTTCGTGGGCTTCTACTTGTCCCTTTGAACCTGCTATGTCCGTCTCCAGAGAAGCTGTCCTTGACTCTAAATCTGTCATCCGGTCGCTGATGGCATTGCAAGTTCTTGCGACTTTCCTTACTGCCCCTTGAAGTTTACGGGAGGCATTCTGTGATCGTTTACTCTCCATACGGAATTTGTCCCGGTGAGCTACTAAACACTGCAAAATGGATTCCAAAGTGGGGGGTGCCGCAGAGGATTCTTCGCAGGGGGTTTTGTTACTATCCCCCATCAATTGATCGAGGGAATAATCCCATCTCAGATCCTTTTGCCTTTGATTGTCGTTTCTACCCACTCTGGAGTATGTCTTCCATGTTGTTATAATAGTGTCTTTATCTCCTGTGCCAGTGCCCAGTGCACTATCCTCCTAGCTAGACTCTGTGTTGGATCCGAAATCTGACCCCAATCCTGACCATGTGGCATCTGATAGCGAGAAATAATCGTTCGCCTCCAAATCGATATCCCTTTCCCTACGATCCTGTGGGGTTCTATGGATCCTTAGGAGTCCGTCGGGTTTTTTAGGCTCTTGTATAGGAGGGTTCCACTCTGCTGCCCCCGGTAGATCAATCAGGCCCTTATTGATTCCTTTTTTTTCCCCCAAGATGTTCCCTTTCTTATCTGTGTTCTCTTTTCTTAATTGGGCCACCGGGTGACTTATTTCCTCCTGGCCTGTCCCGGAGACCCCTATGTCTAGCCTTTTTCCCCCCCTATCTGCCTTGTCTGGAGTCTCAATCGGCACTGCCACCCCTGTTTCCTGGGCCCGGTCATCCCCCTCCTGTTGTATTTGTTCATCGTTAAGGTTCTCCTGGGGACCGACTTCAGGCCGCCCTTTTGTGTGTAAATTCAATGTCTCGTCCTCCAGCGATATTCCCTCCCCCCCAGCTCCTCCTGACCCAAGTGTGGCTTACCAGCCTGTGTTAAACATTGCCCGCTTGCCTCTTCAGTCATCTCCATCCGCTCGCTCCGCTGATCAGCTGTGGAGCTGCTCCCAGCTCCCCTGAGCATGTCGATCACTGAAACAGTGGTGCGAAGTGGTTGGGGCTGCGCACCCGCGCCCCTCCCCTTCCGGTCCGGGAGATTCTCCACCCGGGTCTTCTGCCTGCGTCCCATAGCCGTAGCTGGAGCCGTAACTGGAGCCGTCTCGAGTTGTGCCACGCTTCTCTGTGGGGATTCCAGAGGGCCGGCATGGAGTGCCGCGACTCTGCCTTTTGTGCCTGTCTTTGGACCCATAGTACTCGTGAAAGTTGGGGATCCGTCCCCCTTGCTCCACTTCGAGGTATGGGCCAGTTCCTGCTCGAAACCTCTACAACCGGCAATCAACTGTTCAGCAATCTCCACCAGCACCGCAACCCAGCACTTCAAACCAGGTAGGGCTCGACCAGTCTCGACACAACCGCTTGCTCTTATGCTTCCCACTTGGGGGTTCGACATTTTAGTATATCATCTTATACTTTTTTGACGAATATCACCGTCACCTCGGGAGCCACCTACGGCTGAATCACTCAGCCGCCATCTTGCCCAGCTCCTCCCAAAGTATGCGATTTCCATTCAATGGTGATTAATGAGCATGCTGACGCCAATTAAACATGCACCAAATATTCACTCTTGAGCCTGGTTCCTGTATATTGCCCGGGTCAAGTATTCTAGTCTTGAGAGAGAGCTTTATCGGAGTCGTGCATTGACTTGTTAAAAAGATAATATTGATCCCCAATAAGAGTCCTAATGTAGCTTGCTCAAAATGTATGCTCCCAGTTCTGGAACATAATATTCACATATTGGATATATTTTTATTGACTACTAACCTTGATCGTAGTCATTTTTAGGTGTACTTTTAGTAGCCACATTATATAAAGTTGCTTTTGCAAATCGTTGGTACCATGAAAATAATTTGGATTTAAAAAAAAGAAATGAAATGTCAGATGCGTTTCGGCTTGAAAAAAAGCCTTTATCACATCGTGATAAAGGCTTTTCAGGCCGAAACGTGATCTGCTGTGCTAATAAAATTTGAATATACACTACGAGAAGTGCCGTTCTTTTTCTGCAAAAACGACGAAAGAATTGTGTTTTTTGTATATAGACCGATCTAGTTTACAAATCCACTTTTTATGGGGAAAAAGGCCGCTGCACACCAGTCTTCAGTGAAGTTTCACAGATTTATTGCAGCAAGCAACCAGGTGGCTACTTACTGCAATAAATCTGTGAAACTTCACTGAAGACTGGTGTGCAGCGGCATTTTTTCCCCATAAAAAGTGGATTTGCTACGTTTAAAGGGGAATTGGTCTACCCCCACCGCTAGCACCAACAGATGAGTGCACCGTCCAACCTTAGACCACTTTGGATAAGAAAATATATATATATATATATATATATATATATATATATATATATATATATATATAATTAATTACATACTGGCAGTCGCCAGTAGGTAGTTATTGTTAGGACCTAGTTTCCATAGGAAAAGTGTTTTTTTGGTTGGCATATAACTTTGGCGTTGTTTGACGAATCATCATGAAATTTTCCCCAAAAAGGACCCTCTTGTGTCTTGTTGTGCATGGAACGTTTCGTGGTGACTCACCAAACAGGGGCCAAGTAAAAGGGGTGGGCAGGGAGAGGTAAAAAAAATTGCATTTCCAGTCTTAATCCCCATAGAGATTTTAGACACTACTTCAGCCCGAAGCAGGAAACTGCCTGCTGGTAGCAGACATTTGATCTTTATTGACAGCATGCAGGAAACCAGATAAAAGAATTGCTTCGGCACACAGGGAGCAGCATTTTTTGCTGCTTCCTGCATTCAAGAGCACTGATGGCTCCCTTCTGGAGGTGGGGAGCCAGCACCACATGGCATTGAGGCTGTCCCCAACAGTGCACACTGGGTGCCCTGGGTGGGCTCACGGCAATCCGCAACAAGTGGCTGAGCCCTGTGGAATTGGGTCCCCAGGGCCAAAATCGCCCCGGGGAAGGGGGTGGCGCACGTGACCCCCCTCCCCCCCCCCCCTTTCCACTAATTGGCCGTGCCCCATGGATGGGGCCCTCTGGCCAAAATCAGCTCCCTCCCCTATTAGTAAATGGGTGGTCCCGGGGATGGGGTTACTGGACTGTGATTGTCCCAGTGATGGGTGCTGGGTGCCCCCCTCCTGGGTTGTCTATATATGGGCTGTGAGCCATATGGCCTGGTTGCAGGCCAGGCCCTGCAACTGACACCCCCTGCTGAGCATGGCCAAAGGCCATGCGAGGCGTTGGGGTGGATGCCTGTGGGGGAGTTCACTGCTTGCCCTGCAGTCAAATCATCTCTGTGCAGAGCAGGGTTAGATGCCTGCGAGGGTGGTGGGTTGCCTGCTGGCCATGCCCTGCGGCCAACCCCGGCACAAGTAGGGTGAGTACGGGGGGGTAATTGGCCACAGGCCAGGTCCTGCGGCCAAACCCTGCTGCGCAAGGCCGAAGGCTATGCATGGCCAGGGGTTGGAGTAACGTAAGGAAATTAAATAAACGTTTAAAAAAAATCTAGAAATTCACTGAAAAAAGCCACGTTTACGGGGCGTTCTACTTAAGAAATAGAATTAAACAAAAGTTAGAAATTCACTGAAAAAAACAAAGGTTAGAGGGACGTTATGGTTGGGTTCAGATGTTACACGCACAAAACCATAGGAACAGTTATGGTTATACTTATCTTAAGAAACTAGAACTTGTGCCCCAAGGTAACTATAAGTTGCACCATCGCCATGCACTGCTACTTACCCCACATATCTGATAGAGACATCTAGCCGCAGATTCCTTAACTTAGAATATCCCCAGGCGTCAGACTGGATCCGGAAAAATTTTGCGCAGCAGTACCTCTGCGCGCCGGGGGCGGCGCCGCCCTGGCTCCGCCCTGACGTTGTCCCCGGACATGACGTCAGTGGAGCCATATGGACCCCCCCGGCGCGCTGACGTCAGTTTCCTTCTTTTCCGCGTTCTAACGCGGATCCGGGATTCAGCTGTTCCTCTGGCCTGTTTTTCTTCAGGCCCTTTTCGACGTCCTTTGGCGTCGGGGAACAGTGTGCGATGCCTTCGGGCTTTAAATTGTGCAAGACTTGTTCGCGCCAGATGTAGGCGTCGGACCCGCACGCCATTTGCATGTGGTGTCTTGGGTCGCACCACGACTCTGTGGAGTGTGCCGCCTGCCGGCAGATGCGCCCTAAGTCCCTACGGGAGCGCCGGATGAAGCTCTTGGCCACCCGGATATCCCGCACGGCGTCTCCCCGACGTTCTCCGGTTGGTTTTTCTCTCCGCGTCTGCTCCCGGAGTCGATCCCGCGAACGTCGCTCGTCTACAGGTAAGTTAAAGCACAAGTCACGGAAGTCGAAGTCCTCGCTTCCACGTGACAATGGGGGCCATGGTTCCCGTTCCCTCACTGAGCCGTGCGCCCCGGAGTCGGCCTCCATTTACCCGCCCTTTCCGGGTACTAGTGCGACTCGGCCCCAGATGGAAGCCTACTACAAGGCTCTGCACTCCATCTTCGGGTCACCTCCTCTCCCTGGCGTGCCTTCGGGTCCCACAGTGGAGGTAGGCATTCAGGTCGGGTCTCCGCCGGCGGGTTCGTCCTCGGCGCCGACCGAGTGCCTCGACTCCGGCTCCGGAGTCGTGCCGGCGTCGGGTCCCAACCCCGATGGGCGTTTCAGCCCCATGCCGTGCCATTCTGCCTAATCTCCGCATAGCCCCTGGCGGCTCCCTGCGTCTGCATCGGCATCAGCGGCGCCGGCGGCCGAGTGCCTCGACTCCGGCGTCGTGCCGGCTTCGGGTCCTAACCCCGATGGGCGTTCCAGCCCCCTGCCGTGCCATTCTGCCTTGTCTCCGCATAGCCCCTGGCGGCTCCCTGCGTCGACATCGGCATCAGCGGCGCCGCCGGCGCCATGCCTGTCGCCACCTGGTCCTCAGGCTCTTTCTCCGCACCTCTCGGTGGTGGGTTCAACGCCATTTCGGCGTCGTTCGGTGTCGTAGCGGCGTCTTTCGACGCCGGCACGGTCGCCGGCACCTGTCGGTTCTCCGCTTCCAGAGGACACAGACCCGGTGTGCCCGGACTTGTCTCCACGCCGGTTGGCTCCAATGCCATGGGGGCAGTGGGTCCTTGTTCCTCCTCCTGTGGGACGTGTCAGCTTGCAGCCGTCCCCTACAGATGGGCTATTGTTGCCCCCCCACCATGCCCACTGAAGCTGGTGCTTTGTTTTTGAGGGGTGTTCGCAGGGCTGCAGCTGTTTTACACTTGCACCCCCCTTCTGTCTCCTTGTCCTCCGACCCATTATTGGATCTCCTCCACCAGGGTGCGGTGGATATTGAGCCCTTGCTGCCTTTTAGCGGCTTATTCAACGCCGTTCTCGGGACGTGGGCACGGCCCTCTTCGGGAGATGCTGTCGACAGGGCCGTGGCGCATCGGCATCGTCCGGCCCCTGGGAGCCTAGCCTGTTTGTCCCTTCAGCCTGGGGCTCACGGCCTCGTAGTGCAGGTGTCTTTGGCCACGCAGCCTTCTTCTCCGCCTCTGTTGCAGCCTCCTACTAGGGAGTCTCGTTGGTTGGAGACATGTGGACGTGGCATTTTTGCGTCCGCTAGTTCAGCCTTACGTGCTCTGAACACGGCTTGCGTCTTTGCCCGGGCTTCTTGTGCCCTTTGGGACTCTGTGGAGTGTCTTTTGCCTGCCCTCCCTGAGTGTACTCGCGCAGACGTAGCTCGCCTCCTTCACGAAGGCCGAGAGATGGCGCGCTTTACCGTTCGGTCCGCCGTTGACACTACCGATTCGGTGAGTCAGGCAATGGCGAGGTCCGTAGCTTTGCGCCGCCATGCTTGGCTGCGCGACGGGGGTTTCCCCGAAAATGTCCGTGACGGTCTCCGGGACTTAACATTTGATGGTGTGTCCCTGTTTGACGCACATGCGGACTCTGCGGTTCACCGCCTTCTGTCTACCCTTCCGTAGTGTCTCTTTGCTTCATGTTGGCCCTGGGTTCATGCTGTAATACCTGAACGGCTTCTCGCCGTATTTGCTTTCTTTCATGCAGCAGGTCAGCTGCTTATTTTTCTGAGTCACTATTGTCTAGTGGTTCAGGTTGCACGCCCTTACTCCAAGGGTTATGTGTCCGGAACCTGTGGTTTCTGAGTTACCAATTTACGTCCTCTGTCTATGAGCTCACACTCAAGAGGTGCCCCTTGTTGGGGTTGATACTTACCCTATGTGGGGTATTTGTTGGCTATTGTATAGCTGCCTTCTTCCCACAGCAGTCTTTGTACGCTTCTGTGGGGTCCTTTTTACTAGGTTGTCCTACAGCTGTGCCTGTACACTTTTACTGCTGCTGCGGGCCCTTCCGGGGCCTTCTTGCGGTCCATTTGTTGGGCTCTCTCATAGTGGCTGCTGCTGGTCTGTGGCACTCCCCTGCATCTCACTGATACGTTTCTTGAGGCCGGAAGGGCTTTCAGGTCCCTACCGTCTCGTCGTGGTTCTTTCGCTGCGGCCGTTCCATCTGTGGACTGCCTACCACAGGGCCCTGTCGCTGTGTTCTATCAGCGTACAGTGACTGCTCCCTACTATGCTCGCTCTCACAGGCTGGTGCGTTTTCCGGCAACTTTCCGTTGCATAGTTCTACTCCTATACCCATGCTGCGTAGTCCTTGCATGGTTGGACTTCGCTCTCCATGGTGGCATTCTGGCCCCAGACGTTGATGCGGTTCATTGTCTTGTGCCTTGCTTTTTTGGCCACTTCCCCTGCCAGAGCTTCCCATTTCCCTGCTGCATCCCGCGCAGGTGTTGTCCTGTTTTTCCTTCGGGCTGCAGGTTGCTGCTCTCAGCGGGAGTGTTCTCCTCCGAGCATTGTTTTCTCTGGTGTACTATTCTGCGTATATCCACTCTTGTTCCTCCGGAACATTTCGTGCTGTCTCCTTCCAGTACTACTCGGCCTCCCTGTCTGTCTCACGGTAGCCAGTGGATCTTTCCTACCGCCTGTGGCTGTTGCGTCTGGCTCTGGGCCAGTACTGCTGCTACTTAGCTGTTGGTGCTATGGTGTTTTTTCTTTCTCAACTCATCCAGCGGGCTGGGCCCTGTCTTTTCTCCTGTCCGGCGTACTACACACACCCAGACCTCCAGCAGGCATAGTCCTCCTTGCGGTGGCTGTGGTCTTGTTCCTCACTTTTCGTGAGTGCAAGTCTTCTAAGTGTGTTAGTTTGCCGGCTCTCTTTCACGCGATACACCTGGTGGTGCAACTCTTGTGTCTCAGCTTTTGCTCGTGACGCTTCATGGGGCCTTCTCCTTTCCATGGTGTGGTTCTGGAGGTAATTACGGTTTCTCTTGTGTACTTGCGTGGCACTGGTTGTTGCCATTATTCTCTGCCCTTCTGCCTTTTGATGCCTGCCCTTTCACATGTCCGGTGCATGGGCGATGGTGCAGTAGCAGGTCTTGTGTTTCCTGTAACACTGACTCATCCTGGGAGTCGTCAGCATCCTTCCGCTGCTGTTTCCACTTCCACAGTGCTTCTTTCCCTGTCATGCATGTCCGTCCTGCCTGCTCGGACTCGGTCCGTTCTTGTACCCTAGCTAGACCTTTCTCTTTTGAAGGTCCATCAGATCCTGTGGATCCCTCATATCATACAATTGATTCCTCTCCTTTTACGGAAGGTATCCACTTTTATTCCGCAATGCCATTATGGTTCGGTGCATCCTTTCTCCTCTGTTTACCCGACAGGGTTTTCTGCCGCCCTCAGCAGCTTTTAATGCCTTTGCCTCTCATTGTTGGCCACTCCCTATGGAGTATCCTAGTCCGGTGTTGGCCACTCTGGCAGTGCTACCCCCACTGTGTTTAGTCAGCTGGTTAACACTTCTGTTCCCCTGGGAACTTAGTGGGGTTCTGTCGCAGACCCGCCTCCTATGGGGTATGGCTTTGGTATCTATTCTAAGTTAAGGAATCTGCGGCTAGAAGTCTCTATCAGATGTACGAGATACTTACCTTCGGTAACGATGCATCTGGTAGAGACGTTGTCTAGCTGCAGATTCCTTAACGCCCACCCATCCTCCCCGATCTGCGAGGACCTTTTCAGGTGGGGTTTCTGCATTCGCCTCCCTTGGAGTGGTTTGTCCTTCTACGGGACGGTATCTTTCGCCACCCTCCCCGTCAGGCTTTTTCCTTGTACTTACTTGTTCTGCTTCTCCCAATCGCATGCTTGGGCGATAAGTTCAGGTGTCCTTCTGCGTTTTTCCACATCGGTTTCCTCCATTATGGGGCCTACTGGTGTTCTCTACCCTCCCACCCACCTTCTCTGTTGACACTCCTACAGTCAATTAGTTTTGAGGTCTTTCTGGCCTGTTCCTCAGTCCAATAGTTCTATCATAGGGGACAGAGTTTCCCTATTTCTTTCTTCTATCTTTAACCCTGTGGGTTGGAGCTTTCTTGCCTGTCGCTGTTGGCTCTTTTCATTGCCGTTTTGCCTCAGGAGAGAGCATTCTCTCGCTTTTGTGGGGTTGCTTTTCATTCCCTTCATCTGGTGCAGACTTTCTGTCGTTTGCCTCTGTCTTCTTTTTATAGATCAATTTCCCTCATTGGTGACATTCACTTCGCTTTTGCGAAATAGCTTCTCCATTTATTGCTCTGCTCTTTCCTTTTCAACACCTTTCAGTCGACAGTGCTTCTCACTATCGTTGATGGTGCTTTCTCACCCATTTTCTTTTTTTATTCGCACACTGTTCCCATACTCTCTGTTTTGCTGGGGGCTCCGCGTTGTGGCACGGAAAAGTTCCTCCGAAGAAAACTGACGTCAGCGCGCCGGGGGGGGTCCTATATGGCTCCACTGATGTCATGTCCGGGGATAACGTCAGGACGGAGCCAGGCGGCGCCGCCCCCGGCGCGCAGAGGTACTGCGGCGCAAAATGTTTCCGGATCCAGTCTGACGCCTGGGGATATTGTAAGTTGAGGAATCTGCGGCTAGACAACGTCTCTACCAGATACATCGTTACCGAAAGTAAGTAACTCTTACATTACTTCAGGAATGAGATCTTGTATTGTCGTGTGGTGTCCACCAATCATTAGGAACTGCACGATTGTGAACGACAAACTCAGGATGGTGCCAGACTGATTCCATGCACCCCTGTAGGATATGTTGTCCCTTGGACAAGCTAGCTTGCAGTGCCACCGTTAGCCCCCGTAACCTAAACAGGGAGTGAACAGTTCTGGCAACCACTGAACATGACAACTCTGTTCCCTCAGGAACCGTGGTGACAGACTTCAAACTTTCACTCAGTCACCTGTGTTTTCTTTTGTTCAGAGAACTATACAAATAATACACAGAGGTGCTATTTCAATATTTATTGAACCAGAGTGATTCTTGTCTAAAATATGTGCGCTGCGATGATTAATAGACCGAAGCAGATAAAAGTTAGTGTCAACACAGAAAATAAAGCAAAGAGCTCCACCATCTTGTTGAGACAGATTATATATGCATACATATTCGAGATTGTAACAGTCCAGCCCCCCTCACATCTATGCTAACCTATATGTCTAGGGTGTGGATATGCGGTTTGCCAAGAAAAACCCCTAATGGATGATCTAACCCCTTTACCTTATGGGTAAGAGTGTACAACCCCGTCTTGGTCAAGAAGAGGACGCCTTTCGCTGAGATGTCCGGTGCAAGGTGAAAGCCTCAGCATGCAGTGACCCCTCAAGATCAGCATTAGTGTCTCCTCTGATTATGTTAGGAAACAAAAGGCTACATAAAGAAAATGGCATCCTTGCCTTGGACCGAGATTGTAATCGAGAAGCCATTGTTTGTGTTCTACAGATAGCTGTGTCACCATATGGATGTAATAATAAAACACATTTGTATTACGCACATGAGAGGCCTTGCACCAAATGCCAAGGCAGTGTGATAGGATTCTCACAAAGTGTTCTGTGTCAGCAAGGTCTGTGTCTCTCTGTGAAACCCAGCCAAGCGTCACAAATGCAAGATGTGTGTCAAACGTTAATGCGACAAAGAGAAGGCAACTTTAGGAAGAAGGATTGTGTATATGCAAGAATTGATACGAATTCCTACCCACCCTAACTCGGGCACACGACAGTATGACATCATTCATAATATAACTGCAACATATGCAATGAAATTAGTGATGAGAACCGTGCGTGGCGGGGGCGCGAGTTATAGTTTCTTGAGGTAAGTATAATTATAACTTGAATTTCCATGGTTTTGTGCGTGTAAAATCTGAACGCAACTAGAACGTCCTGCTCACCTTTGCATTTTTTAGTGAACTGCTAAGGTTTTTTTAAATTCTATTTCACAACTATAACGTTCCTGTATCCTTTGATTTTTCCATGAAAAAAAATAAATATATATATATATATATATATATATATGATTGTGTGTATACACGTTTTGGAAAAAAAACAAAGATTAAAGTGCAGTTAGGCTTATCCTGGGTTATAAAACCTCAATGTATGTTAAAAAACAAAAACCTCACAGATTCACCTAAAAAAAGCAGTTAAAGTGCAGCTATAGCTCCAAATTAAAAGGGAATGCCGGTGTTATTTCAGAAGTTATGGTTATGAGCATAATCCATAACTCTTGCAGCAGCCATGCACAGCATAACCCGCACGCTAAACATAATGTTCATGGCCTCTCCCTGAATGAAACTGATGCTATCACAAATGTTGTAAACCATCTTACGGGCAAGAGTACATATCACATTACCACTCTGACAAAGATGACTGTAGTATCATTAATTGTTCTGATAATGTGGTGGTGTTTTATTACATTTCGCTTTTAAGTGTAATTTATTGGCACTAATATCGTGATGTCATAAACATTGCATTTGGCGTGTTAGTTATGATTTGCGCAGGTGGCAGACACAGAAGCCTATCCAGCCTTAACAAGGACTGGATATGCCTCCCTGTCAGAGTTCAGGGGCCATAATCGTAGACTGACATCCAGCGACTTCCCAGGCTAACCATGCTTCCATATAAGAAGGGAGCATTCAGCACCCTTTCCTTGATGCACACCTGACTTGAACAGCTGCCTCCCAGGGGAAAGCAGGCAAAAGACTGCTGTTGCTACAGACTAAAGAAAAATGCTACCTGATTTTGAACAATTAGCAAAGAGTGCTCATTGTGACTCCCAATGAATAGAGTACCACTGATCCGGAGACAGAAGGTGGCCGACTTCTGAAAAGCGTTACTATGCTTGTCCTTCAAGAGCAGATCGTGCTAGTCTACCAATGACATTCACCAAGGTGGAGACTGTGACAATCCTGACGGAAATATCTTAAAGAAGTTAGTGTTGCACCATCCCGACTACTAGAGCAGAAGACACAGATCCCACTGACACAGCGAACAGCATATTGGAAAGAGTGACAGTGCAGCATAAGCCCCAAAGAATTCAGCCAGCTACACAGGTGGGAGCCAGAGAATGCCTTTGCAAAGGAAAAGTCGAACAGAACCATCATTGCAGGATTTACCAAATTAAACTAACCCATAGGATGAGCACAGTTTATAGCCACCAAAGGGGAGATCCGAAAGCGGGGCAAAATTACTGCAACCAGCTCAGACCATTTGTGAAAAGCAATAGACCCATGCCTTTGTAGCTAAAGGCCAATATGAATTGAGCATAAACTATAGTTTCTGAAGAAATGCCAGTTTCCTTAGGAATCCGAACGCCATGGATACTCTGATTCAGGTAGCACCCCTTGCTAAGCAACTATACTTGGGATGCAGTAGAAGACACCTCATCCACACCCTCATTGAACAAGTGCAGCTCCATTCCGTTCAGAACCCATATTGGGAGTTAGCCCCTGGAGGAAGAAGCAACTCGCTACCTACCCCACAATGCCGCCACTTCAAATGAGAGAGAGACTGTTTCCAGAGCAGAGACTCGTACAAGGCTGCTTACCTGCTCCAAAGAGTTGAGGAACATTCGTGCAGACACTGTCTTATCTACAACAACCATCTGAAACTAAACCCTTCACAGACCGTAGCCTAGCAACTACAGCCTGATTGCCCATATACACAGCCCTGGTCAGAGTGATAATCTGCTCTTTCCAATGAACAGCTTAACATAAAATTGACTGTTGCAACTGTGGGGCTTTATCCCTGTTCTCTACCAAAATATTGAACAGATTTTCTTCAAATCACAGAAAGGATCTATTCTGAAAACAAAATTGTCCTAATACCACGTTTTGTTTGGTGGAGTACAAAATTAAAAATGGCAATTTCATATGAGTCCACCCCCACCCCCTTCCCCCTGTATTTTTATAGAATATCATCGGATGTTGTTGTTTACTGATCTTCTCCCAATTTGGAACAAGAAACCAGAAAACATGAACTAAGCATATGCCAAATTTTCGACTGATGAATCAACTGTTATTAGTAAAAAAGTAATTGCAGTGTTCAGTCTGTCGTAACCATAATATATGAAATAAAGTACGCCCTATTATACATTGTAATGATATATTCTATGTCACGGGAGTTCAATGACAATATAGAGGGAGGAAGCCTAAGGTAGAGTTTCTTTATAAAGTCTTAAACCTGTCAACCTTACGGTGGTTTCCACCAGATGTTTTGCCTGCTTACCTACGCTTTTTGCTGATTCTTTTTGTTGGCCTTGGGTCTCTGAGCATTTTACCATTTTTGACCAATGCTAAAGTGCATGTGCATGAATCCTCGGTGACTTGCAGTAGTATCCTTATAATGCTTGACAAGGGGGTATTTTATCCCTTATAAAGTGTGAACCATCACACCTCGGTTGAAAATCATGTTGCAGTCTAATGAATTGACAGCTCTGTAAACAATAGTAATATTCCGCAATAGTAACAATGAGTTATTTGTGACCCATGTAAAGAATGCAGCTTTGGCGTCTTTGAATACCTATGGCGTTGGCACATGTGGACCTAGAGGATTTTATGGCACGTTTGGTGAGTCGTTTTTTCTTATCTCCATAAGTGTTATATTCTTCCACGTTTTTTCCATATGTTGTCATTCAAAATAAATCCGTTAAAAAGAAAAAAACATTCCATTTTATTCTGTTTAAGTGAAGATTGATTTTAGTAATGCTATATTGATCATTGCTTCAATTGGCCACAAGATGGCAGGCAATCCCTTTATTTTGTTGTTTTCCGAGTTGTTGCTAACACGCTCGTTACTGCACTCTGAGAGCAAAGCACGTTGTTCCGCTTTCAACGAGTTTGGTGATGTCACTAAACTTAGAATAACAGTACGTGCAATGGTAATAGGAAACCAAGTTGAAACCTCTCTCTGGTGATGAAGTGGAAGCAAACGTTTGTCCTACGGGGTAAAAAGAGTAACTGTTGTGACGCAGTCCGTGAATGCCTTTGTCTCCTGTCATCCTGCAGTGAGTCCACATGGATAAGCAATCGTGTGTTAATCTTTTACCATGCTTGTCTATTTTACTTCGTCCTCTCTTCTCCAACAAAGATGCCACTGCATAACACTTTTATCTGCTGTCTATGCCAACCATCCTCATTTTTTCTTTGTCGTGTGTTAAAATGTAGTCAATATGCTATAGTTCATTTTAAGTTTCATAATGCTGTATGTGGTCTATTTAAACGTATTTCCTTAAACAAATGAACACCTGAGGCGATATGTAAGGTCTCGGAGTACTGTGCAGTACCATATTTACTCGCGGTGTCTAACAAATGTATCACTCTCACTAACATGTGGGCGCTTAGGCCACAAGTATTTGTCACTCTTGCTTCCATGAGATGGCCATTCGGGCGTTAAGTGGGAAGACTCCTTTAACAAAACCCTCTTTGCACTTTGTACGCTAAAATCTTTTGGAAAGACTGATTTTAAAGTTTTTGTGTCAAACAGAGACATTTTTCATTTTTATTGTTATAAATCGAGGATGCGAGAACGCTTGGGCCTGATTCATATCAACCAAGAGCACAGCGTGCTTTTGTGTAATTTTTGGAAGGGTGACCTCTCCCACGCATTATATGGTGGTTATTTCCATTCTTGTTTTTAATTTTGCTGCCACATCACATGAGCCAAAGGCTAAATTCTGGGCAGCCGGTTGTCCCACAGAACTGCTGACGACGAGACTAGACGTTACAACATTCCTTTGCAGTGGTTCACTTTAATGCCTGGAACCAAATGTCGTTTCTGAAACTATCCAAGCCCTGCTTTTGCGAAATAAAAAAAATATGGATCATTTGTCTTTGGTGCAGGAAAAACCTTTTGTGAGTGTGATTGGGCGATTGTAGTTACTGATGTTTACAATTTCACCACTTATAGATAGATGACCGATTATACCTAGGCACAACGGTTTCTATTTCTATTCCAGTGACCTCTTTATGTTTGGTAAAATATGGAATCCACATACCCATTTTAATGCAGTTAAAACTGAACCCCATGTGAACTTTGTGTCACACGTCCTTTGTAAAAGAGCATGAACATGTTTTTTTAATTCTATTTTTTGTGTATCAGCTATACGTACCATTGTAGATTTGGTTGTTGTCTGTACTCAACGGTACACTATTTGATTTTCTGGTTTCCAGGAAACGCTCCAGTTTACCTTGCACAGAAGTGATTAGTGTAATTGGTAGGAAATCACTCTTGTGATAGTCACTGAAGTTCTTATACAGGATACCAAAGCGCTTATTTGAATGCAATTTGTTTTTCTAAAATTATTTTTCAAGAGAAGCCTCTCTAAACACAGTTTCATTTTTTTTAATTTTTTTTATTCCAGTTTGAATGTAAAAAAAGACACAGCGTCCATACTAAAAAGTAAGACATTTTCTCACTGCACATGGGGACTGAGAAGCATCATCTTTTATAGGGAAGAAATTGGCACTTTCATTTCAAGTCACCCGATTTGCTCCAATGTCCCACAATTCAGTACAGTCTTTCATTTTGGAAAAGTATGAATAAGAAGCAGTTTTTCATGGTGTGGCTGAGCCGGAATTGGAGTGGACCGCATTGCGGTTGTGTTCCCATGCCCAGTTCCACTTTTTTTCATTTATCCTGTTCAGTAAATCATGTGAGTGATATTCATGGGCACCCCAGACATCTTAGCATTACTCCTGTATTGGAATTTTCATAGATTCCCATGCTTGAATCATTCCCCGTCGTCAAGATGGGAGTCCCCGGTATATATAAAAATAGTCATACAAACCATTACAAATAGAAACTAGGCCTAGGGCCATTCTAGTTTTGTAACATATCCACTTCTTTTTGTAAAAGAGACCAAATAAAATCAACAACCAATCAGATCAGCCTCGCCCTCTAGAACCCTCCTGAGAGAACCTCAGACCATCAGATTTTCTACCGCACGTTGTGCTAGGGAGTCTCCACTGAACTCTGCTCAGTTTTTCCTTGTTACCTTACTCCTAGAGTTTTTCAACTGATTTCTTCAACAGCTTCTTCAACAGCTTCTTCAGCTTCGTGTCAACATGTCTGACAAGGAGAAGAAAGGCCTTTTTAGAGCCTGTTCCACCTGCTCTAAAAAAAGGCTTTACATAGATGACCTTCACAAGGACTGCATCTATTGCCTCTATCCAGATCACAAGGATAAAGATTGCAAGGTTTGCCGTACTTTTTCCACAAAAACCTTGAGAGACAGTGAGGGACGTCTCCTGACCTGGCTCCAAAAGCTGAAATCCAGGAGGGGATCCTTTATCCAGTGACTATAGTGATGAGGCCTCATCAGCTTCGTCTTCCAAGAGATCTCTGAAGAGGTCGAGATCTGACCCCTCTTCTTCTGATGACCGACCTGGTAAAGCCTCTAAAAAGACCTCTCATAGGTCTGACAGGCAAAGTCCAAACAAATCTCCTCACCGAGGTGTAAAGGAGAGGGAAGGACTTTCTACAGGAGAATCTGCAGTGAGGAAGTCGAGTTCTGTTCCTCCATCTTCTCCTCCTGACAGAAAAAAGGACTTCAAAAAGCCCTCCTCTATACCTTTTGAGGGAAAACAGACTAAGAAGATTCCACCGTCGACGATGCTGTCGACGACACCGTCGGTGAAGAAACTGTCATCGTCTTTGACGCGTAGCGAAAAGGTACAGTCTTCTCAGTCTTTTCCTACTCCGGCGACGGGATCGTCGACCAGAGTTTCCTTGCCTTCATCGACCACGATGCAGTTTTCATCGTCGACGCCGGTGACGACGGATGCGGGGTCAATGGTAACGGCGAAGTTGTCGTCGACCACTTCGATGAGAATGACGACGTCCGTGGTGACGACTACGACGATGTCGACTGTGATGACGACGGTATTGGTGACGGTACCGACAATGACAATAACTACATCGTCGACTGGTCAAATTTCTGAGATAATCATCAGGAAACGTCGCATTACTCCGGAGTTCACTTCCCCCAGCAAAGTGACACCTCTGCTGCCTACTCACCTCCTAGAAGAGGAGGATTCGGAGGATGAAGGTCCTTATGGGTATGCACATAGCCCTTCTGAACTGCATGTGAAGTGCCAGGACCTAGATTTGGAAGATGGATATGAAGAGCAGGAATATGATCCTCACCAGGACTATCATGGAGGTTACCAAGAGGAGATGGTTTGTATGCCATCCTCCTTGATTTCGGACTTACAGCTCATGCTCTCAGACTATAAAAGGAGATTTCCAACTACATCTCCAGCTCAACAACAGGTTTCAACTCCGGCTGTTCCACCAGCAGGGCCTTCCACCCCTCGACTGCCACCACCACCACTGCAATTAATTGTGGATCCACCACTGACGACTCCCAATTATCCAGGATGATACCTCGGATGACGCCCAGGAAAATGCAGTTCCCCCGGATCCGGACAAGGAATGGGATGAGTATATTATCCCTACTCCTGCTTCACCTTCACCGGTGCCAGTGGATTCTCCGCCTGGGGATGTAGGTGGTTTCCATAATTTGTTGGAGAGGGCAGCAAAAAGATTTGAGCTTCCTATGCCGTTGGTACAGTCTGAGTGCTTCCTATACGATTTCAAAGAACCCTTTAAGAAATCTGTGAGATCAATTCCTATCGTTGGTCATGTTTGGGAAGAGGGGCTCAAAGTTATGAAGACCCCAGCTACAGTGGTTCCGGTGCTTCCTCGTTTAGAGAAAAAGTATAAAGCCCCGGAGGATAGTCCAGCTTGCCTGGTGAGTCAGCCAAAACCGGACTCAGTGATATCGCAGGCAGCACAGAGGAAGTCTAAAAATACAGCGGCTCCTCTAACAACACCTCCAGACAAGGAAGACCGATGCCTGGACAATGCTGGCAAAAGGTTTTCATCAATGTCAAGCCTTCTCGTAAAAGCGGCTAACGCTTTAGCCATCTTGGGGCGCTACGACCGCCAAATGTGGTGTGACCTCTCTCCCTACCTTGACCAGTTGCCTGATGACAGCAGGGCCAAAGCGAAAAAGATTCTCCAGGAAGGAGAGAGGACCTCCTCAGAGGTGATTGATTGCGCAATGGACATTGCAACAACTGCGTTCCGTTCCCTGGCTGGAGCGGCAGTCCTTCGTCGCCAGGGATCTCTTCGAGCGACCTCATTTAGACCTGAGGTTCAGAACAAGATTTTGGACCTTCCCTTTGATGGAGAGGCGCTCTTTGGTAAGCACATAGACGATGCGCTTCAGGACATTAATAAAGATACGGACACAGCCAGATCTTTAGGGACGCTCCAATACCGAAAGGTCCCTTTTCGTGGTGCAAAGGGCATAGGTCTTCCCTCATACAGAGGAGGTTACCAGCAATATCGGTACTCCTCGTATATGCCTGCCTCGCAATCTTACCGCCCACAGTATAACCAGCGGCAGGGTCAGTCCTCGTCATATTCGAGATCAACAAACAGAGGAAGAGGGGGACGCCAGGGGAAGGAGTCCTCTAGGTGTCCATAGCGGCCTGCTGGCTCTGTCTACTGTTCCTTCCCCTCATTTAACACCTGTGGGGGGCAGGATCTCGCATTACTTCCAAGAATGGCAACGGATAACATCGGATCATTGGGTTCTCAATATAATCCAATTTGGTCACACAGTGGATTTTGTCCATCCTCCTCCAACCAAGCCTCCTCGCGCCAACATAACAAAACATCTTCGTCTCCTGTGCTTAGAGGTCCAACAGATGCTGCAGAAGGGGGCAATGGAGCTGGTCCCTGTCTCTCAAAGAGGAGAGGGTTTCTACTCCCTGTTCTTTCTAGTTTGAAAGACTGTAGAAAAGTGGCGTGCTATTCTAGATCTGAGGGAGCTCAACACCTATCTCATCAAACAGTCGTTTCGAATGGTCTCCTTGCAGGACATACTTCGACTTTTAAATTCAGGAGATTTCATGGCCACTTTGGACCTAGAGGACGCATATTTTCATGTTCCCATACATCCATCCCACAGGAAGTTTCTTCGCTTCACGGTAGCCAAGAGCCACTTTCAATTCAGGGTTCTTCCCTTCGGCCTCAGATCGGCTCCAAGGATCTTTACAAAGATACTGGCTCCGGTAGCGGCTTTTCTAAGGAAACAACAGCACCAGGTTGTCCCTTACCTGGACGACTGGTTGCTAAAGGCTCCTACCAAGACTGCGGCCGAGAGGTCAGTGGCAGCTTGTACAAAGCTGTTCAAAGATCTGGGTCTTACCCTCAACAGGGAAAAATCAAATTTGTGCCCTTCCAAGAACGCCAAATTCCTGGGAGCCATATTGGACACTTCCCTGAACAAAGCTTTTCCGTCAGTGGAAAGACCAGCCAAATTGATGTCGATGGCCCGTCTACTTCAAAAAAGGTCACTTTCAGTTCGCCTCTACAAGTCCCTTCTGGGCTCCATTTCGTCCTGCATTCCTCTAATTCCTCACTGCAGGTTACGAATGCGCCCTCTTCAGGAACAACTGGACTTACAGTGGCGCCAAGTAGAAGGGTCTTTCGAGGACATGATCACGATCACTGTGCCAATGAAAGATGCTGCTTCATGGTGGACTCGCGAGGAGAACATTTCCCAAGGTCTCTCCTTCATGGTCACCCCAGCTCCTCAGATTATTACAACAGATGCGTCTCTGGAGGGCTGGGGAGTGGTCTTGCAGGACCTCCAGATAAGCGGTCGATGGCTACACCACCATAGTCTGTTGCACATCAATCTACTGGAACTCAGAGCAATTCGCCTAGCCCTACAGGCTTTCCTCCCGAGGATAAAGGATTCGTCGGTTCTAGTAAGAACAGACAATACTACGGCCATGCATTATATCAACAAGCAGGGCGGCACAAGAGCTCGTCTGCTGTCGGCGGAAGCTCAAGCTGTCTGGGAATGGGTGATCCTGCATGGAGTCTCACTAAAGGCGGAGCATCTCCCAGGGAATCTCAACGAGACAGCAGACACGCTGAGCAGACTGAAGTCAGTCAGCCACGAGTGGGAGCTAGACCAGAGGACACTGGAGGAGATTTTTCGACTATGGGGCAGGCCAGCCATAGATCTCTTTGCCACAGCAGAGAACAAGAAATGCCGGTTCTACGCAAGCTGGCATCACCATCCGGGATCCTCGGGGAATGCGTTTTCAATGGCATGGTCAGGCGCCTTTTTTACGCTTTCCCCCCCCCCTTCCTCTGATCCCGAGACTGCTCAGAAAGCTGAAAACGGAACCCTGCAAGATGATCCTAATAGCACCGTCTTGGCCTCGCCAGTACTGGTTCACGGAGCTTCTTCTCCTATCCTTGGAGCATCCGGTCCCTTTGAAACCGATTCCATCACTGCTGACGATGTCCCAGGGCCAAGTATTGCATCCGGATCCCCGATCCCTTCAATTATCGGCGTGGCTCCTGAGCACAGAGAGTTTCTCAACTTAAAGCTCTCTGCAGAATGTAGAGACATCCTGTCTCAGGCTCGCGCTCAAAGTACAAACAAAACCTACCAGATGAAATGGAAGAGGTTTTGTCACTGGTGCAGAGAATCGGGTGTTCACCCTTTCTCTTCTTCGGCGCATGAAATCCTCCTTACATTCTTTCCTTGGCAAAGGCGGGCCTGGTTCATTCTTCTATTAAAGTGCATCTTGCGGCCATCTCTCGCTTCAGGAGGACATACTCTGGCCCTTCGCTCTGGTCAGCAAGAATAATTAAACAGTTTATGAAAGGTCTTTTTCGTGTCTTCCCTCCAGTGAAGCCTCCTCCACCACTGTGGCACCTTAATCTGGTCTTGACCCAGCTCATGGAACATCCCTTCGAGCGGATACATAAAGCTAACTTGAAATTTCTCTCCTGGAAGGTGGCCCTTCTTCTAGCCTTGACATCAGCTAGAAGGGTCAGTGAGTTGCAGGCACTCACCATTCAAGAGCCTTTTCTTCAATTTAAAAATGAAACGGTAGTACTCCGTACCAATTCAAAGTTCATCCCGAAGGTACCTTCGGACTTTCATTTAAATGAACCTGTGATACTTAAAAATTTTCCCTCAACCTACGACTCCGGCTGAGAGGTCACTTCACTCATTGGACATTCAGCGTTGCCTGAAGTTCTATCTTCAGAAAACTAAGGATTTTAGAAAGTCACCTCAGCTCTTCGTGGCTTACAGCGCCCCTCGTAAAGGATTTCCCCTTTCCAAATGGGGGATTGCATTGTGGATTTCCAGCGCTATCCAATATTGTCATCAAGCAGCTCGTAAGCCCCTTGAAGGAAAAGTCCGTGCTCACTCCACGAGCGCGATCTCTTCTTCTACGGCCCTCTTTGTTGGGGTACTTATCCGGTACATCTGCAGAGCAGCGACCTGGAAGAGTGCCCATACCTTCACAAGACATTACTGCTTGGATTCTTCATCGCGCAGCGACACTGCAGTGGGCCAAGCAGTCCTGAGGAACCTCTTTCAATAAGTGGTGAGCTTTCCCTCTCAGCCCTCCTTCCTTTTCCTTCATAACTTCTTCGCACATTCTTTGATACAACTGATTGCTTCTTGTTATTTCTGTATGTATATAAGGGTATTTGATTCGCTTTTCAATGTTGGGTGATTTCTTTTATTTCACGGTTTTAAAAAAGAAAAGAATGATGTCTAAAACTGCGAGATATGCTATTTCTTTCCTTTCTTTAATCTTATTGATGCATTATGGATCTTTGTTGAAAGTAATACAGACAAAGAAATATGCTCATGACTGCTAGCTACTCTGATTCAAGCATGGGAATCTGTGAAAGTTCCAATACTGGAGTAAGAAAACAAGTTACTTACCTGTAACTTTAGTTCTCCAGTATTGGAAACTTTCATAGATTCACATGCGACCCACCCTCCTCCCCTGGGAAAGCTCGACCTTCTGCATCTTTATGGTTATCCTGTGGCACTATGGCTACGAAAATCTGATGGTCTGAGGTTCTCTCGGGAGGGTTCTAGAGGGTGAGGCTGATCTGATTGGTTGTTGATTTTATTTGGTCTCTTTTACAAAAAGAGGTGGATATGTTACAAAACTAGAATGGGCCTAGGCCTAGTTTCTATTTGTAATGGTTTGTATGACTATTTTTATATACACCGGGGACTCCCATCTCGATGACGGGGAATGATTCAAGCATGTGAATCTATGAAAGTTTCCAATACTGGAGAACTAAAGTTACAGGTAAGTAACTTGTTTTCTTATTTGTGACCTTGCTGCAACAAGCTCAACTGCAGTTGACATAGGATTGCGAGTGATTTTCTCAGTTCCTGGGTTGCACACGGACGATGCAAGATGGCGCCCACAAGGTTCATCTAGATGCGGAGCAGATCCTGAGGCGGCACAACCTGACACATGTACCCTGGCTTTGCAGATTGGACTAGCGGCTTCACACCCACTCCAACAAAGGAGAGGAATGTCACTTGAGTTTATCCTGGTATTGCTGCATGACAACTTGCCCTAAAAGAGCCTTGGATGATTGGTGCAGCTTTGCACAAGACCGATTCTGGAGGTCAGAACTGGATGTGTCCCTCTGCCTGCTCCATCAACTTTCCTGATTTTTTTTTTTTGATTTTTTCCCCCCCCCCCCTGCATATTAGGGGGTAGCACCTCATGGAGTGGTGCTTGCTAGAGGCAAGATGACTTACTGCTCCCTTACAAGGAACTGCCTGTCGCCACCATATAATGACTAGTGTGGAGACAACCTCTTAAGCAGTGTTGATTCCCTAATGCTTATGCTAAAGATGTGCGTGCATTAGTGTCGAGACCTGTGAGGCACATGCTCAACTGTAATTTTGTAGAAGTGATCTTCTTGATAATACTGCGTTCATCCGCTGCCCCTGGAGAAATGCGATCCTGCAGTTGATTACTCAAACCCATTGCAGGAAAGTGCTTTTTTTGGACATGATTAGCCCCCACTTTTTGCCTGGAAAATGATGTAATTTTAACTGGAAGCGCACAGGGTCCCTGCTAACAGGTCCCCTGTGCCAGATCTCCTTCCCTAAACTATACCTTTTTGTTTCCACAATTGGCACTACTTTAGCTCACATACAAGTCCCTAGTAAAAGGTTCCCCTGGTACCAAGGGCCTTGTGTTTTAAAGAGGGTTCCGAAGGGCTGCTCAACCTCCCTCTGGTCAGGAAGAGCCTTGCCGCCTTTGTATTGCGAGATCAGCCTCTCCTGTTAGAGGGAGCAGGCCCCCCATCTGTCCTCACCACCTGTTTGGCGGAAGGACAGTAATTTATCTAAGATTCCTAATCTTAAAACGTAATCTGGTATCCAGAAAGATCTGCAAAGTAGTAACATTTTAGTTTGTGCAAGATCTGATGTGATTCTTTGTGAAAGAAGATTTCCAAATCTTAGACCGGCAGCTAACAGAAGTGGAGAAGTTGATGATCTGATAGACTTCTAGCTGCAGATTCCTTACCTTTGAATTTCCCAGGCATCAGCTGGATCCGGAAACTGTTGTGTGAGCAGTACCCCTTGCGCGCACCGCCAGGTGGCTCCATTCGGCTCAGTGTGACGTTCGCATCGTTGGCGTCGGTTATAATGTTGCGGTCACCTATAAAGGCGTAACCCAGGCATGCGGACATTAGTTCTTTTCTTTCCGCGCCAGTTAAGCGCAGATCCAGAGAAGAACTATCCCTCTGTCTCTTTTTGACCGGCTTCTTTTTTACTTTTTGCCCACCAAACATTTTTCTGGGTTTTGAGTGATGTCTTCTAGAAAGACCGGGTTTAAACCGTGTGGCGCCTGTCATCATGCCATGTCGGTAATCCCCCCCCCCCTTTTTTTGTCTGTGTCGAGCGCAACCATGACTCAGTCGTGCTCGGACTGTCGGGCCATGGCTCCGAAGGCCTTGCAAGAGCGAGCTGTGACACTCCTTGCTGCCCGGCAGTTGTCACCGGCCAGCAAGACTCTGCGGAGATCCCGGTCCCTTTCAAAGAAGAGGTCACTAGACTGCTCCCGGAGCCCCCAGACCTCTTCCTCCCAATTGAGGTCTTCAGGACACTTGGGGAAGAGGCACAAGAAAAGGAAGTCTAAGCAGACTTCATCTTCGTCTCGGCTGTCGTCTGTCGATGAGCGAGGTAAGTAGCACCGATGCTCTAGGCATGGTCCTGCGGTGCCGGAGCCAGGGTCGACTCCGCGCCTCCCCCAGCTTCCCCCCCCCCCCTTTCCGGGAGCCGCAGCTACCCCCACACAAATAAAAGAATTTTGCGAGGCCATGCCATTTGAGCGGGCTGAACCCTCTGGCGAGCCTTCGGGTGCCGCAGGGTTGGAAGGATCCCCATCAGATTCAATGCTGTCTATTCTGGTCACAGTGCCGGTGGGGCCTCATGGATCCGATCCCGAATCTGGGATGATGCCGGTCGTGCCAATGCAAACTTCCCCGGCGACTGACCCGAAGTTTGTGCCTTTGGTGCCACCGGCGGTGCCAGCCCCATCCTTATTCCTGACGATTCAGAGTCTAATCGGTGTCGATCAACGCCGACTTCTGGGCATGCAGAACCCAGGGGTTCTAAGTTGCCGCCTGAACATTTTGATGACTTTTCAGGCATGGAAGAGGACTGGAAGAGGACTATTGACCCTTTAGAACACCAGGATGTATCTGTAGAATACATGGACTGGTATGAGGAACTTGGGGAAGCTAGTGGACTGGATACATCCCCAGATACTGGCATTCTCTCTCAGCCCACTGTGGCTACGGATGAGGGGGCTTATTATGCCATCGTGGTAAGGAGGGCAGCAGAGACCCCTGGACTGGAGTTGCCCTCCGTGCAGGCCAGGACTAATCTTCTGACCGAAGTGCTTCAGCCTGGGGCTTCCACCTATGAACCCCTATTTCCCTTTAATGAAGCACTTACTGATGTCCTTCTAGGCATGTGGTCCAAGCCCAGCACAGGGGGCTCTTGTGAACAGGACAATTGCATGCCGCCATCACCCGGCTTCGGGCGACCCATGGTTCCTCAGCCAACACCCCACCCCTGAGAGCTTGTTGGTGCAGGCTTCAACTTCCCATGGCGCGTTACCTGACGCTCCCTAGGATATGGAATCCAAGAGGCTGGATACACTTTGGAAGAAGATGTTTACTTCCACCAGCCTGGCATTGCGGTCGGTGAATACTGCATGCTTATTGTCCCTCTTCTCCCACTCCCTTTGGGAGACGGTTGCGCAAGTGCTGCCACGGGTCCCGGAGGAGGCCCGGGCTTTACTCTCCCAGGCGGTGAAGGACGGGAGAGATGCAGCAAAATTTGCCATTAGATGTGGCCTTGACTCGCTGGGCAGGGCGGTTTAGTCGACGGTGGACTTACAGCGCCATGCCTGGCTAAGAACATCTGATTTTCTCGGGCGATGTCCAGACTAATCTAATGTGTATAAAAAACAAGGGTACCCCCGTAGTAAGACCAGGGGTGGTATATATAGTTGAAGGAAACGGTGGTCTCAAGGAGGCCTCAGAGGTCCTCGTGTAGCCTGGGCTACTATTAATAGGTGCAGTATTAATCTACAGAAACACTTTCAAAGGGAGTCCGAGCGGGACTCATTAAGCAATGTATGCCAGGACACAGGGTACAGAATGACGTCACATTTATTAACAACATAAATGGAGTATCATTCAAATTTCAACGATAATAGTTCTGGTGCTCACACGAAAAAGTGCGTGAAGTGAAAGTGCTTAGTGACAATAAAAGCTTTACATCGCATTGACAACAAACTGCAAAACTCCAATCTATTCAATTACAATGGAGGAGTTTTGGTTGTGAGGTCGACGGCGTTTCGATCTTATTAACTAAAAGATCATCATCAGGACTGTAGTGTGAGCACGTAGAATCTAAGTTAGGGCGTCTCAAAATGGAGGACGTGGGAAAGAGGCCTGAACGCGATGATAGCGTGGGGCCGATGCCCAAGGCCGGAGGAGCATGGCGGATTGAATCAGGGTTCGGGGTGTTTAATTCCAACCAGGGAACTGGGGAGGGAATGGTCGGCAGCGAGGGAATAATTTGTGGACCGGGGTGAGTCCGGAGTTATCCTTCGGATTCGTACCGGCGCTACTGCGCTCCCTTTGGATTTACTCAGGATAACTCCGGACTCACCCCGGTCCACAAATTATTCCCTCGCTGCCGACGATTCCCTTCCCGGTTCCCTGGTTGGAATTAAACACCCCATGCTCCTCCGGCCTTGGGCATCGGCCCCACGCTATCATCGCGTTCAGGCCTCTTTCCCACGTCATCCGCGTCATCTGTATCCCAGCCACCGTCCTGCACAGACTTCCCAATTTGTACGAGGGCGTGGACACGGCTCATTCCGACCTTGGAATGGAAGCCAGAAGTCGTCTGCCACCCAGCCCTTGACAGCCTCAACCATCAAGCACTCCTAGTTTGAGTCTGCAAGACCATGCTACTCCAGTTGAAGGGAGAATCCATCATCTCCTCCACTGGAGGTCCATAACACCAGACAAGTGGATCTGCAGATCATTCAGGAGGGTATTCTCAGCCTTACTTTTCTCTTCCTCCTCCTATTCTGCCACTTCAAGAACGGCTGGCGGAGGATCATCTAACTTTACTCCAAGAGGAAGTTACAGCTCTCCTGGCCAATAGTACTATAGAGAGGGTTCCGATTTCAGAAGTAAGCAATGGTTGCTATTCCCGCTACTTTCTGATTCCGAAGAAGAATAAATGGTTACGGCCCATTTTAGATATTCGGACCGTTCATCTCTTACTCAAAAAGGACAAATTCAAGATGCTCACGTTGACTCTGGTCTTGTCTGCCCTAGACCAAGGAGACTATCTGGTAGCGTTGGACTTACAGGATGCGTATTTTCACATCCCCATCCTGCCAGGCCACAGACATTACCTGCGGTTCAAGGTAGGCCACAAGCACTTTGTTTACCGTACTACCTTTTGGACTTACCAGCGCCCCTCGGGTGTTCACCAAGGTGATGACTGTGGTTGCAGCTCATCTGTGTAGGTTAAGGGTTTGTCTTCCCCTACCTTGAGGACTGGCTGTTGAAGGCATCCTCGCCCCATGCTGTCGTCTCCCACCTTCAGACTACGGCAGACCTCCTGCATTCGCTAGGGTTCTTTATAAACGTGCCAAAGTCGCACCTGACTTCTTCTCAGATGCTCCCTTTCATCGGTGCTGTTCTGGACACAGTGCAGTTTCGGGCTTATCCTCCTGAGCAGAGAGTCCAGGATATTCAGGTTATGATACTGATGTTTCACCCTCTCTGCTGGATTTCGGCGAGACTGACTCTGAGGCTGGTGGATCTCATGGCCTCCTGCATCCTGTTGGAGTATGCGGGCTCTGCAGTGGGACCTGAAGTTCCAGTAGGCGCAGCATCAGGGGAATCTCTTACCTGGTCCAGATCTCAGAAAGAACTACGAAAGACCTGCAGTGGTGGTTGATGAACCGCAATTGGGTCAGAGGCAGGCCCCTCCCGTCCCCACCAGATCTCACAGTAGTGACGGATGCATCACTCCTGGGATGGGGTGGCCATCTGGGAGAGGTTGAGATCAGGGGACACTGGGCTCTGGCGGAGTCTGGCCCCTACATCAGTTTGTTCGAGCCTCTTGCGATCCGGTGGCATTGAAGTGCTTTCTTCCTTCTGTCAAGGGGAAGTTAGTGCAGGTGTTCACGGGCAACACCACTGCCATATGATACTGCAGCAAACAGGGCGGGGCCATGGACCCTTTATCAAGAGGCCCTGCGTCTCTGGACATGACTGGAACAGCAGGGCATAACCCTGGTGGTTCAACACCTGGCAGGTTCTCTGGATGCCAGTGCGGACAAACTCAGCTGTCGATGTCTAGCGGATCACGAATGGCATCTCCAGTCAGAGGTGTTGCAAGGTCTCTCAACAGTGGGGAGAACCTTGGTTAGATCTGTTCTGCGCAATATCAGCAGTTTTGCGCGCTGGAGTTTCCAAGGCGGCTATCGTTCGGCGATGCTTTTCGTCACAAGTGGGGCTCAGGCCTCTTGTATGCCTTTTCGCCCATACCACTTCTGCCCAGAGTTCTGAAGAGGATCAAGAACGATTGGGCCCAAGTAATTCTTGTGGCTCCAGACTGGGCATGGAGAGAATGGTATCCAGAGATTCTTCGGATGAACATCGATCCTCTGATCAGGGTGCCCCTTCGGGAGGATCTTCGGTTGCCGCAGCAGGAGAGGGTCCTCCACCCGAACCCATCAACTCTCCGCTTCCATGTGTGGAGATTGAGCGGCGACAGTTGATAGCTTTCGACCTTCCTTCTGAAGTATGTGGTGTTATTTTGGCAGCCAGATGTCCCTCCACTAAGACGATATATGCCTGCCGTTGGGAAAAGTTTGTAAAATATTGAACAGAAAGGTAGATTGACCCTCTTTCTGCCTTTAGCTACTATCCTTCTTTTTATTCTTACCCTTGTCCAGCAGGGCACTGCGTTGGGTACTCTCAAGGGTTATCTTTCTGCTCTTTCCGCTTTCTTGCGGCTGCCGGACCAACCCTCTTTGTTTAAATCTCCTGTTGAAATTAGATTCTTAAGAGGGCTTATACGTAGGTTTCCACCAACGCCCTTTGTCATGCCACAGTGGGACCTTAATTTGGTTCTTGCTTTTCTTAAGTGCGCTCCTTTCGAGCCTTTGCATAATTGTCCCCTCCGGCTGCTTACCATGCAATCCATCAAAACAGCCTTTCTGGTGGCAATAGTATCGGCCCGGAGGGTGAGTGAGTTGCAGGTATTGTCATCCAAGCCTTTATATATGATCTTTGCAGATATAGTGGTGCTTCGCACCAGGGCTTCGTTCTTGCCAAAGGTGGTGACCCTCATTCCATCTGGGTCAATCGATCACGCTGCCCACCTTTTTTGGTTCCCCGCATCCCTCCAAGGAATAGAAGCGTCTCCACTGTCTGGACCCAAAAAGAGCATTGTCATTCTAACTTGCCCACACCAAAGAGTTCCGGGTGGACGACCAACTCATTGTGGGGTACATGGAAGCTAAAAAAAGGTTGAGCAGTGCAGAAATGGACCATTTCTCGCTGGGTCGTTCTCTGCATTAAGATCTGCTACGCCCTGTCTTAGAAGCAGACCCCTGAGGACTTATGAGCTCATTGCAACAGGGGGAAGGCTGCGACCACGGCGTTTGCTCGGGCATCCCAGTCCTGGAGATCTGCCAAGCAGCAACGTGGGCACACGTTTGCCATGCTCTACTGCTTGGACAGTCCATTCCGTAAGGAAGAGCATTTTGCCTGTTCAGTCCTGCTATAGCTATGATATAGCTTGGGTATCTATTCAAAGGTGAAGAATCTGAAGCTAAAAGTCTCTATCAGATGAAGAAGTTACTTACCTTCGGTAATGCTTTATCTGGAAGAGACAATATCTAGCTGCAGATTCTTTACAGACCCACCCATGCCTCCCCGCTCTGCTGATTCATTTATTAGGGCTAAGGTTGTTCCCTCGTTCAGGTCCCAGTTATGACCCACATTCAAGTCAGTCACTTCATGGCTCTGCGCTTCTGGATCCAGCCTGACGCCTGGGTAATTGAAAGTTAAGCACTCTGCAGCTAGATATTGTCTCTACCAGATAATGTGTTACCGAAGGCAAGTAACTTGTTCATTTTAGCAGAGCATATATTGTAGACAACATGGCCTGTTTTTCTGACTTTTTCAATCTGGTAACAAGGAAGCATTTTGAAAAGTGAGATTGGTGTTTTTGGAGATGCTGTTATTCAGCTTGAAGATATAGTAATATTATTAGTACCCAGGTCTTTAATGAAAAGAATACTTTCTTACTCCATTCTTCACTAAGGGGATCTTGCCAATCTACGTTAATATTGTTATTAGTCCAGAGAGATGATGAATTGGAATTGTTTATTTTAATTACCAAGAATTCTGTAGTATTTTTTGTTTTTTTTAAAAGAATTGCCCCTTAGTATTGTCAAGTATTATGTTACCTTGAATAACTTTACCTTTTGTAATAGTGAGAACAGATATCAGAGACTCTCCTATTTGCAGATGACACTTGGTTGGTATCTAAAACCCTGGGGTTGGGGAGCTTCAGCTGCTTCTTAATCGATTTAAAGATTTTTGTTACATGCAAGGCCTAGAAATAAACATGACAAATGTATGCCACTGTATCCTCAGAAGTCCTATGGGACAGGCCGATTCTCGGCGTGGTGCCACTTGAGAAGATTAGTACCTTTGACTATCTAGGCATAAACTATCTGAAAGTATGTGCTGAAAACCACATGTGACCAAGATGACCTTGAAACACAAGCAGATAGTTGGGGCCTTGGGGAAAGAACATTGCACTTCAACTAGCAAACCGGTTGCTACTGCTTTGCAGATCTATGGTCTAAAAGCAGCGAGCTCTGCCCTTTATGGGTCTGAATTGTGGGGATTTAATAGAATGGACGATCTCACCAGATTTGAGCATACATTTTTGAGGAGTTTGTTGTTGCTGCTCCAGAGCACCCCACTTCACTCCCTAAAGTTGGATATGGGAAGACAATCGGTTGCTGACAAAGCCAGGCTCTGCCCATTGCTATTTTGGATGAGAATTAGGTCCACTCATGAATTGCTCCCGTATGCCCATGTCCTCACGGAAGTCTGCCGCCTGGATAAATTTAACAAAATTAGCTGGTTGAGTAATGTGAGGAGACTTCTATTTGATATTGGGTTACAGGGAATTTGGGGAAATACCGACCTCCCATCGCTTCCCCCAAAAGGCCAAGTAAAAATACGAACTTGGGATTGGGTAGCACAAGCTGAGCTAAGCAGCATGTCTTGGGGTAAGGTAACATCTGAATTCGACCATAAACTGGGTAGTTCCAAATAATAGGAAACTATACACCCAGTTCAGGTTCGACACTCTTCCCCCTGAATGATTTCACAGGCAGATGCACAGTAATCTATCAACATTTCGGCCTTGCTTTGACTTCAAAGCACCCATTGAGTCTGTTGCCCACGTAATGTTCGTCTGCCCATCATATGCACTCCATAGAGCAAATTGGCTAAAACCCATTTGCAAGCCGCTAGGAACTTGCAAGCACACAGAAGTCCTGTGAATTCTAAGATCCAACGCTAGACCTCTGTTTGCCTGTGCAGTTGCCAAAATCCTTGTATGTGGGCTATCGGTGGAAAAGCTCCAAAGTCGGGAACATGGTAATAATGATATGTCTCAATTTCACCTTTTTGTATTTTTAGACTATCCAGTGCCTATTCACCATTTGGACAAGCTTTTAACACATGTATCTTATATCCTGCGGACTTAGGTTGTCATCCCGGTTGATGTGTTGTTGCTAAAATACAGGGATTCAAGGGGGGCATCTAGCGATAAGAGCAAAGTCTAGAATTTGTTAATTTTTTATTATGTCTATCAATTGTACTCTTATGTACCCCAACTTTTTAGACGGCCTTATGTATTTGTAATATTTAGGACATGCTTTTAAAGTTGTTTCTCCTGAATTTTAATTGATACTTGATCCTACATTTTAATTGTTATGTGCTTAACCATTGTATGGATATTGAAGATGTGAAAACCTTTATGGCATGTATTCCGAAATAAAGTATTTATGAATGAATGAGATAAATTCCCCCTTTGTGCTCTTTGAAGAGTTAGCCAAGAAGGTTGATAACTGTCATCATTTTTAAACCAAAGAGAGCCTTGGTTGAATAGGAATACCTGCTGATGGGGACCATTTATCTACTATATCTGAGACTATTAATGATTAGGTTCTCATTGTGTTTTAGTGATTCTTTCAAGTCATCATTGAATTCTAGACTTGGATATTTTAGAACTTTTAATTGCCGGCTTAGTCCTGAGTTACCCAACATTTCTTTTCTACCTATTATATTGAGTGGCTGGATTTCAGACTTGGGGCGAACAAAGCAAACACAAGGGCGAAGTGCTGAAACTTTTCAAACACTCACCCCCAGTCACAGATCTGGGTTGAATCCATCATCATTCTTTAGCTGTGCTCTCCATGCCACTGGAGTCAAGCTATCCTGGCTGATGAGGGCTGAAAGCTTGAAACCAGTCCTAGGATGCTTGTTTCCAGTCCAGGGAGAACCTGGCCTGGCAATTCGGGCTGGACTGTTCCCATTGGGCGCAGGGTCAAGACTGATTTGCATATGACTGGGTCCAAACTGGAATGGCATGGTGAGCAAAAAAACGATGGATTTAGGCCCAGATCTCTGTACTGGGGTGAATGTACGACATTGTTCTGCATTCTGTCCATCAATTGTTCTTTTTGCATTTGTCACCCCGAGTGGGACGGGTATGCCCAGACGTGGGTCCTGTGCTGTCCATGCCACTGGAGTCAAGCTATCCTGGCTGAAGAGGGGTGAAAGCCCGAAACCGGTCCTAGGATGCTTGTTTCCAATCCAGGGAGGACCTGGCCAGGCAGTTCGGGCTGGACTGTTCCCATTGGGCGCAGGGTCAAGACTGATTTGCATATGGCTGGTTCCAAACTGGAATGGCATGGTAAGCAAAAAAAACGATGGATTTAGGCCCAGATCTCTGTACTGGGGTGAATGTACGACATTGTTCTGCATTCTGTCCATCAATTGTTTTTGCCTTGGATTTCAGACTTGACCATATTAAGGGAGTAGCCCGAGACGTTTTCATATTGTTCCATGGTATTTATGAGGGCCGAAAGAGATGAGTTGCTGTGCTTGGTGTAGACCAGTATGTCATCCACATACTCTGCAGTTCTAGAACCGATTTCTGTGAAAGTTATACCAGTAATTTCCTGTTTATAATGTATTGTACTTAGTAGTGGCTCCATCGCTAAACAGAAGAGGGATGATGAAAACGAGCAGCCGTGGTGTTAGACCGGTCAGCCTTAGGGTGATCTTCCCCCAAATGTTTTCTTAATCCATTTTTTGCCTCTTATTTTTGTTGGCCTTAGGACTCTGCACACCTTACCACTACTAACCACTGTTAAAGTGCTTGTCCTCTCTCCTCTAAACATGGAGAAGTGGCTTATCCTCAATTGGCATATTTAATTTACTTGTAAATCCCCAGTCAAGTGGTACTACCTGTTCCCAGAGCCTGTAAATTAAATGCTACTATTGTGCCTGTAGCACTCATTGTGCCACCCACTTAAGTAGCCTTTTATCAATGTCTTGGGCCTGCCATGCAGCCTGTTTGTGCAGTTTTAAACCGCCAGTTTGACCTGGGCAAGTAAGCATTTTACCAGGCCTAAACCTTCCTTTTTAATACAGATTAGTCAACCCTAGGGTAGGCCCTAAACAGCCCATTGGGCAGGGTGCAGTGTAGTTGAAAACTTGGACAGGTACTTTTAACTTTTACATGTCTTGGTAGTGAAAAACTCTTACATAAGTTTTTCACTATTGCAAGGCCTGCCTCTCCCATAAAATAGCTTTGGGTTAACTTATTACATTTAATCAGTGATAACTTTCAATTGGGACCAGGTACGAATCTCGAGTTTCGTATCTACAGAATTGTAAATTAAAGCCCTCTTTACTGGTAAAGTTGGATTTTTAAGTCCCATTCTAAAGATTCCTGTTTTTAGAAAGTTACTATTTTCTTGTCCCAACCATTTGGTTCCTGTGTCACATGACTAGTTGTAGCTGGCAGTTGGTCTTTGTGTACTTTGTGTAGTGAGGCATAGTGTGAATATGTGTTGGGTAGCTGGGCCATAGCTGACTTGATGAGGGGGAGGAGCTGTCACCTACGACACTTGCACATCACAAAGGCTCTGCACAGCACACTCACAAAGGATTTTGACGCTAGTCTTTTGTGCCTCCATACATACACCTTTGGGGGTGGAAAACTCCTGAACCTTCTACTTCAGAGTGGGCACCAGATATAACTAATGGACCCTCAGACCCAACTCTTAAGTGCACCTCTGGACCTGTGAAAGACTCAGTAGTTCTGCTGTGCTGCTCTGCAAGGAGGACGGCTACTCTGCTGCCCTGCTTCTTGAGTGAAAAGGACCGGGCCTGCATCTTGATCCCAGGACCACCCGAGTGACTCCAAGGACTAGTTGGCTGGCCTTTTGATCAGATCCTTGGGGACAGAAAAGGATCCAACCCACCTTGAGCCCAGCACCTGGACTCTGTCTACTGTGATTCCTAAGCCCCCAGGTGGTGCCAACACAGGCCAGGACCCTTAGAGGTGGGCCTGGAGGTGCTCTGTCAGCCCAGGTGTGGTCCTCCTAGCAGAACTGACACAGCGCAACGCATTGCCTTGCAGCCGCTTCGGAAACCACCGCTTCGAGATACATCCCAGATGCAGGACCTAAAATCACAGCCCTGCATCTTTTTTGGAACCGCCGGTGCGTGACACATCTTTGATACAGTACTTCAAGTCGCAAGCCCCTCATCAACTGCATCCTCAACGGCGATGTGAACTCTGCATTGCAGGCCCACAGTTTTCCTCTGAACTGCCTCTGCGTGGTGCATCCTCAACGCAGGATTTCGCAATGCTCTGCAACCAGGATTCTATGTCAGCGCAAGGAGCTGAGGATTATAGAATTGAAACTTTGTTATGAAAGCTAGGAAATTTTCATTTTGGATGCCCCGTTAAGCGGGCCTAACTTGGTCCCTGTATTAAACCCCGCGCTCCATCGTGGTCAGCCTGAAGTTGTGACTTTGTACTGGTCCAGCACAACAAGTTTTGCAGCGTGAATCTTTCTGGATTCACTATGCTGTGCATTATTCCGCGGTCTAGTGGTTGGGTCCGGAATCGTAGTCTTTTTTTTTTTTTTTTCGTGTAGCCCAGGTGGGCGTCGACGCCCCACCATTTGGTGTCCTCCCGTGACGTCGGCGCGCTTCCTCCGGAAGCTCCCACCCTTGGGCGCCATCTTCAGATTCTTTTTTCCGCCGTTGGGTCTGGATCGTCGTGAAGAGCTCCAGAGTTGGAAGAGGAGAGAAGAAGTAAGAGAAAAGCAGAAAGAACCGAGAAAAATTGGAGATCTTCATCACAAGACAAAGAACATACTACCGGGACGACGAAGCTGGTGAGAGGTAGAAGAAACTTCGACGTCCAACGCAGAATGCGCACACAGGGGGCTCCCTGAGCGCGGGAATGGACAAGACTCCATTCAAGTTCTGTCGTAACTGCCACCACAAGTTTGCACAGAAAGACCAACATCCAGTCTGCAACCTCTGCCTACTGATCGACCATCGAAGCGACGACTGCAACGCCTGCGCAGCATTCGCCGCCAAGACCCTCAGGGTGAGGGACAGACAGAGGAGAGCAAACTACAGCATGCAGGGCCAAGGGCCACCTCCGTCGCTGCGGGACCTGGGCATCTCCAGTGGGGAAGAGGACAACATCGCCGAGGGACCAGAGGACTGCACGGTCGTAGAGACCGATAACACTTCCAGGAAAGAGGTAAGAGACACGTCGACCCAAAGAACCCCGACAGACTCTCGAAAATCCGAGCCAAAGTCCTCGAAAGGAGCACCGGCGTCGAAGCACTCGACGACCGAAGCTGCATCCATGGACAAACAGCCCAGCGGATCCTTCGAAAAGGACTCCCAGGTCGTCGAAGCACGGTTCCGAGAAACCGCACTCGACGCCGAAGGGGAAAGAGCAGAAGGCACCTCCGACGTCAACTACGACCTCGAAGAGAACTGCCGAAACTCTCGACGCCGATCAAGCGGCGGAGATGGAGAGGAAGAAGAAAAGGCTCGAGGCCGAAATGGCCAGTATCATCCAAAAGAAGAAGGACTTCGACGACCGGATGAGTAGATACACCATCCCTTCGAAGCCCTCGACGGTCGTCGAAGCGGAAACGCAAGAGGAGTTCGACAGCACCGGGCCGCCCGAAAACTCCCGAACCGTCGGAACAACAGGACGAAGAGGTCCTGTACGATTATACGGAGGGTGATGACGACCAGCAGACGCACTTCGGCTCGACACCCTCGGAGGCTTTAAGACCTGGAATGGCAGGATCTCGACGCCGAAGACCCGGAGGAGGCCGTGGAGACGTATCCGTCGAGGCCTTCGCCGCCGGACGACATAGGAGTGTACAACATGGTCGTCAGGAACGCGGCAGCCACCTATAGAGTGGAAATGGAGGAGGAAAAGCCTAAAGCCTGTTTTCTCCTGGAAACACTGCTACCAACACAAACTAGGAGCCAATTCCTTCCTATGCTCCCTAGTGTGCTAGACCAAGGCAGGGAAGCTTTCAGCGAGCCATCTACCTGCAGATCGGTCACACCCAGAACTGAGAAAAAATATAAACACTCTTCAAAGGATCCACCATATATCCAGGGATCTGTGCCAGCTGATTCAATAATAACAGCAACAGCCAGGAAGAGGGCCAACGTTCCCACAAACTCCGGTCCGCCCCCAGACAAGGAGAGCAAGAGGATAGACCTCACAGGGAGGAAAATTGAAAGGAATGCGGCAATACATTGGCGCATTGCCAACTCCAATGCCCTTATAAATAGGCACGCCTACCAGCACTGGGAAGAAGTTGGGCAGTTGCTCAAACTGCTCCCCACAGAAAACCAGCAGAGAGCGACACACCTGGTGGAGGAGGGGAAGAACATGGCCAACACCTGCCTAAAGTCGGCCCTAGACGCAGCTGATACATCAAGCAGGCTGATGATGATCGGGTTGACAGAGAGGAGACATGCCTGGCTCAGGATCTCCGGGTTCAAGCCGGAGGTACAAAACAACATCCTGAAGTTGCCCTTCAACGGGGAAAAGCTGTTCGGCACGCCCGTGGACGAGACGCTGACGCAGCTCAAAAAAGATAACGAAACGGCAAGGTCCATGGGAGCACTACAGTTCAGGGGTATGAGAAGGGGCACCCCCTCACGAAGACCAAACGGCAGAGGTGGAAACCAGCCGGGAACATCGCACCAGGCCTTCCAGCAAACATTTCAGGGAAGCAGCCAGGCACAACCGGGGCAGCAGCAACAAGGCTGGAAGAACCAACAGAGGGGCCAGTCCTTTCGTAGCCGACCAAACGGACGAGGCAATACAAGAAGAGGCGGCCAGCAGCCCGCCCCCAAGTGACTCCACACTACAACACGTGCCCTCACCCCCAACATCGCTAGTGCCGCGGCACAACAAAAGACACAGACAAAATTTACAAATTTACCATCATACAACGCCCGTAGGAGGAAGACTAAAACACTTCTCCCAGGAGTGGGAGAAGATAACCGACAAGTGGATACTCAACATCATACAGTTCGGCTACTGCACTGCATAGAACTCGTAAAGAGGCCACCAAACAAGAGGCCAACAAACAAAAAACATTCAACAAAAGAGCTGTCACTATTGTGGCAGGAAGCACAAGAACTCCTCCACAAACAGGCTATAGAAAAGGTGCCGTACAGAGAAAAGGGCACAGGAGTGTACTCCAACTACTTCCTCGTACCAAAAGTAGACGAAACGTTAAGGCCCATACTGGACCTACGGTTCCTAAACAAATACATCAAAACTCAAAAGTTCAAGATGACGTCCTTACAAGAGGTCATACCTCAAATAAGGCACGGGGATTTTATGTCCACAATAGACCTCAAGGATGCCTACCTACACATCCCCATAAACCAAAGACACAAGCGTCTTCTCAGATTCACCATCAGCATGACGCACTACCAGTTCACGGCCCTAGCCTTCGGCCTCAAATCAGCGCCAAGAGTATTCACCAAATGCCTAGCTGCCGTAGCAGCACATCTGCGAAGACAGGGGATACACGTATACCCCTACCTAGACGACTGGTTTGTAAAAGCGAACTCCTACAACCAATGCAAACTACATACTCAGCAAGTCACACAAACGCTGACAAAACGAGGCTTCTCCATACACAAGGAGAAGTCATCGCTGGAACCAGAACAAGTGAATATCTTCCTGGGTGCGAAGATCGACACCATTCAGGGGAGGGTGTTCCCCAGCGAGAAAAGGATCCTCGCACTACTGAAGGAGACTCGCCGCTACCTGAAGGGGCAACGTCTGACAGTGAGGACAGTGAGCAAGCTCATGGGCATGATGGCATCCTGCATACATTTAGTCCCCAATATTCGGCTACACATTAGACCATTCCAGGAATGGCTGCAACAGCAATGGTCACAGTCAATAGGGAGTTGGGAAGATCTAGTGGTTGTAACGCACGCAGTGCAGGAAGAGATAGCATGGTGGAACAGGGGCAACATAACAAGGGGAAACCCATTCACACCACCAACTCCAACAGTGACCATCACAACAGACGCATCCCAGATGGGGTGGGGAGCGCACATGAAACTGCTCAAGGTAAGGGGGTTATGGACACAAACAGATGCCGTCAAACACATCAACTACCTAGAACTCAAGACCGTGTTCCTTGCCCTAAAAGCGTTCCAGAAACAGCTGTACGGCCAAAGGGTGTTAGTACAAACAGACAACACCACAACGATGTTCTACATCAACAAGCAGGGAGGAACACACTCAGTGGCGCTCTCAGATCTAGCGCAACAGATATGGAAATGGGCAATTTCATTACAAATAGACCTCCTGGCAATACATCTGCCAGGGAAGGACAATGTGGAAGCAGACAGACTGAGCAGACAGACGTCAATCTCACACGAGTGGGAGCTCAACGCGCAGGAGACGCAAAAACTATTCAAGAAGTGGGGGACCCCACAACTAGACCTGTTTGCAACACACCAGAATGCAAAATGCCAATACTTCGCATCCAGGCAGCCAGGACATCAATCCCAAGGAAATGCCCTATGGATGAGCTGGTCAAAGACATTTGCCTACGCTTTTCCACCGATACCGCTGATACACAAAGTGCTCAGCAAGTGCAGAACAAGCAACATGACACTAATTCTGGTAGCACCACAGTGGGCCAGGCAGTCTTGGTTCTCGCAGATCGTGGAGATGGCACAGGGACCACCACACAAGTTCCCAAGAAGGAAAGACCTGCTCTCGCTACAAAACGGAAGGGTACTCCATCCAGAACCAGAGAGCCTCAGCCTAGCAGCGTGGCTCCTGAGGACTTAGAGTTCGCTCACCTCAAGCTTCCACAAAGCATGCTGGCAGTGCTGCGAGAAGCGAGGAGACCCACCACACGGAAATGCTATGCAGCAAAATGGAAGAGATTCACTGAATGGTGCATCAACAAAAAGCTCCACAGGAGAATCACTAAAGAATCAACTGTGCTAAAATACTTAACACACTTACTAAAAAGTAACCTAAGCTGCACTTCTCTAAGAGTGCACCTGGCAGCAATAGTAACCTATACAAGAGGAGAAACAGGGAAAAGCTTCTTTTATCTCAAGTAGTAAAAAGATTCCTAGAAGGAGCCAAAAGAATAGCACCGCCAAAGAGGATGCCACCGCCTGCATGGAACCTCAATGTAGTTCTAACACAGCTTATGAAAGCACCGTTCGAACCCATCCACAAGGCATCGCTACATATGCTCACAATAAAGACGGCCTTTCTGGTAGCGATTACCTCGCTACGTAGGGTGAGCGAGTTGCACTCACACTACAAGAACCCTACATTCAGATTCACAATGACAGGCTGGTAATGAGGACGGACCCACACTTCATGCCAAAGGTGGTGTCCAGGTTCCATATAAACCAAACTATACAAATTCCCAGTTTCTTCCAGAAACCATCCACCAGCGCTGAAAGGGCACTGCACACTCTGGATGCCAGGAGAGCAGTAATGCATTACATCGAAAGGACTAAGGATTGTAGAAAAACAAAGCAGTTCTTTGTGTCCTTCGCAAGCAGTTTCCTGGGCAGACCAGTGACGAAAAATACCATCGCACAAACAATTCAATACTGCCACAAACAGGCAGGCCAAGAGCTACAGGGAGCAGCTCAGGCTCACTCAACCTGGAAAAAGGGAGCAACAATAGCCTTCCTAGCAAACACACCTATCCAAGACATTTGCCTGGCGGCAACATGGGCTTCAGTGCACACATTCACTAAGCACTACTGCGTGGATATACAGATGAACAAGGAAGCACAAGTAGGTCAAAAAGTGCTTCAACATATATTCAACAACCAACGCTCATCTTCCACCCAGCCGCCACAAATATAGCAAACCGCTACAAAATCTATGCACAGCATTGTGAATCCAGAAAGATTCACGCTGCAAAACGAATAGTTTCTTACCTGTCGGTATAGTTTTGCAGCTTGAAGACTTTCTGGATTCACTAGCGAACCCACCCACCTCCGCCAGAAAGATGACAGGAGGAAGATGGGACTAACAAATGGAAAACACCTTTAAAAGGGTAAAAGGATAAACAACACAAGCACAAGACAAGAAAAAAAGAATCCGAAGATGGCGCCCAAGGGTGGGAGCTTCCGGAGGAAGCGCGCCGACGTCACGGGAGGACACCAAATGGTGGGGCGTCGACGCCCACCTGGGCTACACGAAAAAAAAAAAAAAAGACTACGATTCCGGACCCAACCACTAGACCGCGGAATAATGCACAGCATAGTGAATCCAGAAAGTCTTCAAGCTGCAAAACTATACCGACAGGTAAGAAACTATTCGATACCCACAGTTGGCACTTTGTGCTTTTACGCACTGTTTACACTTAAATAAAATTGTATATCTTCGCTTCTACTAAGTATTTGGTTGTTTTGGTGTCAAATAATTTATAAACTTTACCCTATATTTCTCAATTGGTGTGGGATTTTTCTTATGTTGTCTTTTCACTTTGTTACTGTTTGAAGGGCTGCAAAAGTACTTAACACATTGCAGATAAGTTCAGCCTGACTGTTTTTGTGCCAAGTTACCAGAGGGTTAAGCACAGGTACTTTGGGGTTTACTTGTGACTTCACCCGGACAGAAATTGTGGTTCCTTCTTGAGTAGGGTTTCACCCGCTTCAACCAGTAAGCCCATTTCCAACACTAGTCTTGTTCCCTTTCTCAAAGGAAAGATTTCAGAGAGAAAGCCGCTAGTCTTCACCCTAGAGATTGGTTAGAGCATAGAGCCATGGGCATCTTTTTAAAAGTGGTGCTCAACTCCAACTTCGCTAAGACGTTCCTGAGAAATCCACAATATTACTTAGTTTAAAGCCTTATCAATGTCTAATGCTACTGCAACTGCAGGTGTGGTTTTGAATTTTGCCATCTCTAACACTTGACAATAGACTTTACTGAACATTCTACCCTTCATGAAACACACTTGATGAGGGCCAGTCAGCAAGGAAAGAGTTTTCTCTAATCATTTTGCTAAGAATTTTGCATATATTTTGCAGTCTAAATTTATCAGAGATCGGTCTGTAATTTTTTTGTTAGATTGATATCTTTACCCTTAGGAGGCAGAGTGATGATGGCCGCATTAGATCCTGTTAACGTCTGTCTTTTCATATAACTTGTATAGTTCTGGAAGGTTTTTACAAACAGATTTGTAAAATTGTACAGTAAATCCGTCTGGACCGGCTGCGTTCCCTTCTTCGTGTCCAATAATGACATGGTGTATTTCCTGTTTGGAAATCGGCTGTTAGGGCAAGCTTTCGACTCTCATCAAGTTTATGTAGATTATTATTTTTGAGGTAATTTAAGCATCTTGTTTCAATAATTGTATCATTCTTGTCATATAGTTCTTTATAGAAACTTAGTTATACATTTGAGATTTTTTTTGTGAATCAGTGTGGATTGTGCCCGATTTGTCTTTGAGATGATGTTGTTGCTGTTTTGTTTATATTTGAGGTAGCTAGCCAAAACTTTACCAGCTTTCATTTCTTCACTTAGCTGTATTGAATTGTGTTTTAGGACCCATTGTCCTGCTCTGCGACTTCAAAAGTTGTTATATTCATGCTTGTTTTTGTTTAGTAAGCCAATCACATGTACCATACGTTTGCCCCCACTCCGACCATCAGACTTGCACATTTGAGAAAAATGTCCCAATTTTTTACACTTGAAACATTTGCTTTTGTAGCAGGGCACTTATCTGCATCTGCAGTGTGTTTACTGCTCCTACGTCTGTAATAGATCAGTTTTTCTTTTGCTGCAGGTTGATACCCTAGAACCCTTTTTTTTACTTTCTGTAGTACATTCACCTTATTATAGTCACTCTTTTCTTTGTGTTGTTCCTCATTACGCTTTTACATGTCTAGACGTGTTCTCTGTGATTCTTGCTATATTTATAGCCTTTTGCGAAGAAGGATCCTTCAATTCTAACAGTTTCTCTTGATCTTGGCATTATTGTTCCTTTTTATAAATTGATCTCTTATGATCTCTTTGCGTAGATCTATGAACTTAAATGTTGAAGCTAATTTTCTCAATACAGACACATATTGTTCTACTTTTCTCCCCGGTAACTGGGATCTGGAAAAAAACTTTTGTCTTTCTACAACTTAGCTTGTTTTTTTTTGCCGTAATTGTCTTTCAAGGGTTTCATCGCATGGACATACTTGTCAGTAACCGCCTCTTCCGACTCTGACATCTCTTACCCAGCTCGGTTCGTCAGAGCAGCACGTATAGGTCTAAATAGCATTTTCATAACTTTTATCCCTTCAGTGCCTAAACTATGCTTCAGTAATGCTAATTTACGTGTGGCAGCAAACATTCCCCCCCCCCCTTCATGCCGGTCCTTCCATATCATAACTCAAGGACCTGGATTCTGTAACCATTTGGGAAGAGACACTATTGAAGAGGCATTCATAATAATTTTGAGATATTAATAGCAATAGCATGGTGGTATACAGTTTTGAACTTTCCTTACAGCACTTAATTATTATGCAGTACCAAATGCAAGACCATTCTATGTAGGTAGCCCGTATCACAAGTATATATGTTAATTGCCTGGTGATAAATCAAGTTGAAATGTACAGTTTGGCGTAACAAGCTAGTTAATGTGCCATATTAATCCTACCAAACTTCAGTGTGAACAGCCTTCAAAACAATGAATTAAAATAAAGTTGTCACCGTTTTCTGGGGAAATTAATATAAGTGGTCACCGTCATCTGCACTCCCTACTTTGCACTGCAAACTATCGTAACCCACTGACTGTCTTGCAACTCCACGAATTCCTCACCTTATTCTTGAGGCTCATTTTGTTTACAGCTAATACTTTGCAATGCAGCCTTGAATAGCAACTCCTCCAAATATGTGTGGTGCGACTCGCTCCGTCTTTTCCTAGTCGCACAGATATGCACTCTGTGCTCCTCTGGTTGCCTGGTTACAACAGCCATCCAGTCCACAGCACGGCAGCATTGGATATGTGGGAAAAACTGCGTGTTACGCCACCTTCCCAACGCAGCCGACTGCAACAGAACAGTTGAAGGGGCGCGCACCTCACCGTTCTACAGTTCCCATTGTGAGTTTTCCAGCCCATCGAGAAGCTGGGTGTGTGTGTCCTCGAGCACTTAGCTGATGGCACGCACGTCCACTTGGCCCACATCCATTTCTCCTGACTGGCACTGCTGAGGCTCGATTCTTGCCTCTACTTGTCAGCGCCGCACGACCATGGGCCCGTTCAAACCACAACAACTAGGTAACATAACATGTGCTGATCAGCATGCACTGCACGGAGTTCCCAGATGGCCAAAATCTGCAGGTTCCAGAGATATACTTACCTGTTTATCTCATTGTTTCTATACGTGTGGTCTGCACATGCAGGTGTATCTTCACAAGTTCCTCGTTGCTGAGTTGTACAAATGAGGACCAGGGGTCTTTCTTCTAATTTATCCAGCATGCAAAGTTCCTCAGAAATCTTCTCCCGGACAGCGTCCTGACATTCACGATCCCAACCTCATCGCCACTTTTAAAACGCCAGGGCACATTCAGATTGAGTAGAGTAGGTTTATTAAGTCCAGCACAACAACCCCTGACATCCTCTCTTCTCAGCAACTGCCTGCTTTCTCTGTCTTGGAATCCACAATCTACAATCCAGTAGTGGAAGCATCCAGTTGCTAAGATACAATACTTCTGTACTCACAGCCTCTGGCCAGAGTTTGCAAGTGACTTGGGATCTCGGAGCAATCAGTCATAAAGCGGGTCATGACCGTTCTTGTTTACTCTGGCCATAGAGCCTCTGGCCTGTATGCTGTGTGAAAGTAAAGAAATATGGGGTATTAAGTTACCACACTAATAACATTATATCTATATGTTATATTTAAAGGGTCCGGGGACTGTCCCGCAATGTTTACTTGATTTTGGCCTATATTGGAACTTCACACTAACTTGTGTAAGTCCTCCCTTTTCCTTCTTATGCCCTTTCCCCGATTGGAATGTCCATGGGTTGGACACTTCCCACTGAAATTGGAGCTCAAAACCTTTTTAATACTTTAGCGTTCATGTTTATCAAGATGATGACCCCCAGATCTCTGGGATCGCTAATACTAGAAAGTCACTTTCATTTTGGTTCAGTCTTCCACTGTTTGAGAAGTGTAGCAAGAATAAAAATGTTGCTTTTATCTAGTCTTCTGCAGCACTTCGCTGTGTCACCACCCTCGCTCCTCAAGAGTTTTTTTTAGATAGCTGACTTCCCTATCAATTGAATTAAAATAGAGTAAGGCAAGGAGACGAGTGTTGGATGGCCATCAAAAGGAGGAGGATTGGGAGCACCAAACGTTGAGCGCTACCACTTTGCAGCTCAATTTTAAAGGCCCACTATATTTTAAAAAAAGATTCTCGCTTCACTCAACATCTTTGCACATGATTTCACTTTGAATGCCTTTTTGACAAGATCTAGTACAATTTTTATGTCCGTAGATCTTTTTTTGGTTAAAACCCATAAAAGAATACAATACAATTAATTGTAGGAAAATTGTGCACCATATAAAACTCAATACAATTAAAAGCCATAAGCAGCAATTAGACATGTAAGATATTCTACCAATAATCCATGTGCAAATGCGCAAACAGCGGCAACCACTGGCAACATTGTGCAACCAAGCTATTAGCTCATTAAAGTGATTTGTGCTTAGCATTCAATGCAATCACCCTGAAAATGGCACTGTCTAAAATTTCTTAAAACAGACTTCAGAACCATCCCGAACATCAGCTAAGATTAACATAACATTACAAAGAAGATAAATATAAATGACCCTAGAGTACAACAATATATCCCATACTTGGATCTCAGCAGATCGCATACGAAAATTTATACATGCACAAAATTGCTTTTAACCTGATTATACAGATTTCATGAAGCTTTGTTTCCTACCCATTTAGAAAGTGAATGTGACAAACTAAGTTACTTGCCCACCAGGCTGCTACTCCTTACTGCGGCCGCGATAAATCTGTATACCATAAGGCACACCACATCAGATTGTAGCAGTTGTAAATAAAGTAAGGCTGGTCTACATCTTCTGAGGTTATGTGATCTAAGTAGGGGGACTGAAGTGCATTTCTTTGGTGCTCTGTATAATTCACAAAAGAAATGCAGCATTGACTGAGTATATTCTGAGTCACAAGGACAGGGCGCAAGATCCTTGTCACAAAAAGCTTTTCTTGGCCGGGAGACGAGCAAATGGGCAATATTGAGGCGGAGTCTTAGCAGGTAGTACCTTTGACTCAAAACATTATATAAATATGGCTCCTTACAATTAATAGCAATTAATGGAGAATGGGCCACCACCGTCCTCTTGCCACACTCGGATGTTGCGCTTTTCCTTGACAATAGGGATAAAAGATCAAGTTTGGCGGATGCTCTGGCTGAAGGGCTGATATTCTGGGGCTTATCAAAAAGCTTGAGGCTTCCTATTAAGTAGAGTTGAGCCGTCACATAGGTCAGCCATTGAATGTTACAGACTTTATCTTTTGTAGCAATTATTTTTATTGGCATAAATGAAGTACTGAAAAATAACAGCAAATACAGTGACATGCAAGTCAAGCTTGGACCCATATTGAGATACAAATGTTGATCACGATGCATGCTCCAGTAAAAAACATTACTAATTTATAAGAAAGGGAGAAAAAAGAAAGAGATGAGAAAATAATTTATAGAAGGAGGAAAGTAAAGGGAAGAAGGACAGAATGAATAGAAGGGAGGCAAGACTGTCTTGTACATCTCAGCGAGCCATTCTTCATGCAACGGCAGTTGTGGAGAACACCAGTGTCGCAGAATACAAATCTTGGCAGCTGTAAGGGCAGTGACAAGCAGGTGACAGGCATGGCGGGTCATCTCAGAAAGGACCGATTCCACATGGAGGAGAATTAGGGGGTCCAGGAGTGGGGAGTGTAAATCCATAGATTCCCGGAGCATAGACCCCACTGCTGTCTAGAAGGGGCAAATAGTGGACAATCCAATAAGATGTGAACAATATCACAAGGCACATGATGGCATCGACAGCAGGCAGAATGAGGAAGCAATCTTGAAGCTGTGCAAGGGTTCAGTGCCAACCCTGAAGGATATTTGTGGGCAGTTGAGAACCACAAAACTCACCTGGACTGACCACACCATCGTACACTTCACCATCACCGACACCCAGCACACCATCACCAGGCAGCAGATCTCCTCCCACCACAGCTGGAGCAAGGTCCCCGAAACTTAGTGGTCACAGACCCTCACCACCTCCCAACCAGAGGTCTCAACAGACTTCGACCAGGCCACCCAGAACCTCGCCGCCTGGATCAGTGACTGTACCGACAGTCGCCCCGCTGAAACCTCAAAAACCAGCAAGAGCCCCAAACATGCCAGTTGGTACACCCCAGAACTCAGGACCACCAAGCGCAACTGCCATCAACTGGAGAAACGATGGCACGCCACCAAGAACCCCGCCGACAGAGCCGCTTGCAAAATAGCCCTCAGCAACTATAACCGGCACATCAACGAAGCCAAGAAAGCAGTGTTCAACACCTGCATTGCCTTCGCTGCCAACCACACAAAGGAACTGATCAAAATAGTCCAGGAATTCTCCAACCCGACAGCCATGGAGAACACCATCCACCCCTCCCAAGAACTCTGACACCCTTTCAGACTACTTCCACAGCAAGATCACAACATCTACATCAATTTCCGCATCCGACCCGCCACCATTAACCCTGAAGAGCTCAACCAACCAGCAAACGCCAGCCAAACCATCACCACCTGCTCACCGCCCTGAGCACCTCAGCCATCACGTCTTCCATCCACTCCGGGGCAAACCCAATCAGCATGCAACTCACCAGCATCCTCAACACCTCCGTCTCGACAGCATCCTTCCCGGAAAGATGGAAACATGCAGATGTTAGACTCCCTCCTAAAGAAAGCCTCCGCTGACCCCAACAATCTAAAAAATTATTGCCCGATCTCCCTGCTCCCCTACCCAAAGTTCTTGACAAAGACATCAACCAGCAGCTCACCGAATTCCTGGAACAAAACCACCTATTGGATGCCTCTCAATCAGGATTTCATGCCAATCACAGCACTGAGACCACGCTGATTGCTGCCGCAGACAACATCAGAACACTCCTCGACTGTGGAGATACGGTGGCCCTGATTCTCCTCGACCTATCCGTGGCGTTCAACATGGTCTACCACAACATCCTCATCAACCGACTCCACAACATAGGCATACGCTAAGACGCCCTCTAGTGGATCATATCCTTCCTCATAGGACGCGCACAGAGCATCCGACTGCCTCCCTTCACCTCTGCACCGAAAGACCTCATATGCAGCGTACCACAAGGATCATCCCTATCCTAGTCAACATCTACATGACCCCTCCCCCACCCAACACTCAACTGATTCTCTCGCTCACCGAGGACCCCGCTAACACCAAAACCAACTTCTGCAACGCGATGACCAATATAGCCAAATGGATGAGAGACAACTGCCTCCAGCTCAACTCTGACAAAACTGAAGTACTGATCTTTGGGAAGAACACTTCCGCATGGGACCACAGGTGGTGGCCTGCAGAACTCGGACCCACACTGACTGACTGACTGACCGACCTCTGCATCATCCTCTTCAGCCAACTGATCATGAAACGACAAGTTAACGCAGTCACCTCCTCCTGCTTCCACAAACTTTGCATGCTCCGCAGAATCTAGAGATTAATCCCAACCAACACCAGAAAGACCGTCACTCAGGCCCTCGTCCCCAGCCACCTCGACTACAGCAATGCCCTCTATGCCAGCATCTCCATCCAGCTCCTCAGAAGATTCCAGACCATACAGAACACCGCGGTCAGACTCATCCTGGACCTGCCCAAAGGAGACCACATCACCCCCAACCTGAGACCTCCACTGGCTCCCCATCCAAAAAAGATGCCAGTTCAAGATCCTCGCGCACGCCTAGAAAGCCCTCTATGACCTGCCTCCCTCAACCATTGACTGAACTTACACCAACCCGCCAGACACCTACTCTCCTCTACAAGATTTCATCCAAAGGGGAGCTTTGTCATGGAGATGCACGGCCTCCGAAAAGAGCTTGTGAGCCTGCATCCGGGCGGCATACATGGCTTTTAGCATGGTGCTGGGGGAACCAGCAGCCGCGGGGCTAGGAAGATAGAGAGCTTGTAGACCCAACGAGGCCTACTGTTGTCTGCGTTCGATCGTGACGCATAATGGGGGAAGGGGTCTTGGACCCGGAGGTGCAGGTACGCCTTTTGTGCCAATTGTAGGCCTAGACAGTAATGTCCTCAGAAGGCAGGCCCAGATCCCTGCTGATCTATGAGCAATAAGCTTCCAAATTGCCAGGCGAAGTCTCACTGAACCCCAGATGAAGGCCTTAATGGTATTGTCTATCTGACAGGGGGTCCAGATGGGTATTAATTGGGGAAGCATGCCCAACACGTGTGTAAATCGGGGGAGGGTAACCATTTTCACCACTTGAGTCCGTCCCCAGAGTGAGAGATTCAGGTGGGACCAATTTGTGAAGTCCAATCGCATTCGCTTCATAAGTAGGTCCAGCACCACCATGCGCTCCAGGCCCCTGTTAACTAGAATGCCCAGATACTTGAAGGAATTCTTCTACTGGAATGGGTAACCGGCGATAGCGGCTCATGTGGGGATCCATGACAGCGGCAAGCCTCGCTCTTACCCCAGTTCACCTTGTAGCCGGATATTGCAGCAAAAACGTTAGTCGTCTTCAGCACCGCGGGAATGGATGAGGGTAATGCTGTTAAAGTGAGTAGGATGTTATCTGCATATAGATGGTGTCGAGGGACCTTTGGACGTAGAAATACCTATGATCTGATCCGATTGCCGCAGGGACCTAACTAAAGGCTCCATCGCAAGGACAAATAGCAAGGGGCAGAGTGGGCAAATCTGAAGGGTACCTCAGCGGCCCGGAAAGGGCAAAAAATAAAGCCCCCACAATTAACCTGCGCCGAGGGTGTGTTGTAGCGCCATCTCACTCTGGAGAGGAAGTCGTCACCAAGGCCAGATTTCCAGTGCGCGGCAAACAGGTAGTCCTATTCTATCCTGTCAAAGGCCTTCTCAGCATCCAACGACAGCGCAAACGCCTCATCCTGAAGGTCCGCTTCTAGCCAGACCGCATGAGCTAGTGTGCGAAGATGGTTGTGTGATGAGCAGCCTGGGACAAACCCACTTGCGAATGGTAAATAAGAGGAGGGCTCAATTGAGGTGGGTAGCTGGAATGCTGGCCAATATCTTGACCTCTCCATTGAGCAGGGATATAGAGTTGTAAATGCCATGAAGGAAAGGGTCCCTCCCTGGTTTGGGGAGGACCAAAGTGGGCGCCCTATTGGATAGTAAACCCAAGGAGCCAGAGCGATCAACCTCAGCAAAGGCCTCATGAAGAAGTTCCACCACCTCTGATTTGGACCACTGGTAGAACTCTGCCGGGAAGCCGTCCTCATCCGGGACTTTGTTATAGAGCAGGCCATCTCTGATCTACCCTATCTCCTCCTTGTTGATCGTGCCCTGAAGCAGCTGTCTGCTTTCCTCAGAGAGGCACGGCAAGCTAATGCCATACAAAAAGGCGTTTGTCTGCTTTGGTCCCTGGACAATTTCTGTCGAGTAGAGGACCCTATAGTAAGATGCGAATGCATCTGTGATTTCCTGCAGCTTGGTGAGCAGCGCCCCGGATTCAGTGATGATTGCAGCAATGGACATTTCCGCCTCCCTCTTCCTGAGCTGCACCACCAGTTTCCGCCCTGCCTTCTCTCCTTGTTCATAGTGCCGGCACTTCAACTTTATCTTTATTCATGCAGTCGGCGATCACCGCTTGGTTAAGTGACTCATCAGGTCTGGACAAGAGCGACAGCTACAACATGGTCGGTGCAATCTTTATAACATCCTCTAAATGTTGCAAACCAAGTTCTTCATGGCATAAGGAGGTAGGTACGCTCATAGGAACTTGAAGCGACCTGCGCAAAAAGTTATTTCCACTGATCTGTAGTTGAGCGATATCAGAGTCCCGAGATACCTGCACCATATGCTGCAACCGGTATACATCGTGCCTTGTAGATTTTGTCTATCGCCTGCAAGGGCGATAACCCCAGTTTAGCAGCAAACTTGAATATTGCAGCCATTGACTATTCAAATTGAGAACTCCTTACTCTTACCAAATGTTTCCAGGTACTTTTCTTATCAAAGGGACTCCCTAAGTATGTGAAGGATGGCACTCACAGCAGTTTGGTGCCACTAACCTAGAACGACCTCCGCTTAGTCAACGGCCGACCACAGACCATAGTAAAAGATTTTGATTTATTAGTGGACAATCCCAGTCTGTCCATAAACACTACAAAACTGTCCGGTAATCTTTTGCAGAGTTGCCATCGGTTCTAGATAATAGAGCACAATTGTCAGCGTACGAGTACTGGAAGGCACTTGGTTCCCACCCTTGGTGGATCTGCCTCTATTACCAGAAATGCTGACTCAAGATCATTAATGTAGAGACTAAATAAAAAGGGGGCCAGGACACAGCTTTGTCTGACGCCCCTCCTGATCTTCATGGGAGGAGTGCACTCTCCATTCGATCCATATCTAATGCATCCCTCTACATCATCATGGAGTTTAATATATAGGTGCACAATGTCAGGAGCCGATCCCATCGCCAACATCTTCCTCCAGCTCCTCCCTCTGTCAACGTTGTCAAAAGCAGAAGTGAGGTCCATGAATGCAAGGTGTTGGCACCCTTCCTTTACCTTCACGTACTTACTGACCAAAAGGTGAAGGTTCATGCAGTGATCTATGGATCCAAGGGCCTGCCTAAACCCATATTGTATATTAGATAAGATACCCTTCTCAAAGGCCCAGGTATCTAGCCGAACCAGCAAGATTCTGCCCATAACTTTAGCCTAGAATCAATTATGGAAATAGGACCGTTACAGCATGGGTCTGCTCGATTTGGCCCGTCCCTCTCTTAAAAATCGGAACAATGATCGCTTTCGACCACTTCTTTGGTGGACTAGCAATGATTGCACTACGTATCACATTTACTGGAAGTGGCACCCAAAGATCAGGATTGCTTTTAAAGAGATCAATCAGCACTTTATTTGGGCCCGGTGCTTGGCTGCTTTGGCTCCATTCCACCTCCGAGATAACCTCTTTTAAAGTGATGGGTGGAAAGCCTTCTTACCCTGGACTTGCTGTTCATATCACTATATTACTGGCCATATCTACTAAAGTGGTGGATTCAACTGGGTAAAATAGGTCACCGATAGACGTGGTGGTATAGTCACATCAAGACTTGAATTATGGCCAGTCTTAAAAAAAAAAAAAAGAATTTACAATTCTTCAAAATAGACGTCATTAATATCACTTGCCTTGCATAACTTCTCCCATGCCTCCTGTCTTATAGTTTCTTTCCTTGCTTTGATTGTATCTTTAGAGCGCAGTCTGCATAGTCTTGCTTACTCGATATCCCCTTGGTGCCCTTTTTTGGCCCTGATTAAACAGCCATTAGCTTGCGAGCAGGACCTATCAAACCACTTTCTCTGCTTTGCTTTGGCTCCCTCTGAGATTGTATTGGCATTAGAAAATCTGCTCTCTAGGATGCTTGACTGATCGTCTTCGTCCCCCCCCCCGGCATACCTTAACGTGTTCCTTGCTTTTACCTATCAGAGCTGTCATCAGGACCCCAGAATCAATGTCCACCCATTTACGACGAATACCTTTATTCTTGGTATGCTCAATAGTCTGGGACAACATGAGTTTGTTGGGGTTGAGGTACACCTAAAAATAGGGACAAAACTAAGGGGTTATGATCACTCGGGCAGCAGTGGCGATAGTAAAATTAGAGTCCTTTTTGCCCCAGTCTTTAGAAATGGCAACATGAATCAGGCTACTAGTTCCCTTCTCTGTAAAAGTGACTTGATTAGTAACAGCGTCCTGGGCTAAATCGAAAGTAAGAACTTGGCCCTGTGTAAACCCAATTCTGTTTAAATCATCGCCACCTGGTTAATGCTCAAAGTCCAAATAATCCACAGTGTCTTCCCCCCACGATCCACAGACCGCATTATTAGAAGTTGTACAGAGGCGAAAATTTAAATCCCCTCCCCTTGTCACTGCAAAATCCCCCTTTAAGGCATCAAGCACCGTAGTGAGCACTGAATCAAGTGAGTCCACTATTGAAGTATTCCTACAATTAAAATTATTGTGATAAAAATAAATCAGAACAATAAACGAGGATGCAGCAAAAGAAAAACAAATCCTCCGGAAATAAGAATTTTAAAAAGCTTTTATTATCTTGCCCGCAAGAGAAACAGACTAGGATTAGCATGCCACCACTATGTTATCCTGATGTTGACAGAGTGGCAGATGTCATAACGGAGTGAAACCCATTAACATACAAGTTGCTGCAGGACCATCTCCTGTAAACATACAATTCAATGATCCATGATCACATTGGTCCAATTAGCATCGTCCAGCTTGCTTGCAATACCAGCAATATTCTAGAAAAGCAAGTTACAATCCAACATAGAGGACATGACACATGTTTGCTGGCTTGGGGCTTCTCCGGTATATTCTATGTGAGCAGGCATTTGAAAGTCAGTTAAAATTAAATTTTAAGCAAACCTCATGTCACCATTGTCTGCATTGGCATTAACTTGATGCACCTGTGAGAGCTGATTAATGACTTGTATAAATCCTGGAGTTTGTATTGGGGCAGCTTACCAGGGAACTAGAGCTTATGACCACTGAGGCCTTTCTGGCTTCCCTTCTTGTGTGCCCGTAATCTTGATCATATAAGAGTCAAATTATCTGCTCCATTTGAAATTTTGTTGCATCCAAGTCTGTCAACTTGTGCTAAAAGGGAGTAGCGATTATGGGTTAGAATAGTGAATGACCTGAACACAGGGGGTATCAGTGAAACTGGTTTATGAGAAACAGCAGGATTTGGCCTGTAAACCTAGCCCAGGGGAACAGCCTATATGTTGCATTCGGGTGGCCCAAAACTATACAATCTGTGCAATAAGAACCCTGCCATCTGAGAGTCTGAAGGTAATAACTACACAGTCCCCTTCCTCTCTTTTGGGGCTATTGCCAATCTAGAACACTCTGAAAACTGCAATTATATCTCTTTAGAGACCATCACAGTTAAGGTTCCTAAGCATTGAGCTCATTCAATGATTAACCTTGTTCTTTATATGTAGATAATTCTCTATTTGATCTGATAGTAGAACTGGTACATTTTTTAGCACAACCATGAGGGATGTTGCTTTAGTGGGTAACTGCAGGGCTATGGAGCTCAAATTTGCACCGCCAAGCTTGACATTCCTGATTAAATTGGTTCTAAGGTCTTTGGTGGGTCGGAGATCCGCCCCTTTCTGACTTTGGCCATCATGTCTTGAATTACTTGATTGTGTAGGCCAAGTAGCTTCAGTTGTATTTGTGACTCCCTGACGACCCCCCCCACAGTTTCAGTGTCAGCCCTGCTATTAACGACACCTTGGCCTGTCCCTGGACACTGAGGCCCTGCGTGGCCAGGAATGTTATGGAATAGCTGCATTAGAAACTCCTTCAGAGCCGATTCTATGTCCTTAAGTATCGGGATTACAGGGCTAAGCAGTGTCAAACACACCTTCAATGTATTTAATATTATCACTGGAAAAAACACCTTCTCACTCACTGAATTTAAACTTGTTGCGAAAGTAATCCAGTAGTTAAATGACTATCTCTCAACATGTTCTTTGCTGGTTTGTTTGGCATCTTGGTGGCCAAATGTGTTTTCCTGGATCCAGGATTTACCTGGTGCACATTAAGTTTATTCTTTTTTGTCAGTGGAGATACTGCTGAGTCCTTTATTGTATATGTTGTATTGTCGGGAATAATTTCTAGATCAACGGGGATTATTGGGCACCCACCCTTGGCCTTCCCTGTATGTGCTCTACACCTTTGCAAACTGGCATGCATTCTGGGACAGGGTCACTGACCAGGGCCATAGATAAGGCCTTCTTTGTAGCTCCTAATCTCTACTACACACAATCCGTTTCCAAATTAATTGCGCCCATTGTGGTGGTCAAGAAGCTAGTTATTAGGCAGATGATGGACGTTCTTTGGGGGGCGCGGCTAAAACAGCAGACTTTCTTTTACCCATTCACTTTTAGAGATCAATGGTATCCTTTTAAGCGGTGTTGACCATGTAATCGGTTGCAAGCAGTCGGGCCTAGAGGTGTAGCCCAGCCAATTTTAATGCATTTTTCTCCTTGTTACAGTCCATTTCCTGTGAAACGTTTTATGACCGATAACTGGCAGGGGAATTAAATCTTGGGAAGTCAATTCTGTTTGTATGCTTTGAATCTAGATTCCCACATTCCAGGAGAGTGTAGCAGTGTAGGTATCAGGAAACCATGGGACAGAGAAGGCAGCTTGGCTGTGGGCAGTACTGGCCCGGCTGAAAAAGAGCAAACCCCTTTCTGCTAGAAAGAAAGGTCATGTAAGTCTACTGCTGAATCCACTGGCATATTCTGACACTTACATAGGTGAGCCCCACCCCCATATCTTCAACGTATTAGCCTGTTAATGAAAGCGCGCAGAGTGTAGGTGCTTATTAAGCATATTTATATGTGGACCTGCTATTAAAAGGTTGGCAAATTGAAAAGAGTTATCTAGGAGGGATTGTGGTCCAAGAGGTTGGTCCTTAAAATCAGATGTGCTACTAGATGCAAGGAGGCCTTGAGAGGAGCAAGAATTATTTTGCAAATGCCAGACAGGAAGGCATTTTGTATAGACTGATCTGGAAAATACAAAGGCATGTACTACTTATTTTAGGTCCTGTTCAGGTAAAGTTTGGTCCCCCTAATGAGAGGGAAGAGCACCTCAGGCTGGGTTAAGTATTTGCTGAAGTCTCCAGAATCCATCCGTGCTAGGAACGTTTCTGGGGACCATGTGATGTCTTTTTAGGCAGTGGTAAATAGAGCAGTATTTAAACTTTGTTACCCCTGTTCATCTTGTTCAAATCTCCTATATTTGATAAACTTAACCAAAGCTTCCAACAAGATCTCCTTCTCCATCATGGGATTTTCATTATTATGAGTAAGCATTAAATTATCTCTGCTTCTATGCGAGATCCTCCACCCATAAATAGACAATTACTTAATTAAGGTGACAGTTTCTTTGCATTGTTTAACAATATCATCTCATTGTTTTAAGGAACCCACAAGAGAATCCACATGTCTAAATATTTTGAGCTGCACTGCTTTTCTGCCCTTTATTTTTCTCTTTTCTAACACAAAGAAAACTGTTACCATTGGCATATCATTGTGCACATAAAACAAACAGCACTGTGACCTGGGCAGTTAAAAAAATGCCAGTCTCCACAAGCATCGTAGCAGCGCTAGTTTCCACAGTTCTTCCACTCTATAGTGAAGATGAACTTGCTCTGCTCATTTCATATTGATTTCTATGAAGAAAATTAATACTGTGGAGAGATTTCTACCTTCAGTTGACAATTGTATCATCTTTCTTAATTGTGGAAAAAAAATTTTTTCTAGCAACCAGGTTAATTTTTGGATTCCTTCTTCGAGGGGTCTTTTTCCTCGAAGGCCGTTTATTGACAGCTTTGTCTCCTCTGGATAAGAGCAGGCTGCAGATATGTTTGTCTTTGGTTCCTTCTGTCTCTGGCTCCGTCTAGCAGTGATTTGTCCTTAAGTGGGAAGTGGGGGTGTGGAGGGAGGAACAGGTAAAGTTGTTATGTCTGTCTAGCTGCTCCTTAGAGGAATAATATGCTAAGACATTATTGGACTTATTTTCTTTCTTCCATTCCTCTCACTGGTTTGAAAGAGCACACCCTCACTGACAGACAGTGGACTACAGTCCCCGTCGTCGGTTTAGCACAGAGCAGTAGTGGCAGTGTTCTGTATTTTGTGAATTCATAGTTATGGCCTGACTTAATCTGCGACTGTGGAGTGGAAGCATCTGGCACACTCCTATAAAGTTCCACTTCTGTGCTCTTACCGGACACCTAGATCTAACATCCCAAGTATACATTGTGGGTGTTTGTGGTACGTCTAGTGTGTATGTGAGGGAACTAGAGTAATTGAGCCTTGTGGGATTAGTTTTGGATAACCATGGCCTGGCCTTTCCATAAGATGGAGGTGTGGTTTTCCCAGGCAGCTCTAGTGTACTGCTGACATTCTTTAAGCTGTAAGGAGCAGACGTAGCCTTTGAAGTAAGGGAAGAGGAGGCTAAGCTTCTTAAGAAATTCAGTTAGGTCTTTAGTTGATGCAGTGGCTGTTGATTAGTCTTTCTGAAGCATTGTTTTTTGGTGGATGGTACTGGTGAAGGGTTGGACTACAGGCGCTGTTGTGCAAGGTGAGAGAGACGCCTTGGATGTGAAACTGCCTTTTCTTTCCCAAATTACTCCTTCAGTTTGGCTAATGGCAACCAGGTGCAGAAAGCTCACACCTCTTTGTACCTCTGTTGTGGGTGCTATATGCTGGAGACAGCCCTGGTAACACTACTCAAAGGCTGTGTCTAGAGAACAGCCTGGGTAGAACACTTGAAAGAGAACCACCCCATATTGGTTCTAAAAGTGCAGACAGTGAATATACAGGTCCTGTCTGCTGATGCTGTATAAAATTTGTACCCCACTTATAGTTCCAGTTCCTTGTTCTCAGAGTATGAAAGAGAGTGCTCCTCAGAATATTCAGAGGATTCCTGTGCAGCCCGAGCTGGTGTTTTACTGATGCCCAGCTTCCCAGTGGGGAGCTGGAGATAGCTTTATAATCTGAAGCACCAGGAACCCAGCGTGTCTGCTGAGAGACAAAGATGCCTCTGTGCCCTGCAATTGGAGTGACTGTTCAGGAGGAGCAAGGTGCAGGGTGACCTCAGAGCTGGTGGGGCTTCCATAAGAGGACAACTGCAGAAAATGTGCTGTTTACTCTGTGTCAGCGAGCTACAGTGGTTTTTGGCGGGAAACTGACTCCTCAACATGAAGATAGCCGGTGCCGGGTGTGGATTGTCATCAGAGTCCTCCATGGTCTATACTAAGCTGTAGAGCCAAGAAGAAGTTGAACTGTTGTGCAGCCTTGTTGCTTAGAGGAAAAGCAGACTTGGGAAGATGTACCTGGTTAGCTGCCCGCACAGGCTTATTCACCAATGGTGGTTAGAACTGAGCATCTGAACTAAGTAAGTACTGAGCAATTGAACAATACGGGGACTTACTGCAGCTTACAGTAGAGGGTGCGATAAGCCTCTGAGTCATAATCACGCTATGTCTTTAATCCCCCGAGAGTACCATCTAGACCATAAAAACTCTGGAACTGAGATCGGAAGCACCCAGGACAGTAAATTGTACCTTGCATATATTGTGCGTAGTATTTTTGTTCTAGTGTGTAATAAAGCATTTTTCTTTGTGACAGTAAAGCACTGATTTGGGCAAACCGTCTTTGTGCTGTTGTGTGTTTGACTCCTTAGCCTCCAGCCCCTTAACACTACCTCTTTGAGGCAGTGATGTTGAGCAGTCACAAGTTTCTCAAAGTACTGAAGGGGTTGCACTTGACCCAGTTTGCAGGATGGGCCCTGGGACATCTGAGGCAAACTACCTCAACACACATGGTTGAGGCACAGTTGCCCCTCCTTTCCATGTGTCTCCCCAACAGGGTCTGACACCCTAGCCCTGTCCTTTGCTACCCGACCCCTTGATACCACTCAGCAGTCCTACTGGCACTTTGGTGCATGTTTCATAGTTGCCAGTATGTAGTCAACATTGAAGTGTCTCAATGCCAAGGATGACATGACGATGACACTCCTTTGTTGATGTTAACTACATCCTCAGCATTTACCATCCTCTGAGTTGTGTGCCCTCATCAAGAGGAGCTGTAATAGGATGCAGTTTCTACTGTGATAACTCGGCAAAAGTAGATGCCCCATTATTGTAAGCCTCCCTTTGCATGTAGGCCAAGGGGTGACAGTCATTCCTCCATCATGGACTATATCCTCGCTGGTAAGTCAGAAGACCTCTCTGAACTTGTCCATGGACCACGGGGCCTGTAGGGGCTATTGTTCTCCAATTATCATCTGTACTGGTTTGTCTCTGCTGTTCTATGGTCTGACCCATTATTGGACTGATAATTGAAAACCAAATACACCCATTTAGCATGTGGCTCTCATGGGTATTGAAGCAGAGCTGTTCAAGGCTTACTCCATTGGGTAATGTGGAGTTGGAGACTCGGAAGTCAGTCACATGTAAATAACCGGCAATAACTAATGTCCAACCAGTGCTTTATCTTATTGAAAGAAAAGTACTTTATTCAAATTCATAACTAAATACTAAACCTAAACATAAGCATGGCGACTAATGCATCTAGATAGTTAAACAGGCAATCATGGCTATTCTACTAAAATTAGCCACAGACCTCTAATAGTGTGAGGGATCCCCTACCTCTGTGTGGACGGGCCATTCTCCAGCTTAATGTTAAGCTGCATTGTGTACCCGGAGACTTGTACTCCATTAACCGTACTCGTCTCGGAATCAGGTCCCCACTCTGGTTGTGAACTCCAAGAAAATACTGCCCTTGATGCATTCCCACATAGGATTCCAGCCCTTCCTTGGCAGGACCACACCACGCTGGAGCAGCCTTTGACAGTCATTTGGCTCTGCCAGTCTGCTGTTGAGGCATGCAGGTTATTTGGGGTATTGTGTAGGCCTGGGTGGTAAATTCCGCTCCGCTCACGGAATTTGTGGAATTTTGGCAATTCTGCGTTCCGCGGAGAACACTGAATTGCCGAAAATTCTGCGATCCGCGGTGTAGCGGAATTTTTTTCCTTGTTCGCGCTTTCAAAATGCGTGTTTGCGCGGGAGCGACTTACCGGGGATTCCTGCGTTCGCCGACGAGTTTTCCTATCCGTTCGCCACGAGATTTTGGTAGCCGGCCGCGCGATCCAGCGAGAGTGTGCAATCGCGAACACATCATTCAGATGCGCCATTGGACATCCGCGTTCGCGAACAGGAAACACTCATCGCGAGCGGGCGGGACAAGTGAAACAAGATGGCCGCGCCAATTGGCGACCGCATGGGCAAGTTCGCAAGATATTTCCCCAGAGCACGCAAACAGCGTCCCCGAACAGGAAAAACGCATCGCGATTGGGCGGAACAAGGAATTCCGCGTGCTTGCGGAATTCTGCATAGCTCGCGGAGATTTTTTACTGTTTCGTGGAAATTTGCGTAACGCGACTACGAAAATTCCGCCCACCCCTAATATTGTGCAGCAGCCTGCTCTAGGAGTGGAAAACTAGTGTGGACCCTGAATGATGGCCTGTTGATTGAGCCTCTCTTATTCCTCATGGCCCTGGCCACTTAAATCTTTTATGTGCAGCCTCCAGAAATATTGTTTTAGACCCAACAAAACTCAGAACAGAAAAAGGACCAAAGCACCCACCCTAGAGTCTGTTCACAAAGGTCATGAGAGTCCAATGGGGATTTATGTTGGACACCTCATGCCCGTGCACCAAAATCTCTGGATCGCAGTGGTGCTTGCACTCTGTTATGAAAGCAGCGTTTGACCACATATTGCTTATGGTCACTTCAGTCCTTTGCTTCTCTTGTGTAGTCCTTTCCCTTATAGTTTCTTATTCCTCCAGGTAGAAAGGGTGTGAGTTACTTTTTCAGGTGGCTTCTTGCACTTGTAATACCTCCAGTACTCCTTTCTCCTCCGTGATGGCTCCTTCCTTCGAGCCTCATCAGCAGCTGTTTTAGTAATAGTGTTGAAGAACTTTAGGTCTGTCGGTCTGGCCAGGAATGGAATACTGGCTTCCAAAGGCATCAGTCGTTCAACTTAGAAATCCACTCCAGTACACGTTTATGTTCTGCTGGTACACCTATCCATGTGTAATCCCTGGAATACTGATCTCTGGAATCTGCATAATATTTATACTTGGTTATAACTTAAAATGTGGATTGGAGATCTCTACACTGTTGTCTATTTAATCTGGAGTTGGCGGGGTCAACAATCCCTTCCCAGGAAGTGCTCTGCTATAAAACCTTTAATTAGCGGGTCTGGTAAGCAGGGTGGATCAGTGTGAGCCCTGACTCTGAGATAAAGAACAAAAGCATAAAAGAAGAAAGGCATTTCCCTACCTGGTGACTACGTCTGTCTGCTTTGTACCGATTGGGGTGAGGGTAAACTGTAACTGTGCTCAGGGATATCTTGCGCATCAAAGACCATTTGATTTCCACCCATCATTCAGTTCACCTTCAAAGGTGCTTCAGGAATGTTCTGTGGTTTGGGGGGAGGTCCTTCCAATTCACATCCCTCTCTGGCTAAGCTCCGCTCTGACATCCATCTTGTTGGTTACTTGACACGACTTCCCAAATGCTTGCTTGTCTCCATACAGTCAAGCCCACATACACATTCTGTGTTTGTTCTATCCGAAGTATTCAGAGTACGCACTTGCTATCCATGTCCCATATGACTGTAGCAAAGTACTCTGAACATTCACTGGCACACCGTTGTCCAACCGAAAGTAGTAGGAAAAAATCTTTCTGTTCCATTGCTTATTAAAAGTTCATCCACCACTGCCAATCTGCGCAGAAGACCGTATTCATTCTAAGTAGAGAGGTGCACATTAGGTGGCTCTCCAGACCGCAGAGCCTTGCTGTGGGTCTCAAGCCATTACATACATAATACCCACAGCAAACAGGCATGGTCGTTGTGCGCGCTGCAGCAAAAAATCAAAACCAACAGACTTAATTAACTAAACTTGAGACAGGAAGGATGCTCCACTAACCTCGCAGTGGACATTTTGTACCCAGCACTCTTGACTCCAGATTATTTTCCATGCTGGAAGGCCCATCTCGCTGCAAGATATCTATGTCAAATCTCCAAGGAGCTCTATCTGGTTCAAGGCTGTATTATGTGTTCATGTCCTTTTCCCTAGACAAGGGCTTATTGTCCATGGCTGAAAAAATGTGCAAAAGGACGGGAAAACCTTTGAGTGCAATTTCCCATTGGAAAACCTTGCTATGTTCTCTCCCTCCTAGGATAGCTTTATTGATATGTTATATGTTTTACAACTGTCTCGGAGAATGCAATCCTGATGATCTTTTGGTCTCACCTCTTCCACTCCTTCTCCACACAGGAAAACTGTGTTGGGTAATGGTGATTGTTTTTGTGAGTACAGGCTTTTATTTCTATATATACCACTTCATTAGGACTTGAGGCAGATCATTTATGGATTTCTGAGCTGTTGCCCTCTATGAAAAAAGTGGAAGGGTAGTTTTTAGGTCTCGCGCCTAGCGTTGCAGTGCACGGCACTGCTCGCGCAGCGTGAGACCTCTAGAAAGGGCTTTAGAAAGCTAACCACACGCTCGTGCATGTGGTTTTGCTTTCCGCGGCTGCCATTGGCTTTTGCGTGCTTTTTAAAAAAAAATCCAGCACGCAATTGGGCAAAGGCGGGCGCATGTCCCGCCTTTGCTACGCCCATTCCTGTCGGTGGCCAGCACGCGCAGCAGCGCGCGTTCGTCTCGCTGCCGCTGCCGCGCTCCCTCCCCCCGCTCCTCTGTGGTGCGCGCGCACCACTGGTTTAAAAGTCTAGCATTTCGGGAGCAATGCATGTTTATGAAAATTTAGAGCCATTTTAACTGAGGCTCCCTGTCTCCTCCTCGCCTTGCCATCCCTCGCTGTCGGCGATGCTCTCGTCCTCCCGGAGGAATGCTGGCTGCACCGGGCTCCGCCGCGCCTTCCTGCCGCCGGTGATGCCCAGGCGAGGAGCCTGCTGAAAATGGAGACCGGAGCCCCTGTTTGGATTGCTTTTCTGCCGCGCCAGTGTGAGGTTTTCTCCGCGCTTCGCCAGCAGCAGCCCGCCTCACCTTCGCCTCTTTCTCTTGCCTCTGTTTATTTACCACAATGCTTTTGACTAGAAATGGGCTAAGGGTCGCTGCATGATGTGTAAATCCAGCCCCGTGCATGCTTCTTCAGTATGAAACCCCTTGCGTTTCCTGCAAACCATGGACTACCGGGCCATCAGGAGAAGCACTCTGTGAGTATACACACTGCAAACGCTGTGCACCCCAGCGCGAAAAGACCATTGCCACCTTTTTGGCGAAAGTACTGTTAAATATGTTTAAATTGGGGACAGAGACGTGGCAGCGCGATGTTAAATGGTAACGTGCGAATCAGTCAGCACATAGAGATGGGTGTATACCAGTACACCATACCAGTACACCGATGCATATACTTACACACAAAATACAAGTGTGTTGATGTACGTGCATGCTGGAGGCTCAGTTCTTATGTGGATCACACATCGGTACGACGTTTGCAGCAATTATAACAGGTGGAGCGGCGGTTATAAAATTTTTCTTATAATTACTGTATAATATTTAACAAGTTTTACATGTTTTTGTGACTAGATGGCATGAAGGTGTTTGTGTGTGATTTAGAACCACTTTCTCTGTGATCCTGTGCAGGTATTGAGAGAAACTATTTGCTTTGTGGGGTGGGTGTGTGGGGTGGCGCTGCACTGTCTATGCTGGAAAGGAAACTTTTTATTGTGCTGTATATGTTGATGAGAGGCATGAGTCCCTGTGCATTAAAAGCGGCCACGCTTACAGTATGTCGTGTGTGTGTTGGCGAGAGTACTGCTCCCAGTGCTGTCTGTCGGTGCTGGTGAGCAACACTGTGTGATGTTGTTTGTATGTGTTCCTGAGGGGCACTGTTGGCATTGCCCTCCTCCTGGTAATTTAGCATGGTGCTCTCTGTGTATGTTGGCGATCAGTACTGCTGGTATATGTTTTGTGCATGCTGACGAGTAGTGTGTGTAAGGTGCTGTGAATTTCAGACAGCACTGTGAGCATTCATATATATGTATATATTTATACAAACCTATATGTATATATTCACACACACACACACACATATATTTCTGTGTGTATATGTTGGTGGATAGGTAGCACTTGCATTATGATGATATATGTGTTACTTTCTGTTGGTAAGGGGCACAGTTTGCCGGGACCTCTGTATATCTTGAGGGAGTACAGTACCCTTGGCCCTCCTGTGTGCGTGTTTTGATGAGCTGCAGGCACCATTTAAATGGTCATGTCCACCTGTCCGTGTTAGCTAGGCGGCACGGTTATGTTACATTGTGGCTGACATTGTGTTTAGGCTAAGGTAGAATGTGTGTGAGGACTGCGCAGGAGTCTTAGTGGGACCTACTCCTAAATAAGTATAAGGATCTGCGAATGCCTCCATCTGAGATGCTTTAATGCATCCATAGTAGTTAAAGCCGCACAGTTACTTAACAGCAACAAAAGCCAGGATCACAGTTGTTGTGTAATCGATGCTATGAGTCAGCTGCACCTTTGTCATACTGTAATCCCCGGAGAGCCACAGACTGGGGGGAATTTGTGTTGTAAGCAGAATGGCGAACCTCATAGGCATAGGCCTAAAAGGGCCTACATATAATGGTATATTTAAGTTTAAGATACTTGTGATGGTTGCTGTCCCCGGTTAGTATTTCCACACTGGTTTGGCCACATCCATGCTTTGCTGGATCCAGTCAGGATGTGTATGCCACCGCCTCCCAGTAACACCCTAACTCATTAGGCGTTGGATGCTTGGCTCCATCATAAGGAATCAAATCGAATGCATGATTTGTTTTTGGGTTATCGTTTTTTGGGTGTTCAGTGTTTTACACTGGAATAGTGGAATACGTGTGCCTTCATCAATTTTGATTAGGATGCACTCCTACTTGGTATTTCAGAGTTTTGTTACGCAAATATTTCTCTCTGTTTATAGAGTTTCCATTGAACTGGTCAAATAGTCATTTTAATAGTTCAAATTCCATGCCATTTTGTTTTGCTGGACAGTTGCTCCTAATTGTTTGACATGTTGGACAATAACTGATTTTTTTTTTTGTTCAGTCTCAATAGCCTGGGATGACTGTTTCTATAATGCCCCTTGTGTAGCATGAGACATGTCATCGGCAGAGGTCTTGTGTTTGGAGATTGTTCTTGGCAAATTGCTGTTACTGATATGTGGTGTTTTTTAAGTGATTGTCTCATCCTACCTCAGTTTCACTACCACGGGTTGGCGATATGTAGAAAAGTAGGTCCAGGTCTATCTTAAAATGGAACCATTAATTTCTTCACCCAAAAATACCAACGCCATGTTGCATTGTGGCCTATCTGAATTTTTGTAATGACTGTAAGGCATCATGCTGGTGCTATATAAAGATTGGAAATTAATTGTAATTGCATTTATATAGCGCAGGAAATGCACATTTTAATGCATGCTACACGAGGAGGCTGACCACAGGACAAATAGTGACTTTCACCATGCTCTTCATTGTGAGATAACCATTTTCAACATCTGTTTGCCAGAATAAATGATCTTGTGTACCTTTCCCCTCATGAAAGTCCATGAGACTTTTTTGCTAGAACCAACAATCATGAGCGAAAGCTATGCAGTAGCATAAGCGTGATGAAAACAGGAAATGATGTGAGTTACAAGTAGCCCAGGAGATGGTATCTATACAAGATTACAATCATATAATAAAAATTCAGCATGGTCTAGTTTCATGTCCTCTTAATATTTAGATCTGTTGCTGACAAAATTTAATATGTGGTGGAGAAAGATCAGTGTCAATGCATAATCAGTGCTTGTTTACCTCGATGATGCCCCCTTTGGCTTTTGCTTCCACAACGCTATGCTTTGATTTAATAGAACGGGTTTAATTTATTGGCTTTCATGTAACGCGACGAAGGACTAAGTCTTCTCAGAACACTTTAGAAAAGATTGGTTCTGACATAGTGACAAATTCAGTAGCAGTTTTAGAACAAGCATTTGCAATGCAATAGGTCTCGCATTACTGAATGTTTGAGCTATTGGTGTTGCATTATTATTAGCAATGCCAATAGCTAAAACGTTAATAATGCAAGACCTATTGCATTGCAAATGCTTGTTGATGTTGTTGACACACTGGAGAAATAGAAGACCCACAGGTCACTTATAGCCATGCCTAGAAGCGCCTTTTTAAATCCTCTGTTTTTCTGCTTTCATTTAGCTTCTCTCATGCAGTGAAGTCATGGAGACGTTCCAAGCAACAGTTGCACTAAGGGGCCATCCATTCTCTCTTTCTTTTCTTAGTACTGCTGGCCTGTTGCATGAAAAGGTCCTGTCGATATTCCTCCCTAGGAATGGGTTTGAGGCTACAGTCCCTGGATGCTTTGATAACTCGGAGATGTTCCTTTTGAGTCATGCCTTGGTTCTCCTCTGGTCAGTTTGTGTTGCAATCTTTGACCTATATCCTAGTCACTTCTGCAGTTGAGTTTGACTCCTGCATTAGGCAGTCTCTGTCCAGAAAAAGCATCACTTAGGAGCAAAGCTGTAAGCCCCTGAGCTAGAAGAAGCGCAGGAGGCATGCCTCCCCAGTGGTCTGTCTTTTCTGAAGCACAGGAAATTCTAACCGAATCTGAGAGAGAAACCAGCAGAAAAGCTCCAGACCAGAATTCATACCTGGAACTTCACGTTTGCCGAAATAAAAGCTGTAACCCAGTAACCATGAAACTGTAAGTCAAGTTACAGTGTGGAGTGCAACAAAGATCAACAAACACACTGATGTAATAAATTCAAATCTTTCCTAAAGTATGCTTTAGAATATGCAAATTCAACAGAATCTGCCCCCTAATAAGCTGATTACCTGGCGGCATCATATGAATGTCGCACTCGGGTCTTTAGCCTACCTAAACAAACCCTCATAAATTGCCTGTAAGAAAGGTTGAATTGCATCCGGGGACCATATACTGAAGAGAGCAATGATTTAGAGACTCTTCTGTGGTCCACGCTGTTAATAAATAGCATATTTTCTACCATAATCCATTAGATCCTTGATTATCTTTCTAGGAATATTAAGTGATTTTTTATGACAAATATTAAATACATGGTGGAAGGATTTAAGACACCTAAATATTCATGAATTGTAGGTCAACTATCAGAAAAACTTTACTTTTATTGGAAGGGGGGGGGGTATGTATTTGGACAAAATAGTCTAATTGTAATAAGAAAGCGATAAACAGTCTTCCCTAGAATCCAGTCCATGTGGTGCCATACAAAAATGAAAGAATTAATGTGTGTTTGATCAAAGGATTTTTACAGAGGTTATCGAAAACCATGGAAAGGATACAGAAGCCAGCATTGTGCCAAGTTATTTCTTGGATCTTACTGCTGAGTGTCTAAACATGGGCTAGAGAAACAAATAGCAAAATATGGACATTTCTGACATGACATAAGGGTCTTTCGTTTCATTCAAAGTGGGAGTAATGTAAAGGTCGCAGTCTGTTGGTAGTATAGAGCACTGTCTAGGCACTGAATGTGGGTTCCCTGTCTTTATTCTAGCACAGCAAAGTGTATGGCACATGAGAAGCCAACTGTTAAGAAGGGCTACTTGCATTAAACATCAGCTATAAACTGGTTGCATACCTCAGATGCCCTATGTCAATATACTTGTGTCTCAAAGTTTAGAAGACCTATACTGTGTTAGATATTTCTTCCCTGGTGACTATTCAAATGTATACCATGCCTAGAAGACTATGTTAGAAGAGAGAACTAGGACTTTCTCCTGATTTAAATCTAGGTTCCTCATTTGACAGAGGCGATACACTGGCTGACTACCTGTGATTCTCTTCTAATCTTCTGCTCTGTTCTGGTCATCAACACTGGCTCTATGATACTCTGGTGCCATTCAAGTAGTTTTGTTTCCAGATTCATGGAGGGGCTCAGTGCTCCATCCCCTTTTTAAAAATGGTGATGTGAAGGACCCAAAACATTGTTTAATCACACTATTTGATTAGAAGCCAAGACATATGCTAGGTTTCTTTTAACAGATTTAAAGATGTTTGGACAATAACTTGCTTCCATTTGATCAAACTGTATTTAGAACCAAGGGTGTCACTACATATAATTATGTCCATGCTTTCAAGGCATAGCAGTTTTCCTGTTTCACAGATTCCAGTGTGGACAGGGTGCAACTGTCTAGTAAACTAACCAACTGTGGGATAGATAGCACACTATTAAGATCAATACTAGACCTCTATGAAGGCAGTTGGTCTCAGGCCAATTTACAGCAACACCATGAATAGTGGGAGGGGACTATAACTGCCTTATTGACCTTGCCTTAGACAGATCACATATCCCACACCCAAACTCCCTAGCCGCTGCACAAACAAAGCGATTTAACACCTGGGCACACCATTGGTCCCTATCGGATGCCTGGCGCAGCAGCCACCAAACTGAAAAAATCTACTCCTTCCACTCTATCCCTCATGACCTCTGGGTACGCTTAGACCGATTTCTATGCTCGCCTGCCATTATCCCCAGGATTCGGGATGCAGGCTACCTAGGGCGGACCCTTTCCGATCACGATGCACGCAGGATCACCATTGCATGGCAACCCCCATCCCCAGTCCCCACCTGGCGACTGCCACACGAATGTTTAGAAGTTCAAGTATTCCGGCACGAACTGGAAAAAACTATTGACTATTTCACAGAAAACTCCAAAACAGCCACTACAAGAATGCTTGAATGGGATGCATTCAAAGTAGTTACCAGAGGGGCATGCATACAGCAAATTTCAGGGATATGCACATTATTAGACAGATATGTACAAGAAGAAGAGCGCAAGCTAGCGGCCCTGACCCAGGCAGAAGATATGGGCAGCGTGCCACTGACACAAGTAGCAGAGGCCAAACGCGGGTACGTGGCAGCTCTAGCAGACCTCGGGCGATACAACTTCAGGGCACATGCAGCCCAAGTACACAGGGAGGGCGACACAGCGGAAATGCTTCTGGCATGGCTCATACGGCCAAACACTGACACACCCCCGATAACTGAAATAATTACCCCTGCAGGACTGACAGTCCGCTCCCAAGCAGATGTCACCCAAGCGTTTTTTTACTACTGCAAGGATGTATACAGGGCCCCCATACAAGTAGACCCTATGTCAGTGCAGCAATTCCTTGCCACCCTCCCGCTGCCACGCATCTCCCTGCCCGACAGAACTACTCTTGACGCCGCTATCACGACTGCAGACGTGACACCGGCAATTCGAGCACTGGCTAGAAACAAAGCCCCGGGCCTTGATGGTCTGCCAGTAGAGCTTTACCATACCTTTTCCGCGCACCTTGCACCTAGACTTGCGGACAGGTACAAGGCAGCACTAGAGTGCAGAGCGCTCCCAGGATCGCTCCACTAATCCTTAATCTCCTTTGTAAATCTGGAGCGCGACCCACGACTGCTGGGGTCCTACCGACCGATTGCACTGCTTACAGCAGACTACAAAATCTTTGGTACGATATTAGCCGACCGTTATGCCACAGTCCTCCCAGCATTAATACACACAGACCAATCTGGATTTGTCCCGGGCAGAAATACATCCCAAAACATTCCCCGACTGTTTCATGTTCAGGATTGGGTGCAAGGCCAATTTCCTTGTGTCGTGTGCCTGATCCTGGACCTTGAAAACGTTTTTAATACTCTGTCCTGGTGATATCTTTTCGCTGAACTCCGGTGGATGGGTGTGGGCCCAATCCTACAAGCGTACACAAGATTAATATATATAAATCCAACATCCAGGGTCCGCCTAGGCCGTCACATCTCACCCGCCTTCAAGGTATCCAGGGGAACTCAACAGGGCTGCCCGCTATCCCCCTCCTCTTCGCCTTGGCAAAGGAGCCGTTAGCAATTCATCTTAGGAGGGAGGGCAGGGATTTGGGTATTCTGTTATCAGGTGAGACCCACAGCATGTCTCTGTATGCCGACTATCTATTACTCTACGTACGAGACATCACAATAGACCTTATACCCATTCTCGCCACCCTAGCAGATTTCGCCGCAGTGGCAGGCCTCAAAGTTAACTGGGCAAAATCCTCTATCTATCCCCTTAGTGCCGACCTCCCCCCACAAACGATACGTATAGGAGACGTCAGTCTTACCTGGAATGCGCAAGCCCCTCGCTATCTAGGCGTACGACTTTATCACACCCTCAGGACATATACAAAGGCAACCACCGCAAAGCACAGGCGGGTATTCGCACCTCCATTGGGTCCTGGCGCACTCTCCCTCTATCCTCCCTGGGGAAAATTGCATTGGCCAAAATGGTCGTAGTCCCACGCCTTTTGTGCTATTTTGCGAACCTCCCAGTCATCCACCCACTCGTTCTTTCAGGAACTAAACGCACACTCACATATGGGGAAACTGGCGCCGACGACTTGCCCTGGCCAAAATGCAGTTGCCAATAGATCAGGGCAGACTAGGAGCCCTGTTTGAAGCATATTTCTTAGCAGCCCAGCTCCAGTGGTTGTCACGTTGGACAGCGGGCGCACACTGGAGGAAACGGCTATAGACGGAGGACCGCTACCCATGGCAATGATCCGACGCATACTCCTGCCGGGCTCTCGCTCAGTCATGACCCATCCCCTGCAAGTGAGAATGGCTCGGTCCTATATGTCCCGAATCCATCGACTATCCTGAGAAACCCCATCATACACCCCCTTGCTATCCCTCACAGGCCTTCCCAAATGCCATAAATACTACACCTCACGCACTCTCAAAATCTGGACAGACCACTCACTTGCAGAGGCGGGATCCCTCTTTGCTGATGGACAGCTGATCTCCTTTACTGACCTCACAGAGGAGTACAAACTCCCCCAAGGGCAATTCCTACTGCACAGGCAACTAATCTCAGACTGTCGCCGCACTTGGCAAATAGTCGAAAGCGAACCAGCGACACACCCGGTCATCCATACCATATTCCAAATGTGGCCCGGACGACATATAATCACTTGGATATATAAAGCCATACGAGAGCTGACAGCTACCTCTCTTATTCCCCTATGCCACCAATGGGAAGAAGAATTCCAGAGTCCACTGCATGACAGGGAACGGGAGCAGGCGCTGGAGTTCCCAAAAAGGGTTTCCCGCAACGCCCGATTTAAAAACATCCAATTTTATATATTACACTGCGCTTATCTAACGTCCCGCCTTTAACGTTACTACCCAAATACACAGTTTGCATGCCCCAATGTCCTTCCCCCTACACGACATTTTCCCACATGTTCTGCAGTTGTCCCACGCTACAATCATACTGGGGCACGATCCTTAACACAATCAGCAAAACAGGGCTCACCAATTTAAATATGGGACGCCTGTGCCCTGGGTTTAACCTGGCGCAGTAAACACCACAAAGTCCAGATGAGATTCGCATCACTTGCCCTACTTCTGGCAAAGCGCGGGATCGCAATGCACTGGCGCACACCAGCGGGACCCCGGACAGGGGCGGTCAGCAAATGGGGGGCACCCGAAGAAGACACAATGTGATATGAAGATGCCCGGGGAATACGCAAGCGACACATCCCCATGCAATGGGCGGTACTCCTTCACGATTTCAAATGAGTTACCACAAGCACCACACCTCCCTTGCCATCATCACATGTATCTCAAGAACTAGCCAGCACCCCTACCCCCACAATTAAGCATAATACCTTCTCCCACCAGAACCACAGATTAAGCCCGACCAGAAAATCGCCCTGTATAACCTCTATTACGACTCGGACACCAGATGCACAAGCTGTATACGGTTTCCTAAGGACCCTCATACGCTAATGCTGCACTCCCATACCCTGCTCCATCATCTTCGCCAATCACCTCTGTACCCCCTATACAGCATACCCCCAGTTTACACCCGCTCACCCATGTTCAATACAAGTTAATCCCCCCATATAGCTCACACTAAGTGCACACCTTCATGCGTAAGGTCATTACCATAAGACTGTCATGGACTCACAACCAGAGCACGATCAGTACAATGCAGTATCACCAGCACCACAGTGCTCGATAGTAGCATAACACCCCCTTACGCTAAGAACTCTACCAAAATTAAACCCACAGTATGTATTTGTATGTAAGAGTGCCCTACAGGATGATGCTGTACCATTCACTACTTTAATTTGCTTCTTGTTTGCAAGTGAAGAAAATCAAATAAAGAAAAAAAAAAAAACAATTTAAAAATGAAGGCAGTTGCGGCCAAATGTACGACCATTGCCATTAGCGAGTCGCAAATTGCGGAAAATTGCGAGTCGCTAATGCCAATGTACAACAGTGTCCGAGACGCTGTTTGCGATTCCTAATAGGGTCACAAATTGCATGCCTCATGAATATTCATGAGGCACTCAAAATTTGCGACCCGATTGGGAATGGCTGGCCCTCCCAGGTATGGTGGCCTGCTGGGCTCAGCAGACCTCCATGTCTGGGACTGCTTTTAAATAAAGCAATTTTTTAAAAAAATGCAGCCCCTTTTCCTTAAAGGAAAACGGGCTGAATTTAAAAAATGAAACTTTTTCGTTTCATTTTTTTAAGGGCAGGTAATGGTCCCTGGAACCACTGCCTGCCCTAAAAAATATTTTCCCCTGCATGCACAAAGGGGAAGGGGTTCCATGAGGACCCCTTCCCTTTTGCGAGTGCTTTACCACCCTCTTGAATAGGGCGGTAAATTGCGAGTCTTTTGCGACCGCAATTGCGGTAGCAAAACAATCTTACATAGGGTAGTGAGTCGCTATTAGGAAGGGACACCCTTGAACGCCCCTTTCTAATAGCGAGTCGCAAATCCTATTAGCAAGTCGCAAATAGATTGCGACTCGATAAATAGGGTTTGTACATGGCCCATTGTTATTTTTGCGTGCGCAAGCGGGTCGCAAACCCGTTTGCGCATGCAAAAATGGGTCATACATCTGGCCTTAAATTGGGTCTCTGGGAACTGGGTTTCTGAAAGAATGTACATTAACAGAGATGTTAAAATGGATGCCTTTTGGCACCACTCCTTTTTAACCTCAATACAACATACCTGGGCCCTGCTTTGGCCTAGCCAGATGCTCCCCAAGTTGCACAATGTGTACGTCAGCGAATCTAATAAGAACAGTTTAGGGGTCAACACAGGCAAAACTAAGATGCTAGCCTTTGACACAAGTCTAAAGAAGTGAGGCAAATGGACAAAAAATTATCTGACTACCACAGTGTAAAACTACCTCTGGATTTGGTTTAGCAATCTTGTTTCTTCTCAGTGCCGCTTGAACAAAGATGAGATTTAATGTTCTCCTTTGGTCTTTGTGCATTGTAAATTGTATTCAAAGCTAGAAAGTCCATCTGCCAAACCTATATTGATCGTAATTAGAGCAAAATCCTTGCCATCAATAAGCAATGGATTAGAAGCCTTTCTTAGCTCAGTGTATCGTCCTCCAGCAGACACATCTTGGTTCTGAAAAGGTGCCTATCTTGGGGTAGGGGGAGGTGTTAAGTATTGACTTTCAGTGAAAATTAGTCTAGGCCAATAGACACAAGGGCCACTGATTACTTTTTTGAGCTTTGGGATCCAGCTGGTGCTCAAATCAGCATGTTAGTTGACCTCTGTGCAGCAAGGCATGTTCAAGGAGGTCTGGTGAAGGTATTCTCTTTCCAACACACAGGCCACTGAGAGTGGTAGCCTCGCTTGTCGATGGCACAGCAGATAAGGGATAGTTAGCACTACCTAAGGGACAACTTGTGGAAGGGGTGAGCTCTCACTAATGTTGAATAAGCAAAACGTCGCCAATTGGAATGAAGTCCATGCTCCTCTCAGCTGCACTTGTAGTTAGATCTCAGTCAGTCGATTGAGGGTCTCTGAAATGGGGTAGAGAGGACTTCATGGTGCTTTCACTCATGCAAGGTACTCCACAGAAGCTAGGCTAGGCTGCAAAACCTTTACTGCTCATCATTCTGACTCCTAACATAAATAAAAAGTGAAGTTCACAACTACATGTTTACTAAGCAGACTCCAAGTTGATGAAGGGGGTGTTGTGCTTAAATTTTCAGTGCCTGGCAGTTTACTAGCAGTCGGTTCCAGTGCATTCCCAGTCTTTAAAAATCCAAACAGTTAATTTTGAGTAAATATTCCCTCCTGCTTGAGGATGAGAGTTCAAACGTATTGCCCTGCTTCCTGAATTACTTGTGAAGGAGTGCTGTACACCCGATACCCGGTAGGTTCATTCTTCGTAGTCCGATCTAGTTGGAAACCTTATGTATTCACTTCAGAAAGACTGACAAAGGAGTTAGAAGTGGGGAATGGACATGCTTTTCTATAGGTCAATAGTGGCAAACCTTCAGGGTCAAAGGAAAAATAGTGGGAATGATCACCTCTAGCACAGACTGTAGGAAGGTGGGGTATCATGTGGTGATGCTGTGTAGGCTTCATCATGCAATACTCTCACAGACCCCAAATATGGTGCTTGGATTCACAATAATAAATCCTTAGCTTAGTCCTGGTAGTTTGGCAAAGAGCAGTCATTCAGGCTTTACTAGAGCAACATGTGTTAAGCATTTCAGAGTACCAACATGGACAATACGTAATTTACATGACTCTAGAGAAATCCGACACCAATTTATAAAAATAAAATGTATTTGTATCTTAATTTAGACACCAAGATGAATGTAATAGCATATCTATTACCGAAGTTATAGATTTTAAAAGCAATATAAAATCAGTGCAAAAGAAGACAGTGAGACTTTAACATTGCACTCAATGGGAGAAACGGAGAAACTACTAGTGACAATCTGTCACTTGCAGGTCGAGTTGAGTGGAACCCTCCAGGGTGCTACGGGTCCCAGGACTAGGCCATGACCGTTAGTTACATTTTATCTTGACAGTTAAGCCTACGTTCTGACCTGTCCTGGCTGTCCCTGTTGTTGAGCGAGAGACGCAGGAGAGCTGCTTTTACCGCTTACACGGTGCTGCGGGGTACAAGATGCAAAAACACAACTGGGTGGTTGCTGACGTCCGTCGAAGGTCGGATGGAGTTCTCTCTAGGGGCAGCGTCGAGTGCAGGGGTCTGATGCCGGACTGGCAACCAACACTCCTTGGCAGTGGTAATCCTTGGAAAAAGGTACTTAGATGTCCGGTGGTCCCAGGGAACAGAGTAGCTGCTTGTAACTTTGTGAAAGGCAGGGCTACTGTATCCACAATGCACTAAACCATCGATTTGGGTGATCCCTCGGCCCGGTGGCCAGCGATTTTTTTCAGATCTGGAGCATTGTTTTACCCGCAGTTTGCAGAGGGCTAGTGCCATTAGTCCAGGAGAGTCCTGAAGGTGCTTCATGCTCTCCCAGGGGTCCCTCTGTCTGGGGTAACCATGAGTTGGCCTAGGACGAGTCTCAATCTGGCAGTTCCAGGAGCATTGCCACAGGGACAGAGTACCCCTCTTTTGCTTTGTGAAAGTCCTGTTGTCGCCGACATGGGTCTCTTCTTTTTCCTCTTCAGTGCAGGTTGTTCACAACTGAAGTTCTGGTGTCAGGGGTACCCCTTTAATCCTAGATTTAGGGGCATTAGGGGTGTGGGCGCAAGAGGCCAATGAGCTGCTTGCCCCAGCAGCTAATCTGCCTCTGAGGTGATCACAGTCGGGGGTGTACGTCCACTTTTGTACCCAGAACCCATTTCTACCATTTTTCATTTTCAAAATGGCAGAAGTCTTCCTTAGCTGTACAAACCAGGCAGCATCCCCTAGAGGTGTTAGTTAGCCTTCTGAGGGTGTACGCCTCCTGCATACCTTATTTCTCCCCTGGCCGGGTGCAAATGTGCCTGGGGCACGGGGAGGGCTGTTTCTTCCTCTGGGAGTCTGCCCTGATGCATATCTGAGGCGATGCAGCCTTTGAAGCTCACCTCCTTGATGTGCCCCTTCCCTAGCCTTCCTGGTAGGGAGGAGGTGTGACCTCCTTCCTGCCCAGACCTTTGTTGCTGACTCCTTGGAGTGATCACACTGCCTGGCAGGAGGTCAGAATCCTGTCTTGGCAGCAGCAAGCGCACAGAGAAGGTGGGGCAACCAGGTGGGCAACCTCTAGGGTAGCCACCTGGGTGCTTGCCACATCGCCCTTGACACGAGATTCATGTCAGGGGTGAGAAGGCACATTGTTTGATGTCAAACACGACATATATATAGGCGGTATCATAATGGAGCGCCAGCCCATATTATCCCATGGATCGCCTATCACTTATAGTGTACTTTAATGGTAGGGGCCACAATAGGGACATATAAGCTTGCACATGCATTCCCACACCTTTAATATAAGGCACCCTGCCTCCTGGGCTCAGGAGATCTTCCTTAGGGGTAACTGGCATACATTAAAAGCAGTACATTAACTTTCCCCTCACATGGTGAGGGCAAAGTCGAAATGGAGCAGTTTACACTGCTACTGCAGTCTGCAATGGCAGGCCTCCTGTCAGTAGTTTACTTGGGTCACTCAGAGTGTCACAATCATGCTGCAAGCCCTTGGGGGCCCCTTTACCACCCATGCCCTCGGTTGTACTGGAACCATATACTAGGGACTTATAAGGGGAGTTAAGTCTTTGTCAGTTGGGGATGCCAATTTACACATAACATTTTCAAGGTGAGAGCACTGGCACTGGGGCCTCCGCAGCAGGCTCCAGTGCACTTTCAGAGTCATAACCATCAGCATTGGAGCAAAAGGTGGGGGGTGGCCATACAAAAGGGCACTTTCCTACACAGACCATCACAGGCCTCTTGAAAGCGGGTTGCTGTGGACCTCACTGCCTCTAGTGTACATTGTGTGCACAAAGGAGGCTTCTCTTGTTGCATATTCCTTATCAGATAATTTGCCAGAGGAGACGGGATTCTCATTTGCAGGAGGTAATCCTCCCATCCATATCACTCTATTACATTATGCTCCGCAAATGTGTTTGGAATACAAAACACACCTTGCGTAGAAGGAACAAAAAAGAGTAGAATTTGGAAGGTCAGCGTTTTTAATATGCGATGATAACACTCTAATTGTATTTTTCAAACTGGGTACCCTCATACCTGCATACCTTCCTCTTTTCTTTAATGTCGTTAGTTTGCTTTATTGTTGAAAGTGGAATTGAGGTGAAAGACTAGTGGTGACTGATGGTCCTGCTCATGCTGATGCTAGGGCACATGCATTTAATATATTTTTGAAAGGTTATTCCAAGTTTCGTATGAACATTTTGTTATACAAAATATTGAGTCTTTTTATTAAAGGTTATATAGGTTTAGCACATTTGTTTCCTAAAGTGTCTCTTCCTTTTATTTGTGGCAAATAAGGTTTTAAAGGAGAATTTAAGAAAAAGAAGCAACTGTTATGTTAGGTTTCAAGGCTACATTTAAAGAAATATCAAGTCATGGCATTTGTTTTGGATTAGGCTCTACCTTCTAGTGGAATTATGAGGTTACAAAATTGTAGGGTTGCTTGTGTTCCCATCTGGAAGGGACCTGATCTGGCAGTTCATCCTGGACTGTTCCTATTGGTCAGGCCAAGGCTGATTTGCATGTACCAACTTTCTCTTTCTAGATTGTCAAAATGGGCAAAACCGATTGACTAGAATGCAGCCCGAGTGATCACCAGGCTGAAAGTAACCCACACATTCCATCCATCACTTTGGTTTTGTTTTTTTTGCACTAAATGCCTTAAATGTGACAGGTATGCCAAGGCGTGGGTGTTGTGGTCACTGTTTAATAGGAACTAAGCTGTACATCACTTACAATGCTAAGTAAGCCAAACCCCACCTGGGGTTGCTTGTGTTCTGATCTGGAGGATTAAAGTGGTCCTGTTGGAGCAGGACCAAGGCTGATTTGCCTATGGCTGGTCTCTGTCTTGAATGGAAAATTATGGACTGAAAAGCAGCCCATAGTGATCACCAGTGGAAGGAATTACATCCAGCCTTCCTTCCATAACCTTTTTGTTTGTTTTGTTAGTGATTACGTAGTCGGGAGCAAATTGCGTACCTCTTGTGCTCTCTGTTTTAGAGTTTAGTGTTTCTCTTGTGAAGATCCCTTGTTAGGGATGTAGCTTCTTAACTGTGAAAGGCGTAGTGAAGTCTCTGAGTCTTTTCAAAGATCTTTTGTTGAATTTGAGAGATTTCAGCTCTGGTGTTACCAGCTGACTTTGTCATTCATGGGAGGTTGTGGATACTTGAACAAGTATAAACTTGTTGAGGACCAACATGAGTAAAATATAAAACTGTTGAACTAAGAGTTGGGTTATGAGGCAAGGAAGAGGTAAATACAAGGTATTGCTTGCTGTGTGGGTAGGTCAAGAGACCACTAGAACTAGATTCAATGATAAGTTGTTGGGTAGTCGCCTTTTGGAAGTGGGCAGTTAAGGTTTGCCTAGACAGTCTCCAGGTATGCAAAGGTTTGATATGTTTTCAACCATCTATAGAGAAAGAAGGATACATAGGCTTATAAAGTGGAGCGCTGTTGATTAAAGAAAATGTAAACGTTGGGGTAGGAGAACATCAAACAGTCAGATTCATACTACGGAGCTATGCATGTTACAGTGGAGTTTGTAGGGGCATGATCTTTTCCTCCAGGCTGCAATTTCTCATGAGGATTTTGTAGCAGATATTGCCATGGGTAGGATTGGCCCTTCGTCATCGCTTAGCCATATGTCAGTGATGACAAACTGGTTGATTTTTGACTCTGACATAAAATTGTAGATTTTAGGGCAATTCTTTTTAAAATATCTTGCCTTAATGAGGAGAATTAGTGAGTCTCAGTTGTAGTAGCGGGATAATAGTAGGGTAAAATGGTTAGTTGATATGGCAAAGTAGTGGGAGTAGAGCCATTTAAAAGTCAAGCAGGCTGAGGAGTTACAAGATTAGGAGGGAGAGGATGTGGAGGGGAATGGGGAGTCGGCAGGGTATGTCTTTGAGGGAAAAGAATATGCAAAATTAGTAGCATAAACCATATTTTTTTGCCACTTTTAACTTGTTACTGCAACCTTTTGAACTTATGGAAAAAAGTTCAATGCTAAAACAGTTGCTTCTAGTAGTCATTCTGGAGTACATAGTTTTGACCTTGTTTAGAATATTTTTAACTTTTTATTTTAGATGTTCATTTGGAATTGGAACAGCGACTAGCTAAATTCACAAGGACCGAGGAAGCAATTATCTATTCATATGGATTTGCCACAATTGCTAGTGCTATTCCTGCTTACTCTAAGAGAGGAGACATCGTCTTTGTGTAAGTTCATTTTACTCTTTTGTATGTGGTTGGTGTATAAGAACATGGCAAATTAATTTCATCTGTGTCAATGGGTTAGCATTTTCCTTCAGAATGTTTTAAGATGGATTTGTGAACTGCATACTCTGTCTCAAATTTCAAGTTTTGGCCTTGCTGCTAATACTTTGATTGCATTTTAATGGTTCTTTAATTATGTATGAAAGAGTTTCATCACTACTTTAAATGTGATCCACATGCATAAAGTTCAATTGCTTAGAAATATTAGTTTCTTGTACATATGTTTCTTGTAACTCTAAATATTTAAATACATGACAGGAACACTCATTGTGCTTGAACTTATGAACATGCAGAAACATTAAAAAAGGAAATAAACTTCAACAGTAAAATGTGTTTAGATTAAGTTGTGTGGCCTGTTAAATATCCCTTCTGTTAATGTTTTGGTTATTAATGGTATTACCATGCATGTGAAATTATGTGCATTGTCCTATCACCGATGCTTGTGTAAAGTGCTCTACAAACATTCATAGTCATGATCTTAGAGTAGGACCAAGGATTTGTTCAGGAACTCTTTGAACGGGAGGCCATGTAACCTCTTTGTTTTTAAATGTAACAGCTCCTAAAGACTGAGTAACTGGAGATCTCAAAAATGGTGGACATCCTTTGTATGCAAGTTGTCTAGGTTTTAAGTCCTCATTTAGGAGCCATGAAACTGAGGTTCTTGTCTTTAACCCCTTTCACGAATTTGAAATTTAGCATAGTGTGTAAAATCACAGTGAATAAATTGGAAATCGTTTTCTCTACATATCAAGTGCAGAGTTTCAAGGTAATAGGGGGATGGGAGCACACTGCCTCTCCTCCCAGCACAGTTCGCCCCTTTAGCATTGTGGTAAATGCAGTTCACAATAAATGCTTACTTGAATATTAGTTGTAGTGTTTCACCAAAGTTGGTGCAGGTTAGTGCTGTAAATCTCTAGACACGTGTTTCTGCATATTATCCTTCATAAGTAGAGCTAAAATAAATGACTTCCATCAGGGGTTGCTGAGAAAGCTGCCGCAATCCTCGAACTGTGCTGGGTTGTGAATCAGTTTGCTCCCATCCCCCTTCTGGGAGAGCTCCGTGCACGCCCCGCCCGCTTGCCACCCGGCTGACCGGCCGGCCAAGAAATACCTTGCATTGTCGGCCCGCTGCCTACCTTACCCCTCCTGGGGCAATGGTAGAAGGTTGACTCGCCTGCGCCTTCTTTTAGACTGTGCAGTCTGAGTCTCTGACTTTGCTGGTCCTCCTGACTCAGTGACTTAAGGGCTCCAGTGGTGGTGTGCAGGGGAGGCCTAGGCCGCAGACCCCCGCGGTGGTGTGGATGCAGCTGGCATTAGCCTGGTGCGGCTTATGCCTTGGGGGAGGGAGGGGCTTTGCTCCCTGTATACACACTCATTCACTTCCTGCGAGGCCTCGCCCTATAGAAAGAGGTTTGATGCCAATTTGTGGAGTTGCAGAGGAGTGGGAGAGCAGGCATCTGGGTGCCCGAGGCATCTGTGGTTAAGTAATTTTATAAGATGCCATCTAGGTGGTTGCATTCTGCCCATTTAATTGCCCATTTAATTGCCACTTCCAGCCCAACTGTTCTCCCAAACTTTTAAAAACTGAAAAGAAACTATTCAGCGAAAGAAGCCTCAGTCCTATCTGTGTCTCCTGAAGTCTCATCCCTCCGTGTTGTCCCTGTTCTCAAAGAGGGGGAGTGGTGGAGGAAATAAGGAACTGGAGATGATTTCAGGTGCAAATAAAGAAGATGATTTGAGTTTAGTTACGGTTTTGTCCCAGGGCTCTGTTTTATGTCAGACCAGTTGATTTGTCCACTGCTCAGTTCGGGCCATTCCCTTAAGTCAGTCCAACAAGTCATGTCATCCAGTGGAAGTAGAGGAAGAAATGGACATAGAGGCTGTTCCTGAGACAAACACTGCTGGCATTAAGTTGGATTCTGAGTCTGATCCCAAGAGTCCTGTGGCCCCATCCGGTGGCAAAGATGTTCCCTTTGTATCGGAAATGTTGCTGCCTAAGGAGACTTCTCTAGTGATTCATGGTGAACTCTGTGATTTGTGTAGCAGTGACCCTGGTGCATTGGAGGACTATTCCTTGCCAGACATTGCTACTCTTATAGAGAAGAATCGAATTAGGGAGGCTAACTTAAAATCGCATACGGCTTCGGACATGATCTTAAGCCCGCCTCTGGATTGTCTACCTGGCCGTCCATCGGAACCTTCGCTTTTGCGTGAGTCGGAACCAGCACATCGTCGTCGCGTGAAGTGGACCCAGCGCGCATCGCCCTCGGACACAGCGCGCATCGCCCTCGGACCCAGCGCGCATCGCCCTCGGACCCAGTGCGCATCGCCCACAGCTAGAGCAGTAGCAGCGCAACGCATTTGGAAACCGCGTATCACACTCGGAACCGACATACTGCCGCAGTTGCATGGAGAAAATAGTTGCGTCTCATCCACAAGGCTCGGCACAGACTCATCGCTCCAGCTGCACCTCACATCGTCGACGACGACGCATCCTGGAACAAGGTACTTTGGTTCAGCGGGCCCAAGTGGGTCACTGTATCCAACCCATGCTCCATCGCGGTCGGCCTGAACTTTTGACTTTGCCCCGGTCCAGCGCTGCCGGATAACCCATTTAAGCACTTATTGCTTCTGGGCGCTAATTTACATTTATTCTTTGAAAATGTATATCTCGACCTACTTTTTTTGTTGTTTTGGTATTGCTTTATTTATAAAATCATAATCTATTTTTCTAACCTGGTGTGGAGTCTTTGTGGTGTTTTCACTGTGGTACTGTTTGAAGTGCTGCACAAATACTTTACCCATTGCCTCTTAAATTAAGCCTGACTGCTCTCTGCCAAACTGGGCGAGTACAGGATAATTTAGGGTGTGTTGTGACTTACCCTGACTAGGATTGTGGTTCCTCCTTGGACAGGGTGCATACCTCCTGCCAACCAAAAACCCAATTTCTAACCGGGAGATCTTGGGTATTAACTTTTGTTTTTTCTAGAAGTGTTGGACGACCCCCTTATTTTAAGCAAGATGCTTCAGACCCAGGGAGAGAAGAGGGGTTGAAGAGTGAGGTTGGGCAAATTAGGACTATGAAAGAAATGTCTGTGGATTTGATTATTTCAGGGCTGAAATGGTCAGATGAGTTGACTGAAATTAGGATCAGTGCTTTCGGCTCTGTATGGGAAAAGGAGTTAAAATGGTCATGGTCAAAATGGGTATGTTCTACGATGTATGACAGCTGAGGTGCCTTTGAGAACGGTATAAAATGTCTCGGGTACCGGATAAAAGTAAGATATCTGGACAAAGTTGTGGTGAGGCAAAGGACAGATAATTATGTACAACAGCAACTAAAGCTGCTTGTAGGGCCTTTTTATAGGTCTGCAGTTTATCATGGCTCCATTCCTTACTCCCATTTGCAGAGTGGTGTACATTTTTCTGTAGCTGGATGCTGCAATGAAAGTATGTGATCCAAGGCTCAAGATGAGAACAGTTTCATACAGGTTTTAGAACATCATATTGAAATTGTCTAAGGGGATGATCATAGTCTTAAATTGAGTTGGTGAGACATTTTGTTTTGATATTGATATTTTAGACTGGGGGACAGAGGGGCTGGTGAAAGGGATCAATTGCAATGGCAATGGCCGTGTGAGGATATTTAAAAAGGTGTTTTTATCTTGGCCGTTTATCGAAGGTGTGACTTTTTGAGACCGTGATAAGCATTCAGGTGGTTTTAGAATAGCCTATGTGAAGCTCAATGAATCAATTAAGAAATTATTTATTCGCCTCTCCTTAGCCATAAAAGATTCATAAAGAGTTCCAACTACAAAAAAAACCTTTAGTTGATTCAATCACCCTATATTGAACACATCACAATTTACACAATATTAAAATGGCAAATGCTCTAGTAGATACTCAAATCACTAAATAAAATACTAGGAAATTCCTATTGTGACTAGTTTTTTAAGTACATTCTGTGTAAAGGTTATTATGTGAAATGGGTATGCTGTTCCTCTAGGAACAATAGAAGGAGAAAGAAATGATGTAAAGCTATTGGTCGGGACTAGGAAACTGATCAGATCTCAGATAAAGAGCCCCCTCGACGGATCCATTGCGCATTGCAGCTCCGGTCCAGCGAAGAGCAGCCTGGTGAGGAAGCATGACACCCATCTAGGTGTGTGAGTTCAATCACGTCTGATCTTTCGTATCCCACCTCCTCCTTCTGATCAGTTCCCTAGTCCCACCGACCGCTTTACATTCTTTTTTTATCCTTCTATTCAACCCAGCAGCCTCCTTTCATGTTACTACGATTATTTAGGAGAATGGGTGCTGGAGCTTATAATCAGCTCCTAGTCCCTCCCTTGATTTTCTAAAGTTTATTACTACCATGCATATCACATCAGGGGCAGGTTGATGTAATAGAAAAAGTTCTGGTCTACACTGTGTTACATTATAGAACACAAGATTGTTGGATAATATTGTGCTTTAGGTGTCGCATTGTATTTACAGAACAGCTTAAAGTGTAGCGTGCTTTGAGTTGACTGCTTATCACAAAAGCAGTGTTAAAAAATCTGAAGAACAGAAGCCATGACAAGGAAATTATACTAGAAAATGCCCCATTTAAAGTCTAAAACTTGACCTATAAAATCTATATTGGTATTGCTCATAGAGAATGAGATGATGGTGTGGGCTCTCTGAAGGCTTGCAGAATAATTGGTGTTAGAAAAACAATTGCTTGACAATTTCTTCAGATAGGCGGTTGATGGATCTGGGATAATAAAAAAAAAAAAAAAAAAAGTCACACATCCAGTGAGCAAAAAGATTTCTTAATAAATATGAGAGCAACAGTATAATTGCACCCTTATCCATTGACACTCTTGCAATGTAGATTTAGTAAGGCTGGCCTCTGATTTGAACCACATTGAAACTCCAAACAAAAATTGCCATAATTTTATCATATCTTGTGTGCAGCTTTACACATGGGGTGTCTGTCCAACAGAGAGCTTAAAAACGACTGTGTCCAGTATCTGAAATATTTCAGAACACTGTACTGGGCCAAACAGTCTTGACCTTTTCATTTACTTAATATTATTCTGGAGCAGATGAAGGCTGAAGAGCTGTTCGCAAGAGCAATTGTTGTCCCAGTGTCTTATATCTATCTCCAGGATCTGGCTTATTTATTTATTACTTTTCATCTAACTGGTTGCTTAATCCACAGGAAACACTGCCAAGGGCACTCGCAAGGACTTGTCCTTTCAAGTATATTCCAGATCTTGGGAAATGTGTCATTATGTGGTCATGTACTTATCTGCAGTATAGCACTGATATTCCTCTACCAGTGCTAAAACATCTCAGAAAAAGTATCACATAACATTCTGCAGGATTGATCATGGAGCGCCAAAGATGCAAACCCTTATTTCATAAGATATCATACGAGGGGGCCTTCAGGTAGCCGGAAGGTTTCTGCACAGTCCTCTGTGATATTTAGGTTCATGTGGAAACACAAGCCAGAAGCAACTTTCTCTGTGCAATATGAATTTCCTACAAGTGTCCTATGCAGGATTGATTTTGTGTGCAAAACACAGGATTATTATCCTTTGTCCTCAGTTCTGGGAAAACTGTTGGTTCATCATAAGATGAAGACATAGCAGCATAAATTTAGACAGTCTTGACTGGAGTAATGTCTTCAGGATCTTGGGACATTGGAAGACTGCAGCAGGCGAACTATATCAGGGAAGACAATAGCTTATGGGTAGAAACTTTTGGAAATGTGCTTTTTTTATGAAGGTAATAAGGATCACTTTTTTGAAGTAAACATTTTTACCTCAATTTTTTTCAGTTTCTTGAAAATGTATAAATAAAGGGGGGAAAAGGGGCTGAGTCACCCATGAAAGGAAGCCGATAAACATAAAAGGAAAATACTGTTTGTTGACATTGAAAGTAATGAAACATGACGGTCTGAAAAAAACCTATGTGATTAGACCTTATAGAGACTTGAAGAAATGTGTAGCTTACTATACTGTAGATTGTAATTGTCGGAAAATTAAATTGACACTTGTTTGTACACATAGAACAGATGAATACTTTGCGTGGTATTAATTGCATGTTTCATTACTATTCATGTTGTATGTGTTCTGTTTCTTACAGTGATGAAGCATCCTGTTTTGCTATACAGAAGGGATTACAAGCATCTCGAAGCCACATTAAGTATTTCAAGCACAATGACATACCTGACTTAGAAAGGCTGTTGAAGGAACAGGAGGTTGAAGATCAAAAGGTGTGATCTTCTTGGAGCTGCATTGTACCTTTTATCTTTAATTTGTGTCCAGTGGGTGTGTGAATGCTGGTTTCCAATGAACATTTGAAAAGTGTACTTTCCTGTAACATTTGTTAAATGAGGCCAACATCATCTTTGAATAGTGCAAGCTGTTTAATTTATGTTTAAAACTGCGGTTAGGTGCCAGAACATCTCAGCCATGGTTGTAGTTGAAAAATCCTTTTGTAGCTGCTAAGTCGAGACTGAATTTACTGACCTGGGATATTTGTTTTTTTATTTAACAGTAATGTAAGTGATTCATCAACTTATTGTTTAGCAGTAATTTACATTACTGTCACTCATTAATATTGCCCTGCCAGTGGGATTGGGTCAGCAGGCTAACAGTAGGGTGCCCCAAGATTGAACGTCCTTGAAGGAACATACTTGCTTTTCGCAGTATGTCTTTTGGTGTCCAGAACACATTGAGCTATGTAAATGACGTATACACACTTTATTTAGGGCCAAGCAGATATCTGCTGTAGAGTAGACACCCTTCTGAGTCTTTAAGGATTCCTTTCAAAGGCATTCATCTCTACATCCACTCATGCCATGAGCAAGGGTTTAAATGAGATGTTGATTACCCTGAAAAACACATTACAACCAGCACTTTAAAGTTATTCTAGGAAAAGCAGGTGGCAAAACTTGAGATCTCCCTCATGATAGTCAGTAAAATATTTTATTAATTTGAGAATTCTTGCATTTTTCCTTGTTCTCATTCACTGACCAGGTATTGTGATACCTAAAGTAAATCGCAAATTTAACAAAAATGTGAAGAAAACAAAAAATCAGTTTTTGGATTGGGTCTGATTTGTGAAAAATAAAGAGCTTGATTCACAAACGAGCTGCTGAGAAAGTTAGGAATGTGTTCATACAAGGTCACCTCTCATTTTCAATATATTTCCCACTGTATTGGAATTCTTGCATTTAGGAATAGTCCTGTTAATATGCTGCAGTTTCATGGTTTTTGCACAGATGGAAATATTGCTCTCAAGTGACTTTACATTGATAAATGTCCTTTTTTTTTTTTTTTTTTTCTGCTTCTCTGGGAAAGTTTTTTTTTTCTTGGTGGAGAACCTTCTACCCCTATCAATTTTGGGCATGTTTCTTCCATTGCTTTAACCTTGCCGGACTTGTCGTATTCTGCCTTCCCATGGGCACACCAGTGCAACTTTTCTATGATGGCCCCAAGTGTTGTTGCCATCCTATCAAAGGAGGAGAATGAGCCTGCCAGCCAGTCCTGGCAGGGTCAGGGTGATAATATGTATACTGGCATTTGCCAGTCACCTCCGCCCACCAGTTAGTTGGGTACAGTTATTCACTGGCCAGTTCAGAGGCAGCATATAGGACTCTGAGTGGAGACAGAGCCACAGCTATCATGGCAGTTGTTCGTCCTCAGTACCACCTAATTAGGCAAGAATGACAACAGTAGCTAGAGGAGGCCATAACCTCTTCTTACCCCACTTAAATAGAGACTTAAGATTCTCGTAAACATGGATGGAGATCCTCTGTATAATGTGGTATAATGAAAACCTGGAATACCACAATGCATATGCACATTTTGTTGAATGCGCACAACCATATTTTACATGCTTCTTCTAGAACAGGAGCGTTGGAATTTCTTTACCATCTGATGAAGGACTACAGGTCTAAAATGCATATGGTCCACTTCAAAATGTTCTGCCTGAAACAGGTTACAACCACGTTGGTGATGAAATACGACCAAAAAGATCTTGAGATCGAATGTTTTGTAATTGACCACCCGACTTTTGTTCATGATGAATAAAGATACACAAATTATTGACTACAATTGAGGGCTGTGATCAGTAACACAGGCTTAGGTTTATTTCCAAAAGGAGCAGATTCTCACCAACACCCACCCATTGTATCACAGGACAGAGGGATACTCCTTTGAGCAAGCCTTAAGAGGAAAAACAACATAACAAGAGGATTAAGTAGAGTTTTTGACTTATGCAACACAGAAACCCAATCACTCACATTTATTCGTTTTTCTTTTATTATTAGAACTCCACTAGCAAGGGGGAGTTGGGGATGGCAGTAGGCTTATAATACACTTTATATGACCTCCTACATTTGAATTCTGAAATTCGTAACTGGAGAAGAAACAGTGGTCCTCTAGGATAGCCTTAGGTCACCTTTTGGTAGCTTTGTCAGTGTGAAGATTTAGCGTGAGGGCTGTATCAAAAGCCGCAGACATCTCAGAACTCACACAAAGGAATTAAATTCTAAAAAGCAAGCATTCATTACCTAAAAACAACTTAACATCAAACATATGCAGTGCTACTCAAACAATACTAAGCAGGGACCATTCTGATAATTGGTGATTAAATAGTGAACAGTCTTGGGTTTCTTGAGTGAAAAATTACTTTAGCGTCCCTGAAGTATTTACTGCCGCAAATAAATCTAGGAAGGAATCCCAGGAGGAATACAAATGAAAGGGAAACATTTGAGGGTAGGTAACTCAGTATCTCACTGCCTATGTGTTACTACAATTGTAACTGTTTGTGTAGTGAAATTGGATTGCATGACGTTATTTGAACTGTGATGTTCCCCTTAACTTTCTGTACTTTCAACCTGACCCTAATTGGATTTCAAGTGTATTTTGTTGCTTTGTTCATGTAGCACTCCACCTAGTATAGTCCACTTTGAGATTAAAGTAGCATGTTTAAGGTGCAGACGGTGAGCATTTTGTTTTGGAAGCTACCATGTATTTTGGGTAAACCTGAGGCATCCAACCACCTTGCTTGCTGCTTCATGCTTCCTTAAGTTTCCTCCCCTCCCATAATAAACTGATTTGTAATGCCCTAATGGATACAGTCTAGTTTAACACTAGTCATTTATATCTCAAAATGAGGCTTTGTGGAGTGTCCCATTTACTTGCTTAACATGCTGCCCTCAAAGCTTGGGTTATATTTAGATACAAAGAAAAAAAACTATAAACTTAAATGAGATGAATGATGTATTAGCAAAACATTCTTTTTCTCTGTATTATGTGACTTCTAATATCTGAAGGAAAAGAGAACACAATTGGAATTTTTCAGACAATAGTGACCTATAGTGATAGTAGCCTGATTACGATCTTGGCGGACAGGGTTACTCCGTCACAAATGTAACCAATCTCCCGCCGCCAAATTGCAAGTTCCATAGGATGTAATGGAATTGTAATTTGGCGGACCGGATATCCATCACACTTGTGACGGAGCAACCCTGTCCGCCAAGTTCGTTATTAGGCCCTTAGTTCTCAAATGTTTTTTTAGCTCTATGCTATTCGTTAATTTTCACATACGGGCAAACTAATTCAGAATTCCATTTCACAAGAAATATCTGGTTACCTTATATAATATCTACTATATGTATAAATTCGTCTTAAGTGTAAATAATTTTTTTCCTGAAGAATCCACGGAAGGCACGTGTGACTCGAAGATTTATTGTGGTGGAGGGACTGTACATGAATACTGGTGATATATGTCCTCTTCCAGAATTGGTAAGTAGCCAAAGATGTAAACCCTATACTCTGATACCGATTAACGAATATAATGAAGCTGTGGATACTCTTTCATTCACCTTGCGTAATATGATTATTGGAGAGTTGTTTGGTATTTTTCGATCTCTAGGTTAGGGAGTGCAACTTAAATGTCATTAATAGCTTGCAGCATTTATGAAACAAGGCGTGTCCATATAATATTTATACATTTTGTTTTACTTACCTGAAATATTTAATATTTACAAATATCACCATTGATCTGTTCGATTCTCTAACAGATTTTCATAGATCGCATGTTAATTTATGCAAATCATCTCGATAACATGCTAGTATTGATCATGTTTTGTGTGCTTATTTTTTATATTTTAACTGCTAATTCTTTAAATGGTTGAAAAGCAGTACAGTATTTTAAGTGGCTTAGATTTGGGCCTACCTGCAGGGTAAAGCAGGACCAGCTCCCTGGCCATCAACCTGGGCCTTCCTGATTTGTCCTTGTAGCTTTCAAGAAACCTTGAGCATAATACCCCCCCCCCCCATAGAAACCTAAGAGAGCTACCTCCGTCTTGTAGCCCTAGCCTTTCTGAGCCCTAAACAGCCTAGTGAACTAACGACCGAGAAAGTGGTTAGAACACAGACTTGTGTTGTGTGTTTTGAAACTTTAAAACTGTTGTTTTTCTACCTGTGACTGTTTAAATTGAATCTTTTGTCTTCTGTGTAATTGGTAATGTTGAAACTGCTGGGGTTTTTTTTGCCCGTGACTGTTTGATTTAAACTCTTAGTTTTTGTGCAATTAGTACTGATAAAACTACTCTTTTTCTACCTGTGACTGTTGGAATTTATGTTGTAGTTTCCCCTGTACTGCGCTTCGGCGTGCAGGGGCAAACCCCCGCACCCTCCCCTTTTGGGCCTTTAAAAAAATTTAAAAGGCAAACAAGACCCTCCGAGACTAAGCAGAGTGTGTTTAAGAGACTACTGAATCTGCTCTAAGGTTTTAACTGTGTATGTAAAGTGTATGTAACCCTAGTTTTTGGCTAGAAAATGGGAATTCTTTAAGTGCGTGAAAAGCAGTATTTTAAGTGGCTTCGATTTGGGCCTACCTTTAGGGTAAATCGATCCGGTCTATATCCAAGGGGATTATGATCTTCAGGAGCAGCTCACTGCCCCCTGGCCATCAGCCTGTGCTTGGGGTCATACGCCCCTTATACAAGTTGCTATTGGATGTTACATCTGTGCTCTGATTAGTTCAGTAACTGGTGTTTCTATTGGGCTTAGAGCTTAGATTTAGGGTTCTGATTGGCGGATATGTGTGGGGTTTTGATTAGTTCCCTGGGCTAAGGTTTCTATTGGGCTTAGGGTTTGGTTTCTGATTGGTTGCTAGGACTAGGGCTGTTATTGTTTGTAAGGGCCAGGTCTCCTATTGGTCGTAGGGCTTAGGGCTAGTGTTCTGATTCATGAAGGTTTTCATTGGTCGAAGGTGTCACCTGATCACTAGTGCTATTTAAGCTTAGGGCTCAAGGACTCAAGGCTAAGGGTGGAGAGGACAATGGCAGTTGCCTGGTCGGGCCTAGGGCCAGAAATGCTGCCCTTTTTACCACCGAGCAGCACCAACCTTAACCCATCCACAACTACAAGCATATTAACACCCACAGCAAATGCACTCTACTCATTTACTACAAACAAACCCTGAGCACATTTCATTATCTCAACAAGCACTACAAACCCCCACAAACACCTGTACACCCTTCTGCCCCAACTACCACACAATGGCAGCATCACTCTCACACAAAACACCACTCTGTCCTATACCACTAACAAATCCACACTTCACCAACACAACACAAAGCCACATTATACGTAACTATATTCCAGCCAGACACACTCTGCCTATACAAAGCACCAGCTCTACCCTCTTAGTCCTAACAGACCCCTTTCTGTCACCACCAAACCTATACTCAGCGCTCCATCATTTTACCCACCAACACCCTCCTTTTTATCAAAAAAGCACAGCCACACATCCCTTACACTCCACAACACATATTAGCTCTTCCAGCTATCAAATCTAACACCAGCACTAATAACTCTTGTCCATCCTCTATCACACACCACATACACTCTTTTCCAAACATCACCACCCCCTTTACCATTCAACTTTCACTAAATACTGTACATTCAAATCCTGCTCTGAACACTGCTATATCATCTCCTCACTACACCCCAAAAACAAAACATAGCACACACCAGCTCAAAATAAATTCACACACACTATTTCATAATACATTCCATCACAAACTAGAAACATACACCTACTCCCACCCTTGTGACTACACAAATAATACACATCCTAAACCATCTTTACTGCCAAGCCTTCTCTCTCCCCCCCACACCTAACACAAATACACTAACACAACTCTCATTCAACAGCCTCTCATCCATTGGACAATTTAGAGCCTTACAACATGTCCCACACATGGCACCACTCACACACCTTCCACCCTAAACAAACGCAAACAAAATAGACACCATGCCACTCTTCACAACTTCGCATCTCCATGTCTGTTGCACAAAAATGCTACTCTACTAGAACATTACAGCTCAGGAACTCGCTCTCAACCACCATCTCCACCACCTACACACGCAGACCCATCAAAATGCCTTCTAAGCCTGCTGGACGAGGAATACGATATAGAAAAGCACCACTTTTGCTATCCTCATACAGCAAGACACACCTCCTACAAGTTCAAGGACTATATGAGTGGCAACTAAAAGCTTTTGATAGCCTAATACCACTCAGAACAACAAAATAGGGCAAAAGAAAACCGGCACCTTAAAGAAATACAGAACTAAAAGAGATAAAACATCAAATTAGAAAACTACAATGCACCTGGCTCAAAACAAACAGCAATCAAGACAAACTTCACCTGCAGAAACTTAACAGATTATACAAATCAGCTATCAAAAGAGCTTTAAAAAAAAAAAAAGGTACTATTTAGACAGAATTGAAAATGCTAAATGTGCTAATACAGAATTTTATAAAATTATCACCAAATTTCGTATACCAAAATGCATAGAAGGAACTCATCCCATTACTCAAGAATTCACGGACAAACTGGCAAATCATTACACAACCAAAGCAGACACAATGGACTCCTATTTCAAACAAAGGAAAACCACCAGCACCAACCCCTTTCCAGAAAACCCCTCCAAGAGTACACTCACCCAGCCTCTGCATTCCTTCAACCAAATATCATAAAGTGAATTTATGGATCTGGTCAAAGCAAGCAGGCCTGCCGGCAGCCCTTCTGACCCGTGTCCAACGCAAACCTTCAAGAACATTCTTCTAACTACTTCTGCTGCCACACCAGTAAGAAGAATCCTCAATAATTCCTCAACGACAGAAATCTTTCCCGAAGACCTAAAAAAGGCATACATATGCCTGTTAAAGAAAACAAACCTGGACCCGCTTGACCCCGACAGCTACAGACCAATTACAAATGGACCCTTCCTGGGCAAACTGATTGAAAGAGCAGCATTGGCCCAAATGTCACAGTACATTGAAAACAACTCCATACTTTCAGACTTCCAAACATGATTCCGTCCAGGAAGAGGCACAGAATCTGCCCTCATCACCATCTGGGATTACCTTAAGAACACTGTAGACCGGAATAGGTCTCTTGGACTTCTCAGCTGCCTTTGACACAGTTGACACTCGCTGAAGGTCAGATTTTACGGCCTCAGCCACCTTTTAATTAAATTTTAGTAAGAACTTCTGCATGTATGCGCCCTGAAAGTTGTTGGCTAACTAGTCAATTCCTTTCTTTCAATGTCAACAGCAGTTTTAGTGGCAGACACTGCTTTTTAATTCTCGCCGTCCTCTCACTTAACTTCTCTTACTTAATTCCCCTTTGTGAGCTGTGAGACGTCCCCGTTCCGCCACGGCTTGTGCTGCTTGAGCGGAGGGACGCGGTCTCTGGGTATTTCCGGTGTGCCTACCGAAAGTGAGGGTAAGCGTTTCAGCTGCCGCAGCCTCCGCTTTCCTCCCATCCTACCTATTTAAGGCAGGAAAGGGTGCGGACGCGCGCGGCGGCCCGCCAAAGGTGTGCCAAAGTCAAGCCCGTCCACGCCTGACCGCCGCCAGGATCCCTGCTTGAATTTATTTCCCCCTCAGTTAGCATCAGCTCTCCCTTGCACAGGCAATGGCAATACTCCGTTACTCAAGCCAAGAGCTCAAATCCTTAAACAAACCCCATACCGCCATTGTACCTGTTGGCCTCCTGGCCACTCCAATACCGTTACTTATTCCCAAAGTAGACATTGGAAACCAGCACAATGAGCCTGTCCTCCACCTCGAACACCGGTTTAAGAACAAAACAGACATGGATACCACTGAGACACCTAAGCAATTAACTGGGCTCTACTTTAATGCCAGCTCAATTCCCAAGCAAGCACTAGAAATATGGAGCCTGCTTGATACAGAAAAGTCAGACATTTGTTTTATTACTGAAACTTGGCTTCATGATCACGCCCTCCCTCATTTGGCAACCGCGTTCCCTCCTGACTACCATCTAACCAGATTAGATAGAAATGTCAGGAGAGGAGGCGGTATAGCAATAGCCACCAGAATCAGACTGGAGATTGCCATTCTAGAGACGATCCCTTCGGAAAAGTCTGAACTCTGTATTTTTAGAATTGAAAGTCAATCCAAGGGAATCTGGAGAGGTGCCCTAGTGTACAGACCTCCAGGCCCGAAAACCAATTTTATAAACCATCTGACTGAGACAATTGCCCCACATGTATTAGCAGCTGACAATTTTCTCCTCATCGGGGATTTTAATTATCACACGGAACTTTCCTTGGATACTGACACGTGTCAACTGATCACTAATCTAAATACACTGGGATTAGTTCAAATGGTGATGGGACCCACCCACTCGGCAGGTCATACCCTTGATATTTTTATTTACCAACTCGGCTAGTGTCAGAGTGGAGTCCCCTCTCCCTCTGCTCTGGTCCGACCATAGCCTATTGAAATTTTCCCTACCAATAGTCACCACTAAAAATGACCCAAGCAGTGTACCAATATGGAGAAGGCCTTGGCGGAAAGTCACTCCTGCCTCCTTTTCGACCCATTTTAGCCCTCCATCCTTACCATGTACTGAGAATATCGAGCATGCAGCAACAGCCTTTGAGGCAGCAATCACACTCGCCCTGAACACTATGGTCCCTCTGTCAATGGTCAAGCCTAAGCCTAGGGTATCACCCTGGTTCACTGAATCATTGAAAATTGAAAAACTTTCCAGTAGGAAAGCCGAACACAAATGGAGAAAAACCAAAAACATTGAAGACCGACAAATGTATAAATTTAACCACCGGGGTTACCTAGACAACATTAAACTAGCCAAAAAACTATATTTTATTAACCGGATCAACGAAGCTGCTAATTCTAATAAAGAGCTCTACAAAATATTAAAGGAATTTACCAATCCACCCCTCTGTCAGCCCAGTAACCCTCCTTCACAATAATGAGTAGACACGTTGTCCACTTTTTTGAGGAAAATATCAACATAATCCATAGTTCCTTCCCATATCATGATACCAATAAACCTGACAATGACTCTGATATCAATTTCAACCCCATCATTCCTCTCTTAGAAGAGTTCACCGCTTTCACTTCATATGAAGTTTCAACTGCCCTGTCGAAAATCAAATCTGGCTCCCCAATAGATCCGATCTCTCCCTGTTTCTTTTCAACCATTACCCCTTCGCTTGTCAGGAATCTTACCGATTTATTTAACATGTCTCTAGTTCAAGCAACAGTCCCGGTCAGATGGAAAGCAGCAAGGGTTAAGCCTATTTTGAAGAAGCCATTCTTCTGACCCTAAGGAACCCAGTAACTATCGCCCAATTTCTTTGCTTCCCCACTTTGGTAAGGTACTCGAGTCCTTGGTCAACAAACAGCTCACTATCCACTCGGAGAGCCACGGATTGTTGGATCCCTCGCAATCGGGTATTAGGGCTGCCCACAGCACTGAAACCTCGCTGGTGGAGGTTGTTGACAACATAAGACTTGCCCAGGACAATGGGCAGTCAGCTATGCTTGTCCTGTTGGACCTGTCGGCCGCTTTCAACACCATCTCCCATAGTATTTTAGAACAACGGCTCTGGGCGATGGGAGTCAGGGGTCCGGCATGGACTGGCTCAAACGATCTAACTGATCGAACCTCCACCTTACAGCTGGGCACCCTGGTCTCCCGTAGTTGGCCGGTACAAATGGGAGTCCCTCAAGGTTCCATTCTAAGTCCCATGCTCTTCAATCTTTACGTGACACCTTTAGCCAAAGTGATCAGGTCCTATGGGTTTGAGGTGGTGTCATATGCCGATGACACCCAGCTACTGATCACCCTTGGCCCTGACCCTACCGACACAAGGCTCCGTTTCAAAAACTGTATGACCCATATTAACAACTGGATGCACACCAACCATCTCCAACTTAATGGTGGTAAGACAGAGGTCATCCTTTTTGGTAAAGCACAAGAATGTTGGTCAAACGACTGGTGGCCACAGATCCTCTGTCTCTGTCCATCTCCCAAGCCCATGGTGCGGAACCTTGGAGTAAAGATTGACAATCAGTTATACATGACAAGCCATATAAATCACATAACCAGTACTCGTTATGGAATAATGCGCAGCTCACGCAAAATATTTCAATGAATTCCAATTGAATCAAGGAAACCACTTGTCCAGGGACTAATCATGAGTCGGATTGACTACGGAAACGCCCTGCTGGCCTCTATCAATGAGGAGTTCTACTCCCCACTTCTCAAGTTTTGCAGAATACTGCTGCCAGGCTGGTACTAAACCTCCCATCGAAATCTCCATCTGCTCTTGTCGAAGTTTTAAGTCCCCTAGCGATGAGAGCTGCTAATTTCAGTGTCATTGGTGACCTGAATCTACATTTGGATAGTTCTCAGGACATAGAAATCACCAATTTCCTGGCTGATATGGCGGCGTGCCAGTTGACCCAATGGGTCCAGGGTTCCACGCATTCTGCAGGCCACTTATTAGACCCGGTCTTTTTCAACCTGTCCTCCCTCACGGTCCATGCCCCATCACCGGTATGCTGGTCCGATCACTTTCTAGTGTCTGACACTAGCAGGCGTCGAGCCGGTTAAGAGGGCTTCCGGAAAACTCTCCTTCAGGCGTCCATGGCATAAACTTGATATTACTCAATTTCACGAGCTCCTTTCTACCACCATGCCTAAGCTGCCACCCGACCCCGTGCTGGCTGATCGAGCTTTTTCGGGCTGGATCTCTCATGCTCTGGACTCCCTGGTCCCTGCCAGGTGGTCTAAGTGTCGTAGCACTAAATCTAGCGCATGGTACAATGGCAGGTTGGCATCCCTGCGGAAAGGCTGTAAAAAGCTGGAACGTGCATGGAGAAGAGATTATGATCCGACGTTAAAGGGATGCTACCAGCTAGCAATTAAGAAATATCATAGGGCGATCCAGTCTGAGCGGGGCAGCATACTACTCAGACGTGATCAGAAACAGTAGCAACCCTTCTAAAAGTGTTTTCTCCATAGTAAAGGATCTCAAAACCTCGGCAGATATTTCAACACCCTCTGTAGTATCTGATGTTCAATGTGAGACCCTTGCCTCCTTTTTTGTGAAGAAGGTAGAAACAATATATGGATCCTTCCCTCAACATGTGGTTCATAAGGGGCCTGTGTCTGGACCCTCTTGCAGTCATACTCTGGCTGCTTTTCCGCCTATCTCTCAAGAGGAGCTGGTCGTGCTCTGCCATAAGATTAAATCTGGCTCTCCTGCTGACCCCCTAAAGCCGGATCAATTTTTGAACTCTCTACCTGTGTTTTTACCATCTCTGAGCCATTCGATTAATCAGTCCCTGCTTACATCTGTGGTCCCTAGTGCTTGGAAGCATGCTAGGGTGGTCCCTCTGCTGAAAAAGCCCAAGCTTGACACTACTAAACTGAAGAACTTCCGACCCATCTCTCTCCTACCCTGGGTCTCCAACATTTTGGAGTCCTACATCAATTCCATACTTACAGGTTGTCTGGAGGAGAACAACTTACTGGACCCCTCCCAGAATGGTTTTCGGCCGGGTCACAGTACGGAATCAGCCCTCCTGGCTGTGACCGAGCATTTGAGGGGGGCTCTAGATGAGGATCGTACATCAGCACTGATCTTGTTAGATCTCAGTGCCGCATTCGACACCGTCTCCCACCAGATCCTGTTGCAGAGGTTGGAGGAGGTGGGGATCGTGGACTCTGCCCTTGAGTGGTTTGTCTCCTTTTTAGCTGACAGGACTTTCCAGGTTGCGGTCCCCCCTTTTGCGTCCAAGATCCATACCATCAAATATGGGGTACCGCAGGGCTCCGCTTTGAGCCCAACGTTGTTCAACCTATATGTGCAACCTTTGGCAGCAGTGGCAAAAAGCAGAGGGCTCACAGCAGTGTCTTATGCGTACGACACACAGTTGGTAGTTGCACTCTCAGATGACTCAGGACAGGGCGCATGCAAGTTCCAGAGGGATTTAGAGATCCTATCTGAGTGGATGACTGCCAACTGCCTTCAGTTAAATGCCAACAAGTCTGAGGTCCTGCTGGTCGGGAGAAACACCGAGTGTGGAGCGAGCACTGGTGGCCTGCTAAGCTGGGCTGTGCACCCGTCCCCAAACAGGTGGTAAAAAAATCTGGGTGTGTGGGTAGATTCCGCCCTTAGCTTTCAGACACAAAGAAAGTAGCAGGAACCTGTTTTGGCATTTTACGGGGGCTCAAACCAGTGCTGGGGTTCTTTGACCCGGCCATGAGGCACGTGATTGTCCAGGCATCTATTCTGTCTAGACTGGACTACGCCAATTCACTCTACTTGGGAGTCAATAAAGCGGAAATTACAAGACTGCAAAGGGTCCAGAACGCTGCTGCTAGAGCCTTATTAGGCATGCCCAGGACATGCCCCACTTCCAGTGCTATTCGTCGGCTACATTGGCTGCCTGTGGCAAAACGCATTGAGTTCAAGACTCTTTGCATGTCTTTTAAAATCTTAAATCTTTCCTCCCCAGACATCTTGGCCAATCTGCCTACACCTTACACCCCCTCCCACCAACTCCGGTCTATGGGCCAGCATCTGGTGGTTGTTCCTCGGGCGAGGAGGGCTCGTGCTGGTGGACGCTCCTTTGGTGTATTGGCAGCCAGACTTTGGAATGCGCTCCCCACCGCTATTCGTAGTATGGAAAACTACCTGGCTTTCCGTAAGGCTATCAAAACGCACCTCTTTCCCCCATTATAGACTGTTGTATGTTGTCTATTGTTCTGCTGTTTTCTGTTTCAGCGCTGGGAATCCCCTTTGCCGGGGCAGCTGTGCGCTATGTAAAACCGCATAGCATAGCATTCAGTCTGAGGAACCTTCACTGGCTTCCCATCAGGAAGCGAATCCGCTTCAAGGTCCTCTGTCTGGTTCACGATAACATGTACGGAAATGGGCCAAGCTACTTTGCTAAAAAACTTAGCAGGTATCAGCCTAATAGGACGCTTAGGTCAAATACCAAATTTCTCCTTACCCCTCGTAGAATCTGTACCGTCAGGAATGGCGACAGATCTTTCTCCTTCCTGGCACCTGGTTTTTGGAATAAACTTCCATCTCAGCTCTGCTCTTTCATTGACCATAAATTATCCTGGAGGGATCTAAAAACTTGGCTATTTGACCATCAATAACGGCCGCCCCGTTTAACTGACCTTTCAGCCCCAGAGGAGTTATACGCTAGCGCCATGAGACCCTTGGGTGATATGTGCGCTTAATAAATTTCCTTGATTTGATTTGACCATGACACTCTAATACAAAGACTCCACGAAACTGGCATGGACGGGACTGTTCTCGAATGGATCACATCCTACCTTCAAAACCGAACAAATGTCATCCATTCTCCCCCTTTCTTATCCAAACCATACTTCACAAAAGCAGGGGTCCCTCAAGGCTCTATCATCGCTCCCATGCTTTTCAACATCTACATTAAGTCATTACCGGCAATGATCATGAATTTCACCTCACATGCTATAATTATGCAGATGACACACAAATACTCTTTAAACTGGAAAGCCCCAAAGACATTGGAAACTTTCACATTTTCAGTTGTCTAGGAGACTTTGATCCGTGGATGACCTGGAGCCATCTCAAATTGAATACTTCCGAAACGGAAATAATCTTGTGGCGAATGGAAAATTTGTGACCCACTCGCCCCCTGACAATCGAGGAACACCTCCTATAGTAGCTAAGGTCTTCTATGGACTCCATGCTAACAATGAATGCCCAAGTGGACAAATTAGCAAGATCAATCTTCATTGCTATGAAAACTTTACAATGCATCTTCCCCACCTGATATTTCCACACAAGGTCCAGGCTACTAGCTCTCTTGTACTGTCTATTCTTGATTACTCCAATGGCCTCTACCACAGATCATCTTTGTCAACTATGAAAAGACTACAAAAGATTCAGAACTCTGCTGCCAGACTACTACTACATGTAAAACCACAAGCCCACAGCTGCCCTACCTTGAGGGCTCTACATTGGTTACCGATTGTCAGAAGATCCGCATTCAAGCTGCTTTGCATCACCCACAAAACAATACATGGAACAGGGCCGCTCTTCATCAGGAGTAAGATCACCAAATACATTCAAAAAAGGAACCTCTGCTCCAGATTGGCACCTCATCTCAGAATCCGACCATACAAGAAAAAAAACATATGTGGCCCATCCTTCTCTGTTCAAGCAGCCAAACTATGGAACTCATTACCCCCAAACATAAGACCCACAGATAACTATCTTATCTTCAGAAGACTACTCAAGAGTTGGCTCTTCCCTACATAACCACCATAATCAAACACAAATGTACAGCCTATCACTGCATATATAAGCATTTAATTTGATTATATGTATGTATCTAGATATGTGTATTCCTTTTTAGGTCGAGCCTAGCAGTGCACATGCGCTGCTCTGCGAGGCATGCTGTCTCTGGTCGTGGTGCTTAGACCATGCCCACCACTTACCATTTGTTCCTTCTTGTCCCTTTCTGCATTCCTTTCTTCTTATTGGTCAAACGCTGCTCTTTGGCCCGCCTTTGGGTGTGTTTTTCTCTTTGTGGAGACTGCCCCTCTTACAAGTCCCCTTACACCGTGATTGTATTTTTCGTTTGCTTGCCGCACTCTTTGTTTCGCTGAATTAGTCCTGTGTCATGAACACAGACAAACCAACCTACTCAGCTCGTCGCCGACTCGCCCTTCTGCAATAACTCTTTCCGTGATTCGGATTCTTAGGCTGTCATTTGCAAAAAAATAAAAAGTTCACCGTAGCTGCTCGAAGAATCAAACTCTTTCTGAAATCCGAATGTTGTATAAAGTTCCAGGTAAAGCATAAGACAATTCAAGAATGTGAATCCTTTTTCAAGGGCGAGAGAGAGGAAGTGGCAGCAGGCTGCAGGAAATAACGGGAAGGTGTAATACTCGAGTAGTAAAATAAGCTGCAGATGTAAAATGTTCACTTACAGTAATTTTAAACTGCAGTTTAGGCAGGGTCTATCGGATTTGCAAGTGGAAATGCTGAGTGTGTATTAGTTGGATAATTTACTCCCATCTGTGGCAGCTGCCAGGTCGACAATTATCGATGGCAGTGTTCCTGACTTCCCTCTGCCCAGTTCTGTGGTTCAGGTACCCCCAGAAAGAGTTCCTGTCCCCTCAGCGGCTCCACCCTCTTCAGGCACCCGGGGCTGTCAGGGCTCTGATAGGCAGCTCGGCCAGACATGGTGATACCTCAAGTGATTGCTCTTCAGTACCATGCTGAGTTGCTTTATTGACAGAGCATGCCTGGAATACGGTCATCAAACAGCATTTACTGAAATAGTTTTTGTTTTTTGATTTAGATTGTTTTACATAAGCACAAACAAGGTGACCGAGGATGTCAGAGCGCTTCCTTTTCTTACAATTTTAAGGCAATGTTGGTTACATTGGCGGTAATTGAACCACTTTGAGTTAAAGCAGGATAAATGATATAAACTGCTTATTTCTGAAGGCAGTTTTTTGGTTAAAATGTATTATTCGTATTGTATGTGATGTCAAGTATTGTGACCAATTGGATTCTTATTATGACTATTAAGATTATTACCATGTTTATTATGTTTTGTATTATTGCTAAAGTTATTTTAGTATTTTTGTTGCTGTTATCATTAGTATTAACTATTTCTTGCTTCCACATACCCATACGTTTTCCATTAAATACAGAGCCGGTTAGTTAACAATAACCAAATAAATTCATCCACGTCTCCTTCAAAAACACCGTGCTCGAGGACTATTAGACAGTTGTAATACTGCTAACAGCAATTCTTTTTGATCCCCTACGAGATATTTTAGAAATATGAAGTGATAACTATTTTAGAAACAATGGGTGCCAACAAGTAGCCCAAGGACACCTTAGTGTTTACAGCATTGAAAACTGTGAACTATATTGCAGTTTTTAAAAGTTTCTTTACTAAAAGCACAACTTAGAAGGATTTGCCTCCAAGTAATTTGGCCAAACGTGGGAGTTTCAGGTAGTGACTTTTTTGGTTTAATTGTTCAAATATTAATTTTGCTTACGTACTTGAGCACGGCCAAACGAGACTTAACGAACACTAAATCAGTTATATTTTTTTCTTCTCGAGAACCTCAGGTCGTCAAATATTGCTTTTTTCCCGCTCCATTTAGTGGGGATGCCTCGTTTGCATCCAGGTTATCCTTTAAGACCTGACAACTGCATGTCAGCCCGGGCACTCACAGGCGCATTGTCGCTGCATTTCTCGGAGGCCACATGGCTCACGAAAGCTACCCAGCCCAGAGACTGTCTCCCAGAGAAGAAAGTTCACGAAAAGAGGGGGGAGGAAGGCGGCCTTCCCAGACAAAGTTGCAGTTACTTTCGCTACGCTGCACAGTATCATGGATTCTGTGCAGCATGGCTAAAAACCATTGGTAAAGCCAGTAGGTTACAAAGGCGAGACCTATTGGCTTTGCCAATGCTGCTTTAAATGGGTATAATAATGTTTAGAAATTCATACTCTTTAGTCTGCTTAACAAATGTACACATTACTTATGGTTATATGTTTATGCTTAAAATGTATATAGGTCACTGCATAGTTATTTGATTAATGATTAGATGCTTATGCTTCTCTATTTATTTATCACAATATGTAAATTGTATCATAACTATCTACAATTGCGTCACTACTGAATTTTTGAAAAAATAAATAAAAATCGAGCACAAATAAATTAGCTCAGGGTACAACAACACTTGCAAGTCTGAGTTCATTAAATCTTGATATATTACCTTCCTTATACATATATACCTTCCATGTACTTGCGTATCTATATATTTATTACTTTACTCCTACTATAAAAAAATTAAATTGAGCCTCTCCCTATATCACACCCTATACCTCTCTCAATATATACTCTACCGCCACTCTCCGACTCATCCCAAACCTCGTTCTATTACTATGATCTCCAAAATAACCCTTTCTAGACTCTTCCCTCTCTATCCCTCCTTGCTTCACCTGAAGCCTCATTTTACAATTCACATCTCCCATATAACCCTTTTTATACCCTTCCATCATGCATCACTCCTTAAACTCCTCCCAGACCTCATGTTTCTCCCTAATTCCGTTCCAGAGACTCTTCCCCCACCCCCCATGTCTTTACTCATCCGAAACCTCCTACTACCACTATGATCTCCAAATAAACACTTTCTAGACCCTTCCCTTTTCTATCCCTACATTATCCTTTTCAATCCAACTAACACTCACATGACCACCGCTCAATTAATTAATAATTCCCTATGATAACTCACCTCTAATCCTTTTTTGGGTTCCTGAGTAGCGTGCTGCTTGACGAAAAGCGATTTGACGCCTCGTTAGGGGTAGTAAGCACTATATAAATACCATTACAAATTAAAATTTGATGGTATAAAAACATTTGGGTAAGAATCTCACTTGCTATGTAAAAGAAAAATAGCGCGAGTAGTCCACATAGGCAAACTCCTTTACATTAAAAAATGTTGCCACTCTTTTTTTGGGGGGGGGGGAATTTGTATTTGCTGTCCTAGATTGCACAACAGTGTAATTTAGGTAAAAACGTCTGTAAACAGCAGTGCCTTTTTAGCCATCTTAATACTTAATAGAACCTCTGACATTACAGTTGCCGTTTCCCTCAGCAGCTTAAGATGTCTGTTATCGAATAATGTTTTATTCTGAAACTAGTAAGTTTACTTTTCTTGTCCCCACCCAAATAGAACAAGTCTCTTGATATTATATACTGGTTGTTTTTGATCGCTTTGCATTATGGGGCGAACCGAAAGATAGTTTGTCTAGTTTATCTTCACCCCTTCTATGCTTCGGACGGCCGGAAGCCGTTCGACGCTACAGTGCTTATGTCCGTAGGACGGCTCCCGGTCGTCCGTGCACATGACACAAGAAATCCCTCTGGCACCAGAGGATTTCCTTGCCCCCCCAAACTGCTCGAGAGCTGGGGGAAGAGCTTCCCCAGCTCCTGAGGCGGCTCAGTTTTTTTTCACTGAAATGACGATCACCATGAACGTTGCGCTGACGTCATTTCAGTGAAACTGAAATGAGTTGATCGGCTCGTTTCAATTTCACTGCCTCTGTGCTCAGGGGGCCATATCAGCCCCCTGAGCACCGAGGCAGACGGGAGAGGTATCATTGGAAAGGGGAGAATCTTTAGGGGTGGGGCTGCTCTAAATGGTTGTCAATCTCCCACCCCCCAAACAACCTCCACAGACTTTCTGCCCCCGCCCCCCCCGGGGCAAATGAGGGTTATTACCCCCGATCTGCCCCTTTGGGGGGTTGGGGGGTGTCGCAGAAAGCCCAATAGACACCAGATATATATATATATATATATATATATATATATATATATATATATATATATATATATATATATATATATTCTTTATAAAAGAGGGGTGGGGGCTGCCCACAAAGGGCAAGACCATGCCCCCACCTAAATATATTTGGAAACAGTCTTTCTGCTCCCCTTGGGGGCAGAAAGCACACAAGGCACCAGGGATTTTTCTTTATGAACATTTAGGGGTGGGGCTGCCCAAAACGGGCATGCCAATGCCCCCATCCCACCTAATAAAATTGTGACAGTATTTCTGCACCCCCCGTGAGGCAGATGGGGGCAGTAGCCCCTGATCTGCCGCCCTCGGGGAGGGGGTGGCAGAAGGCCCACTAAGCACCAGGGATTCTGGGGTTTTTTATACGTAGGGGTGGGGGCACTAGCATGCCCCTTTTGGGCAGCCCCCGCCCCTACTAATTGGACAGTCTTTCTGTCCCCTTTGGGGGCAGAAGGGGGAAATAGTCCCCGGTCTGTCCCCTAGGGTGGGGGTGGGGCAGAAAGCCCACTAGGCAGCCAGGGTCAATTATTTTTGTAGTTGAAGGGTGGGGGCTGCCCAGAATGGACATTCCAATGCCCCCACCCCTAAAAAAAGTGCCACAGTCTTTCTCCCCCCCCCCCCCGGAGGCAGGTGGGGGCAACCCCCCCTTCCTGGAGGGCAGAAAGCCCACTAGACACCCACCAGGGATTATGTTTTTTTTTTTTTATACGCAAGGGTGAGGGCTGCCCAAAATAGGAATGCAAGTGCTCCCACCCCTCCAAAACGAATTGGACAGTCTTTCTGCCCTCTGGGCAGAAAGCCCACTAGGAAGCCAGGTACAGGTAGGTCAGGGGGCTTCATAGAATTGGCATGCCGATTCCCCCACCCCTTAAAAGAATTGCCAGTCTTTCTGCCCCCCAGGAGGCTGATGAGGGTAATAGTCCCTGATCTGGGCCCCCCCCCCAAGGGGGGGGCAAAAGCCCACTAGGCACCAGGGATTGTTTTTTTTTTATATGTAGGGGTGGGGGCTACCAAAAATGGACATGCCAGTGCCCCCAAACACAAACTGAAATGAATGAATGAAATGAAAATGGTACTTATATAGCGCATGGCTACCCAGGGGCCTCCCAGCGCTTGACTAGACCAGTATCCATTAGCAGAACACTCAGGGAAATAGCAAGGTTTTTAGTTGCCTTCGGAAGGAAAGGTGGCTGGGTTCCCTGCGTTAATGAAGTGGTAGAGCGTTCCAAAGTTTGGCCGCGTTGAGTGAAAAAAGACGACCGCCACTTCTCGCCCTCTTAATCCTTGAGACCTCCACCAAGTGGAGTTCATCCGAGCGCAATTCCCTGGGGGCCTTGTAGCGGCGAAACATTTTAGAGATTAAGGAAGACCCGTTCCCTTGCAGAGACTTATGGACAATACAGAGGGCCTTAAAGTTAATTCTTTCCTTCACTGGAAGCCAGTGGAGGGCACATAGGGCCGGTTTCGCAGAGAGGCGATTTGATATTCCAAATAATAATCTGGCCGCGCAGTTTTGGATCGTTTGCAGTTTCATGATTACTGCCAGTGGGGCCCCTAAGTAGAGTGCATTTCCATAGTCTATTCTAGACAATATCAAGGATTGGACTAATATTTTTTTGGCTTGGAATGTCTTTCTGCCCCCGATCTGCCCCACAGGGGGGAAGAAAGCCCACTAGACACCAGGGATATGTTTATGTGCATGTCAGAGAGCGGCCCCATAGACCAGGGCCGCTCACCACATTTTGGCTGTTTCTGCCCCCTCTGGCAGATCACCAATATTTTTAGGCTCATCTGACCCCCAAGAGGGGGCTGAAACCCACTAGATACCAGGGAAAGTTTGTGTGTGTGAGAACTATAGTTCTGCTGACGGTCTGCGTTTACTGGCGTTTGGCTGCCTTTGTGTGTGTGTATTACAATTTTGCTGGCGGTGTGTGTGGACTTGCACTTGGCTGGTGTGTGTGTGTGTGTGTGTGTGTGTGTGTATGGACTGGCGCTTGCTTGGCGTTGTGCGTGGACTGGTGCTTGGCTGGTGGCGTGTGTGGATGGTGCTTGTCTGGCGGTGTGCGTGGATGGCGCTTGGCTCGTCGTGTGTGCAGCGGCGGCTCCTCCACTATGGCAGAGGTGCGTTCCCCCCCCCCCCCAAAAAAAAACCCATCAGGATAGGAAAAATAAAACTATGATAAACACTTGTTTTATTTTTCCATTCTTGCCCAGTCTTGAGGGCGGGCCACGGGGGGTGACTGAGGGGAGTGGTAGATGCACTTCCTTCACTGTGCATGACTGACTGGCCGGCCGTCTTAGGCTGGCAAAATTGTCATACTCTGTGAAAGCTCTCTGCAACCCAGCAACGCAGCTGAGAGCAGGCACAGACTCAGTCTGTCCTGGAGAGCCAATTGAGGGCGCTCAGACCAATCCTGAAGCTGCTCTCATGTGTGAGAGCAGCTTCAGGATTGGCCGCAGGGCATTCTGGGAGCCTGTGCCGCCTGGAGAAGAAGAGAAGAGCACGATGCGACCAGCTGCAAGTAAGTTTTTTATTTTTATTTTTTATTTTTCCCACCTGTGACACCTATGACCACCCCACCACCCCCTCCAACCGCGCCCACCCCGCCGCTCGTCCAGCACACTGGATATGCGTGGATTGGTGGTGTGGCTTGTGTGGATCCCCCAGTGGTTTTTCTTTTACCCAGAATCCCCTGCAAATCTCAAATTTAGCTAAAAAGTCATATTTTCCTGACATTTCTGTTTGGAAAAGTTGTAGGATCACCGCACCAGTACAAATTTCCTAACACCCAGCGTTCCCCTAGGCCTATTCATCAAAATGTTCCCTCACTTCTGTGGGTGCCTAAAGGACAGTCAGCCTAAAAACGTATAAAGAAACTGCCCTTTTGGACCCACTTTGGTTCGCCCTCAATCTCTACAGGTTTTTGGCCCTACCATGTCGCAGGCACTTGTCCCACCCACAGAAGTGAGGTATCATTTTTATCGGGAGACCAAGGGGATCGCGGAATGGAAAGAAATGTGTGCTGTTGCTGTGATCCCATAACTTTCTCACACAAAAATGTGAAGAAAATGTGACTTTAGCTAAATTTGAGGTTTGCAGGTGAGTCTGGGTAGGAAAATGTGGGGGGATCCATGCAAGCTAGACCTCCCTGGACTCCTCCTGGAGTATAGTTTTCAGAAATGTCTGGGTGTGGTAGGTTTCCCTATATGGTTACCACGCCCAGGACCAAAAACGCATGTGCCACGTTATCAAGCATAAAACGACCTGGTTTTGCAAAGGGGTCACGTCACCTGGGTTTTTGGTCACGGGCTCAGCGGCCATCTACGGAAACCTACCAAACCCAGACATTTCTGAAAACTAGACACCCAGAAGAGTCCAGGGAGGTGTGGCTTGTGTGGATCTCCCATTTTCCTACCCAGAAAAGGGTCAGTTTTCACTGGAAAAATGTGATATGTTCATGTTGCGTTTAGGGCCATTTCCGGTCACAAGCATTATGCCTACCCACACAAGTGAGGTACCATTTTTATCGGGAGACTTGGGGGAACACAGAATTGTAGAACAAGTGTTATTGCCAAAGGACTTTCTATGCATTTCTGCCTTCCAAAGGTAAGACCATGTGTAAAAAAGAAGTCTCTTTGAAAAATGTCCTCTAATTCACATGCTAGAATGGGTACCCATATAGATGTGCAAATAACTACTGCTTATAAATTCTATATTTTGTTCCCATTTTGGAAATACATCGGTGTCCTTGAAACCTATTTTTCACTCTGTGTTACCAAATGAATTGCTAAATACCCAGTATACAATGAAAACCCATTGCAAGGCACAACTCATTTATTGGCTCTGGGTACCTCGGGTTCTTGGTGAACCTACTAGTTCTGTATATCACCACAATTAGAAGGGTCCAGTAGACGTAACGGTATATTGCTTTAAAAAATCTGCCATACTTAGAAGAAGTTACATGTGAAAACGTTGGCACAAATGACTGTTATTTTCAACTCAATTTCAATATTTTTTTTATTTCAACTGCTGGTTTCTATAGGAAAACCTTGAAGTATCTACACAAATGACCCCTTTCTGAATTTTGTCTACTTTCCAGAAATGTCTAGCTTTATGGGATCCATTATTGCTTTCATACCCATTTCTGCCACTAACTGGACGGAGGTTGAAAGCACAAAAAATAGTAAAAATAGGCTATGTCCCAGTAAAATGCCAAAACTGTAGAAAGTTTTGGTTTTCTGACAAAAGTCTGCCTGTCCCTGAAAGCTGTGAAGATGGTGATTTCAGCACCATTAACCCTTTGTTGATACCATTTGCAGGGGAAAAAAGACTTTCTTTTGCAGCACTTTTTTTTCCATTTTAGAAAAACAAACAAAATTTTGCTCTATTTTGGCTAATTTCTGGGTCCCCTACAGGGGAATCCACAAACCCTGGATACCTTTAGAATCCTCAGGGTGTTAGAAGAAAAGGACACAAATTTGACGTGGATACCTTATGTAGACAAACAGTTACAGGGGCCTAAGCGCGAACTACCCTAAATAGCCATAAAAAGGCTTAGCACAGGGGGGGGGGCTAGCAGCGAAACGGTTAATACCCACTCCATTGAGACGTCCGATACTTCAAGCGATGCCTTTTAGGAAGTTTAAAAACTAAAAGGGGCTTCAGCTGAGGTCTTAGCTATGTCTTCTGGGTTACCGCTCGAGGGTTCCACTCTAAACAAAGGGCCATGTGATGGAGTTGGTTCACCTCAAAGCATGGTTGGTCCTGGCCTTGCACCCTGCAGTGTTCCCCAGAGAACATGACCATTGTTCTTGCCTCTATTGAACATCAAGAAGTACAACATTGAGGTGCTCGTCTACATTGAATTGTTGCTAGACCCCAAGAAAAGCCTTTTATGAAAGTCTGTTGTCAGAGTACAGGGAAGTTAACAAACAAGACACATTCCTTTAATCACAACATGATCCTGTAGTATATTCATATGCCTAAACTGTGCCTCTGCCTGGTGTTAGGAAATTAAATGATAAACCCAAAGTTTCCTACATTTATAATTTCATTCTCAACCTAGTTTACCTAAGAATAAAAGGCTGCCATTTTTATGAGTCCTACACCTACTCAGCGCTGAGCCTCCATTTTAATGCTGTCACTGGACAGAGGTCCCAGAGTTAAAGGAGGGACCCCCGGCAGGCAGTTAGCTCTTTAGAGACCGGTCTCTTCATTGATTTAGGTAAAGCATTTGCTCTGCTTCATGGGATTCCTCCTGATTTTCATAAAGAGTTAAATATGTTTCTGGAAGTGTCGGAATCCCATGGCAAGTCTAGAGTTTTCAGGAGTATAGACCGTTTGCCTTGGCACAAAGATTAAGAAGATCCAAATTGGCGGAGTGGCACTAAAGAAGTGTCTGCTAGGTGATCAAAACACAATGTTAACTGAAGGGTTCTGTTTCAGGCTTGCTCTCTGTGATGTGTTCTAATCATTTTATGGGAATGTTTGTAGCGGAACATAGCATTTATACAGCAACGTTTCCTGCTGGAGTAGCAGGCCATAGTCAGCCAACACCTCCTTTAAAAGCTCCTTTAAAAGCACCTCCCTTAACTATGTCACCTGGACTCTGCATCTTATGGATTTCCCCCATGGGACCCATTTTTCAAACCATCTCATATTAGATGCCGAGATGACTCTGCGCGGTGTTTGTTTATTGGCATTGGCCCGAGTATCTACGTTGGCCCACCTGGGTTCTGGTCCCGCTTGCTCTAACTTTTGGGCCTCCATAAGACACTTTTCTTCCACTGCCGGTCTACCAGAACTGATCTGCTTCCCTGCCCCCTGTTCTTTTTTTTTTCTCCCTTCCGTGCTTCCTCTACTGGGGTCCTGATCCCCTATGGTTGATTATGCAACTAATGTAACCATGCAAATCTGTTATCTTTGTTATTCCCTACTGTGGAAACCTGAGCAACATGGCTGATGCCCGGTGGAGCTGCTAGACAGCTATAGAGGAGATCGGCCCTGGTTCACCCCCTTGACCATCACCTACCCAGCCGAACATTAGGCATATTTCTCCTCGTCTCCCCTTTTTGTCTCCCTCCGCCCCTTCCCTCCGACGAACTACTGTTAACTTTGTTCTTTTTCCTGTGTTCTTACTATACTCTTGTAACTGATGTAATTTGTAACTTGTAATGCAACGATCCTCATGTAAAGCGCTCTGATACCTCCGGGTCTAGCCAGCGCTATATAAAACTCTTCAAAAAAAAAAAAATACATTAACAAACTAAGAGTTCAGGTTCTGTTTACTGTTAAACAAAATATGTATATTGCTCGTCTGAAATAAGCAACAAATTGATACATTAATTACAATAAAGGAATCGTTTATTAGCAAGCTTTGGTGATAAAAATAGCATTTTGTAGCAGACCTTGGGTTATGTTTTGTAAAGAACATACACAACCTTTTGTTCTAAACAGATCTTAAGTTTTTCCAGACCCTGTATATTATGCTCACCAGTCAGCTGTTCCAACATTATACTACAAAGTCAGACCTCTTGCTTTTCAGGTCACACACTCATGCATGCACAAATTAGAGAATGCATTGTTCATTTCATATAGGCTGTCTCCATAAAAAAACAACCTGTCTGCTGCAAGTTTAAATTTTATTGTGCAGTATGTAATATCCTGTTTCAAATTACTTGCATATACAAGTTTAAGCACACCATTCACTAAAACATTTTGGGGGAAGTTTGGTGTCAGAGTTGGCTACATGCTATGCTTTTCATTTTAATCTTTCACATGCCAGGCATGAATGTGGACGCATGAAGTCTACAGGTAACACTTTCATCTCGGAGGGGCCGTAATGCACTAGTCAGTTGTATGTGCAGCTGGTGGCAGTTCTGGGTCATAGATTGAATTGCAAGGTGATGTCTCTGAGAATCTACCAGGGTAAGTGTCTCGTCAGTCAAACGTCTGTTATCTCTGGCCCATGGAAGTTTGGAGGTACTGGCTATGAGACTCTGAGTAGGTGCTGGGGCTAATGCAGTGTGTTTTGAATGCTAGCTTCACCTCAGAGGACAAAAAGCCCGTAGCATCTGTTCATGTCATAAAGGCAAAGGCCACTGAATGAACAGTCACATGTTAAGTCAGTGTCTCTGAACATCCAGTGGGACTCTGGCAATGTCAATAACCTAGTAAGGCTGTTGGTACATAGCTAATTACATGGTACTTCAATGCCTCTGGAAATTCGGATTTGGATTGCAGCCAGTCACAGTCCCTGGTAATGTCAAAGAAGTATGAGTCGGAGCCAGTGACCTTATTGAAGGCTGATGGGCTGAGATGGAAGGTCAGGTGTATATGAATCCAATGTGGGTGGAGCTACAGGCTTTGCAAGCTACCCTGCATATGAAGCGAATGGCTCTAGAATTCTTGAGGGCTGTGATACCAAATGTTCATTAAAGCCACCATCATGTCAGATAACTGGTTCTGTAGGCTGGAGAGTGTGGGTCCAGGGTCCCCAGATACTCTTAAGGCAACAACCAAGGATTGCTGGGTAGAGTTCAAGAGATCCTAAAAGAAGGGATGACGCACCACCTCCCCCACAAATTAGGTGTTCACCTCTGCAAAAAGATTCCTCCAGACTGTCATCTTATGTTCTCCAGTATTGGATCTTTCATGGATTCACATGCTTGAATCATCCCCGTCGTCTTAGTGGGAGTCCCACTGTATCCTTATAAAAGCAGTTAATATTACCATAGACTACAATGCAATAAACCGTCACTGCAATAGCCTATCTACTTTCTGTTGTAAAAAAAAAAAGAACCAAACTTAAGAAGCAGACAATCAGGCTACAGCACCCTGTAGAACACTCCCAAGCGAGGCTCAGTTCCTCAGATTTTCTACCGCACGCCGTGTGACAGGGAGTCTCCCTGAGCTCTGCTCAGTTTTTCTTCATATTCACCAGATATCTTCTTGAAAATGTCGGATTCTTTAAAGAAAGGTCTCTTCAGGTTGTGTGGATCATGTGGTAAGAAGAGACTGCATGCTGAAGACCCCCATAAGAACTGTATCTACTGTCTCTACCCCCAGCATTAAGTAAAGGACTGCAAGATTTGTAGAACTTTCTCAACCAAAACCCTTAAAGACAGAGAGGGTAGGTTGTTAATTTGGCTGCAGAGACACTCTGGGACATGTTTGCTGGGCCTGAAATTTGTTGTCTATCCAACATTGGATAACTAACTGATCAAGCACATGTTAGAACGATGTGCAAGACTTGAAGAAAGAATCCAAAATTCTACCCATGCTGGGATTCCACATAAGCTACAAGCAATTAGTCTTCATTACAAATTATCCAATTCTAATGATACAAGGGTCGCAAAAACATATCCTTTGAAAGGAGTGACTGTCTGCTGTACATCTAAGAATGTCTTCAGAATATGAAGATGCCATATGACAGCCTGTCATATGTCTCCTTTTCATAAATATTCGTACTTCCATTTCAGACTGCACAGGAAAGCACTTAATTGGTTCCTCAATCATTAGTGCTTCTCTGAACAGGGGACTTGGCATGCAGATAAATTCTACCCCTAATAACTCTAAAGTTGTTGCCTTTGGGTTGCTAAATGAAGAACATATTAAGGAGAGCCTCCATCTAAAAGCCCCTGCCTCAAACGGTTGTAATGGATGCCTTGATGCTTATTGAGCGCTCATTCCTATAAGGACTATTGTAAACAGTTCTCCGTGACCGGTCCCGATCCTGTTTGCCTGTGGTGTCTAGGTTCGGCCCCAACTCCGAGATCTGCTTGTTCTGCACATCGATGAAACCGAAAGCTATCGAGGACCGCAAGGTGAAACATTATGTCACCAAACACAAGACAAAGTGCAGAGACCACTCCAAGTCGAAAGCTCGTTCCTGCTCCCACTAACCTTCCCATAGCTCTTGAGGTCGGTCTTTGTCACACTCTAAATCCTCAGGTGAGCATAAGAAACATAAGAAGTCGAAGCGGAGTTCTGCCCCTTTGTGCCATTCTCACTCCTCTGGCGAAGCGCGGGCCGGCGCAAGCAGTCCATTTCCCACTCCCAAAGTCGGCCAACTTCGGAGCCGATTCTGCAGCTAGTTCCGGCACAACCTAAGTCCGGCACCCTCAGCTCTGCCCTGCCAAATTGTTTCTCTCAGCCATGCTCCAGAAGTTCGGTTCTTTACCGACTCCCTCTGGCGCGCCATCAGGCCCCACAGAGCCGAGAGGCATACCACCAGGATTACTTGTGGCGGGTTCGCTCTCTGCCCCAGCTGGACTGTCTGTGCCGCTTTTGCTTCCCGCTCCAGTACTGACTGAGCCCTTACCCAATCCAGGCTGTGGCACGTCAATGCTGACTTTGCCGCCCAAAGAGGTGTCACCCGATTGTCCTTTCTGATGCTGATCCTAATTCTGTCAACTTTGCAACCAAATCCGGCCGAGGTTTCTTGCAAGATGCCAGTGGGCTAGACACCTCCTAGGAGTCTGCCCTTTTCTCCCCTCCTGGCCCAGTTATGGAAGTAGGTGCATCCCACACCATGGTTTTGCATAGGGCGGCTGAGGTCATAGGCCTCCAGCTTCCCACTATAGAGGTGAAAACCAACATCCTGACTGATGTCCTGTAGCCTGGCCAGACTGCCACTGAGCCTCTCCTATCTTTCAATTAGGCCTTGACAGAATTCTTACTATGGGCTTGGGTTGAGCCTTGTACCGGCCCTCCGTAAGCAGCAGATTGCCATATGCCATCGTCCTGCTCCTGGCAACCTGGCCTTGTCGCAGCACCCTTCTCCTGAGAGCCTCGTGGTGCAGTCCTCCACCAGCGGACTAATCCCAACAATTTTCCTACCACCTCACAGGGAGTCAAAGCACGTGGTGACGTCTGATAAACGCCTCTTATCAGTCAGTCTGGCTCTTCGGTCCATTAATGCTTACTAGGCCACTACACTCGGGCCCTCTGGGCGTTGGTAGCGCAAGTCCTCCCAGGTGTTCTTTAAGATATTCTTCCTGTTCTGTCACGGGCCATTCAGGATAGTCGTGATGCGACCAAGTTCACAATTCGTTGTGGTTTGGACACCACCTACTCAGTCAGATGGGCTGTAGGCACCATTATTGCCATTCATTGCCATGCATAGCTACGTTCAACTGGGTTCTCGGGTGATGTCCAATCCTTCCTGATGGACATTCAGTTAATGGAACTTGCCTGGTTGGAGACCAGGATCATTCTGCCCTTGAACGTTTTGAAGGGAGTAGGGCCACCATTCGCTTTCTCAGCCTTTCCACCCAGCCTTGCCAGCCGAACTTCCAACGTTACTTTTTTTTGGCTTCGGCCGAGGCATTTCCTATTGCCAGCCTATCCCACCACTACAGGGAACCCAGCAGTTTTGTGGGAGAGTCCATGATGCCTACCACCTGCGGCCAAGGTCAGCATGCCACTTGGTCCACTAGGCCCCCACCCCCTCCCGACAGCTCCACCTGCAAAACTCTCTTTAGTGTACCCTTAAAGGGTCACAGCCACCCATTGGGAGGCAGAATACACTGATTCTGTCAGGGCTGGCAAGTGATCACTTTGAGAGCAATTTAGAGAACCCACCTGTACAAAGGCTACACCTTACCCTTCCTTTCATCCCCACCACACCTTACACCATCTACCCAGTAACTGATGGAAGACCATCTCCATTTTTGGCGGGAGGTGCAAGCCCTTTTGGTCAAAAGGGCTATCGAGAGGGTGCTGGCACCAGAAGTAGGACATGGTTGTTATTCCCGCTGCTTTCTGGTGCCCATGAAGGGCGGAGGTCTTTGGCCTACTCTAAATCTGCACCCTCTCAATTTCTTCCTCCGTAAGGAAAAATTCAAATTGCTCACCCTGGCCCAGGTCTTGTCTGCCCTGGAGACTGGATTGTGGCATTGGACCGGCAGGACGCCTATTTCCATATTCCTGTCCTGCCAGCTCATCGGTGATACCTGCAGTTCGCAGTGGGAGAGGAGAATTTTAAGTGTGCTCCCTTTTGGTCTCGCCAGTGACCCTCGAGTGTTCATGAAAATTATAGTGGTGGTGGCAGCACACCTTTGGAGGTCAGGGGTGCCAGCCTTCCCCTACCTCGATAAGTGGCTGTTGAAGGCAGGCAATCACCAACCACCTCCAGACCACTGCTAACCTCCTGTCATCTTTGGGGTTCACTATCAACATGCCGAAGTCATGCTTGACTCTCGCAGATGCTCCCTTTCATCTGAGCCATTCTGGACATGGTTTAGTTTCATGCCTTTCCCCTGGGAAAGAGTCCAGGACATCCTGAATCCTGCTGGTCAAGCACATCAGATGACATATGCAGACTCTGCAGTGGCATCTTCTGTTTCAGTGGGTCCAACATCCAGAGGGCCTCTCCGACCACGTCCAGATCTAGGAGGAGACTGTGAAGGATCTACAGTGGTGGCTACTGGATCACGATTGAGTCAGCGGCCCACCCCTCTCCCTTCCCCGACCAGAACTTACAATGGTGACTGATGCATCGCTTCTACGCTGGGACGACCATCTGGGCAAGGGGGAGATTAGAGGCCTCTGGTCTCTGGCAGAGTCCTGGCTCCATATCATCCTTCTGGAGCTGAGGGCCATGAGTTTGGCATTGAAAGCCTGCCTGCCATCCATCAATGGGAGGCTGGTACAGGTGCTCATGGACAAAATAACGCCCGTAGGGTAGTGCAACAAACAGGACAGGCTAAGGACATGGACCTTGTACAAGGAGGCTTTTCATTCTGGCAATTGCTGGACCACCAAAGAATGTTCCTGGTGGTGAACCACCTGGCAGACTCTTCAAATGCCAGAGCGGACAAGCTCAGCCCTTGGTGCCTGGTGAATCACGAATGGCCACTACATCCAGAGGTGGTGCATGATATCTTACACGAATAGTGCAGACCATGGCTCGATCTGTTCACCACCTCTGCGAATGCTCATTGTTAGCACGTATGTGCGTTGGAGTGTCCAAGGCGTCTCTCGCTCAGTGACATTTTCCACCTCAAGTGGAACTCGGTACTCCTATATGCCTTCCAGTCAACACCACTCCTGCCCCGAGTTCTCAAGAAGATTAGGACAGACCAGGCCCATGTCATCCTAGTAGTTCCAGCCTGGACATAGAGAGTATGGTATCCAGAACTTCTGGGCTTGAGCATCTGTCCTCCAATCAGGTTGCCCCTCCGGGAGGATCTGCTGTCGCAGAAGAAGTCTGGTTCTTTACCCCAGCCTTTGCAATATCCACCTTCATGCATGGAGATTGAGCCGCGACAGCTGAAGACCTTCCTCTGAAGGTGGTTGATGTCATCTTGGCAGCAAGACCGCCCTAGACAAAAACGGTATACACCTGTCGTTGGGATAAATTTGTTGTTTGGTGGGGCGCTCGCCAGGTTGACCCATTACAAGTGAAACTGCCTCATGTTTTATTATTTGTGCGGTTTCTTGCCTGGCAAGGCCTTGCTATGGGCACAATTAAGGGTTAGATTTTGGCCCTCTCGGCCTTCTTTCAATTGCCTGATCAGCCCTCTTTATTTAACTCACCTGTTGTGATGCGCTTTTTTGGAAGGGCTGTAAAATAGGTTTCTACAGTCTGTTTGCGATGCCCGAATAGGATCTCAATCTGGTCCTTTCATATCTGATGTGTACCAGAGCTGCTCCATTGTTGTCACCACCTTGTTCCCTGACAAAGTGGTTCTGCATATTAAGGTATCTCCCGAAAGTTGTGGCACTGTTCCACGTCAGCCACTCCACCGCTGCCCCAATTCAGGAATCACCTCAAGACCTGTCTCTTCGACTGAACATCTAAGCGCAGACGGACCAGCAGCCAACCCCCCACCCCTCCCAGCGAATTGAGACCCTCACGGGTGAGTAGCCGTGCTTTACAAACCCTTATTGATTGATTGATTGACTCTTCCGGCGTTCTCTTCTTCCACTCACTCCTATGAGGAGGAGAAGCTCTATCGCTTGGACTCTAAGAGAGCGCTCAGCTTCTCCATCGATCGCACCAAAGACCACTGGGCAGATGGTCAGCTCTTTGTGAGATTTGCAAGAGTGAAAAAAGCCAAGGCTGTGCAGAAGCATACCATTTCACACTGGATCATGCTCTGCATTAAGATCTGTTATGCACCGGCAAGGAAGCAGCCTCCGAAAGGACTGTGCACCCGTTCCACCAGGACCAAGCCCTAGACATCTGCTAGGCAGCTACATGGGCATCGCTCCATACGTTCACAAAGTACTATTATCTGGTCACCCAAGTCTGCCAGGAAGGGAACTTTGCCTGCTTGGTCCTGCAGGACTGTCTGGTTTGAGTCCATCCACAGCCCATCTCCCTTAGGTACTACTTTGGTATCTATCCAAAAGATGAGGCATCTGCGTCTAGAATCTCAATCAGAAGAACAAGGTTTGAGGCATGTGTGGCTGTAGATACACATTTTGTGCATACTCCTGCCATCTAGTGTTGGGTCCAGATGTGTGCAAGTTGTTTTTCTTTGAAAAAGTCTTTCGAGTCCCAAGATAGTGACTCCTCCTTCTGGTAATAATGCACATCGGCATCGACTCCATTGTTAGATTATTTTCTTTCCACCGTCTGGTTCGGACGTTTGCTCCTGTGCTGCGGTTCAACACCTTCGCAGTGCTCCTTTCAGTTCACACAGTACCTTCAACTCCGTCGGTGTGGTCTTCGATCGAATTCTTCTTTTCCCTTGCGCATCGACCTTCATATTTCCATCGAGCCAGGGTTGTATCAACCGCGGGCTCTCCAGGGCCTCAACCGTTGAGGCCCACTCCCATCTCCATCGCGTCTCTCAAGCATGCCTTGCTGGTGATGGAACAGGTGCCTTTTTGGTACTGTCCTCCCTGCCTTTCAAAGTGCCCTTGGACTGATTACATCAGGTCTACAATCTGTGCCTGTCACTGGAACACAGCGAGGCCAACTGAAACACTAGCTGCTCCTCCGGTTCCAAGACAACTCCTCACGACCGTTGGGCGGGGTCTTACGAGATGTTGCAGATGAGTATGGAAGATACACCAGACCTTTTCAGCCCAGCGACGTAGAGGGAGAACACACTCAGTCATCGGCTTCGGAGGAAGATGCCTTTTCCGTTGAACACTGCTCTGGATCAGATCTGGATCGACCTGGAGATAGAGGACCTCCCACCTACTCAACAGTCCTTGATTAAGGTACCCCCTCAACACTATCCTGAACAGCATTTGGCTAAAAAACATGAAGCCCCTCTGGAACACTAGACAGAGGATCGGTCTGCCACTGCCTTCCTGCCATGGTCGGTACCAAACAACTGCTTTGGATGCCCTGCCCAGCTCCGGCTTGGCACCGAAGAACCTTCCAAGCCAAGTGCTTTTGCCCGACTACCTCGGCTTCGGACCGCCCCTCGGTGCCAAGACAACACACAGCGTCGACTTCTTCCACCTCCACACCAAGCGGACCATCAGCACCGAAAGAAGAAAAAAAATTTGGATCTGAAAATTTCAAAACCCGGTTCCGGTACGACGGCCGAGCCCATCTGCTGCTGGAAGAGCTGGACAAAAACAACTCGCCATCCAGCCTCATACCAGCTGCATCCTTGCCCGTCCTTTGGCCACTGCCAAGACCATTGTCGTTTTAAGAAGCCCTGGATACTCCAGTTCCTGCAAAAATACGCAAGAAGGCAGATAGGCTACCAGTCACTTACCTCTTGCACCACCATCACCACCACTCATTCCATCTCCTTTGATTTCGCCCTTCCCACCTCATTCTCCAGGGGATCCACTTGAATTTTCACCACAGGGGTCTCCACAATCTGACACACCTGGTTATGTTGGGGGGGGGGGGGTGGGGGGGAGAGGACACTTTCGACATTCCTACCCATAGAGACCCATGGGATACCTGACATAGACCCACCTGCAGCTAGGAGGGGTCAACACAAGCATTCTCCTACGAAGGCATGCATGGCTTCGTATTTCTGAGTTTAAATTCGTGGTCGGCAAAATCTTCTGAACATAACATTTGACGTGAGCATTTTTTTGGCCTCCAGGTGGACCAACTTTAGAGAGAATTAAAAAAAATACATTGAGATGGCAAAAGCAATGGGGCACTACAAACACCAGCTCCCTGTGACTCCTTTTGCTGCCCCTCCTACCGGGGACAGCCTACTCTGACACCTCCAACTCTTGCCAACACACCAAGGGTCAGCACACCTCTCCCAGGGGTTACTTCAGGAGATCCTACAGTGGCAATAACTCCAGAGGCAAGGGTAGTTTCTCAAAAGGAGCTACACCCACCAACAAACCCTGACATCTTCCTACCGACCATATAACACCTGTCAGGGGACTTTTCTAAGATGTTCTACCCACATGGCAGACCACCACCTCAGACCAGTGGGTGTTGGATATTATCCAACATGCTTATTATCTGGAGCTCACTTTCACACCTCCCAACATTCCACCTTGCACACACAGGCTATTACTAGAACATCAAACACTTCTCAAAGAGGAAGTCAAACTACTCCTCAAAGGGGCTATATGAACCTGTCCCCATCCATCAGCAAGGTACAGGAGTTTACTCACTATACTTCCTAATACCCTAGAAGGACTGATCCCTACTGCCCATTCTGGACCTCGGGCCCCTAAACAAGTACATCCCATCAGAACACTTTATATGGTAACCCTTCAGGATGTCATTCCGCTTCTTCAGCAAGGTGTCTTCATGGATGCGCTAGACCTAAATGACGCCTATTTTCACACTCCAATACACCTGGCACATTGCCGATATCACAGGTTTGTGATAGACGGAAGGCACTACCAATTCAAAGTTCTCCTCTTTGGAGTGACTACTACTCCTCGGGTATTCACCAAGTGCATTGCAGTAGTAGCCGCACACCTGCGCAGACGGGGAATCCATGTATTCCCGTATCTGGGCGATTGGCTTATTAAAGCTGCCGCTCTTCAACAATGCCAAAACCACATGCAGATCACAATAGATCCGATTCAGCACCTAGGGTTTTCTATCAATGTCACCAAGTCCCACCTCCAGCCCCTACAGATCCAGCCTTTCCTAGGAGCTATTCTCAACGCACAAATAGACTTAGTCTTTTCAAACGTTAATCCCAGTGTTTCAACCAAATCAGCATCTTAGTCAGGACAGTCATGCGTCTCTTTGGCATGATGACCTCTTGTACAGCCATAGTACCTCAAGCAAGGCTGCACATGCGTCCGTTGCAGGAATGGTTAGCTCAACAGTGTTCTCAGACAGTGTCATTGGGACGATTCAGTGTCGATCGGCCACCGTACACATCACTCTCTGCAGTGGTGGAACACCAACAATTTGTTGCTGGCCCGGCCTTTAAACCACCCTGTTCCACACATCATTGTCGCAACGTTTGCATCACTCACTGGATGGGGTGCACACTTACAATATATGACAGTGCAGGGCCTGTGGGAGACTAAATATCCGGGTCTCCACATCAACTTCCTAGCTGTTCACCTAGGAATTGAAAGCATTCCTACCTCACCTATTAGGCAAGGTTGTCCTAGTCCAGACTGACATTATGACAGCCATGTATTACCTACAGAAACTGAGAGGAACACGCTCTCCACAATGGACTCCGTTATCTCAAACCATTTGGCATTGGGCTCTCCGTCACAACATCTACATGTAAGCGGAGAACCTCCGGGGATGGACAGTGATTTTGCCGACCTCCTCTGCGGGATACGGCAACAAGTCCACGAGTGAGAACTCCACCCACAAGTCCCCCACCATTACTTTCGCAAATGGAGGTTCCCTCAAATAGATCTGTTCGCAACAACGGACAACACCAAATGCCCAAACTTCGCCTCCAGGTTCCCACACCCACAATCCAGTTGGCAATGCACTATGGAGGAACTGGTCAGGGACATTTGCCTACACTTTTCCTCCTCTCCCTCTTCTTCCATTTGTGGTTTGAATGCTCTGGCAAATGTCTCTCACGCTAATCCTGGTAGCACCCACATGGGCTCACCAGCCCTGGTTCACAACTTACCTTGACCTTTCTCTAGTTCCCCACGAGAAGCCCATCAACAGGCTGGACCTTCTCATGCAGAACCATGGCGAAATCAGACACCCAGGTCCCTTAACCAAGTGATTGTGCTCCTGAGGTCATAGAATTTGGATACCTAAACCTTCCCCCTGAGTGCCTGAACATTGTCAGGGAAGCCAGCAGACCTACCACTCGGGCACGCTACTCAGCCAAATGGAAGAGGTTTGTCTGCTATTGTAACTCTAAACAATTTGAACCTTTTAAGGCTACAACACAAAACATTGTCTGATACTTGCGTCATTTACAGATCTCTGGACTAGCCTTCACTTCTGTAGGATGCATCTAGCCACAATAGCTGCCTGTCTTCAAAATAAGCAACACCCTTCTCTCTTCAGAATACCAGTAATTATGGCCTTTATGGAAGGTCTCAAAAGAGTGATTCCAACACAGGTCCCACCTCCACCATCATGAAATCTAAGCATTGTCCTCACACGACTCATGGGCCCACCATTTCAGCTCCTTCACACTTTCCCCCTTCAATTTCTCACCTGGAAGGTAGCATTTTTAATTGCTATTACCTCACTCAGACGTGTTGGTGAGCTTCAGGAATTAACCTTGGAGGAACCCTTCTTCCAACTCTGCACCAACCCCAAATTACTTTCAAAGGTAGTCTATCATTTCCATCTCAATCAATCTAGTCTTTTTTCCACAACCAGACTGTGTTATGGAGTGGGTTTCCATACTTTAGATGTCAGGAGAGCCCTCATGATATGACAAAACCCTCATCGATATGACAAAAACCTTTAGAAAGACTATATCCAAATCAGGCTTTGCTAGATGGATAGTTAAATGCATTCAAACATGTTCTGATAAAGCTAAAAGAACTTTACCTGCTCCTCCAAGAGTACACTCTACTTGAAAGAAAGGAGCTTGTATGGCCTTCCTGGGGAATATCCCTATAGCTGACATGTAAAGAAGCTATCTGGTCTTTAGCACACACTTCACTAAACACTACTGTTTGGATGTTCTAGCACGACAACCAGCTAACGTGGGTCAGGCAATACTACGTACACTTATCCAAACAACTGCAACATCCACAGATGAGCCACAGCTGTTGGGGAGAACTGCTTTACAGTGTATGCACAGCATGTGTATCTACAGCTACACATGCCTCGAACTGTAAATTTCACTTAGCTTGTAAGAATCTGTTTGTGGCATGTAGTTTCACATTCAGCCACCCTCATCCCCGGACACCTGTGGCTGTTGCAGTTTTCTCCTAATATATCTTTTTTCTCTTATGAATGGACATCTGTTTTCTTATCACTTCGTTTCGCACTCCATCCTCACCCGCCATGCGGGAAAACAATCTAACAATGGAGTCGATGCCCATGCACAGTAACGCCAAGAGCAGTCACTCTACCTCGTGACTCGAAAGACTTATTTGAAGAAAAACAACTTGCATACATCTGGACCAAACACTATGTGGCAGAAGCATGTACAGCATGTGAATCTACAGCACTTCATGCCATGAACAGATGCTTACAGGGTATCCAATATGGTTTTAGGGAGGGGATGGGTACACTGGAACAATGCCTGAACCTTAACCTCATAACAGGGAAATATGTAGTGGCGAAACAGGGGTCCATTTGTCTTGCATTCATGACCTCAGTAGCGCCTTTGATCGCGTAAACGGGTCTAAGCTCAGGGATATCCTTGGGGTGTTGGGAAAGCCAGCTCAGCTGATTGATTTTCTTAGAGCCCTTCATACGGACGTAAATGCTTGTGCGAGAAACGGTATGGAGGGGGAGACACCAGAATCATTTAGCCTTCCGTGGGGAAGTTAGGCAGGGTTGTGTGATGGCACCAATCCTGTTTTTGTTATATGTAAATAGCCTGAACACCTGCCAGATTGAAAACTGGCTTGATCTGCCGAAGGTAAAGTCAGTCAGTGTGCCTGCCCTGCTTTATGCTGACGATGCCGTATTGATGGCCAGAACGGCAAATGGGTTAAAGCTTCTGGTTGATCGGTTTGTCAATTTCATGGATGATCTGGATTTAGATACAAATATTCTAAAGACCCATTATATGGTTAGTGGGAGGAAGGCTGCAAAAACCAGACCCATTGATATCAAGGGGCAAAAAATTACTAGGGTTACCACCTTTCCTTATTTGGGTGTATTATTTGATCTACAGAACTGGCTTCCCTGTATTTCTAATCGTTGCTCTAAAATCATCCAAGCCTGTTGTGCCCGGTTTAGATTCTCTCTGTCGTGGGTAACAAGCTATTTTGGGCCTGTTGCAAATCTACAGAATGAAATGTCTCGACATACGGTGTAGCTATTTGGGGGTACCGTAAGTGCAGGGTGATTCAGCAAGAAGAGGACCGATTCTGTAGAAAACTATTGGGGCTGGGTCCAAATAGTGCCTCTTTTCTTATTCACGAGAAACTGGGCTTCGATTACGTGGAGGATCAGGTTAAACTGGCTCCACTGGTACTTTGGATTTCAGTCTGGGTTGATGAAAGACTGTGGTTCAACAGGAGCGTGATTGAGGACTGTTTGGAGTGTACCTATGGTCTAAAGATACTGTGGATAAATTATATTAAATCCTTTGCCCTTCCCTAGATTGTATAGATCTCTTTAACAGGCAACATATTCTTAATAAGGGTGACCAGGGCCTTTTAAAGGAGCGGATTTTAAATAAATTTAAGGATGAGAGGGAAACTAGGGCTCTGGAGAAACATTCCTACAGATCCTACCTGCTCCTGAAATCCGTCGTTGTCACTGAACCTTATCTTACATTAGTTAAACATCCTAGGGACAGATCATTGCTCACAAAATTTCGTTTGGGCTCTGTCCGGACTATGATCTGTTTCCATCCGGGTCAGTTTGATCCCCACGCCCTTTTAACCTGTCCTTGCGATTATTGTTCTCCCCAAACCTTAATACACCTGGTTTTATTTTGTAAATTTTATGAATTTCTGCGCAAAAGGTACCTATTACCACTTTTAAAAGAAAGGGGCTTTATGCAATTTTCACCTGCCTTTCTACATTTACAGCTTTTACCTGATCAGGTGTTGATGATGGCGGTTACCGGGTATTTAAATGGAGCCTTACATTGGAATAAAATAATGTGTGCCTAAAATATAAAGTTGTGTATGATAGGCTGCTTCACTATTTTTAAAAAAATTGTATTTAAATGTACATAGATTGTGTAATCTGAATGAAATGTACTGGATTATGTATAACAAGTTTTTAAGGATTTTATGTGACTTTTATGTTATCTTTTATGACTATGATGCATAATCGAATAAAGATCAATTGAATTGAACTTACAGGGTAGGTAACATTTTTCCTTACTTACCTCCGGTAATGCTCTTTCTTGTGGACACACTATCTAGCCGCAGATTCCTCACCGACCTCCCCCGCCCCAACCCCCCCCTCCATCGTCCCCGTTCTGTGGTTGAACTCTATCCTTAAATAAGATCCCACTTTAAGAATCTGCACTCTGATATAGCACTTTACTTTTGGGACTCCACGTCCAGAGGCATGGACAGTCTTGACAGCAAATTGTTAGTACGCGGGAGTGTGGACTTCATAGGCCTTGCATGTCTCTCCAGGTGCGGAATCGCGTAAGTGTGGAGCCTCAAGGCACCACCTTCTGGCATGCTGAGGTACACTGGAAATGTTTCCAGATCTAGTCTGACGCCTGGGGAGTAGTCAAAGGGTAAGGAATCTACAGCTAAATAGTCTCTACCAGAAAGTACATTACCGAAGGTAAGTAACTTGTTTGTTTTGTTGCCTTCATTCTTCCCTAATCAAAGTTCCCCAGCAGTTAGTTTGCTTCATATCTTAAATTCTAAAGAGAGCCCCTTTGCATTACTTTGCTAAAATTGAAGCGCATAAATCGAACAAGCAATTTGTCAATTATGGATCTGTTTGCACCTCTTCTGCATCCTCCAAATAATCCATACCAAGCGGTAAAGTTGCATAATACTGCTTGTAATCAAAAAAGCCAACAGTCTCTTCCGGATGAACATTCTTACCAAAGAGGCAAAGCAGCCACTGTTTTGCCCCAGTCTTTCATATTTGCAGAGCTGCAGTCTGTTCTCAACCCCACATCTTGCAACCTTTTATCTCCTTACCTAGTTTACGCCCTTCTAGAGGAGAGAAATGAGCTTGTGTGTCTATTCTAATGATGATGAATACAAACGTAGGGGGGGCGGAGCTTGCCTGGTTACAAGATGGCCGCTGCCTAAGCGAGTTCAGCGAGCCATCAAAACAATCCTGAAGGAATCATTTTCAGCCGTGGGGATAAACTACATGAGCCCGGCCGCCATTTGAGGCTCTTTGAATGTGCTTCCCGGTGGTGTAACTATCGAAGTTGGCGGAGCTGCTGGAGAGCGGCGCTGAAGTATCCTGTGTGCGGCCTAACTGGGGAGCGCGACGCGGCCTGCGGCTTGGCGGGGACAGACCGCTCCAAGGCCCAGATGTAGTTTGCGTCAGGAGGTAAACGAGATGCCCTGACCTGATGACGAGTGTGGAGGAGCATTTCATCGAGCTGCCTGACACGCCTCTGCGGTCTGTGCGGACAGGCCCAGAGGTGAGCGCTACCTGGCGCCTGCTGGGTCTTCGGCCCCATCTGTGGGGCGAGTCGCGGTGGGGAGCTGCCTTTGGGGACCCTGCTGGCGTGCTTGAGCCGCATGGTGAGACAGCGGTGGAGCAGTTGACCCGGCCTCTGACGGTGCAGCGGGCGGCGAGCCGGAGTCTCGTGCAGTGACCGGTCGCCGGTGAGGCCTGACGAGAACGTCTGGTGAGGAGAGAGGGGGCCACTGCGCTGTGTCGCTGTGTGAGGTGGTGCTTTGACCTCATAGCGGACTGTGGCTCTTACCTAGAGGATTGGGGGTCTGGATTCCCTCGGTCCCCTGTTGCGCTGTTGTTGGCTGCTTGTGGACCCTCTTTGGATTAGCGCCTCAGCCCCGTCAGGTGCGGGGCGCCAGCCTTCGCTGCTTGGTGGTGAGGGGTCCCTTTTCGGTGCAGCGGGGGAGCTTGTGTTTGTTGCTGAGCAGGCCTAGCCCAGTGGAAATATGGGCAAGGTGGACAAATCGCAGCCCAGCTGCAGTTTGAACAGCGTAAGTCGCGACATAGGGAGGAAGGTATTGATGCGCCCCCCGCAAGCCAGAAGGACACGGCTGAGGAACCTGAAGGGGATATCCGCCAAATACTGTCGGCCTTGCAGGAGAGCTTGACCACCATCGATGGATGGTGTTTGTCGAGCAGCTATTGGTGACTCTTTTGGGTCGAGTCACATTCTCTGCCATGTTTGTTGTAGAGCGTGCACTTCGCTCTCTGGGCCCTAGACCCCCTCCTGGCACCCCTCCTCGCCCTGTGATTGCTAAGTTGGTAAACTATAGAGACAGGGATGCTGCACTGAGACGCGCAAGGGAGCTGAGCGACCTCACATTGAGGGCTCTTCGCTCTCGCTTTTCCGGATTTCACCGTGAAGGTACAGGAGGGGAGGCGGCAATTTGCGCCTTTTGAAGCGCTGACTGTGGGAACACAGCCTGGAGTATGCAATGTTGTACCCGGCCAGACTGCGGGTCATGATGAATGGATAGTCAAGAATTTATACTGACGCTAAGTTGCTGCAAAAAGCCCTTAAAGAGTACAGTAAATCTGACACTCAGAAACGGGTGTCGGATGATCAGGCTGGTGCATCTGGCGGAGGCTTGGAGGAGCAGGCTTGAGGTGACCATGAACTAGATTTTTAGTACAAGACTCAACAGGTATGTTCTACAGGGTGTGATGGTTGCGACGCTCATGAGGTGGTTTGGTACCACATGGCACCTGAGTCCTGTTGGGATACACTTGCAAGGACTCTTCGTGCTGATGCCGGCTGCGCTGGGATGTCGCCTGTGACTTTCCCTGCATCATTAATCTCCGCTGGTTCCCCTTTATTATGGAGGGAGGCTTTTTGGGTGGTGAATAATTGCCGGACTTGATTGTCATTGGGTCCATTTGGATGTTCTTTTTCGGATGCATATACATTTTTTTGAACAGATGGCTATGTTATTCAATTTTGCTTGTGGCAGTTTAAGTGTATTGCCGTTAACATCCCCCCCTGCGTGTTACCCACTGTATGGCGATATGCCGTAATTGTTGCCTTTTCGTTGTAGCTTTTGTTAGAGCTAAATTGAGTATGGGAGGGTGGGTGAAGTATCGACTATGCCATTTTGGGGTTCGCATAGCGTGGTGGGGGGTATATACTAGAATTGTGGGTTTTGCAGTGTGCACATGGTACATACATGATTCTCAAGTATTGCATCGCTTCCCGGGGGAGAACTGGGGATACATGGCTGGTATTAGATGTACAGATTTGATTACTGGAACATGGGATGGCACAGGTACACAGTAATACAGTTCGCTATTTAACCTGGAATATCAGGGGTCTTAATGATTTTAGAAAACTACGCAAAGTTATTGCATACCTTACACGACATGAGCTTGATGTCGCCCTACTCCAGGAGACTCATTTGCCCAAAGACCGCAATATGCTCACGCGCAGGAGGCTGCATGGACTCTTCCATGCTGCGGGATTCACTGCACACGCCAGGGGGGGTACTCACCTGGGTTAATCCGAGATCAGGGTTCACACTAGAGCCGCTTGAAGCTGACCCTGGCGGCAGGTATGTGATATTGAGGTGCCAGGGATGGGGAATTGATTTGCATATACTTAACATTTCTGGACCTAACTATGACAACCCGCAGTTTTACCCAGACTTATTTGAACGTATGCGGGTGAGGGCTGGCCTGCCGCAGCTGTGGGGTGGCGATCTCAATTGTGTTCTGGAGCCAGCACTGGATCGCTCCGGGGGACCCTTGCGGCGCTCCTCGGTGGTGGCCAGAGCTATAGGTGATGCTGCTGCGCAGTTGGGGATACTGGATGTCTGGCAGACACGTTCTCCTGGAGTGGGGGGCTTCACTCATTACTCAGCCCCACATGACCTAAACACTAGTATTGACTATTGGTTTATTTCTAGATCGCTGTTTCCTCAGGTGCTTGCATGCTCGATGCTCCCCCGCTCATTCTCTGATCACTCTCCAATACTGCTGGACATCGAGAATCCTCGACGGAAGCCTGCCCCTTTTACATGGAGGTTCCCTCCATATTCCCTGGTAGACAATATTTTCAAGTCTGAACTGGCTGAGGCCATAGAGAGAATTTGTTTTGAAACAAACATTGGCTCTGTGCGGCAGTTCTCCACAGTATGGGAGACCTTTAAGGTCTTTATCGGGGGGGGGGTTGCCATGCCCAAACACTCTGGGGTCCTCCGTTCAATCAGGGAGCACTTGGCAGCTCTTGAGAAGCGACTGGCTAGCCTGGAACGGGATGTTCTGGCCGGGGGGGTGGAGATACTGTGGTCACAGACGACCTGAAAAGGTTACTGGAAGAATATCATGAGGCCGCAGATAGTGAAGTAAAACATATGGGGAAGTATGCTGTAGCCAAAACATATAGGGAGGGCGAGAGGCCTGGGTCAGTACTGGCTGCATTGCTGCGCAATAGGAGGGAATCGAGCATTGTGACAGAACTGCGGTCCGCTGGAGGTGAGATATTGTGTGACCCAGTTGGGATAGCGGATAGGTTCAGTCAATATTATTCGGCTTTGTACCAGTCTAGGGCGGAGTCAGATGTGGCTGCAATTCAAGAATATTTGGAACATATACAGATTCCGTGGTTGACTAATGAGCACAGGGAGCATTTAATGAAGCCATTGGAGCCTAGTGAGGTACATACTGCGCTTAATGCAATGCGATTTGGAAGCGCTCCTGGTCAAGACGGTCTCACCGTCGCCTTTTATAAAGAGTTTAAGGAGCTACTCATTCCGCATTTAATCACTCTCTTCGAGGAGATGGGGGAACAAGGGATAATGCCCCCCTCAATGAGGGAAGCCTTACTACTAACACTATTGAAACCAGGCAAGCCTCCAAATGAATGTTCGTCCTTTAGGCCTCTGTCGCTTCTGAATGTGGATACTAAGCTTTTTGTGAAAATCTAAGTTAATCGGCTTTCCCCGCTAGTGCCGTTGTTGGTAGGACCGGAACAGTCGGGATTTGTGCCGGAGCGCAATTTGTAATATAACCTTAGAACCGTGTTTGGGGCGGTGCAACATGTTAAGCCGGAGATCAAAGCCGCTGTGGTCTTCCTGGATGCAGAAAAGGCTTTTGACTCTGAGTGGGTCTTTATGAACTCTGTACTAAGGCGGATGGGGGTGGGTGTTGTCTTCCTCAACTTGGTGGTTGTATTATACAATTCACCTGCTGCTAGGGTGCAGGTTGGTGACGTGGTCACAGCTCCTATTAAGATCTCGAGGGGTACGCTGCAAGGTTGCCCTTTATCCCTGCTACTATATGCCCTGGTGGCAGAACCCCTGGCATGCGCTCTCAGGGAATACCACTGGCACAGGGGGATTAGCTTCCCTAAATACAATCTCATTGTGTCAGCCTATGCTGATGATACGCTCTTATATGTCAGGGACCCGGGGTCCAATCTATCCCCGATCTAGAATGAAGTGGTGCGGTATGGGGAACTTTCCGGCCTTAAAATCAATTGGGCTAAGTCCACTATTTTCCCCTTGTCCCCGGCCATGGTGCCTATCGAACTAGATTATCCCTTGCAGTGGTCCTCCGACCCGGTACGGACCAGGGAGAACTATGGCAAGGCAATTGCTAGGTTGGAAGAAGATGTTGATCTATGAATTCGCTTGCCTTTGTCATTAATGGGGCGGATATCACTTATGAAAATGGTGTTTCTCCCTAGATTTTTATTTTTGTTCTTAAACATCCCGATGGTGCTCCCTGGACACGTGTTCAAGGCCATTCGCTCTCTATTGGCTAGATTGGCCTGGGCTGGGAAGCACCCATGCGTTAAGTGGAATATTCTCACATTACCCTACTCCATGGGGGGGTTTGGGGGCTCCAGATCTCGAATGGTATTATAGGGTGGCGCAGAGTTCGCATGTATATCATTGGATCCATGACCAGATGGGCCTTCCGCACTTACAAATCAAAAAGGTGTCAGCGGCGCCCTCCCCTCTCCCAATGCTGTTATTCTATACCCCCACTAGGCGGTCCGGCATTCTGGACTCTATTAACTCCACAGTGCATGCATGGCAGAATCAATTGAAGAGACAGGCGGACGCTATCCTATATTCCCCCCGGACGCCGGTGGAATGGTGTCACTGGCTGCCAGTTTGTAAGGAGAGGGAGGTGGTATACACTCTTGCATCATTTAGCATTATCAAAGCTGGCGATCTTTTTTTCTGAGGGTAAAACTAGCGAGTGGTCTGAGATCGAGAGGGAGGGACATGAATTCATGCCACTTGCTCAATTTCACTTCCACAGGGTGAGGCACGCTTTACGCGATCTTCTTGGTGATGACATGCTGAAACCGCCTGAACTGGCTTCTTTCTCTTTTCTTATGCGAGCCGCCTCACCTAGAAAGACTGTTTCCATTATCTATGACATGTCACAGGAATACAGACAGAATCACTTCACTAAGGCTAGATTCGAGTGGCAAAACGACCTGTGAGTGGCAAAACGACCTGGGAGTGGCTCTAGATGACGCAACGTGGCGGTACTGCTGCGAGGTTACGCAGCATGTCTCCCTGAATGGTAGGCATTGTCTAATCCATTCTAAGTTTCTTAATAGAGTTTTTTTTACTCCGGAGAGGTTGCGTCGATGTGGCCTGCGGGACACTGCAGATTGCGAGCGCTGTGGTGCTAGTGCGGCTGGCTTTGTGCATGTGGCTTGGTCGTGCCCAATGATTGCAATGTACTGGGAGCAAATCTTCCAAACACTGAGTGATATTACAGGCCTCTCACTATTACCTGATCCACTATTGGCCTTGCTGGGTTACACTAGGCCATTACAGAAAGGAATGCGCCGTCTAATTAATATGGGCTTGCTAATAGCGAAGCAAAGGGTTGCGTTGCGCTGGGCACGTGGGCCAGCGCCAACTGTTGCAGGCTGGTCCACGGACATGGTATATTGCAATTCGCAATCCGAACTGTAGAGCTGCTGCCCTCCCCAGAGCCGTCCCAAATGCTTTTGGGGTCTATTTCAGCACTACCTGGTTGGGAAGGAAACACGAGAGACTGAAGGCAACGAGTCTGCCAATTTGGTCAGTCTGGCTGATGTATCACTTTGTAGTTTGGCTTATCCCCTCAACTGGGTGATTGCTATGTGCCTTTTAAGAATTGTAACTGTCCATGGGTACGGAGGGTGGAAGATCAAGTGCATATACCCATTGGTCAGCTCAATAATTGTACTCCTGATAGTCTTGTTATATCCCTGTGTAATATGCTCGATTGATTCCATGTAATCACTTCATGATGTTGTACGCTGTGTACCACTGTTTGCTTTGTTATTTTGTTTCTCAATAAAACTCAATAAATAAATGTAAAAGAATAAATAAATACAAACGTAGATGTAATTCTAGCTCTCTGTTTTGTGAATCATCTTTGCATTCTCAAATCACCCATGTTCCTTCTTCTTAAACATAGAATAGAATTGAAAATTGATTTAATTACCTGGACCTTTTAATTGAACAGATAACTAAAACTGCTGTGCTTTAGTGGACAGTGGAATACTTAAATTCATTAAAGGAGCCGTGTCAAAATTCTACTTCAGGCTTGATGCTTGTGTCAAGGATTTCCTGCTTTGTTTTTTGTTTTTAATGTTTGAGAGGAATGCTCATGAAGAACTAACATGAAGGTTTACTACCTCCTACTGGAAGGATGCATACCTTTTGTAATGCAGTGCAGTTCCTCAGCAAGTTTAAGAAATTATTAAGATCCTACTGTTACAAACTTTGTGGAATTATTTGCACAATCAAAGAAATTGATGTTCTGCATAATGCGTCTAGAGTTAATTGCATTTCCAGCACATTTTTTTAATGGTACAATGTGATGCATGAAACTTCTTACAGCCATGGGGAGAAATATGTAAAAAATGGAGGCAGAGTTACCGTAACCCTTGCAGTACCCATAAGATTTGATCAGATTTTGTAATTTTGATTTAATATCTTGCCTGTAATTCTTCCCACTGAAATGCTGAAACAAAACACGCAAAGTATTGCTTTTAATTGTTGTTTTTCCTTTTCATTTCTGAAAAATTCCATAGGTCAAATTAAAATATAAATACAAAGTGAGAATTTTTGTTGAGGAAAGTCTATCCTTTGGAGTCCTCGGTGAACACGGGCGTGGAGTGACTGAACATTTTGGGATAAATGCAAGTATTTTGCCTCATTCAATCTTTGTTTCTGTTACACTCAAATAGGATATTGGATAAAAATAAACCTAGTTCGTTTTGATTGATACTTTTCTTTGTTTACCATGTGGTTGAGTTTATTGCAGAGTGACATATCACATTTGTGTTAATTTTCCTGAAATAATGTAAGGACTTTAAACAGCTGTGGTAGGACAGCTTCATTAAAATTTGCATCATTGGATAGGAGCTTTTGAACTTGATGCCTCCTTCTGCTATAACCAGAAGGCTCAGTGGTGTGTTTAGCTCCATCTTAGTCTTAGCAGATGAGGGCACTGTGTATCCTCATTCAAGGGAACTTTGACAGAATTAAAAACAGGTAGGGTTCTTGCTGTTGACTCAGTGTGCTCTATATTAGACCATGCAAAAGCACTTTACATCTTTTGCAACCATTCCTAGATAAGGTGTTTTTTTTGGGTTTTTTTAAGAATGTGCTTTAGTCATTTTCAACATGTTTAAATGCATAGTACAAGGCATTCAGATCCCAAAAGTATGATGATTTTACCATTAGAAGAAAGAAAAGGAGTGCAAGTTGAGTGAAAAAAACGATTATAGTCATCATCTAAAAGTTTCCTGGCATATCAGAACGTTTCTAGATAAACAAGGAGAAATGGAAGGTTTGCAGGGGAGGACAATCCTGCTAACAAGAAATAGTTTAATGTAATCTCTGCCTCCCTGAAGAGGAAATGAGCAATGTTGTGGGATAATACCTGTAGGTGAAGGGTGTCACATGTTTTAATCTCTGTGGTCTGTTATGAGAAATAATGGTTGGGAGGGGGGTATGATTATGAGTGGCATGGAAGAGACCGAGGAGGTGAAATGGTACAAATGGATGCACTTATATGCTTCAACAGAAATGTTTTCTGCCCAGTATTCAAGTAAAGGAGTTCATATCTTGTGAAACATCAGTGCTTGGTCATTTAGCTTATATGAGTTTTTCATGTGCTGCAAGTTGCAAAAGTTCTGTTGTCCATTTATTAGTTATGAGAGCGAAGGGCATGAGACAATGTCTAAGAATACAAACTTTGGCAGTGGAAATGGCTGTAGTTATTCATCAACCCCATTGTGAAGAGGAGCCTTCCACGGTAGTCCTATCTTATTATAATGCTAAATGAACTGAGTGAGTAAAGGGGATGTCGCTTTTGAGCTGGAGACCAGTACCAGTTTTGTAGAATTTTAAAGTAGAGCCATTTCTCTCCGGCTTCTCGTAGATCTTTGTTGCATTGCAAAGATGGAGTGCCAGATTCTCTTCTGTATATTCCTGACCTAATAGATGGGAACAGTGTAAGCGTGTGTGTTTCATAACGTCAGTTTGGAATGTACATGAGTCAACAGCATTGAGTATAGTCCTGAACTTAAGTCGTGCCATTTCTGTAGATAAATGAGGAGAGGAGAAACTGAGAAGGAGTAAAGAGCTGACCCTATTACTTGTCTAAGCCAGTGCATAAGCTGTCGATATGTCGAAATTTAAGATACTGGGAGACCATATTCATATTGTAGGTCATAAAAAGACTTGAGGGCAGTCACTGTAAAAAGATCATTTTGTGTGTGTATTTCCAGTGAGTGCCAAACTTGTCATTTTAAAAGTACAGCAACCAATTAACAACCCTGCATTATACCAGAGCGGTGCTTGATCTTGTATGTATGTTTTTCACATTCAAATGAGGACCTCATCCAAGCCTCTAATGAGGCTTTGATGGTAGGTGGAGTAGGATGGGGGTTGTCATGCGCAATAAACACCAGGCGCTTTGCCTAAGTGAGTTCTTTAAATGATCACGCAAAGGTGGGAAAGAATAGTCAATAACAGCCTTGCGAGCTGAGATAATTCATTAACTAAGTGTTAAAAAGAAGTATCTTGCAGCCTGAGCTCCCCTTTCATATTGGCTGAATATAATTTAGACGCTTTGAGCCAAGGTCACTTCTTTGCCTGTGGAGACGAGAAATTATCAGTAGTACAACTCGGTCTGCTTCCAAAACCACTCTGTGCACTTCTATACAAATAATCAGGTAGTAGAAGGGAAAGTATAACAAGAAATATTTACTACACTCGAGCGGGCACAGGTCCGTACAGCCTCCGTGGAGGGTGTACAGGAGTGAGCCAACATCACATATCTGAGGGTTATACTCATACCAGTGAGCAAACAGCATCTGGAAATAACCGGCTAAAACTGGTTTGTACATTAACAGAGGAATTTTGCAGATACAGCAAAACCTAACCGTATCCGTAATAAACGTCTGTGGTCTGGGAAAGTGAAAAACACGCTCAAAACCAAAGCGCGGCTGGGTTTTTGCTCAAAGAAATGCTGAAACATACTTCACATTTCACCAAGGACAGATACGTAGATGAGAAACAAAACTTACCACGCAGAACAAAATGGAGGCGACACACAAAATAGAAGAGCAAATGCTCAAACCAAAGATGGACATAAGTGATACATTCTAACAAACCCCCCTTTTGAGATTTGCTCAAACATTTTGTCCGTAAACATACTAAAGCTCTGACAATGCATGTATTTTATAACTAGGGCTCCCGGTTTTTATGGTATTTATCTTTTTAACATTTCCGTCTGTATTTATCCATATTTATTTTTTGGCCATCTTATTGGTATTTATCCATATTTATTTTGTGTTTCAAGAATAAATGTAGCTGTAAAATGGTATAATTCTGCGTTTATATAACTATTCCACGTGCACTCAAACATGGATGCCTGTCACGTTTAAGGAAACTGAGCAGCCACATATAACAAGACTACACTCACCGGTACATATTAGCATCATACTACAAATATATGTTAACATATACCTGTATTTAAGGAAATCTCATCCTGTATTTTAACCCTCCATGCTGTCTGCCAGCTCCGCTGTTGCCTAGAATTCATCAAAGACAGCAATGAGAGTTTCTCACAAGAAGCACCATATTCCAGTATTTTTCCGCTTTTAAAAATAAATACAGACAGGAAACACATTGTTTTCTGTCTGTATTTATCTGTGAAAATCAGAAAAAAATGGAAAATCGGAAGCCTTATTTATAACCAACACTCCCATCATGTGGCAAAGGATAAGAAGTAACAGTGATGAAATCAAAAGAAACTGGGGGCTGGCCAGTAAGAAACCGGTCATTAATATTCATTAACTGTGAAATTTCCTCCTGTTGTATTAACAAACATTTGTGGTGGCTTGCAAAGTGAAACACAGCAAGAGATACATCATGGCATACATTGAACGCAAAGGCAACAAGCTAGAATACTTCTACCTATAAGTGCAGCAATCATTAATAACTTCCAACCCCATGATGATGATAAACCCCAAAGCCAACCAGACCGTGTCCAAGTACCATTATCTACATGTATTTCTGCAGCGATCTAGTGCAATTTCTGTATGGCCAACTTGACGTTGGAAGCGTTGTCCGGTATGTACATGCAACAGGAAGTACCTATTAAACGGCATACTCCTCCCTTCTCATCCTGCAAAATGTCTAAAACCATGCGATTTTGCAAAGTCAAAAGGCGGTTAGGTTACAGTAATGCCGTAATACAGCTACAGGAATATTGGCTAATGCGCTCTTAGAGCTATTTATGGTAGCTTCCAAAATTCTAGAAAGGCGCCTTACCTCTCTACTATTTATTGCCGGGCCCCAAAATGGTATTAGACCTTTAAGAGCATCCACAAATTGCTGTGCAGAAGTATCAGTGTGATCTACATTATCTTCTACTGGTCTTTTGGTCAGATGATGACTAGGATGGTAATTCCCTAGAGCAGTATACGTAGGGGGTGTAAGAAAGGCAATAGAACACGTTCCAGCCCATCCAACAGGGAGCCATACATACGCATTTTCTCCGCACACAAAATAGGTATTTTCAGATGTCACCAGAGATGGTGTGATGGCAAGAGGTGGGCAGAAATTGTATGCGGTTATGTTCAAGGTAATCGTTTTACCACAGGTGCTATTTCCTAGGTCTATTGTTCCTATTCCTCTCTCACAGAATGGTGCAGGTACCTGATACACTTGAATAGGGCGTAACATATCCTTCTTCACCCTTCGTTGTTGGAATACCAAAACCCCTCCAGTGGCATTAAATGCCTCATATTCTTCAACTTTTACCTTGGAGCCGTTCAAAGGTGGCTTCATGTTGAAAGCAGAAAAGGTATCGTACACAAACATACTATAAATTTTCTGTGCCAGCGCATATTTCGGTTTCTCTTTAAAATCTAGGTACCGCCATTTTTCCCCCCACAATATTGCCTTTAATTTATTTATTTTTATTTATTTATAAAGTTTTATATAGCGTGAACATGACCCCAGAGGGTATCCGAGCGTTTTACATTACAACGTACGGAAACATTAGATGGTTGGGGGTAATATACATACATTCGGTAAACGACATTCAATATAAAAAGAGGTAGACAGTAGTATATAAGATAACATAAGTTGCTAACTGTGACATAAGGTTTAACGTTTTAGGGAATGAATTTGTTCATTGGAAGCATTTTCATTTCTTTTTGAAGGAGGAGGAAGGTATTCAGCGTACATCTGGAGGTAAGGAGTTCCAAATCTTCGGTGCGATACCAGAGAAGGCTCTGCAACACGTTCTCTTTTTGTGGAAGGATTGTGGTTTCAGTAGTAGTGAGCTCACGCTTCGGGAGTCTCTGCACCCTCCAGAAGGCACTAGCTTTTTTGCTAGGTAGCTGGGGGTTTTGAGGTGAAGGGCCTTGTGTCATGCAGGCGATCTTTAGTTGTATTCTAGCCCCATATGGTACCCAATTCAGTTCTTTTAAGGTCAGTGAAATGTGGTTATTTCTTTTTGTTCCAGAGATGAGCCTGGCCGCAGTGTTTAGAGAGGCCCTCAGCGGGGCCAACTTGTATTTGGGGAGTCCGCATAAAGTGGTACTTCCGTAGTCTAATCTTGGCAGCACTACGGCTTGTACTGCCATTTTTAAGTCGGCCTGTGGAAGGAAGGGTTTAAGTTTCCTTAGGATACTCAGCTGATGATTAGCTCCTTTGGTGGCATTACTGATATGCGCCTGCATATTCAAGTGTTTGTCTAGGGTGATTCCCAAGGATTTAGTGGAGTCAATGATGTGGGGAAAGCAGTCAATGGTAGTTAGATGCTTCAGCCAGAGGTCTATCTTGGGTGTGTGGTTGGGAGGGGAGATGAGGAGGAATTCCGTTTTTTTGGTGTTGAGCATGAGGTGATTGTCAGTGAGCCAACTTTGAGTCTTATGCAGAATAGCGTTGAGGGAGATGAAGTCTTCTGGGGAGAAGATTTTGATATAGAGTTGTGTATCGTCTGCATACAGGTGATACAGAATGTTCGCAGAGTTTAGTGCGCTTGCCAGGGGTTCCATGAGTAGATTTAAAAGAATGGGTGATAGTGCTGAGCCCTGTGGAACCCCTAGGGTGACCAAGGAAGGTTGAGAGAGTGATTGCTTCCATACCCTGGCTGAACCCCCAGACAAATATGGAAAAGGAATAAGGGGCGTTCTCCGATTTGTTATGGATGGTAGCATCCCGCAAACCCAGCAATTGGTGATGTTTGTACCATTAAGCGTATTATGTAATGTCTGTATGAAAGAATTAAGATAGGTTTGACGATGGTGAGCTTTAAAAGGGGACAAAGTAAAATAGTGATGTTCCTGCAGTGTGGAAGTTGGGTCCACAAGAGTATGAACTGAAAAACTTTCCTCTACGATCCAAGATATGCCAAATATTCCTGCAACTATTATCTGAAAGAGTGAATTAGTTATAGATTCCTCACCTTAAAATTACCCGCAGGCATCAGACTGGATCCGGAGAATTTTTCGTCAGCAGTACCCCTGCGTGTCGAAAGGTGGCGTCGGTCGGCTCCGCGTTCGTCGTTGGCGTCGTGGTCGCCGGTATGACGTCGCGGTAGCTACTTAGACGCCGCCCTCGTGCGCTGACTTCAGTTATTTCTTTTTCCGCGTCAGCCAGCGCAGATCCGGAGAGAGCGGTACCTCCAGTCACTATTTGACTGAATTTTTGCCGACTTTTGTCGACACTGTTTTTAAGTCTTCGACTTCTGGTGCACGTCACGGATGCCCGGTTTAAAGGCTTGCGGTTCCTGCCGAAAACTGATGTCGGTGACGGATTCGCACCGCGTGTGCCTGTGGTGCCTGGAACGCGACCACGATCCCAAGTCGTGTTCCGACTGCCGGACCATGAATCAGAAGTCTATGCGGGAGCGGTCCCAAAAGCTTCATGAGGCCCGGCAGTCGGCTCCGCACCGATCAAGGTCCCGCGGGAGGTCGAGGGACAGGTCGCGGAGCCACCACCACCACCACCACTCGTCTTCGAAGTCTTCGCACTCCTCTGGTAAGTCGAAGCACAAGAAGAAGTCGAAGAAACATCGTCGCTCTTCGACTTCACCCCGTCCGTCGGCCGACGCGACGAGGGATGCAGGTGGTGCCCCTCCCGCGGCTCCGCATACGGAGCCCGAAGGGTCGACTCAGTTTCCCTCCCTTCCTGGGACCCAGAGCGACCCCTGCCCAGCTTCGACAGTTTTACGAAGCGATGCATGCCATCTTTGGGCAGTCCGACTCTGCTGGCGTGCCTTCGGGCCCCGCGGACTCGGCTCGGGGCCCTGGGCCTTTGATGCCAGCGGCTTCGGCCCCTGTACCGCAGGGTCCCCTTGGATCCGGATCTGTGCCGGTCGACCTCATCACACCTCCACCGGCGTCGATTCAACCGGCACCCCACCCGCAGCCAGTGTCGGTTGTGTCCCCAACCAGCGTCGACCCCGGCCTCCTTCCCGACGTGGACACAGTCGGACTGGGGTCAACCGACACAGGATCTGGCGCCGACGGGTACCTTTGTACCCCTGTTCCACCCTGGTTCTTTCAGACCAGATTGGCAACCAGAGGAGGTTGAGGAGGACTGGGAGGGGTCTGGAGACCCTCTAACTGACCAGTTGGAATATGATCCGGACTGGAGAGAAGAGTTGGGGGTGCCAGTGGTCTGGTTACCTGGCATGTTGTCTCGTCCTACCGTAGCTACGGACAAGGGAGCTTCTTACGCAGTGGTGTTGCGTAGGGCGGCCGTGGCTCTCAACCTCGAGCTACCTACGGTGGCGGTCAGGACTAACCTCCTGACAGAGGTGCCTTAACCGGCAGCGAGCTCTTCGGAGCCCCTGCTGCCGTTTCATGAAGCCCTAACGGACATCCTTTTGGGCACCTGGTCCAGGCCCAACACAGGGACTCCTGTGGATAGGATGATTGCCCGACGCCACCGCCCGGCTCCGGGCGACCCCACTTTCCTCTCCCAACACCCCACCCCTCAGAGCTTGGTGGTCCAAGCCTCCATGTCCAAAGGCGCATTCCCTAATGCTCCACCTGATAGGGAATCCAAAAAGCTGAACTATCTTGGGAAGATGTTTTCTTCCTCCTGCTTGGGACTGCGGTCAGTGAACACCGCATGTCTATTGGGCCGTTACGCCCACTCTGTGTGGGATACAGTGGCGCAGGTGCTTCCCCAGTGCCCGGAGGAGGCCCAGGCCGTGCTCTCATGTGCAGTTTCCGAGGGGAGAGACGCAGCCAAGTTTACCATTCGATGTCGACTGGACACCGCCGACTCACTAGGCAGGACGATTTCAACGTCGGTAGCCCTTCGACGCTACGCCTGGCTGAGGTCGACTGTTTTTTCCGGGGATGTCCAAGCTACCCTGATGGACATGCCCTTTGATGGCTGTCGCCTGTTCGGCGACAAAGCAGACAACGCGCTAGAGTGCTTCAAGGACTCTCGGGCTATGGCCAAGTCCTTGGGCCTCTCTGCCACCCACCCTGCGCAGTCTGCTTTTCGCCCCTTTCGTGCCTACGGAAAGGGTGCCCCACCACGTTCCACCCAGAGCCACAGGCCGGCGCAAGCTGTTCAGACCCTGCGCAGCCAGGGACGTGGGGCCCAACGCCGTGGGTCTGGGAGCCAGCGAGCGGGCTAGTCCACCACCGCCCCCTCTGCAGCAGCCTCCAAACCCTCCTAGTCTGACCTTTCAGGGCCACCAATCGCCGGTGGGTGGCAGGATTCGCCATCACCTCCCCCACTGGCCCACCATCCCGTCGGACAGGTGGGTTTTGCAGATAGTGCAAAGGGGCTACTCCCTCCCCGTCGAGACTACCCCTCCATCATGCCACCTCAGTACCATCGCATGTCAGAGGATCACTTGGCCCTTCTCCAACAGGAAGTTACGGCTCTCTTGGCCAAGGGAGCCATCGAGCGTGTTCCTGCCCCAGAAGTATGTCTTGGTTGCTATTCCCACTATTTTCTGGTGCCCAAGAAGGACAAAGGCCTGCGTCCTATCTTGGATCTCAGGAACGTCAACCGCTTCCTCCGGAAAGAGAAGTTCAAAATGTTGACGCAAGCTCAGGTCCTGTCTGCCCTCGACCCTGGAGACTGGATGGTAGCGTTGGACTTGCAGGACGCTTACTTTCACATTCCCGTCCTGCCGGTCCACCGGCATTACCTGCGGTTCACGGTAGGCCACCAGCACTTTCAGTTTACTGTGCTTCCCTTCGGCCTTACCAGCGCCCCTCGGGTGTCACGAAATTGATGGTGGTCGCAGCTCATCTGCGCAGATCAGGGGTTCCAGTCTTCCCCTATCTCGAAGACTGGCTGTTGAAGGCGGGCTCGCCCCAGGCAGTCGTCTCCCACCTCCACACTACGGCGGACCTCCTGCATTCGCTGGGGTTCACTATCAACGTGCCGAAGTCACACCTGACTCCTTCTCAGAAGCTGCTTTTCATCGGAGAGGTTCTGGACACGACGCAGTTTTGGGCTTATCCTCCCGAGCAGCGAGTCCGGGATATTCGGGCTATGATTCCAATCTTTCAGCCTCTATGCCGGGTTTCGGTCAGGATGACCCTGAGGCTGCTTGGCCTCATGGCCTCCTGCATCCTGCTGGGGATAATGCCAGGTGGCATATGCGGGCTCTGCAGTGGGACCTGAAGTTCCAGTGGGCACAGCATCAGGGGAATCTGTCCGATTGCGTTCAGATCTCGGAGGGCACTGCACGACAATTGCAGTGGTGGCTAACGAACCAGGATTGGGTCGGCGGCAGGTCCCTCTCCCTTCCCCAACCGGAGTACACAGTGGTGACGGATGCATCACTTCTAGGGTGGGGTGGCCACATGGGAGAGGCGGAGATCAGAGGCCTCTGGTCTCCGGCGGAGTCCGATCTCCACATCAACCTTCTGGAGCTTCAAGCGATCCGTCTTGCTCTAAAAGCATTCCTTCCCTCTGTCCGGGGAAGAGTGGTGTAGGTGTTCACGGACAACACCACCGCCATGTGGTACTGCAACAAACAGGGCGGGGTGGGGTCGTGGACCCTATGTCAAGAGGCTCTCCGTCTCTGGACATGGCTGGAACATCAGGGCATATCCCTGGTGGCTCAACACCTGGCAGGTTCACTGAACGCCAGGGTGGACGAACTCCGCCGCAGGTGCATGATGGATCACGAATGGCGTCTTCACTCTGAGGTGGCGCAAGGTCTATTTCAGCAGTGGGGAGAGCCTTGGTTAGATCTTTTCGCCACCGAAGAGAACGCGCAATGTCAGCAATTCTGCCCGTTGGAATTTCCAAGGCGGCACTCGCTAGGCGACGCTTTTTGTTGCGGGTGGAGTTGCGGTCTTCTATACCACTTCTACCCAGAGTGCTAAAGATGATCAAGCGCGACCGGGCCCAAGTTATCCTTGTGGCTCCGGATTGGGCACGAAGAGTCTGGTATCCCGAGCTGTTACACATGGCCATCGATCCACCTGCCTTTTCGGGAGGATCTTCTGTCACAGCAGCAGGGGACGGTCCTCCGCCTGAACCTGTCCAGTCTCCACCTCCTTGCGTGGAGATTGAGTGGCGACAGTTGACAGCCTTTGACATTCCTCCCGAAGTCTGTGATGTTATCTTGGCAGCCATGCGTCCCTCCACTAAGACGATATACGCCTGCAGATGGAACAAATTTGTGGCATGGTGCACGGCAAAGCTGTGGATCCCCTTTCCGCTCCTCTTTCTGAGGTTCTCTTGCTCCTCCTGTCTTTGGCCCAGCAGGGCTCTGCTCTGGGCACTCTGAAGGGCTACCTCTCAGCCATTTCAGCCTTTCTTAGGCTTCCTGATCAGCCTTCTCTTTTCAAGTTCCCTGTTGTAAATCGCTTCCTGAAGGGCATTACTCATCTTTTCCCTCCTGTTCCCTTCGTAATGCCTCAGTGGGACTTGAACTTGGTGCTTACTTAACTAATGTGCGCTCCCTTTGAGCCGCTTCATAACTGTCCTCTCAGACTGCTTTTCTGATTACCATCACCTCTGCTCGCAGGGTGAGTGAGCTACAAGCTCTTTCTTCAAAGCCTCCTTTTCTGGCTGTTCATCCAGACAAGGTCGTCCTCCGAACCAGACCTTCTTTTCTTTCCAAGTGGTTACTTCTTTCCACATTGGTCAAACCATCACTTTGCCCACCTTCTTTCCGCCTCCGCATCCTTCTAAGGAGGAAGAGCGGCTCCACCGTCTGGATCCAAAACGTTCGCTTTCATTTTATTTGGATCGCACCAAGCAATTACAGGTGGATGACCAGCTCTTTGTTGGCTACGTGGTCGCCAAAAAATGGTCAGGCCGTGCACAAACTGACCATCTCTAGGTGGGTCGTTTTGTGCATTAAAGCTTGCTACTCTTTGGCAAGGAAGTAGCCTCCAGTGGGACTGCGCGCCCATTCCACCAGGGCGACGGCAGCGACCACTGCTTTGGGACGGGGAGTCCCCCTCAATGACATCTGCCAGGCAGCTACGTGGGCTTCATTGCACGTTTACCAAACACTACTGCCTGGACAGCCAAGTCCGGAGAGACTGCTTCTTTGGCCGTTCTGTTCTCCAGGACTTTCTGGTGTGAACTTGGTTCGCAGACCCACCTCCGGGGTTGGTATTGCTGGGGTATCTATTCTAAGGTGAGGAATCTATAACGAATTGTCTCTTTCAGATGAACAAGTTACTTACCTTCAGTAACGATATATCTGTAAGAGACCTAGATTAGTTATAGATTCCTCACCGCCCCACCCATCCTTCCCGTTCTGCGAACTGATTTCTAGGGTCAGGGAATCCCTTTTAGGGCCCTAGGTTTTGTGCACCAGTGGTCGTTGTCTTGCATGGCTCTGCGCTTCTGGCGTGGAATGTCATGTAAAAGAACTGACGCAGTGCGCGAGGGCAGCGTCTAAGTAGCTACCGCGACGTCATCCCGGCGACCACGACGCCAACGACAAACGCGGTGCCGACCGAGGCCACATTTCGACGCGCAGGGGTACTGCTTACGAAAAATTCTCCGGATCCAGTGTGACGCCTGGGGGTAATTCTAAGGTGAGGAATCTATAACTAATCTGTCTCTTACAGATATATCGTTACCGAAGGTAAGTAACTTGTTGATTAGTAATATAAATGCCAAAGTGAACTTTTCTTTACAAAACCATGGCCTAAGAGGTGGTCGTAGAACCAACTGGGCACCTTCATCTACATTCTCTGCATGCATGTTTCTCCCAAATGGGTGTAGCTCCATTATCTATTTTGGATCTCTTCCTTGGAGAATCCCTTTAAAAAAATGCTCGCTCACTATTTCTACGAAAGCGTAATTATGTGTCTAAAATGTAGCAGAATTCCAAAAACATACAAGCGCTACGACTATATAAGCATAGATATTGTATATTAAATCAAAACCAAGCTGAATAATCATCAACAACTGTTAGGGTTGTGTGCAAAACCAAAGATGGGATAGGAGAAGGAATATTCACAGCATCTTTATTTTACCAAGCCTGCTGATCTAGTTAGTTCATTAAACTTGGCACTTGTTAGAATAAAAATGTTCTCGCTGTGTTGGTTACGTATTGTGCCCTATGTTAAGTTAGCATTCGCTGGACCATTTTATGTTTGGCCGCCATTTTGAGTCATGATCGAAACTCATTTTTTATTTTTCTGCGAAAAGGAGCTTTGGTAAGTTTCATGTCTCCAAGGTTAGGCCTTGCTGTACTAATGAATACACTGTTCTTTGTCAGCGCATACCTTTCCCACTTAATGGAGGCCTGCTCCCACTAGTCTAGCGATGGGCACAGGCAGAACGACCTTGGCATAGAGATAGTGTCTGCCCAGTCTTGTGATCGAAACTTATCCTTGTATTACTCCTTTGTGTAGCTGTCTCCATCTGGAATTTTCCAGTCTGGGCGTGCCTTCTTTGGTTCTGAATCGTACATAATGTATCATCATGTTTGCTGATGTCAGTCCCTCTGCAGCAATCCTTAGAGACTGGGCAGACTGGGCTCCGCTCGAGTGTACCTGAATAAATACTTAGTTTGTTTTCTCTACTGTCTGTCCGACTCTTCATTTGTATGGAAGGCTGAGAGGTGGTTGCTAGTGACCCGGGTGGCCCTAATCGGGTCACTTCCTTCACACTCTTGAGCGCCTGGTAGTTGGAGCTTGCCCTTTCCTAACTAATCCCACGCAGATAAGGGTGGTGTCCAGTAGCACAGCAGACACTTTCCTGCACTAAGTATTCTGAACAGGAGGCTTCCTCTGCTTCAAATTCTAGCGCTGAGAATCTGGCTGTTCCTGGTATTTGAACAGCAGGATTGCGCCATAGAGCGTCGGAGGCCCCTCAAGCCTCTTTTGAGCTTCCTTCAGCTCCACATCCTCAACCAAGTCCCCAGCACCGAAGGGAACGTATTCTGGAATCCTGTCACACTCCACGTCCGGAATACCGTCCTTCATCCACCTCAGGTAACCATCTGACTGTCCCAGCCAAATTAATGCTACTATGTTGGGTTACGGCTGTAGTCTTCCCTGTCTCATCTGTAAATGAATTACCTTAACCCACGTTGTCAATATTTTTATGTGCGCTACACTTCACTATTGGCAATTTCTCGGGCAGAGTGAGTGCGTCGAATAGCTGTTGAACCAGATCTCTGTGTTGTATGCGTGTACCATGTGATGTAAGGAACCCGCGTTCTGCTCAAAGCCTCCCAAAATTGTGAGCCACCCCGAATGCATATGTGAGTCTGTGTATATGCTTACTCTGAGACATTCACTCAACTCGCAAGCTCGAATCCGTGCTATCCGCTCTGCAGCTTGGGCGGAATTATGGGGTATCTTCTTTGTCTCTACAACCGTTCGAAGTGTAGTAATAGCCTAGGCAGCTGTTGTGTTCCCATCAGAAAGTTTGAAACATGAACCATCTATGAACAGCATATCCTGGGGGCTGAATAGAGGTGTCTGTTAGGTCTACCCATCCTTTCGTTTCTTCTTCTGTCGTAAACAAAAAATCATGATCAACTTTTCCTTCGTCCGAAAGGAGGGGTAGTAAGGTAGCTTCGTTCAAAATTTTACTTTGTTTTAGGGTAAAATTAGAACTAAACAAAGTCAACTCCTATCCCGTTAGATGTGTACTGGTGTGGTGCTGTGTCTGTGTTTTGTTCAATAAAGTGTCCACTGAATGGGGTACTATTACGGTGAGTCATTACCTCCTACAAAATGTTACTTTGCTTTACCGCTAAAGCCACTCCTCACAAACAACTCGGCAAAGCCTTAGCAACCGGATCCAAGGTGGAGGAAAAATATGCGCAAGGCCATTCTTCCTTCCTTGATCCTGTGTCAAAACTGACACAGCCCACCCCTCTTTTTCATGCACAAACAAAGTGAAGGGTTTGCAGTAGTCTGGATTTCCGAGCGCTGGAGGGCTACATAGGGCTGATTTCAGTTGTACAAAAGCATTCTCACATTCATAGGTCCAAGGCAAAGGTTTACTCACGTCTTTGGTCGTCAAAGCCGACAGAGGTTTAACAATTAGTGAAAAATTCGGTATCCACGGTCGACAGAAAGACGTTAACCCTATAAAATGACGTACTTGGGACTGTGTTTTAGGTCGTGGCATTGACTGAATTAGTTTTATCCTGTCTGGGTGTATACGTCTAGCCCCCTTCGACAGGAGGTGGCCTAAATAGGTAACCTCCTGTTGACAATATTGCAATTTAGAAAGGGAATCTTTATGGCGTAATTGAAAGAGATGTTGAAGGAGGCAGACGGTATCTTTTTTACAACTCTGCTCGGTATTTGATGCTATCAAAATATTGTCAATGTACTGTACAAGGACTGACCCTGGCAAAGATACTTCATCTAGCTGTTTCTTTAAAGCATGACTATAAATACTGGGGCTTTCCGCATACTCGTGAGGAGCATAGGTAAGCATAAAGGAGCGTCCGCCTAGGGAGATTACGAAAAGAAGTGGGCTTTTCTCAGCAATGGGAATGCTGAAGAAGGCGTTTCTGAGATCAAGGACCATAAAATATCTAGGTGTAGGAGGAATCCTAGTAAAAGTGGCATTCATGTCGGGCAGAACTGGGGAACAACTATTTTATTAATGGCTTGTAGGTCAATAATTAGGCGATAAGTATCTGCCTTACCTGGCTGTCCCTTTTTAACTACGGGGAGGAGGACTATTGCAAAGACTACCAGGTATTTCTTTAACTATGCCTGCATACAGTAAGTCGGAAACTACCTGTTTAAGTCCTTCCTCTCCTTCTTTGGATATCTTGTATTGAGGAGTTCACGGTAATTTAACATTTTCTTTAGTTTTTGTTACTGGATCTATATCCATCCTGCCCACATAATTGTACCCTTTGCCAAAAGGTCTGTATTTATTGCGTGCAGTTCAGGCGGCAGAGAATCATGTCTAGAAAACATACATTTGGTATAATCTGTAGCACCCATGGTAACAAACTCTATCCGAAGTGCAATAAATTGTAGCACGTAACGTTTTCAACCTGTCCAGTCCAAGTACATTTTCATCACAATCTGTTGTCAAAACAAAGAGTATTTACAGTAAAGGGGCCAACTACGGTTTCATAGGCGCAGAGATGGGGCTCTTTACAGGGATGCCAGAGAATCCCACGGAGATATTTGTTTGCCCGGAAAGAGGAGCCCCAGGGACCAGATGATGGGCTACTGAAGTTCGAGTGGCTTCCGTGTCTACTAAAAACTTATGTCGTTGGCTATCATTGGCCAAATCAATATATGGTCCCTTTTGGTCAACCGGTATTGTAACCTGACCATTGCTCTTTCCGCGGCTGTCCTAACAGCAGCCATCTTCAAGATAGTCGTCATTGAAATACTGTCTGTCGTCAAAAATATTCGTTCTCTGCCTTTCTAGACCTTCAATCACTGGGTACCTTTCCTGTCCACGTCCTCTCCCTCTCTGTGCCAACCTACCTCTGGCTTCCAAAAATTGAGGGCATTCGGACCTCCAGTGGTCGCTGCTTTGCAGTAGGCACATTGGTTAGGACTTAACGTTCTACCAGGAGAATGGCTGAGTAGCCTCTTCCTCTATTAGGAAACTCTTGCTGCATCAAAACCATAGTCTTCATTTCTTTAGTCTTTCTCTCGGACTTCTCACTTTCATCTTTCTTCCACTTCTCATAATACTGTGCCATATGCAAAATTTTGGCTGGACTCTTTACTGCCCAGGGACTTTCTGACTGCGTTAGTCTATCTCTTATGTCAACCAACAGTCCCCCTACAAACTTGTCAACAAAGAGTCTTTTACCTGCATCCAATGTCAAACCCTGGCCACTGAAGTCAGAAAGTGCGTCCTCAAAACGAGTGAAGAAATCTGAGACTTCCTCATCCCTTTGTTTGCATGCAGTAAGTTTGTCCCAATTAATAGTTTTGTCGGTATTATCGACTGTAATTGTTTGATTATGCTTTCTGATAGTGCCAAAATGTGTTCGTCGGGCAAGCCACCTGCTTTCCTACCGTGATCAAGAGTCTGTGACTTGTCCCAAGTCTTGACAAAAATAGCAGTATCATCCTGAAGTCGAATACTGTTACAAACCTCTGTCGGCAACATACACTTAAAGAAATAATCTACATCTCCAAGGGTCATAGTGTTATTGAAAACGGCAGCCTTAAGTTCTTTATAGAATCCTGTCAGATTTTTTGGGGGGTCGGGCAAATCCTTTTTCATCGATAAAACTTCTTCTCTTTTCCATGGGGAGTGGATAAACTGGTGTTTCGCATCTACGGCTTGTCCACCTTCTCCCATGGCAGGAATAGGAATTTCCTCCTGCATCGGGTAGACACTCTTATTATATTGTTCCTGGCACGCCTGGGGAGTTTGGGCAGCTCCTAATTACGACAAAAGCCTATCCCTGTTTTTTACACACTCTTCTACTGTCTCTTGGATTTGAGGTTCAGAGAACAGGGAGGTGGATGCAGTCCTCCATATTCTTTACCTCCTGCTGACAGGAGTCACTGGCTTTCCAATTTTTCTCCAGTCGAGCTGCCATATACTGTTGGCCAAAATATTTACCATACAAATTTAGTTGGTCAACAGTATGCATAATGTCTCAGATCTGAAAAATGTTGTCATCCATCCCTCTGTTACACTGTCTTTTCAGTTTTATACTTTCTTCTCATCACATTCCTGAGTGCAAGTCAAAGGAAATATTGTGTCCCATTGCTGTCGGTAGTCCGGTACCGGTATTAGAGGGCGGAACGCCTGATGGTAGTCCTGCATCGCCAACTGGTGGTGCCGGAACCGTGGGAACATAAGGAGGGGGTGCATATAGTCTATTATCTAATAGATGATCTAAAACTTCGTCTTCGTTCCCTTTAAGTTCTGTGGTGACATACATCTGATTAGTCTTCATCCTATGTTCCCTATCGTGACATTCTATATTATGTGTTATCATGTCTCTCTCCTGTTCTTCTCCTTTTTCCAAAATTTTCTTATTACGTTCTTTCTGTATCCCTTTCTGCTCTTTATTTTTTATGCAAAGTGCCTCATTTTCCCAAAGGCTTACCGTCTCAAACATTGCCTGTCGACTTTTCCTCTCAAACAAGCATTGTTGGAGATACTTTATTTTATCTAAGTCAAAAGTTCCATTTATAGGCCATTGTAACTCACTATCTTTCTATGTATATTTTTGCCACAAACAACACTGCATCGTAACCTTTACTCTTCATCATGTCCCATGCCGGCGATCCCTCTAGGGGAACTGGCTGACTTTCATCCAACCTCACTCTCAAACGGCAACAGCGGCATCTGGAAAAACATTTTCGCAATTTACTAAGACTTGGCATCTTCAAAGTACACCTTTCCTGTCCAATTACAATATTACATTTCAATGCCCCTCAAATGTTGATTTAACTCGACTTATGCCTCGAGGACTTTTGCCAAAAACCAATACTTAGGTGTCTTTATTAAACAAATAATACCAAATGTCAACTCGGAACAATCACACCTGATAATGTCTCCCGATTCTTCTCTCCGTCTGACCACCTGTTCTGGGACCAAACATCTTCTGTTCCAAGCTTGCCAGTTCACGACCTCTGTCGGGATGACCCGATGCCAAAGAGCCTCAGTTTGAAACTTCAGATGTCCGATGTGAGGAACCAGTCTCCTCGTATGGGGCACCTGTAATCCAGCCGTCTCAAGTCGATGCTCCTCAGACTGTCTCTAGACTCGTCTGATGGATCATCCTCAAAGAGGTCCCTGTTTGGGCGCCATTTATGAAGACGAGAAATGATCAGTAGTACAACTTGGTCATCTCGTCTGGTTCCAAAACCACTCTGTCCACTTCTAGACACATAATCAGGTAGTCGGAGGGAAAGTATAACAAGTAATATTTATTACACTTGAGCGGGCACAGGTTCGTACAGCCTCCAAGGAGGGTGTACAGGAGTGAGCTAACATCAGATATCTGAGGGTTATTCTTATACCGGTGAACAAACCGGATCTAGAAATAACCGGCCAAAACTGGTTTGTACATGAACAGAGAAATTTTGCAGATGCAGCGAAACCTAACCTTATCAGTAACAAACTTCTGTGGTCTGGAAAAAGTACAAAACACGCCCAAGACCAAAGCGCGGCTGGGTTTTTGCACATAGGTCACATGATTTCCAAGAAATGCTGAAACATAACTCACATTTCACCAAGAACAGAAACTTCGCAGAGGAACAAAAGCTATCACGCATAACAAAATGGAGGCGACTCACAAAATGGAAGAGCAAATGCTCAAATCAAAGATGGACATAAGTGACACATTCTAACCTGCCCAAACAAGATTCTGATTGCTTTGTCTGTAGTTCGAAAAATCAAGAGGTGGACGGGATGAGCGAGCATTCCCAGTACAGATGCATCTTCGTGCCACCACCATATTAACAATTTGAACCCAGACCCACAATGATAATTGTAAGGCAGGTGCATTCAGGAAATCATTATCGGTTATGGCTGTAAGAGGTTAGAGATTCCGCCAGTACCATTGGTTAGGGTCTCTGTTAAGGAGTACAGGTTTTTTTTTTTTTTTTTTAACTAAATTTTTTGGAACCTGCCCTGGATTCTGTTCAGCTGGGCCCACATTTCTAACATTTTTATCTTCTCTCTTTTTAGTAAGTTAGTGGCGGTCACCCTAATCCATTTACAAGAAAGATTATCGGTAGAATTAAAATAGCATTGAAAAAGCCGTGTGGATTGCTTTTGCACTTAATGCTTTCAGCATCTGAAGTTAATTTGAAATGAACATCATGTTAGGGCGCTGGTGGGGAGTTTCTCTGGTATATGTAAGGAACATACTTTGGGTATTTTGTTTAAAAAATAAAATAAAAACTGCTATTGTACTACGACTTTGCCCATAACTCTGTGTTAATAGATAGTTTTAGTGTCTATTATCATTCTTCTTTTTGATGTATTTTTTAAGTAAATAAGTTAGACACAGGGGTGTTAGACACTTGGGAATTTTGTTCGATTAATAATTTTGCGCTAATTCAGATTATCTATTTAGTAGTTTAATTTCATTCTGAAACGATCAGGTGCATTTTCTCAGAAAACAAAAACTTGTGCATCGTCCTAATGCTTGATTTCCCTCTTAAATGGCTCTTGTGGGGTTTCGCATGTTCTTAAAAGTGGAGCACGTTGCAGCCACATCTTTGGGTATTCATGACAAGTTTGCAGTTGATGAAACATCAGATTGTCCTATTTAAAGTGTAATTTCTGATAGAGACCTCTAACCGCAGATTTCTCACCTTTTGAATACTTCCCAGGGATCTGTAAAATAGTCAGCCGTGCCCCTGAGCATCAGCAGGTGTTGCTGATGGCTTCCCATACGAGATGGGAGGTGAGCGGACCTAGTGGTGCCACCGGCATGGGCTGACATCAGTTCCTTTCTGTTGGCACCAAAAGACACGGATCCGGAGCTGCCCCTTTTCTCTAAATTGTTCTATTCTTCAAGGGTTTAAACCCTGTAGGGAATGTTGAAAACAAATGTCTATGACTGACCCATGTGTGGTTTGCCTGTGGTGCCTAGGGTTGTATCACGATTCCAAGTCCTCCAGTGATTGCACCTTGATGCAGGCCATGGGCATTCGAGCTCGGAAAGCTAAGCTTTTCGTGGCAAAGCACTGCAAGACTCCCACGCTGAGATTGGTCTAGGTCTAAAGGTTGTTCGCGATCCCGCTCCGGTGACTCGTCTTTGCGCTTCAAGTCCTCTGGAAAATCCAAGAAGTTCATGAAGTCCAAGCAGAACTCAGCCTCGTCCCGCCACTCTTGGTCCCCTAAGAAGGCGCAAGGGTCATCATGCCTCCAGGTTGTGTTCCCAAAGTTGCCCTTCTTCAGATGATCTCCAGGATGCCAGTGGTCTGGATACCTCCCCAGACACTGGTCTACTCTTACCCCCCTCCCCAGCCCCTCTCCAACCCCCCACCAGAACCTGTCACGGAAGAAAGTGTTTTTTTTACTATGGTTATGCAAAGGGTGGCAAAGGTCCTTAATCATCACCTTCCCACTCAAGAGATTAGAACCAATGTTTTGTCTGAGATATTGCAGCCTGACGAGTTGAGTTTTGAGCCTCTAGTCCCATTTAATGAGCCTCTTACAGATAAGCTCTTGGGTACCTGGGCCAAACCTTTCTCAGGCCCACCTGTGCGTTGCCAGATCACCAAATGCCGATGCCCTACTCCAGACGACCCTGCTTTCCACACCCTGCACCCCACTCATGAAAACCTTTAGGTGCAGGTTTTGGGCAGATGAGAACCCAAACTTTTTTCCCACTACTCCCCCTGACCGATAATAATAGAGACCTTTGGTAAGAGTGTTTTCTCATCTACAAGTTTGGCCCTTCGTTCAGTGACCACCAGCTGCCTTTAAGCCCATTATTCTTACTCTTTGTGTGATTATGTGGCCCAAGTGTTGCCCACGGTCCCAAAAGAAGCCAGAGCCATTCTTTCTGATGCTATAAACGATGGTTGAGATGCAGGCAAGTTCTCCATCCACTGCGGAATGGATACTATGGACTCCCTCGGCAGGGCTATTGGCACAGGTATGGCCATTCACAGGCATGCATGAATGTGGTCCGCTGGCTTTTCAGAAGACATTCAAGCCAGTCTTATGGGCATGCCAGTCAATGCTTTCCAACTGTCTGGAGATAAAGTGGACTCAGCCCTGCAATGCATCAAAGACGTGCCACAGGACGCTCCTTGCTGCTCCTCCATGCCAGCCACACCAACCATGTCGCCCCCTCTGCGGCTTTCATAGGGGCTCTCTTTACAGTCAACAGCATCAACAGGTGTAGCAATCTCCACAGCCATTTCGTGGCCATGTTACCTATCGTAGAGGGCAACAGGGACAGCAGGCAGCCCAGTCTTCCACACACCCACTTGCTGCCCCCGTCCAAGCTTCTTTAGAGTGCCCTGGACGGTACAGAGCCACCCTGTCAGAGGCAGGATCTGACACTTTCTGCCAGGGTGGCTGGTGATTACTTCGGAAAGGTGGGTTCTGCAAATTGTTCAGCGGGGTTATTCTATATTTTCTTGAGCCCTGCTGCACCTTCCACCAAACTCCAAATGACTGGCCAAGGGCCATAGTTGTCTCTTGCAGCAGGCAGTGCAAGCTCTTTGGCCAAAGGAGCCATATAGAGGGTGCTGGTGCCAGACATTGGTTATGGTTATTTTCGCTACTTCATGTTGCTGAAAAAGCACAAGTAAAAGTAAGTAAGTCTGTTTTTATATAGCGCAGCTACTCACCCTTACGGGTCTCAAGGCGCTGGGGGCCGTAGTGGAAATTAAGTGAGCTATTGCCCAGAGTCACATGGTGCTGAGCTGGCTGAGCTGCCACCGGAGCCGGGGATCAAACCGTGAACCCTGGGCTCCGAAGTCAGCTGCCCTGGCCGCTGCACCACACCTCTCCACCTCCGTCCCATATTAGACCCTCGCACTCTGAATACCTTTCTGAAAATGACAAGTTCAAGATGCTCACCGTGGCCCAGGTGTTGTCTACGCTTGACCCTGGTGGCTAAATTGTAGTGCTAGACCTGCCAGACACTTATTTTTGCATACCGGTCTGCAAGCCCATAGGCATTACCTGGGTTTCACGGTAGGCCATGATCATGTTCAGCGGGCTGCGCTCCCCTTTCACCTTAACCAGCGCCCCTCGGGTGTTAATAAAAGTGATTCCGGTTTTTGCAGCCCATATTAGGGGCTCCCAGTCTTCCCCTACCTCAACGACAGGCTGAAGGTGGGCTCTCCCCAGGCAGTCGACAGCCACTTCCATACTGCAACAAGACTTTTAGGATTGTTGGGTTTCATTATTAACATGCTGAAATTGCACCTGACTCCTCTGCAAACGTTCTCCTTCATCGAAGGCATCCTGGACATGCAGTTTCGCATCTAACCTTTGCAGTGGAGAGTCCAGGGTATTTGTGCTACGATCCCGATGTTTCAACCTCCGTTCTGGATCTCAGTGAGGATGACTGAGGCTGCTGGGACTGATGGCCTCCTGCACCCTGCTGGTCAAGCATGCCAAGTGGCATATGCAGGCTTTGCAGTGGGATCTGAATTCCTTGTGGGTGCAGCACCAGAGGGATTTTTGATCACATCTAGTTTTCGTCGGAGACCGCCAAAGATCTCCAGTGGTTGCTGCAGGACTGCGATTGGGTAAGTGGCACACCCCTCTCCTTACCACACCCAGAGCTCACAGTGGTGACCAATGCATCACTTCTGGGTTGGGGAGGTCATTTGGGGGAGGTGGAGATCAGAGGTATCTGGCAATGCGTTTGGGCTCTATTAATGGATACTTTGGCCATTTTACTGTTGTTGTACCAGCTATCATTATTTAAATCTGTTGCTATGCCATTCCTCTACAGGTTACAGCAAATGTTTCCTCCTCCTCCTTTTGTTATGCCCCACTGCGACTTAAATTTGGTCCTAGTGTATGCCTTTTGAGCCCCTTTACAGTTCTGACTCCTTACCCTAAAGACCGTTTTTTTGTCGCTATTACATCAGTGCAACAGCTTAGCGGGCTACAGGCCCTTTCTGTTAACCTTACATCATGTTCTGCCCAGTCAATTTGGTCCTCTGGACTTGAGCTTCTTTCCTTCCAAAGGGGATGACTCCATTTCATGTTGACCTGAACATCACCCTTAGTGTTCTTTGCTCCGCCTCACCGCTCTGAGGAGGAAAGGCTTTGACTGTTGGATCTGCTTCTATATCGATTTACCAAAGACCACCGTGTAGACATTCAGCTCTTTAACTCTTTATTGGGTTCACTGGAACGAAGAAAGGCAAGGCTGTGCAGAGAAGGATCATCTTGCGCTGGATCGTACTCTGCACTGAGATCTACTATGCACTGGCCAACCCCTGAGGTCTTTCGGGCTCAATCTGCCACTGGATTCAAGCTAGCCTTGCTGATGAGGGGTGTTTCCCCGAAACCGGTCCCAGGGTGCTTGTTTCTGGTCCAGGGAAGACCTGGTGTGGCGCGGTGGAGAAGCAGACAGGGACACTTATCTCAGTTGTAGATTTGTTTATTAGGCAACGGAACAGTCCGATTGGTCTGTCTTTAGTTAGACTGTCTATTACAAGGAAAAGAAAGGGGGTCCTTGGGGGGGGGGACAGGTATCGTCTTCTCCTCCCTCTTATGTCAGAGGGTAGTGTCCTCTTTTGGCTTGTAGGGCGAGGTCCCACCGGAAGGTCAGCCACAAAACATATAAAAGAAGAAAACAAAGAAATATCTCCCGTGAGAAAGCTGTTTCGCTGTGCTTCAACGTGGTCTAGAGGGAAGGGAGTGAAGGGGGAAGTCACCCGTTTACCGACACCAGTGCCTTCGTTGTGAGCTGCGGCATTTACGCGCATTTCTGCCTCACGAGTCGGTCAGCGCACTCTGCTCCCTCCACCCGCCCCTTCTTTTCTGGTTCCGCACCCTCTTCCCCAGACGGATTCTAAGCGACCCCGTACCTTGTGGAGCCACGTCCCTCCTGGGACGCGGCGGGCTTCTACATGATGCCGGATAGGGTCCGGCTCCCACTCTGGGTTCTTCAGGAGGTTGGTTTCTCCGCGTTCCGGCTCCGGCATCTTCTCCTTCCTGGATTCGGGCTCGGCAGGATCTTGCAGTCCGGGGGCCACGAAGGAGGTCTGGACGCTTTCCTTTCCTTCCAAGTCCACGCCTTTACCGAACCGCGTTGCTTCCGGGAGACGCCATCCAAGTGATTCCTCTTCCTTCATGTAGTCGACCGGATCAGCTGACCAGGTCACATGATCAGGAAGTGCATCCCCAAGCGTTCATCCCTGCTCCTTCCCACAGGCACGCTCTGAAAACAGAGGAGAGGACAGGGAGACGGGTAAGGGGGAAGCTGTTGTGGTCTGTTTCAGGTGTTGTTGCCGGAGGTGGTAGCAGATCGTCACACCTGGCTTGGCAGTTCGGGCAGTGCTGTTCCCATGAGGCACAGGGTCAAGACTGATTTGCATATAGCTGGGTCTGAACTGGGGTGGCGAAGTGAGCTAAAGAACGATGATGGGTTCAACTCAGATCTGTGACTGGGAGTAAGTGTCTGAAAAGTTTCAGCGCTCCGTCCATCATCTCCTTGTGTTTACTTCATTCTACCCGAGCCAAGGCTGTAACCACTGCATTGTCCCGTGGGGTTGCCTGTTCTAGACATTACTCGGGCTACCACGTGGTCGTCACTCAAGAGGTTCACTAAGAACTATTGTCTGGACAAGCCTGGTCCACCAAAAAGGGTGCTTTGCCCACTCGGTCCTTAAGGACTTTATGGTTTGAACGAGTTCCACTACCTTGTGGACAACGGTGAGACCGCAGCCCTCATCCTGCTGGACCTCTCCGCCGCCTTCGACACTGTCTGCCACCGCACTCTACGCGCACGCCTCCACGACGCAGGGATCGAGACAAGGCCCTGGAATGGGCCACCTCCTTCCTCGCCGGCAGAACCCAGAGAGTCCGCCTCCCACCATTCCGATCCGAAGCCTCCGAGATCATCTGCGGCGTACCCCAGGGATCGTCCCTCAGCCCAACACTGTTCAACATCTACATGGCCCCGCTCGCACGCATCGCCAGACAGCACGACCTCAACATAGTCTCCGACGCCGACGACACTCAACTGATCCTCTCCCTCACCAAGGACCCCCTCGCCGCCAAATCCAACCTCCATGAAGGGATGAAGGCCGTCGCCGATTGGATGAAGATCAGCCGACTAAAACTGAACACGGACAAAACGGAGGTCCTCATCCTCGGCTCCAACCCCTCAGCCTGGGACGACTCCTGGTGGCCAACGACGCGGGGAGCAGCCCCGACACCCACCGACCACGCACGCAACCTGGGAGTCATCCTCGACTCAACGCTCTCCATGGCCAAGCAAGTCAACGCAGTCTCATCCTCCTGCTTCAACACCCTCCGCATGCTTCGCAAGATCTACAGGTGGATCCCGACAGACACGAGAAGAACAGTCACCCAGGCCCTCGTCAGCAGCAGACTCGACTATGGGAACGCCCTCTACGCGGGAGCCCCGGCCAAGCTCATCAAGCGACTGCAACGCATACAAAACGCCTCCGCACGCCTGATCCTCGATGTACCATGCCACAGCCACATCACCCCCCCCCCCGAGGAACCTGCACTGGCTCCCCGTCGACAGGAGAATCTCCTTCAAACTCCTCATCCACGCACACAAGGCACTCCACAAGACTGGCCCAGCCTACCTCAACAGACGACTCCTCTTCTACGTCCCCAACCGCCATCTCCGCTCCGCCGACCTCTCCCTCGCCACCGTCCCTCGCATTCGAAGAACCACCACCGGCGGCAGATCCTTCTCCCACCTCGCCGCCAAGACCTGGAACACCCTTCCACTAAGCCTACGACAGACCCAAGACCTGCTGACCTTCAGGAGGCTACTCAAGACCTGGTTGTTCGACCAGTAGCAGCACCCCACCCCCACCCCTTTTTTCTCCCCCAGCGCCTTGAGACCCTCGCGGGTAAGTAGTGCGCTTTACAAATTCTGTGATTGATTGATTGATTGACCTTGATATATTGTTTTTGGTATCTATTCAAAAGGTGGGGAATCTGCGATTAGAGAACCCTATTAGAAGAATAAGTTCCTTATCTTGAGTAACACTCTTTCTGGTAGAGAGACTATCTAACCGCTCATTCCTGAGCTACTTACCCCCAGCCCTTCAACGTACCCTCCCTGTAAACTGGTCTCATTACATTAAAAGATCCCAAATATCTGCACACTGGTCACTGCAAATCTGTTTGGCTCCACGCCTGTGAATGTTGAAGTGCCAAGAAAGCAACTGATCTCATCGTGCATAGGTGGCGCCTAAATAGGTCCGCACACACCACATCCTACGTGGAATGACGTTGATGCTGAGCTGCTGGTGCTGCTTGCCTGTGCGTAGGGATACTGCTGAAATGTTTCTGTATCCAGTCTGATGTCTGGGGAAGTTTTCAAAAGGTGAGGAATCTGCGTTCGTCTTTACCAGAAAGAACATTACCTACCAAAGGTAAGTAACTTATTCTTTAGCCGTTGTTAATTCCCCTTCAATACTCATTCAACATATTTAACGTTTAGAGGCTTTCACATTTGCAGATTGCATAGCAGTAGACAGATGAACATTGCAAGTTTTCAGACACAGCACATTACTCCAAGTTGTGTTTACTGTTCTATAATATGTTGCTTGAGAGCGTATGCCATAAGTGAAAAGTTGTGAACATCATTTTATTAAATATAAATACTTAGAATTGCTCTGATTGATTTTGTTCTTTTGCCTTCAGATAGAGGATATAGATCTTATAATTGCAAACATGGAGAACGCTATTGCTTCTGTTGGTGGCTTCTGTTGTGGACGATCCTTTGTTATTGACCACCAGGTATGCACATTTGGATTGATTTACTTATAGTTCTTGAAGGTGCTTATGTTGCTTGCGAACCACTGAAACTAGACTGTTTCTAATGCAACAACTGGATGGATAGTTTTTGACTGATACAGTGCAGTACTAAAATGTCAAAGGAACAAAGCTGTTCATTTTTTTTTTTATGACGGGCTTCTGTTCATAATGGTGATCTGAAGATAGCTGGAAATACTTAACTTTGTGGTTGTATGGGAGTAAACAGCAATTTGAATCCTTGTAAAGGGTTGTGACTTCCTTTGTAGTCTTAATGTAAAAACAAAATCACTGATTTTTTGGGGGATTTTTTTAATTTTTTTATTGTAAGCCAAAATATTTTTTTCTTTTAGCATTGATGTGTGTTTTGTAAAGAATAGTTTGTTCCCTCCTCACTTAGCTCTGTATGAATTGCTTCTTAAAGCTTTGATATCCTGCTAAATGTAATTCTGTTTCTGATGGATACTTCTAGCTGCAGATTCCTCACCTTTTGAATCTTCCTAGGGGCTAGGCTGGATCTTGAAACTTTCTGCAATAGCTCCTGCATACTGTTAGATGGCTCCATTCAACTCTGTGTTGACTTCTTCCGAACTCAGTGACAGCACAGAGATGCATGTATGCGCCATTCATGCATGTTGACAGTGGTGCCTCTATTTCCTTTCACGTGTACCCGGAGTTATTCTCTAAACGTTTTTGTTATTTTACCAACTTTTCCAAAAGAAAGGAATGTCTGTCTTTGGTTCCTTAGCTCTAAACACGACTCGAAGGCCAGCAACAGAATTTCTCTGCAGCATCGAAAGAATTAAGCCAAGCTTTATGTCACCGGGAACAATAATTTAGGATAGTCTAGTTCGCCACTGAGACCGGTCCCAGTCGCTGTGTCCAGCAAGTCCACTAAAATGATGAAAGATGGTCTTGACCAAAGCACAAGAAGACCAATTAGGATTCAACTCCGTTTTGCTGTTACCTTCCCAGGGATATGTCAAGCAAGCAATCTGCACTCAAAAGCTCAGACCAGGGGGCATCGTCGGAGGCAGACCCAATTCTGAAATTGAAGCTAATGTGCCCCGTGTTTCCCAGGCCATCACTGGCTCTGCAGAAGATCTAGCCTTTAAGGAGGCAATGCAGGAGTTATTTTAGGTGGCTGTGAGTCCCTTTGGCATGCCACTAGAAACCAGCAGATGTTGCAGTCTTCCTCCTCACTAGCTGCTGCCGATTTAGTGAACCCTCCCATGTTTATATGGGACTTGTAGAGGGCAGAGTTTGAACCAGTTGGTACTTCACATTGTTCAGTTTAGTTCCGCTTTCCCTGGTTTGTCCACCCTTTTGTTCCTTCAGTTGGTAGCTAGGCATCTGTGGAGCATGTGGTCATCCTAACCAGAGAAGATTGGACGCTGATTGGCAAGTACTGTGATTGAAGTAGCACCTGAAACGTAGAGGGACACAGGATGTTACTCCCGATACATCTTAGTCCTCAAGAATCATGGGGGACTGAGGCAGATATTAGATTTAAGGTTTCTGAATACCTTCCCCAGGAAGGACCAGTTCAGAATGCTGATGTTGTCACAGGTCCTTGCGACATTGGATTCTAGAGACTGGATGGGTCCTTAGACTTGCTGAATGTGTTCTTTTCTTTGTCAATGCTGCAGTCCCTCAGGGTTTTGGAATTGGGTTGGAGCACTTTCAGTTAACCGTCCTTCCTTTCAACTTATCTCGCTGCCTCCATCCCACCCTCATGTGTTCATGTTAGTAAGACTAAGGAGACCGGGTGTATGATCACCTCTTGTTGGGGTTCGACAGGGCAGATGAATGAAAAGAATTCCAGAAACTAAACTTATTGACTTTGATTTACTTTGCATTAAGCTCTGCTATGATCTGGCCAAGAAGCCTCCTGAGGATCTTCAAGCTCATTCTAGAAGGGCAAAGGCTGTGGCCTTGTCTAGAGGTGTTCCGGTATTCAACATCTGCCAAGATGCTGCATGGGTAATTGTTCATACTGCTACCAGGCACTACAGTATTAATCATTAAGGAGGGTCATTTTGCCCACTCGGTCCTGCAGAATGTCCTGGTGTAAAGTTCAGTTCTCGGACTTTGGGAGGGTACTGCCCTTTAGAACAACAAGTTACCTACCTCTTTCTAGAACAGTCCTACTAGTGAACCAGAAATGAGTCCAAACAACTGTAAACTTGAGACACAATATATATGTATATGGTATTTCTGTAGCATGAACGCAGTTAAAAGGCAATGGAGCACTAGTACTAAGAATTTGTTTTCCCAAAATGTCCAATACATGATTTTGCTAAACAGAAGCCTCTGTCATAATAAAGACAATTTTGTATGTGTTGGATCACCTGCCGTGCACCATCCATCCTGCTATCTGATGTTGGGTTCGAAGTATTTCAACTGGTTTGCTTCAGAATTGTAACTTTCAGGTTGGAAAAATACTCAGTCACACACCTGAAACCCACAATGCATCAGATTATTTAGATTATTTTTGCTTTCACCATTGACTTTGGCGCTAACGTTTTGTGCTTTGTCTACAAAGTTGTGTTGCAACCGAAAAAGTGTAGCTTATGTGCTGCAACATGAAGGACATCTAAAGCTATACCACCACATCGGACTCTGAAATGACTACAAATGTTGTTGAACTTAACACATTGAATCACGCATCTATAACTGTAGATTCCTGAAGACTCCTTGCTTGCCTTCTGGGTCATATGAGAATGTCTCTTTGAGGACAAATTCGAAATAACACATTAAATCTGCACAAGCTGATCAGAATTGTATTTGTAATCTAGACCTCTTACGAGATCACAATTAATAAAGCTGTTTGGTCTGTCAGCATTTTAACTGTAAACATACTTTCCGTCATATTTGTGAGTGCCAATGGGCTTACTGTGCTGCTATAGACTCAAAGGTTACAGAGGTTGTAGTGGCAATTTAGACCATCCATACCGTTGAGAGTACTTGTAGTAAATCTCAGTTAACAAACCTGGAGGAAGAACGACAATTCCGAGAGACCAGTTCCAAAGGCTTACTCACTTTTGGTGCTGCTTCTGAACTGATGGATTCTTGACACTGATAATCTTTGTCCCCAAAAAGAACCCCGAGTCCTGATTCTTCGACACTCCAATATTCTAGCACAGCATATAGCAATTACTCGAGACAAAAGTGTTTTTATTTTGACTCCCAACACAGGACATATTGTGGCAAGACCTCTGGAGGATGTATTTGGGCTCACAGGCACAGCTAGATCATCTAATTGTTCATTGCAACCACTTTCTGGCTAGACTCAAACCAAGTAAAAAAACTACATTTGAACAGGCTTTTTCACCTAATATACACCATTATCATGTCCCTAACTGGTGTAAGCCAACTAAACCAGCCAGTAACCACTTGTACCACACGACCTCCTGCATTCACTGGGGTTCACTATCAACATGGTGAAGTCACACCTGACTCACTTTCAGACGCTCCCTTTCATTGGGGCCGTTCTGGGCACAGTGCAGTTTAAGTCCTATCCTCCTGAACGGTGAGTCCAGGATATTTAGGCTATGATTCTGATGTTTGAGCCTCCATCCTATGTTTCGGTGAGACTGACTCTGAGGCTGTTGGGTCTCATAGCCTCCTTTATCCTTCTTGTAACACTTAGCTGTTGTTGGCGTATGAGGGCTCTGCAGTGGGGCTTAAAGTTCAGTTGGCACATTATCAGCGGAATCTCCGACCTGGTCCAGATTTCGGAGGGAGCTGCAAAAGACCTGCAGTGGTGGCTGATGAACCGCAATTGGGTCAGCGTCCGACTCCTCTCCCTCCCCCACCCAGAGCTGACGGTAGTGACATGCATCACTCCTAGGCTAGGGCGGCCATTTTCGAGAGGTGGAGATCAGAGGATTCTGGACTCCGGCTGAGTCTGGGCTTCACTTCAATCTGCTGGAACTCCGGGAGATCCTGTTGGCATTGAGACTTTCTTCCTTCAATCAAGGGAAGGTTAGTGCAGGTGTTCCTGGACAACACCACTTCCATATGATACTGCAACAAACAGGGCGTGGTGGGGTTGTGGACCCTTTGTCAAGTGGCCCTGTGCCTCTGGACATGGCTGGAACTTCAGGGCATTTCTGTGGTTGTTCAACACCTGGCGTGCTCTCTGAACGCCAAGGTAGACTAACTCAGCTGTCAATGCCTTGCAGATCACAAATGGTTCTCCACCCTGTGGTGGTACAAGGTCTCTTTCAAGAGTGGGGAGAGCCTTGGTTACATCTGTTCGCCACCACCAAGAAAACGCAATGTCAGCAGTTTTGCATGCTGGAGGTTTCAAGACGGTTCTCACTCAGACGATTTTGGTATCAAGTGGAACTTTGGCCTCCTGCATGCCTTTCCTCTGATAAGTTCTCAAAAAGATCAGGAATGAGCTGGCCCATGTCATTCTTGTTCTCCGAATTGGGCACGGAGAGTTTGCTATCCCGAGCTTCTGAGCATGTGCATTAGTACTACGATAAGGTTGCCCCTTTGGGAGGATCTTCTGTCGCAGCAGCAGGAGAGGGTTCTGCACCTGAACATGCGCACCCTCCGCCTTTATTTGTTTAGCTTGTGTGGCGACAGTTGACCTTCCTCCCGAAGACTGGTGTTATTTTGGCAGCCAGACGTCCCTCCGTCAAGACGGTATATGCCTGCCGTTGGGACATATTTTTGGCACGGTATGCATCCAGAAACATTGACCTCCTCTCTGCACCCTTATACCAAGTTTTGCTATTATTTCTTTCTTCGGCCCAGCAGGGCTCTGCTCTGGTCACTGTTAAAGGTTATCTGTCTGCCATTTCGGCATTCTTGTGGTTGCCAGACCAACCTTCTTTGTTCAAGTCACCTGTTGTGACTAGGTTCCTGAAATAACTACATCATGTTTCCGCCCAGGCCATTCATTTTGCCCCAGTGGGATCTTTACATGGTTCTTACCTTCCTCATGTGCACTCCCTTTGAGCCGTTCCATTACTCTCCAGTTTGTTTGCTGACTATCAAAATGTCCTTTCTAGTGGCTATAACATCGGCCAGTAAGCCCTCTCTGTACACCCCCCTTTTAACAACTTTTACCCAGACAGGCTAGTTCATAGATCCTGTGCCTCCCTCCTTCCTTCCAAAGGTTGTCACACCCTTTCACATAGGCCAAACATAACCTTGCCTTTCTTTTTTGCTCGGACTCACCCTTCCAAAGAAGAGACTCCATTGTCTGGCCCCCAAAGAGAGCGTTGTTGTTCTTCATTGCACAATCGAGAAATGTTGGGGGCTAAGAAAGGGAAGGCAGTGCAGAAACTAACAATCTCACGATGGATAGTGCTCTTCATAGAGATCTGCTATGCATTGGCCAAGAAGTAAGCCCCTGAGGGCTTCCGTGCTCATTCTGGCAGAGGCAATATTGCGACTACTACGTTACCTCACAGAGTTTGTCATTGACATCTGCCAGGCAGCAACGTGATACCAAAGGGGATGATGGACGGAGCGCTTGAGCAAATCAAACACTCACCCCCAGTCAACTGATCTGGGTTTAATCCATCATCATTCTTTAGCTCACTCCACCACCCCAGTTCAGACATGGCCATATGCAAATCAGTCTGACCCTGTGCCTCATGGGAACAGTCCAGCCCGAACTGCCAAGCCATGTCTTCCCTGGACCGGAAACAAGCATCCTGGGACCGGTTTCTGGCTATTCAACGTGGGCATCCTTGTAAAGGTTCACCAAGCACTACTGCCTGGACAGTCTGGTCCATTGTGATGGGCCCTTTGCCCGTTCGGTCCTGCAGGACTTTTTGTTCTAATCTGTTCACAGACCCAACTCTGGGGAGGTATTGCTTGAGAATCTATTCTGAGGTAAGGAATCTGCAGCTAGGAGTATGTATCGGATAAGTTATTAACCTTTGGTAACACTTTATCTGGTAGAGACTCTAACTGGCCACAGATTCCTTATAAATATTCCCCAGACGTCAAACAGGATCTGGAAGTTTTCTTGTTCATTAACGAAACAGGAGTAAATCTGGAAGATAAACTTAGTTACGGGCCCAAAAATGAAACACCTGTGAAATGTTGAAAACTCTGGCTACTCCGGTGACACTTAACTTGAAAGACAAATAAAATCCTGGGGTATTTGATACTCCAAATATAGTGAGCAGCAGATAGGCAAAGTGAGTTCAATCTGCTCTGTGCAACTGGTTGTTGACCTTGGTAGCCATTTTGGCACAGTGGGTGAATTAAAGTCAGAAAATTAAAAAAGAAAATTGTCTGTATTATTTCAATTGCCAAGGAGTTTGAAAGTGTTTCAATGTGCTTTGGAGCTATGTTCAACCAACTGGGCCTCTGATGTGAAGTATGATCACTTTAGGTATTATTTAAGAGAACTAGTTAACATAGTTTCAGTTAATAATGACATGAAGGATCTTGGACTCTAGAAGTGGGCCTATGTTATGTTAAGGGCAGTTTCTAAAGTGCACATTCACCAGACGGTCTTTTGGCACTGGGCTGCTAATACGGCCTTGGTCCACGGTTATTGGTAAGCCTGTTTGAATAGCCATGTCTTCAGGAGCTGTCTGAACCTAATGTAGTTAGAATTGGACGTAAGATCCAACGGCAGAGTATTCCATGCTCGAGGGGCAATGACCGAAAACCTGTGCCCATCAGTCCTATGTTTTTTTGCATGGGGGGGACCATCAAATAGTGTAAGTGGCTGGATCTCAGTTCTCTGGTGGGGCAATACTTGATGATCCGCGATTTAACGAAAGCAGGGCAGTTCAGATATAAGGCCTTAAAGACCGTACAGCACACCTTGAACATTGTTCTCTGTGCGACTGGCAGCCAGTGAAGGTCCCCCGTCATTTGGGTGATGTAGCCATATTTTGGCAGGTAATATATCAACCGGGCGGCTTGGTTTTGGATTAACTGGAGCCTGCCCAAAAAGACTTTGGGAAGACCCTAGTAAAGAGAATAGGCATAGTCCATTCTAGACATGACTAGGGCTATTATTACTTGGATCAGAGCCTCCCTAGTGAGGAATTTTTCTTTTTTATGCGCTGCAGTTGGCAGAAGCCTGCTGATGTTACAGCTCCTACCTGCTGCTTAAATGATAACTCCTTATCAATGATGAGCCTGAGGGTTTTTATGCCTTTTTAGGGGAGGGAGGGGGACCCATCTTGCTGGGCCAAAATGAGGGGATCCAGTGGTCCACCTTACTTTTTGTAATAACTGTCAGTTTTGTTGGAATTCAACTTCAACTGATTACTGTTAATCCAATCCCCAGATGAACAGTATAGTGTCCTGAAATTGTTGTCTAGACGTGGGGCTATCGTTGATCGTGAATAGTAATTGCATATCATCAGCATAGTTAAAAATGTTAATTTCCTTGTTCTTAAGTGAATTTACCAAGAGGCGGATATAGATATTGAAAAGGTGAGGAGAAAGAGAGGAACCTTGTGGTACCCCGCAATTCAGTTGTTCCTCAGATGACACAAGGGGGGGTAGCCTAACCCATTGGGATCTCTCACTCAAAAAGGAAATGATCCAGTTCAAAGCTGAATCCCGAAGACCTGTGGCCCTGACCCGGTCAGCCAAAATGATATGGTCGACCGTGTCAAAATCCACAGAGGTCCAGTAGCACCAAGGCTTGAGTATTGCCGTTATCAGCTTCCTTCCACATGTCATCTACAACTGACGTGATCACTGCCTCTGTGGAGTGCGCGGCCTAAATCCCGCTTGACTTGAGTCCAGGAACTCTGACTCTTCTATGAAAGATCAAAGATGGTGAGCTACATGAGCCTCAAGTAATTTTGCCAAATATGGTAAGAGGGAGACCGGTCGAAGGTTTTTCATATCCGTGGGATCTGCTCCCGCTTTCTTTAGGATAGGAGCAATAATCGCTCTCTTAAAAGATCTGAGAACCAACCTAGAATTGATGGACTGGTTAAGGAGGAAAGCAGGTACATACCGCCCTTAGGACCTTCGGTGGGCAAATATCGTTTGGCGAACCTGATTTGACATTGGTCAGTAAATTGACAAGGTCCTCTGCGATGTGTGGGAAGCAAGCGATTGTGTGACTATTCCCATCGCCTGATGGTAAGTTATTATGTAAGGGGCCGGAAGGAATGCTATTTTTAATAGCCTTGATTTTGTTCCCAAAGAAGGTATTGAGGGAGTCCCACAGATTTTAGGTAGGAGTGACTGAGAGGGTGACTGTTTGGGTTGGAAAGGTCTGAAACAATCTTAAATATCTCTTTAGATTTATTAGAGGCGAGATATTTAATCACCAGATGTCCCATCCCAAGCTGCCATTTCTGTGTGCCCCGAGTGGAAATATCTGTTTTTGATTCATGACTTTACCTTTTAAAGTCTTTCGCTCCTCTTGGCGTTAGCATACAATATCTGCACTTAAACGCACACTGTGTGGTCATAAAAAAGGTGTTACCAATTTTCTTTGTATCTGCGATGCTTACATGCATGAAAGACTACGTTGCCATGCCCAACCTGAGGATCTTCGGCATTCAAATAATGCCTGCTTGTATTTCCATGGCTTTGCAGAAACTTTTTGTTCGAGGCATGCGTGTCTGTAGATACACTTGCTTTGCATGCTCCTGCCATCTAGTGTTGGGTCCAGATGTGTGCAGTTTTTCTTCGAAGAAGTCTTCCGAGTCACATGGTAGAGTGACGACTCCTCTTAGATGATAATGAGCATGGGCGTCGACTCCATTGTTAGATTGTTTATATGCCGTCGTTGGGTTTGTGCATGTGTGCCTGCGCTCCAGTTCGACATAATCAGGGTGCTCTTTTTGGTTCACTCACTACCTTCCCCTTCGTCTGTATTCTTTTCGATCGCGTTTCCAATTCTCACATTTCGAGGCATACATATTTTGTTGCGTTGCTTCGACCGATGCCCCCACAGATCCTCACCCTTTAGGGCCTTTTCCAGTCTCCATTGTGTTTTCTAAGAATGCCTTGTTGGTGATGGAACGGGTGCCCTTTGTTATTGTTCTCGCTGCCACACGAAGTACCTGTGGACTGACTTAAACCATTTCTGCAATCTTTGCCTGTCGCCAGAGCATTGAGAAGCTGATTGCAATGCCTAACACTCCTCCCCCTCCCAGAAAACCCTTCGAGACCGTCTTGCATTTCAGCTCGAGATGTCGCGGAGGAGCATTGAGGATACCCCAGAACTTTTTGGTCATGACAGTGTCCAGCAGGAAGAACCACACCATCAACTGTCTGTTGAGGAGGAAGAGGCATTCTCGGTCGAGAAAAGTTCGGGATCTGACCTTGAGGTCGACTTTGAAATGGAGGATGAAACGCTGCTCATCAGTCTGTTAGTACGGTACTCCTTGCCCCTCAACACCGTTTCGATCAGCCCAAACATTTGGCTCCTCTGAAACATCATACAGAAGCCCTTGGTCCGCCACTGCCAAACAGCCATGGTTGACACAGAGCAACTGTTTTGTCTTCGGACTTGGTGGCGAAAAAACAACCCAAGCCGAAACCTTCGGCATAGAGCATTTCGGTCTCAGACTGCCAGCCGGTGCCTACCTGACCCTCTGTGCCGAGCCAAATACCATAGTCTATGTCCACCGCTTCGACTCTGAGCAGAACTTCGGTACCGAAACCTATGTTGGACCTGCAACCTTTGAAGCCGGCATTGAAGTCTGATACTGGCTGACCAGTGGAGCCAATCCTTCATAGACTTGAAGAGCAACTGGATGCTAAACCGAAACGGATTCACATCCAGCCTTGTACCGGCTGCATCCTTGCCAGAGCTTCAGCACCGATTCCTCCACCTCCCAAAAGACAGTTGCCTTTCCATCAGGCTCTAGATATACCAGTTCCTGTGAAACACTGCAAGAAGGCAGACAAGGACACCTGTCCTTTACCTCTTGCACTAACCTCACTGCTTCCACCACCTCCGCCAGCTTCACCCACTGTACCACACTCTACGGGGGACCCACTGGATATTTCCCCTCAGGGGTCTCCACATTCTGATACAGCCGGGGATGGTGGGGGATAGGACATTTTTGGTACACCACCACATATTGACCCCTCGGATACCTATGATATCGGTCCACTAGGGAACACAGACCCAGACCTCTATCCCGCCCGACCTTCCCCTCCTGATGACTCAACATCTTATCAGGAACTTATAGGGAGAGCGGCTTCTTTCCGTGAAGTGGAACTCCATAAAGAGGCCCTAATAGATTTCCTCTTCAAGACCCTTTCCTCCACTCACAGGGCTACACAATATCTCCCAATGCTAAAGAGCATGCTTAGGCATACAGACGACATCTTTAAAGACGCTATTGGGGCTAGGCTTAGAACACCCAGGGTGGATAAGAAGTATAGGGCCTCGCCATCTGATCCCATTTACATCTGGGGCCAACTTCCACTAGACTCCCTGGTCATCACCACTGTTCGCAAGCGAGCAGACTCACTAGCCAACGGAGATGTCCCACTGCTCATTAAAGAAAGCAAACGTATAGATGCGGCGAAGAAAAGGATTGCAGTGCAATCGGCCAATCATTTGCATTCGCCAACCCAATGGGCTTTCTTGCTAGATATGATCGTGCTCACTAGGACAAGATGGAGGACCTTTTTCAATACCTCCCATTTGAGCACAAGAAATTGGGCCAAGAACTTGTCTCTGAAGGCAAGCTTATATCCAACACCTCCATCCGCTGTGCCTTGGAATCAGCTGACATGGCAGCTAGGGGTATTAATAATAGCATCCTACTACGAAGGCTTGCATGGCTCTGCATTTCTGGTTTCAAACCAAAAGTTCAACAGAATGTGCTCAACATGCCATTCGATAAAGAATATCTGTTTGGTTCTCATGTGGACAAAACTTAAGAAAAAATAAAAGACTCCAAGATGGCAAAAGGAATGGGGGCTCGACAAACACCTGCCCCCGTAGCTTCTTTCTCCAGCCCAACTACCGTGGAGGTTCCAAAGCAACCTCTTCTGACACCTCCTCCTCCTACCAGCGCAATTAGGGTCAACAATCCTCACCTTGGGGTTATTTCCGAGGGTCATACAGTGGTAACAATTCCAGAGTTAGAGGCAAGGGTGCGTCCCCACTTGGAACAACACCCACCACCAATGACTTCCCTCTCCTACCTCCTGAGCACATAACACCGGTCAGAGGTGGCTTACATCATTTCCTGCCCACATGGCAAAACGTTACATCAGAGTATTGGTCGTTGGATATTATCCAGCATGGTTATTGTCTGGAGCTCATTAACACACCTCCCAACATTCCACCTCGCAATCACAGGCTATCACTGGAACATCAAACATTGCTCAAACGGGAGGTTCAATCTCTCCTCCTCAAAGGAGCCATAGAGAATGTCCCTATATATCAAGAGGGTTCAGAAGTGCACACTCTATACTTCGTAATTCCCAAAAAAGACTGCTCTTTACGGCCAATTCTAGACCACTGGCTAAATGAATACACCCTGTCAGAGTACTTCTACATGGTAACCCTACAAGATGTGATCGCACTTCTTCAATAGGGCGACTTTATGGCTACACAAGACCTAAAGGACGCCTATTTTCACATACCAATACTCCAAGCACATTCCAGATATCTCAGGTTTGTGGTGGGCGGCAAACATTATCAATTCAAAGTCCTCTCTTTTGAAGTGACTACCTCACCTCTGGTATTCACCAAGTACCTTGCGGTGGTAGGAGCACACATACGCAGTCAAAAAATCCATGTATTTCCATATCTGGCCGATGGGCTTTTCAAAGCCAACACTTGCCAGCAGTGTCAACACCACACTCTGTCATAATAGATCTGCTCCATCGCTTAAGGTTCACCACCAATTTCACCAAGTCTCATCTTCAAGCCCTACAGGTTCACCCTTATTTAGGGGCTATTCTGAACACACAAGAAGGCCTAGTCTATCCCAATACTGCAAGAATCCAGTCTTTCCAAGCTTTAATAGCCCAATTTCAATCAAATCACTAACTCACAGCACGACTACACATGTGACCATTGCAGTAATGCTTAGCTCAAGTTACAGTGTCATTTGGAAGATCTGGTTTGATAAACAGCCACACTCTCTGCAGTGGTGGAACACCAAAAACCTATTACAATGGCTGCTTTTCCTCATCCCGGTTTCCCACATCACTGTCACAACGGATGCATCACTCACGGGATGGGGTGCACGCTTGCAGGATCTCACAGTACAGGGTGTTTGAGACACCAAACATCTGGGTCTCCACATCAACTATCTAGAGCTTCATGCGAATCACCTAACATTGAAAGCGTTCATACCTCACCTAATTGGCAAGGTTGTCCTATTCTGGACAGACAACATGACAGCGATGTATTACCTACAGAAACAGGGGGGGGGCATGTTCTCCACAATTATCTGACCTATCTCAGACCATTTGGTGCTAGGCTCTCCATCACAACATTCACCTGTTAGCAGAGTACCTTCCGGGAATAGACAACAACTTTGCCGATCACCTCAGCAGAATGCAGCAACAAGTCCACAAGTGGGAACTCCACCCTCAAGTCCTCCTCCCATACTTCCACAGATGGCGGTTCCCTCAAATAGATCTGTTTGCAACCGCAGACAATGCGAAATGCCCAAACTTCGCCTCCAGGTTCCCACACCCCCTACCCATTGGCAACACACTACGGATGAATTAGTCAGTCATTTGCCTACACTTATCATCCTCTCCCTCTCTTTCCATGTATGGTTCGGAAGCTCAGGCAAACATCTCTCACGCTAATACTAGTAGCTCCCACATGGGCCCGTCAGCCCTGGTCCACAACATTACTGGACCTCTCTATAGTTCCCCACAAGAAGCTCCGCAACAGGCCGGACCTTCTCACTTAGAACCATGGAGAAATCAGGCACCCAAATCCCAAGTCTCTCAACTTGGCATCCTGGCTCCTGAGGTCATGATTTCGGTTACCTCAGTCTCCCACCTGAATGTGTGACCATTCTTGAAGCCATCGCAATGGCTGCCTATCTTCAAAACAGGCAACACGTTTCTTTATTCAAATTATCAGTCATTAAAGCCTTCATTGAAGGTCTTAAAAGAGTAATTCCATCATGGGTTCAACCTGCACCCTCCTGGAATCTTAACATTGTTCTTACACTACTTACGGGCCCTCATTTGAGCCCATGCATGCCTGCCCCCTTCAATTTCGCTCTTGGAAGGTGCCCTTTTTAATTGCTATTACCACGGTCAGACGTGTTATTGAGCTCTAGGCTCTGACCTTTGAAGAACCCTTCTTCCACCTCCACAGAGACGGGGTGGTCCTCCGCACCAACCCCAAATTCCTTCCAAAGGTTGTCTCTCATTTCCACCTTAATAAATCAATTGGGCTAGAGTTTTTTCCCTCAATCAGACTCTGTTGCGGAGAGGGCTCTTCATACATTAGATGTCAAAAGAGCCCTCATGTACTATATTGATAGGACTAAAACTTTTAGAAACAGTAAACAACTATTTGCTGCATTCTCACCACTCATAAAGGAAAGCCTATATCCAAATAAGGTATTGTTGATGGGTAGTTAAGTGCATTCAAACACGTTACGCTAAAGCCTAAAGAACTCTACCTACACCTTCTATAGCACACACTACTCGAAAGGAAGGAGCATATATGGCGTTCTTAGGAAACATTCCTATAGCTGACATATGTAAAGCAGCTATATGGTCTACACCACACACTTTCACTAAACATTATGTGGATGTTCTAGCACGCCAATGAGCTGATGTAGGTCAGGCAGTGCTGCATACATTTTTTCAAACAATTGCAACACTCACAGGTTAACCACCGCTTCTGAGGAGGCCTGCTTTACAGTCTATGGAAACCATTTGTATCTGCAGCCACACTTGCCTCAAACTGAATATGGTCCCTGTAAGCATCTGTTCCTGGCATGTAATGCTTTAGATTCACATGCGCCAACCCTTCTCCCCAGACACCTGTGGCTGTTGCAGTTTCTTTTCTCTTTTTATATGAATGGACATCTCTTTACTTCCACTTTTACATTCCATTCTCACCCGGTAAAATAATCTAACAATGGAGTCGATGCCCATACGCAATATCGCCAAGGGTAGGAGTCACTCTACCTCTTGGCTCGAAGGACGTCTTCGAAGAAAAACATCTTGCACACATCCAGACCCAACACTAGATGGCAGGAGTAAGCAAAGCATGTGAATCTGCAGCACTACATGCACCGAAAAGATGCTTTCAGGGTAACGTATTGCTTTAAATATTTTGTGTCAAAATAATTCCGGTTCAGGAAAAATTATGACTGGGTTTAAAAATGTCATTGAGCAATGTAAATAGTGTAATATTGGTGATTAAGTAGTATATAATTATTCACCAGGAAATACTTTTTATCCATTGATTGGCTTGATTAATCGACTATTCTAATTTCTATTTTAAGGGCAGCCAACAGTAATGATGCAGTGGTAAATCTTTGTTTTGGAAAGTAACTTTAAAATAGCTTGTACATGTGTTTCTCTTCATTGTATTTTTATTCAGCTTTTAACAAATGTTCCTTACTGATACACGTTTAAAAAAGACCTTGAAATATTTACACAATATACACCTGTGTTATCATTCGAAGCGACAACAGATTGCTCCCTAAATATTTAACACTTTACACTGTAGAAGCAGGCCAAAGTAGTATCCTTCTCGGATCATACATTCCTTTGCAAGACAGTAAAGCATGTGAATAGGTGTCTGGCGTGGTCTATGCAGCTGGCCTGCCTGTTTTTCCAGTTTACCCCATTCCTTTACACACGTGTCAGCAGGCACTCATTATTTTCTAGACAATTCTTTAATGCAATATAAATAGTTTACTGACAGTTGTCCTTTCTTGGCCTCTGCTTGAATTCTGACTTGAACCTATGCTGTCTCCACCTACCAATGTTTTTTTTCTTTATCATTTGTTCACAATGGCTAGGGCAACAATCCACATCTAAAAATAAGGAAGAGTCACATTTGTGTTAAATTCAAATGTCATAGGCTGAAACCCCTGTTACCTACACGATTTCTATTTGAAACTGAATGTGTTCATAATGTTTATACTAACATCTGTGAACTGAACCAGGTATGTTGGATACACATGGCATCCATCTAGGTGGTTCATGTAGAGGGATACACATGTGGGGTACCAATTGCAAACACTTGTACCAGCTTCTGAAGAACATATCTAGCCTCTATGCAATTTGGCAACATTACTGAATTGCGTATTAGTCTGGGCGCAATAATGCACTACAAAGTTATCAGAAAGCTTCCTTTTCTACCTTTGCTTAGAAAATATTTTGTTTTACACTTGGAAGCATACTAATCTTCAAACCAGGACTTTAAGAAAATTCTACATTTTTAAGATGTTTGTTCTTTTTATCAGCGCCTGTCGGGTCAAGGTTACTGCTTTTCGGCCTCCTTGCCTCCTTTATTAGCATCCGCTGCTATTGAGGCCCTCAACGTAATGGAAGACAATCCTGGTAAGTTTGCTGCTTAATCCCAATGTTAAGGATAGTGTGTTCTGGCATTCCACTGTTATCTGTGTGTAAGGATTCAGTGTTCGTATGCAAGGTTGCACTAAAATATTTTTCATGTCTACTCTTTCATTATGTCGCACTTTCCACAGCCTCATATTGATGTAGCATTTCATGTGACCACGTAGGTCAGTAAGCTAAAATTGTATTCTAATGGATCGTAACTTTTGATTCAGTGTTTTTGTTTTTCATACCTACAGTATATGTATAGATGGCTAGAAACTTTAAGCTTTATGTGGTTTTTAAAGTGGATCCCTTCACAAATGTCACCTTGTCCATGTGTCTTTTTAGTAGATATTGTTCTTAATATAATTTGAAACTTCCCTCTTCTCATTCCTCTCTTGTGTTTTCCATTTCCGTTATTTTAGCATCAACTGGAGAGAGTATCATAGATTATAAAATGTACTACTGCTGATCAACTTTGATCTCAGTCTAATTTTTAGATCTGGGTTTGACATCCGTGTCAAACCAACCTGTTGCTAATAATTAACATAGAGTGTGCTTTGAGACCACCCTTTTCAACCATTAGCTTTCTTCAACGATCCTCGTTCAGCCATTGGCTTACAACTTTATTGTTCATGTTTTGGCTCAGCTGAGTGAAGTATGCATGCCTCATCTAATTCTGTGGGCCATTTGTATATATCCCTTTGCCTCCACTTCGTGTTTGTGGTGAAGTGCATGAGGGACTACTTTATAGCAGTAAGTTATATTCTAACGCTGCGACCTTAAGTACATTAAACCCAGACCAATTAACTTTCCCAGTGCTAGTTTTTCTTGTGGCTGTGGTCGAAGGTACCACCAATGCAAGTTAGATATGTTCATCAAAGACACCCTGTATTTAAATACATAAGCAAAACGCATGTCTTTTTATCCAACACCCCATGAGACCTGCCAGTGCTAATGCTGGGTAAAGACATTAATTGTCATTGGTCATCCTCGTGTATGGACAACTGTTGAGATTTTCAATTGGATTTGGTTTGTCACAGTTTCTAGAATCAACTTTATATAAACATTATTTTTAGAACAAAGCCTCAGGAAAATCTTGTTTTTGGTTTCATGATCTTGATGATGAGTATCTACCTCATGACTAGAAGAAAACGTAGCATAACCATAATGTTTCCGATTTAGAACACCACAGGGAATTGATCAGTGGGTGGCAGATTTCTTTCCTTCTGACTGGCTGATGAAGGTATTTTGCAAAATATAGGCTTTTTTTTTTTTTTTAAATCTCTCTTAAAAGATACTTTCTCATATAGGAATATGCAATTGGCCATCTCCAGGGCCTTGTGAGTGTAGGGATACCAAACATGCACAAGTACATAGAAAGTATAACCTGTACCTGCCCTTGACTGGATCCGGAAACATTTTCAAGCATTTCTCCAGCGCACTGCTAAATGGTGCCATGCGGATATGTGCTGGCTCTGTACCGCCCTGGTAATGACAGAGTGGAGACACATATAACTTCACAATAACAAAAGGTTCCCTTTTCACCTACAATCTAGGTTTTTACAGACCAGTGGAAGCCTAGCAAATGATACAAGACCAAAAGGCATAAGAATACATTCAAATTCGAAACTTGGCATTAAAAATCAGTTAAAAGTAAACACAAAACAAATAATGCAAATCTTAAAACCACTTTCTCATACTAAAACTTAAAAAGCCATTAAACACAATAAAACGGATGTATGGGTATATATAGTCTGTGAATCTTTATTTTTTTTATTCCACTATGAACATAGTTAAGAAAACTAAATAAATAAGTCACAAATGAAAATAATCCAGTAATTTAAAATACTTGTGCATACAATTTGTATTTTATACATCAATTACATATTCATAATCGTCTAATACATACAGAATCCTACCATCTTTAAAAACACATTCATGATTTCACAAAGATCTCATTTTTAAACAAAAAGGTAAAAAAGGAGAGAACATTTTAATATATTTAAACGTATTCCTTCGAGCCGTCTATGCCCAACCGAATATATCTGTCGACGCGGCGTTTCGGTGAAAAACTCCAATTATCATCACCTTCTCCAGGACAACATTAATTCATACAAATATAATCACTCACCGCTGAAATATTAAGTTTGTTGGCCGATGCGGTAACCTTCTAGTGCCATTCATCAATAATGACTCTTAGAAAATTTAATAAACACTCTTTAAGCATCCTTATTCAGTTCAGTTAAATTGTAGGGGGATATTAAACAGGACGTTACGTTGCAAGCATCTTGTAAATTATTGCCTTATTTAAAATATATGCAAAAGAAACAATTGATGGACGGAATGCTGGACAATGCAAACATTCACCCCCAGTCACAAGGATCTGGGTTAAATCCATCATTCTTTTGCTCACCACACTACCCCAGTTTGGACCCAGCCAAATGCAAATCAGTCTTGACCCTGTTCCTTGTGGGAACAGTCCAGCCCGAACTGCCAAGCCAGGTCCTCCCTGGACCGGAAACAAGCATCCTGGGACCGGTTTCAGGGCATCACCCTTCATCAGCCAGACTAGCTTGATTCCAGTGGTGTAGTGAGCAACGGGACCCACGTCTGGGCATACCCTTCTCACTTAGGGCGACATATGCAGTTCGGTCTGGACTGTTCCCATGGGGCACAGGGTCAAGACTGATTTGCATATGGCTGGGTCCAAACTGGGGTGGCGTAGTGGGCAAAAGAACGATGGATTTAACCCAGATCTTTTGACTGGGGGAGAATATTTGCATTGTCAGCATTCCGTCCATCATTTGTTTGCTGCAACACTTATTTAAAATATAGTCATGCTTGTAGTTACCATTCTTGCGCAGCAAATGTCGAGGATGTTAAAACCAATCTTTTCAATTAATTGGATTTATTTATTATTTTCAAAACACTGTTCGTGCAAAAATTGACCTTCTGTTTACAGTCGCGGGACGCCTGTCCCTTTTCTTTTTGTACTAGGGTTACTCCTTTGCGTTTTTGAGACACAGATAACTGCCATCCTTGTGTGCTGAGGTCAGTTTCTTTCTTTAAGCCCCTTCTGATGTGTGTCGGAAGCTCTGCTCCCAAATTCGTTAGACTAACACGATGCCTAAAATGAAAATCCAGTGTGCTAGGGAATGATGCCCCCAACCCAAACTACAGGATTCACACCGCACACTTATTGTAGAAAACAGATGTCGGTCACAGACCAGCACAGGGTGCCTCTTTGATGTTTGGTTTAGGGACATGACTTTAAGTAATGCGATAAGTGTGCCCTCATGCACCCCAAAGTTGACCCGGAAACCAACCGCAAAGCTGTTAGTCGCTGAACATAAGACGTCATCAAAACAATTGTGCAAGTGATGCTCAAGGTCGCAGACGTGAACTCGTTCTTGCTCCCGGGGCCATTCCTGTGAAAGGGCAGCCTTGTGGTTGAAGTCACCCAGTAAGCCTAAATCTAAGTCCAAGCGAAAATGTTAAAAAATGAAGCGCGACTCCCACTGATTACTCCATTCTGCATGCAAGGAAAGGATGTCATGATTTCAGTTGGTCACCCTTGGATTCCTGGGTTGTAGAGCAGATTTCCCAAATGATCCTGGTGCACCTCAAATTCCACACATCGTTGGCGATGCTGCTTCAGATTGAGGCGTTCTAAAGAGGCCATGCTGCAGATTTTCAGAGCACTTCCAGCTCCCTCCGACACTCCTTTGGGCCTCAAGGAACCGCAGAGAATCCAGTCTGGTTCTCACCGGCAGGCCCATCCCTGGTGCCTTGCACTTTAGGACCCATTCTAGGTCTCATATTGACTCTGGTACCTATGTCTACTGTGGTCCCAGGACCTGCACCAGGCCAAGCTTCTTGTTGATGCCAGTACCAATGCCATCAGAGCCGGAAAAGGATCTGGTGTGGATTCTGTTGCCTGACCCCCAAATGGACTTTAGCCAGATCTCAACCGATGTTGCACTATGAAATTACTAATACACAACCAGTCATCATATAGCCTGGCTCTGTACTAATGCCTCTTATCTGGGCTATTGCACCAGCAGAGGTTCCATATCTTTTTTTGACTCTGACTGTGATCATCCTATGCCACCAGAGGGAGATTATGATTACGGTGGAGGAAGGGGGGTGGGAGATGAATATGGTGATCTTTTCCCTTATTATGACGATGATAATTTTAACATGGATGTACAAGAGGCCAATAGTATTGATTACCCCCCCTCTTCCCCCCCCCCCCCGCTACATGGTTGGATTTGCCACTTGGTCTACTGTGAGAAAGTAGTTTATTAGTTGGGGTGTCTTGTAATCCACCACAAGTAATAAAGGCACTAACTTTTAAGGTCCTGTTATAGGTCTCAGTAATTTAAGGCTGAGCTCAACATTGGGCTATGGCGCAGACAGGCTTAACTTATAGAAAATGGGTAAAGCAATCTAGTAATCCAAAAACAGTTAAAAGTCAAAAGCACAACACAATAAAAATCTCACTCCAATTTCTTAAAATAGAGGATAATTTAATGAGCAAAATGGCACTAAAATGACCAATATTCAATAAGTAGGCTGGGATATGGATTTTTAAAGACTTAAGTAAAATAGGAGCGCCAAAAAGTGCAAAGTGGCGTAGTAATAAATGGTCACTGTAGACAGGGTCCAAGGAGTGATTTCACACCGACTGCGATGTAGCACATTTGGTACAGCATCCAGGTTTGACTCGGCCGGACGGTTTACCTTACGACTTAATCTTTTTTCTGGAAGTCCAAATCCTACACAGGGGGGGGCAAGCCATCCACGGAGGGCTCCATGGCGTCGGACAGGCGTTGGACTAAGTCCAGGTGAAACAGACTGTTTTGGCAGGAAATGCTATGAATGGAAAAATTTGAATTCTGCGAGTCCTCTCACTGGTGGGATACTTTTGGCGCCACCACCTGGTCAAGATTTTTACATTGCGAGGTAGTCTATATTTCGGAATTTGAAATCCTCCAGCGGGGTCCTTCAAAAGGGCTCTAGCAGCTTTTGTGTCCCTGTATCCAATTAAAAGGTCAGCCAACTCACCCTTGGAGTCCACTTCTTTGGCCTGGGTGCAAGTGGGAGCAGGTCCAGCCCTCGGGTCTTCTCACTAACTTGTGGGTGGGGTGACGCCTGGCCCCTCCCTAACCACTGGGGTAAAAGTTTCCACTGGTAACCCTTCCCACTTTAGCAGCAGTTTCTATGGGCCCGACTGCAGACAAACCCACAGTGCCCCTCACTCACCAAATCTAAGATCGAGAAACACTTCCGCCCTTGCGCAGACCCTGTGTCCCCCCCACCCAGAAGTGTGGTCAGGATAAGGAGCAGCCTCTCCCCTATGTCACTCCGAACCAGTTCTGGGGGCAGCTTTCCTCCACTGGGTTTGGTTCCTGACTGACTGGGAGGACAAAGCAAGGGGCTGGTGTCATCTGACATTTGCTTGTGACAGGAGACACCCCTTTCAAGAAAATTGAGTGCCTGGTCTTCCTGGCAGGGGAATAAAAACACTTCCCAACACCCAGGCCATTCCCTCTGCTCTGAAAGCTGTTTTCACACCTCATCAGAGTGATTCACCAGCTGGTGACTAATGGGTAGCTAATGCAAAGTAGTCGCCAGGAGCTTTAGACCGAAAAAAGGTTTTTAAAGTCCCTTTTCCTCAATATTAAAAAAAAAAAAAAGAAATCTGACCTCGCCGTTAAATTGGGCTTTAAATAAATATCAAAAATTGTCATTAAATTATTTTTCTAGTTTGAGATAACAGAATTCATATTTAACTTTGCTTCCCAGTGTTTCTCTATGGGCAGTGTTAGAAATTGGGTGTCTGGTTGGCAGAGGTATTGTTAGAAATGGGGGTCTCTAGTTGACCGAGATAGGTACCTTTGTCCTTATAGGGACCCTTGCTTCTAGTCAGGATAAGGGGGATACACACTTTAGATAACCCCTGCTCACCCACTTGGTAGCTTGGCACAAGCAGACAAGCTTATCCCCAAGGCAATGTGTAAAGTATTTGTACTCAAGACACACTGCAATAGTGATAACACCACAAATGGACATCACACCAGTTTAGAAAAATAAAGTATCTTTATCTAAACTCAACAAGACCAAAACGACAAAAATCCAACATATAGGTAATAAGATATGACTTTAAAACAGTTATTTCAAAAATAAAGCTTGTAGAAAACAAAAAGCTCCACCTGGGCTTTTGCGACGTTGTGGCAGCAATAAATCAAAAGTACAGCACCGACCACGAGTAGCGCAGCTTCTGGCACGGAGTCAAACGGGCCCCCAAACAACCAGTACCTTGGAAACAAAGTCTATGACGATGCACGGCGTCATGGAGGTGAAGCGTTTGTCCTGAGGTAGGGCCGGCTCCCTGGCTGCCACGGGGTAGGCAAGGCGTCGTATTCGCGAGGAGGCGACGTGTCGAGTCCAGGACAGGGGAAGACGGTTGCGTCGGCAGCGAGGGGTTGGTTTCAGTGACGATGCAAAGTCGGCGAGTTCGTGGAGTCACCCTCTGAGGTTATCTGTGCCGCGATGACAAGATGCAGGCGCTGGCGTCGGGAATGCCGTTAACTGCAGGCGTCGGAGTTGCGGTGCAGGCTGGGCGGTGCGTTGTGCACTTCACGAGCGGTGCCCCTGGCCTCGGTGCAGGTTGCGGCGTCACTGAAAGTGTCGGAGACAGGTTTTCTTTCTTCTCTTAGGTTTCTTCCAGCTCCCAACAGCAGGAAACACCTCCAGAGGCCCGAACCTGGAATAGGCACCTCCTGGCTGGTCAGAGCTCTCAGCACTAGATTTCAGTGGAGCTGGGGGGCGAAGTCTTTGTGTCCATGAGACTTCCGAACAGGAGGCCAGCATACTCAGGCCCTTGGAGATTCTTCAAGCAGGTTCACAGCAAAGTTCCAGTCTTTGTTCTTTCCTTGGCAGAAACAGCAACTGCAGGCCAACCCCAATCAGCACACAGCAAAGGGGCAGTACTCCTCCTCACAGCTCTCCAGCTCTTCTCCTTGGCAAAGGTTCCTCTTGAGTCCAGAAGTGATCTAAAATTCTGGGGTTTAAGGTCCACTACTTCTACTCCATGTTGTCTTTATTCTCTTTGTGCAAGGGTCTCTGAGCCCAGTCCAAACCAGTTATGTCCTCACTGGTGCAGTATGACCACAGGGGGTGGAGACAGCATTGTGCAGGGGAGGCAGGCCCTATTCAGGTGCAAGGTAAACCCCTCCCACTACTCTAAATGCAGCCAAGCCCTATTTAGCTCAGCTCTGAGTCATCCAGGAAGGGCCAGGCACACCTCAACACCCCCCCCCCTCCACCGTGGCTGTCTACAGTGAATGCACATCCCCAGCCCCTTTCATTCCAAAACCAGACAGTCCATCCACAAACGGGCAGAGGCACACAGCATGATGAAACAAGAAAATGCCTACTTTCTAAAAGTAATACTTTCGCTTTGTTCGCCCTAAGTTGGCGGGGGTATGCCCAGACGTGGGTCCCTTGCTCACTTTGCCACTGGATTCAAGCAAGCCTGGCTGATGACGGCTGGAATGCCAGAAACCGGTCCTAGGATGCTTGTTTCCGGTCCAGGGAAGACATGGCTTGGCAGTTCGGGCTGTACTGTTCCCATGAGGCACAGGGTCAGACTGATTTGCATATGGCCATGTCTGAACTGGGGTGGTGGAGTGAGCTAAAGAATGATGATGGATTAAACCCAGATCAGTTGACTGGGGGTGAGTGTTTGATTGGCTCAAACGTTCCGTCCATCATCCCCTTTTGTATTACTTTCTAAAAGTGGCATTTTCAAACACATAATTTAAAAACCATCTTTATTAAAAGATGTGTTATTGAATTCAGAGTTCAGAGAGCCTAAACTTTATTCTTCCATCTTGTTCCAATAGGAAGTTATACTTGTAAGATGTTACAAAGGATCTCCTATTCTATCCTATGGGACAGATAGCCTTTCAATAGCGAAAAACAAAATTGGCAGTATTGCACCATCAGGAGATGTCGCCCACACCAGTACATGTCCCACCTTTCAGATACACTGCACCCTGCTCTTGGGTGGGTACCTTAGGCCTACCATAGGGGTGTCAAGTCAAAACCGCTTTATTCGGTACATTAGATACGACCATAAAAGCATTCTAATCATAAAAACAAATTACATAGCTGTTGAATCATTTGAGTTTCAGTACAATCATAAAATATTTTACATTCATACATACAATTCAATTATAGTCGATAACTCAAGATATCAAGTCAGTCATGGTTTAAGCTAATAAAAACCTAATAAAAACATATGAAAAATACTACATATATCATAATTATTTGGATAAAAAGCATATCAAATAGAAATATATAAAATGCAGGGTAATACCTTAATCCGATCATCCTTTGAATAAAATTTGCTCTTTTAAAGTGCATACAGTGCCATGTTTTAGCGTTCATCAAACACTAGTTTGAGACTCCTGTTCAGACATGCAAGATGTTAAATCAGTCATGATTTAAAATAATAGGAACCTGATTAGACCATATATTTAGAAATTTGTGCAATTCGGTAAAATATATAAAGTGCGGAGTTGTGCCTTAAACCGATCATCCTTTTAGATAAGAGTTGTTCTCCTATTGTTCACGTACCACAAAATTATAATTTTAAATTTAAAACGTACATCAAAATCATTGGAATTTTGCGACTCCAAATTCAGTCATCATGTTATTCATAGACTTGAGCCTCTAAATAGGAATAGTCCTTTCTTCTCCTAATGGACATTTGTATGAAGCTAATGACGTTCGTAATTTTAACACTCTCCAATCTACAGATAAAGTTAAAAGCTTGTTTATAATGATAAAATGTATTTGCTAAAAAGAGTGGTTTCAGTGCAAATTTTCTTATATCCCTATAAAAGTTACAAAATAATAAAAAATGCAGCGTGGACTGGGGGGGGGACTTTCCATCGCATGGGCAATTCGGGAGTTTGTGGCACCACTCTCCCATCTTGGGGAATGCAATTAAAAAGTGTAGAGTGCCAAACCTAAGCCTCGTTAGGTAAAACCTTTGAGTATTTCTTACCATAATAAGATAAGGTTGTATGCCCGCTGACAGAGGGTACTCACAATAAGAGGTAACACTTTTTTCTGTCCTATTTCCACCTCTCTCACCAGCTCCATGGAGGAAATAAACCGATTTCAGCTCCTTTTTACTATAATCCTGTATATGTGAAGGCTCCTTTCGGTCTAGAGTTACCTTACAGCCTTTTAGGAGGGTATAGATATTCTCCAGCCAAGGAATTTTCCTGCAGTTATCGAGAGCCAAGCAATCCAGAATTATGTCCTTGGTAAATTTTGTCTTTTCTTTCGTCCATATACCGTGCCATAGGGTTAGTCCTGCCATACCTATGAGATAACTGATATAAGGAACGGACACTTCTCTATGGACTATATAATTAGATGTGGAACTTGGGACTGATAACAGATTTTTTTAAAACTTGTTCTCGAGTTTGTAGGAAGGTAGTATTGGATCTTCCCCATATGGCTGCCCCATAGCATGCGGTTGTGATGGATTTACTCCTGTATAGGGCTAGGATTTCCCTTGTTGGTTTATTTACTATTTTTGAGGCGAATCTAAAAATGCCCTCAATTGATCTTAAAAATGTCAAATTGGATACTTCTATGTGCGCACCCCAAGTACCATTCCTATTAAACAATAACCCCAAGTATGTAAAACTCGAGACTCTGTTGATTTTGATGACGCCATAGGGGTGTCTTACATGTTAGAAAAGGGAAGGTTAGGACCTGGCAAGTGGGTGTACTTGCGAGGTCGACATGGCAATTTAAAACTGTGCGCAGTCACTGCAGTGGCAGGTCTGAGATACCTTTTCAAGGCTACTCCTGTGGGTGGCACAATAAATGCTGCAGGCCCACTAGTAATATTTGATTTACAGGCCCTGGCACACTCAGTGCACTTTATTAGGGATGTACCAGTACGTCAAATATGGCAATCAGGGAGAACCAATTGTAATAACCATTTACGCAGGGAGCACTTGCACTTTGACACTGATCAGCAGTGGCAAAGTGCAAAAACGAAATCAAGCACAGCATCAAATTTACAGGAGGTAGAGGCAAAAAGTCAGGGGAAACCATGCCAAAGATGCCAAGTCTAACACGTGTCCCCTCCAGCTGGAAAGTGGAGAGAACTACCCACCCTCTTGGGAGTTCTCATCACTAAGGCGGAAGAATCTGGACAGACCATTGGCGTGTTCTGTACCAGGGTGGTGTTCCACCGTAAAGTCCATTCCCTGTAGGAAGATGGATCACCTCAACAGTTTTGGATTCTCACCCCTCATTTGCATCAACCATCTGAGGGGCCTGTGGTCTATCTGAACCTGGAAGTGAGTCTCAAACAAGTAGGGTCTTAGCTTCTTCAGCGCCCAGACCACAGCAAAAGCTTCTCTTTCAATTGCACTCCACCTCTGTTCCCTGGGAAGTAGCTTCCTACTAATGAAAGCTAAGGGTTGTTCTAAGCCCTCATTGTTCAACTGTGAGAGTACTGCTCCCACACCATTCTGTGAAGCATCTGTCTGAAAAACACATTCTTGGGAGAAGTTGGATTCCTTGAGCACGGGGTGCTGTGCACATGGCAGATTTCAGGGCTCAAAAGCGGTCTGACAGGCATCGGTCCAGATCACCTTTATTAGCTGCTTCCTTGAAGTCAGCTATGTCAAGGGGGCAACAATGGTGCCATACCCCTTGACAAACCGTCTGTAGTGCCGGGTGAGATCTAAAAAGGCTCTCACCTCTGTCTGGGTCTTGGGGGGGGGGGGCTCCCAAGCCAGAATGGTGCTGATATTAGGCTGTAGGGGCACCACCTGGACGCTTCCTACCCGGTGCCCTATCTGGCACTTACTGGCCTTGACACTGAGGCCTGCCTTCTGCAGAGCCTTCAACACTTCACAGAGGTGTTGCAAGTGTTCCTCCCAGCTGGAGCTGAACACAGCAATGTCATCCAGGTAGGCGGCGCTGAATTCCTCTAGCCCGGACAGTACCTTGTTGACCAGTCTCTGGAATGTGGCGGGGGCGTTCTTCAACCCAAAGGGCATGACACGGAACTGGTAGTGCCCCTCTGGTGTTGAAAACGCAGACCTCTCTCTCTTGCCCCATCAGTCAATGCAATCTGCCAGTACCCAGGCGTTAGATCAAACGTACTAATGTACTCGGCAGCTCCCAACAGATCAATGAGCTCATCGGCTCTGGGTATGGGTTGCGCGTCAGTCCTGCTGACGTCATTGAGCCCACAGTAGTCCACACCGAACCGGAGTTCAGGAGTGGCAGCGGGTGCAGCAGCTTTCGGAACCAAGACCACTAGGCTAGCCCAGGGGCTGCTGGTGTGCTCTATCACCCCTAACACCAACATCATGGAAACCTCTTCCTTGATGCTGGCCCTGACAGTTACTCTGTAAATTTCATGTTTTACAGGTAAACTGTCCCCAGTGTCCACATCATGGACACTCCAATTGGTGATTCATGGAGTCAGGGAGAACCGAGAGGAAAACTGTCCCAATACCTGGCGACAGTCCCTCTGCTGCTCTGGGGTCAGGGTTGGAGAGAGGTTTACTCCATCCACTGACCCATCATGTTCCTTGGCAGGCAGGAGCTCAGGAAGAGGCTCACTCTCCTCTTCCATTCCATCATCTGTCGCCAGGAGCATTGTCACTTCAGACCTCTCAAAGTGAGGTTTGAGGCGGATCACGTCCAGGACCCTCACAGGGTTCCTGGGAGTCTGCAAGTTAACCAAGTAGGTTACTTCACTCTTGCGCTCCACCACCTCAAATGGACCAGTCCACTTGTTATGGAGCGCACAAGGCTCCACTGGTGCCATCACCCACACTTTTTGGCCAGGCTGAAATCTTAACCAGAGTGGCATTCTGGTCGTACAAGCGTTTCATCTCCTACTGGCTGGATTCCAGGTTCGCCCGAGCGATTTTCCTGAAGCGTAGAGTCTGGTTCCTGAAGGCCAGCATGTAGCTGAACACATCTGGGGGGGGGGGGAGGTCTTACCAGGAGTTTTCTCCCAGCCCTCCTTCACCAGACTGAGAAGTCCTTTCACAGGGTGCCCATACAGTAATTCAAAGGGACTGAACCCTAAGGATTTCTGCGGTACCTCCCTGTAGGCAAACAATAAGCATGGTAGGAAGACGTCCCACTTACGTCTCAGGGGTTCTAGAAGACCCTTTATCATGCCTTTCAGGGTTTGGTTGAATCTCTCAACCATATCCTTGGGGAGTGGTGAATTTGTACATTACACCACACTCCTCCCACAATTACTTCATATACCTAGATATGAAGTCGGTACCATGGTCAGAAACCACCTCTCTGGGGAACCCCACATGGGAAAAGATCCCCATCAATGCACGGCTCACCACAGGGGCCGTGATTGTCCTGAAAGGGACAGCTTCCGGGTGCCATGGTCCACCAAGACAAAGATAAACTTGTTTCCTAAGGCTGTCTTGGATTCCAGTGGCACCACAATGTCAATTCCCACCCGCTTGAAATGGGTGCTCACCACAGGAAAGGGTTGTAGGGGAGCCTTACACTTCCTTCCACTCTTGCCACTTGCCTGGCAAGTTTGACAAAATCTACTATGTGTGCCAATTTGCCTCTGCATTTGGGGCCAGTAAAAGTGGGTGACAAGCCTGTGATTGGTCTTGTCACACCCCAAATGTCCTTCCAAAGGTATATCATGAGCTAGACCCATTAGGAAGGTCCTGTAGCACGTGGGTACCACCAGCACACATGCTGCCCTGGGCTCAGCAAACTTAGGCTCACTATATAGGAGACCATTCTCCCAATAAATCAAATGTGATCCAGACTGCCCACTTGCTGCCTTGTCTACAGCCTGTTGCCGCAGACCAACAAGAGTAGGGTGCTCCATCTGCGCCTTGCAGAACTCCTCCCTGGAGGGACCTCCTTCCTGCTGCCAATGGGTCAGCTCAGACATGTCTCCCATTCGGCCACTTGCTCCCCTGTAGGCTCCAGGGCATCCCCCTCAGGGTCTGCCTCCTCCTGGACCGTGGGAACTTCTGGGGTGGGTTTCCCATGCCCCCTGCCCCTTCTCTTTCTGGCAGGCACCTGGGCCACTGTTTCAGGCTCCAGGTCCTCTTGATTACCCCTACTGGCTGCCATTGACCGAGTGATCACACAGCCCACTCAGGCAGACCCAACATCTTTAAAGGAGCCTGGTGTGCCACCTCCTTCCAAGGGGAATTCCCAAGGTAATTGCCAAGCAGACAGTCAATAGGCATGGACGGACTTACAACGACCATCAAGGAACCGGAGACCTCCCCACCCCTCCCTCAAAGGGAACCTGCACCACCTTACGCAGGTGCTCAGTTGTCTGCAGCAACTACAGGGTGAAGCACATTGGGGATGACCTGCTCTTCAGACACCCATTGACACTCCTGTGTCTCTCAGAGCTTCCACCCTCCTCCATTGATGGTCACCCACTTCAGATATGTTTTGTGTTATCCGGCAGACAGGTTTCCTGGACCATCTCTCTATCTTCTAATGAGATAAGGGTCATCACAGCTGGCTCCCCACCCTAACTAGGAACCAACTCCTCCCCCAGCACTGCACTACACTAACCCCGGTGACGGTGCACCAGTGGGTGCTGGTGGTGCCTTGGGCCACTTGGGATCATTCTGCATGTGATCCTCCTGACCGCATGCATAACACTTGCGGGGACCCCGGTTGTCTGGCCTACCCTTAGGGGGCCATGGCTTCTTAGTACTGGGTGGCTGGGAATCTTTACCCTGGGAACTATTTTGGGGCCCTTTAGAGAACTCCTTTTTGTTACCCTTGTCCCCTCAATCTTCTGCTGGGGACCCTGCCCACCTTTGGCTGGGTTTCCCACATACCCCTTGTGGACCCTGGTACTCTTCTAGTGGTCCGCCTCCTGAGCAAGCTTCCTGGGGTCAGTCAGCTTACTATTCATCAATGCTGGCGCAGCACAGGAACACAAAGACTACTCAAGTGCTCCCAACCAATCAGATTGTGCAACCCCTGGTAATCGGTTACCTTGCTGGCCTTTATCCAACCATCCAGTGCTCTGCAATAAAGATTCACACATTCAACCCACATATTGGATTCAAGTTTCTTGAAAGACCTAAACTTTTTCCGGTACTGCTCTGGTGTGAGCCCATACCAGAGGCATATATTGGGGTAGGTCAGAGCACTCGCCTCCTCCAAAGGGGTCCGGGTGTTCTTCCCATTGGCCTCAGTGTCTCTACAGGCCCCCCAATTCTTCTCGGGGGCCTCATTCATACGCAGTACTGCCTCAAAAGATGCAAACCAAGCCTAAATATCCTCCCCCTGCTTCAAATTCTGTACTAGGTCCTTGGAAATGTAAACCTTACCCCCTTGCACCGGCTGTACGCTGCCACCATTTGCGCTGGGCTCTGCCTGTTTGGCCTTGAGGTCCAGCTCTCTCATGCTTAGTTCATGTGCCAAAAGCAACTTCCTTTCTTCCAAGGCAAGGGTAGATTCCTTGTCTTTTTCCATTTACAATTTCCTCATCTGGAGCTTCAGCAGCTCCAATTCATGACTTCTTACCCTTTGGTTCTCCTCCATTTTCTTTGGAGACAAATTCCTGGAAGAATGATTGCTGCCAGCCATAGAGGCTGCTCTCCCAACAGGAATCTGAAGCCGCCCTCAGGCACACCCCCATCTGCATCATCTGTCTCCCCAGCTTCTCTGTCCTCCCGCCAGGCCCTTAGAGCCTTCTGTAGCTCCTCTTTCCTAGAGTTGCTACTCATGGAACATCCAAAGCTCTTGCAGAACTGCTTGAGTTGATCTACTTATAACTAATTAACATTTCAGTATCAAACTCCAATTCTGCAGCCTCACTTGCTGGTTTACCATTCAGAGACATGGCGCGTGGATCCTTCAAGGGTGAGAAAAAATTGAACCAAAAATAAAACACAGTATGTGGTTGCATAGTGGTCTGCACTAAACAAGTGATGTACACCAATCCCTGTGGGTCAAGTACAAATACAAGTTCAAATCCTCACAGCTGACTTCCAATGTTAGAAATGGGGGTCTCTAGTTGGCAGTGCACTTTATTAGGGACTTACCAGTAAATCAAATATGCCAATCGGGGAGAACCAATTGTAATCATCACAATTTACACAGGGAGCACTTGCACTTTGACGCTGATCTGCAGTGGCAAAGTGCTCAAAGCATCTAAGCCAGCAAAAACGAAATCCAGCACAGCATCAAAAATACAGGAGGTAGAGGCAAAACGTCAGGAGGAAACCACGTCAAAGATGCCAAGTCTAACAGATATGTACCCTGTGCAAGCAGGAACCACAATCCTAGTCCGGTTAAGTCAGTAACTGTTGTATGCACCGCCATTCCTCAGGGCTTGTATGATGAATTCAGATGTCCACCTCCAGGAACCACCAAGTCTGCATGCTATGATAGCAGACTATTGGAGTGGCCAGGCGAGGGAAAGGGTGTTGGGGTAGAAATAGCAGAGAAGGAGAGCTGCAAAAGAATATCAACAATATGATGCTTGCTATCAATACTTTCTATTATGGTGTATATAATGCGTCACATAGCACTGTTACCTTTGTGTGAGCCTGACATGGATTCGGATTGGATGGTTTGGTAGCGTTGCATGAACCTTTAAGAAATAAAGCACATTGTGATATCACCTCTGTGTACTGTGGTTATTTCTTAGACAATCACTAACATCACAAGGTCAAGGTGACCGTATATACTGCTACTGCATTACGTAACATAAACTATCTTGTAGATCTTGTCTGTTAGACTAATCTGTAATCTGATGCCACAGTTTTAATACATAGGCTCATGAAATGGTAGAGTAGTTCTGAATAATCTCTCCTGCTGCATCTTCAACGTACGAAATAAAAAATAAAAAAAACACACTGATTAAACTGTATAAGACTATAAGTTTGAACAGAGTCACAGGAACGCACCGCGCTTACCCCAGAGGCCCGTCCGTTCTCTTGTTTGAAATGTCCAGTATTGCCACTGTTGTTATGCACAAGCCTTGTGTATTAAACGGTCATTTGAGCTCCAGACGAAAGGCCCATGGATTCCTGGAAATCCCCGCCGCAGCTTCTGGTCAGTAGAGAGCAGCCGTCGAAGGATCAACTGTTTCTTGTTTTTGGAGTGGGAGCCGGCAATCAGCTTCTCCCTCGCATCACGATCACCACAGGAGAGCCAACACAGACGCTGCAAGAAGAATAACTAACGCGCAGTGTTGGGCGGGGTCGCTTTTATAGTAATGTTCCTCCCAAGATGGCTGCCGCTCAAGGGATAGTGGGACATGGTCCTTGACTGCTACTGGGGGTTTGGCAACATGGATTGATCCTACAACAATAAAAACAGCTCACAGAAGTCAACATGAAACACAAGGAAGCAAAGTCTGTTATACAGTCTGCTCTGTTCGCTTTTATGCGCATGTAACGCCTCGCTCAAAACATTTGGTATTGGGCAATACATCACAGGATCATCTCCTAGCGGGACACCATCCAGGAGTAAACGATCAGATTGCCGACCTCCTCAGCAGAAAGAGGCAGCAAATTCACGAGTGGGAACTTAATCCCCAAGTTCTTCATCCATACTTCCAACAATGAGGATTTCCACAAATAGACCTATTTGCCACAGTAGACAACTCAAAATGCCCAAACTTTGCATCCAGGTTCCCACACCCTCTATTCAAAGGCAATGCCCTATGAATGAACTGGTCAGGGATATTTTCCTATGCTTTTCCACCTCTCCCACTACTTCCGTTACTGGTTCGGAAGCTCAGGCAAACATCCTGCACACTGATTCTAGTAGCCCCCACATGGGCTTGTCAACCTTGGTACACCACCCTGTTAGAACTGTCAGTGGTTCCACATCAAAAACTACGTCTCACCTCCAGTCTCCTCACTCAGAGCCATGGAGAAATCAGACTTCCAAATCCCAAGTAGGTCAACCTAGCGATTTGGCTTCTGAAGTCATAGAGTTTGGTTATTTAAATGTACAACCACAATGTATGACTATTTTGAAAGAAGCAAGAAAGCCTACTACCAGAGCTTGCCATGCAGCGAAATGGAAAAGATTTTCTGTCTATTGTAATAACAAGATCAATCCTCTAGATGCTTCTGTACAAAACATTATCTGTTACCTGTTGCATTTACAGCAAACTGGTTTGGCTTACACATCTATTCGTTTACTCTTTGCAGTGGTAGCTGCATATTTGCAAAACAGACAACATTTGTCTTTGTTCAACATCCCTGTAATCAAAGCTTTCATGGAATGCTTGAAAAGAGTAATATCACCAAGAGTTCCACTGGCACCAGTGTAGAATCTGAACATTGTCCTCACAAGACTTATGGGTCCACCTTTTGAACCCTTGCATAAATGCCCTCTAAGATACATGTCCTACTTTTTAAATACACTGCACCCTGCCTATGGGCTGTCCAGGGCCTAGCTTAGAATTTACCTATATGTAATAAAAAGGAAGGTTTTGGCCTGACAATTGGGTCAACTTGGCAGTTTAAAACTGCACACATAAGCTCTGCAATGGCAGGCCTGAGACATGTTTAAAGGTCTACTCAAGTGGGTGGCACAATCAGTGCTGCAGCCCCGCTAGTATTGCTTAATTTGCAGGCAGTGGGCACATGTAATGCACTTTACTAGGGTCTTATGGGTGAATTAAATATGCCAGTTGTGGATAGGCCAATGTTACCATGTTGTAAGTATAGAGCACATGCACTTTAACACTGGTTAGCAGTGGTAAAGTGCCCAGATTCTTAAAGCCATCAAAACCGAAGTCAGTAAAAACAGGAGGTCTGAAGGCATAAAGTCAGAGGAAACCACACCAAGGATACCAGGTCTTACAGATGTCCACCCCAGTGGAAAGTGGGGAGAGCTACCCGACCCCTTGGGAGTTCTCTTCATTAAGGCTGAAGAACTTGGAGAGACCATCAGAATTGGTGTGGTCTGTTCCAGGACGGTAATCCACCATAAAGTCCATTCCCTGTAGGGATATGGACCACCTCAACAGACCGAAACTACACATATCCAATAAGTAGAAGTCAAGATATGAATTTTTAAAGAATAAACTGTTTTGTAGTGCTTAGAAACAAATAGCACCAACCGGGGCTATCTGCTCGCTCTTGACCAGGTCAAATCCAAAAGTTCGGGCCAACCGAAATGGATACAGGGACCAGCTTTGGCCCTCTGAACAGTACCTTGGATGCCTCGACGTCTAGGGCGATGCAGGGAGCAAAGGAGGCAATGCATCGTCGTCGTTCTCACAGATGTAGGCAATGCATCGGTTCCGAGCTGCGCACCATTGAGGATGCAACTAGAGTCTAGGGGTCGCAAAAGGCAGGATGGGTGGCGTGGATGGGCAGCCATTCAGCAATCTGGTTTCCTACTCCGATGATTGCCCTGCTGCCCCATGCCAACCGGCCAGTCGTGCCCCCCGCCCCAACCCTTCAGCAACCAATGGTTGACCATTGCGTTAAAAAACCTGTGAAAATTCCAATAGCTTGGCCACCGCTGGCCTCTAAACTTGACCAGTTCGATTTGGCCTTAACCGGTCTACGGGTCTGCTGCCTGGTGTTGTGGCCCCTTGCCCAAAGGCATAGACAAGAATGTAGAGGTATAAACACTCACCAAAATGTATCAGTTTTGGCTTCATTACTAGCAATAAAGTGGAGAACACTGTCTTATAAGGGAGCAGCCCTATAAAGGAATAGGAGTTCCATGAATTGTATAATGATGTGCTATTTACAGCACAAACACTTTCCATATGATTAGTACTGATATATAAAACAGAAGTAATTATTATAAAGACTGATGAAGGGCAGAGGGAATAAGGAAGGGAGAAAATGAAAAAAGGGAGGGAGTCCAGTCCTGCTTTTCTCTTATTTTCTTACAGCTAGATAATTAACCAGTCCTAACCAGGTCAGACCTGCTTTGCTTTTCAATTCCATAGAATTTACAGGTCCTCCATTTCAGTCCTTCTTTGCTTTTCTCTCCATGTGTTTTCTAGTTATTGCTCGTCATATCCAGGCCAGTTCTGCTTATTTATCTCCTCTTTCAGAGTTTACAGTTCCCATCCTGGCCAGTCTCACTTTGTACTTCTCCCCTTCCTGGGGTGGGTGAGTCAACAAATTAACAGGGAGAGCCGAGCAAGAGCCAGTCCAGTGGTCTGGCTGGGCTGAATGAGCCAGTGCACGAGCCGAGTCCTGACCATAGGTGGTATCTAAATCATCCAACAAACATCATGTGAAAATGATTTCCTTTAAAAAAAAAAAAAAAAGAAAATCTCGGACTCTCCAATGCTTAGAGGTTTTGTTTATTTCTGTATTTATTTATGGCTCAGTGCATCCCCAGGAGTCTTTTGATCTGCAATATAATTGGTTGGTTAGTCACCACTCCCAGAATTACTGGTACCCCTGCTATTGGTAACTCTGGGGATGGGAAAATTCTGCACCACTTATTGGGCAACTCATAATAAGTGCCTAATTGCTTTTGTGCGGTTGCAAGCTCAAAAATAGGTGAGGAAGTCCATTTAAACTCTGTACTCTTTTACCATGTGTCAACCTATTTGGCTAGAAGCTATCCTGTTTTATAACTCATTTGGTTAAAAGTATTTTAAAATTGCACCATGTTGCGAAAAGAAGAAAAAAATGGCTGAAGGATACCTCGTTTGTGCCTAACCCCACACCAAGCCTCACCTGAAAGAAATAGGTTGTTTACACAGTGCCATAAGCTGTAATCCATTTTTGCACAAGGATGAGAGAAACACGCACACATGCAATCTCTTGCCGCACACAGAGAAATAAAATTAGATGGAACATTGTATCTGGCACTCATAATTACTAAACACCCTACCCCGGAGAGCCTGGTGCTTCTGTTTTTAACCAACAAGGTGAACCCAATTCATTCCCAGTGACTTTACCCAGATAGGGAATCCAAGAGAATTGAGGCATTTGGAAAACAAATGTTCTGTCTGTGCAGTCTGTTAGTTGGGTCGGTACATGCCTCTGGGATATAGCCAGCGGGATCTTGCTGAAGGTCCCGGAAGACCTTAGGACCTCTCTGGCTCAAACAATTCACGAAGGTCAAAACATGGCCTAATTCGTGATTTGTGGGCTAGACAATACTGATTGCCTGGGAAGGGCAGTTGGCACCAGCGTTACTGCTCCGCCACCATGCGTGGATGCATTCCACAGGATTTTCTGGATATGCACAAGTCTATCATGGATATGCCCGTCACTGGCTCATGTCTTCATTTGTGGAAAAAAATGGATTCTGCCCTGGGGGGCGTTTTAAAGACAGTTGAGCCACGGTGCACTTCTGGGTATCTTGACCCCTACCAAGCAGTTCCCACATAAGTTCAAAAAATTCAGAGGCTACTCTAGGCAGCTGGTGTCTAGAAACCAGTCGCTCCAACCTCTGAAGCAGTCACCACATTTCTTTTGAGGTCGTTGATGTCGTTCTGGCAGGCAACTTAAAGGGCCAACTGGTGCACTATTCTTCCAGTCATCTTCCCCTGCGGCAACAAACACCAAGCCGCTTTAGTTTTCCCCTTTGTACGGCACACCCATCCCATGGGGGGGATTCAGTATTACCTCCAGGGGTGGAGATCCATCACGTCAGACAGATCAATCATACAAATCTTTTAGCATGGCTATCCCCTAGCATTTTTTTGTTCCGTCAGATTTCCACCCTCCCCCCCCCCCCGCATCCAAACGACTTTGAGGACCCTCTACCTTCCTCTCACAGAGGTGAAAGACCTGTCACTACTGGGTTGGGGAGAAGCCATCTGCAGGAAGTGGAGATCATATGGACTCTGGTCTCCAATAGAAGCCTGGCTACGTATCGGTCTTGTGGAGTTATGGGCTATTCGTTTGGCTCTGAAGGCTTTCCTGTCATCCAGCAAGGGGAGGTCGGTGCAGATTCTCATGTACATCACTTCCGTTTAGTATTGCAACAAGCAGCTCGCAGTGGGGTCCTTGGTCCTGTGCCACAAGGCTCTTCAGCTCTCGAGTTGGTTAGAGCATTATGGCATTTCCCTGATTGCAAACCACTTAGCAGGATCCTTGAATGCCACAGCGGACGTGCTAAGCACGTAGCTTCTGGCAGATCATAATTGGTGTCTACATCCTGAGATGGTGCAGGGCATCTTCCAACCTCTGTCTAGATCTCTGCACCACTTTTAAAAAACATAGTGTCAAAGGTTTTTCCTTGTTAGCGTTTCCACGAGAACCCTCACTAGGAGATGCACCTGGCTGGAATGGAACACAGTACTCCTGTATGCCTTCTCGCCCCAAGCCTCTACTTCTCCAAGTTCTGAAAAAGTTCAGGAATGACTTGTTCCAGGTCAGTCCTCCTAGTGGCTCCCAATTAGGCTTGAGGGTGTGGTAACTAGAACTTCTGAGCCTAAGCATCTGTCCTTGGATTTAGCTTCCTCTTAAGGAAGATTTTTTGTTGTTGCTGCAGGAGGGCAGTGTCCAGCAGCTGAACCTTTGCAATCTACACCTCCATGCATGGAGATTGAGCAGTTGAAGGTGACTAAATGTGACATGCTTTGTAAAGTTGTTGATATTATCCTCGCCGCCTGATGCTCTCCTACAAAGTCCATTTTTGCAGGCCGATAAGACAGATTTGTGGCTTTGTGTGATATCCCAAGATTGAGTTTTAACAAGCCAAGCTATCAGATGTCCTTTTGTTCATTTCATCTTTGGCCCACCAAGGCCTTGCAGTGGGCACCATTATAGATTATTTGTTTACCTTTCTACTCTTGCTATACCAACCTTCCTTGTTTAATCACCTGTTGTGATGAAGTGTATAAAAGGTTTGACAAACATTTCCTCCCAAACAATTTGTGATGCCACAGAGAGACCTTAATGTTATCATAACATTTCTCATTTGCATGCTGAAAACTATCTTTCTCACTGCAATTACTTCAGCTCATTGCTTACGTGAGCTTCAGGCACTGTCTTTGCAGCCGCCCTACATCACATTTTTTTCCAGATAAATTTGTGTAGAGACTTCGGGCGGCCTTCTTGCCTAAAGTTGACTGCTTTCTATACTGAGCAATGCATCTCCCTGCCTGCTGTTCCCCCCCACACCCCCCCCACTCTCATTCCTCGAAAGAGAAGAGGCTCCATTTTGTTGAACCTCAAAAAGGGTTTGAGCTTATACATTGATCATTGAGCACCATGTGGACAATAAGCTTTTTATGGGGTTCTCCGGAGCAAAGAATGGGAAGGTTGTGCCCAAGAGGTCCCTGTTAAGGTGGATTGTTCTCTGCATCAACATCTGTAACACGCTGGCCAAGGAGCAGTCTACAGAAGCTCTGAGCCCATTCTACCTGGGCCAAAGCTGCTACCTGTACATTGGCACACAGACTGCGTACCCTTGATATTTGGCAGTCTGCTAAGTGGGCATCAGTGCACACATTCATGATGCATTACTTCCTTGAAAACCGAATCCGGCGGGTAGGGGATTTCACCTCTTTGTCCTGCAAGACTTTTTGGTCTGTGCCCACTCCACAGACCCTCCACCTGTGGAGTTACTGCTTTGCTATTTATTCTAAGGTGAGGAATCTGCGGATAAAAGTATGCATCAGAAGAACAAGTTACTTACCTTTTGTAACTCTTTCTGGTGGATACTCTGTGCTGGAAGTATTCTGCAGTTTGTTAGCGTAGCCACCAGAAATGGAGTTATTAAAGGTTAGTATCCATCCTTCTCAACTCATGTGTTCTCTCTTCTTTGAGTTTCTTGGTTCATATTAGTCTGCCTGGTTCACGGGTGTTGGTACTTGGTCACCTGCTACCTTCTGTTGGAGATATGCTTTCAGTGACTTGAATTAGATTATGGCCACCTAACCAGTCCTTGAGATAGTGGGCCAGATTGAGATTGATAGTTTTGCCTCACCTGCACAGATGTTGTCATATTCTCTTTCATAATTTCTGCATATCGGCTGTTTGAAGCCTCAAAGCCAGACTTTCCTGATCGCCTGGCAGACCTCAGCACCAACAAAGATGAGACTGGTGTTTCTGGATTCATCTGCTGACTCCAACCCAGCTTGAGGTCTTCAGCTAGCGGTAATGTGTCTTTTCAGGATGATTCTGACACCCCACTGGGCCATTCACCAAGAGGGAGACTGCTCCTGTTGGCTTGCGACTCAATGTGTCTCCATTGCCACGTCTCCATGGGCTATTGCCCTGGCAGTGGATCAATGTCTCCCATCTGCCGTCAAGTGTCTAGAATCACTATTTTTAATCCACATGTGCTGTACTGTATCTACAAATGTAACCCCCCACAAACATCACCAGGAAGGGGAGTGAAAAAGTGGGAACAAAGAAGGCAGTGCCTCACGGGAGTAACACCATGGGAGTTTACAGACTGATACTCGCCTGTATCCTCAGGCTCTCATCATTAGCAACTGCCAACTTTTACAAAAAAATAAAGAGTGAGGAGAAAAGAAAAAGTGCAAAAACTGTGTATGTTCGTGCACAATGCGTGAACCCTATATAGGAAACCGGGGTCTAGCATTAGAACAACCGGTATACCCAAGTCTAAAACCGAGCTAGACAACCACTAGCTGAACTACTTTATTTCTTTGCTGTGTGTCTGCTCCATTAAAACCAACATGTTTCATTGCCCATAGAAATTTGCGGCAACTTCATCAGGGTAGGGTCAGCGTCCTCACTGCACCACTTTCCTCTGTTTGTCAAACCTACAGAGAACAGAGAACGTACAACACATTTCAACAACACATATATCAGCACAGGCATCGAACTAAAAACAAGAGAGAGACTCCTGCATCTTCGAAGATCGGCAACCCATTGGTAAATATATCAGATGGTTTGTCGACATTCCCCACTAGTAGCACCAAAAATACACGTTTTGGTTTTTAGTGTGCTACATGTGTTGCAGGAGTCTCTCTCTTGTTTTTAGTTCGATGCCTGTGCTGATATGTGTTGTTGAAATGTGTTGTACGTTCTCTGTTCTCTGTAGGTTTGACAAACAGAGGAAAGTGGTGCAGTGAGGACGCTGACCTACCCTGATGAGTTGCCGCAAATTTCTATGGGCAATGAAACATGTTGGTTTTAATGGAGCAGACACACAGCAAAGAAATAAAGTAGTTCAGCTAGTGGTTGTCTAGCTCGGTTTTAGACTTAGGTATACCGGTTGTTCTAATGCTAGACCCCGGTTTCCTATATAGGGTTCACGCATTGTGCACGAACATACACAGTTTTTGCACTTTTCTTTTCTCCTCACTCTTTATTTTTTTGTAAAAGTTGGCAGTTGCTAATGATGAGAACCTGAGGATACAGGCGAGTATCAGTCTGTAAACTCCCATGGTGTTACTCCGTGAGGCACTGCCTTCTTTGTTCCCACTTTTCACTCCCCTTCCTGGTGATGTTTGTGGGGGTTACATTTGTAGATACAGTACAGCACATGTGGATTAAAAATAGTGATTCTAGACACTTGACGGCGGATGGGAGACATTGATCCACTGCTGCGGCACACAATATTTTGTGCCTGAGAAAATATATGTGGACGTCTATAGGAGTCCAGACAACTGACAGAGCAGGTCTTTGATTGTATTGAAGTCTGTGAGTGGGGGGCGACCTGTTCTGTTTTCTCCCCCTTGGCTCCTAGTTGTGATTACTATTGCCCTGGCACCTAGATCAGAAGTCTAAACCAGCTAGATTCCATCCACTGTTCTTTTAGATCCTTGTTCAGCACCGATAACACCACCCACTGAGTCGACCTCTGTGCCAAAGATGCTGAAGAAATGTTCTGTGTTGTAAAAGTACTTTAAGGCCAATTTCAACAACCTCCCCTGTTGTGAACACCTCCACAGGGCTCAGATGTTTGCTTGTTTTGAAGAAAGGTTTTGGTTCAGATTTAGTAGACTTGGCTGTGGATGAAGTCTAGGCAGTTTGGAGGGTTGCGACTCCGATGCAAGTCACTTCTTATAGTCTGGCAATACTGATGCTGTGCAGAATCTTGACTTGCAAAATGCCTGTGGCTCGGATATTTCACCAGAAGGGGACATCCAATACCACTCCCTTCCTGTTCCGCAAGAGTTGTTTTCCTTTTGCAACAATCAGGGTTTGGCCCTGCCCTCCACGGAAGTCATATCAAATATTCTCGCAGCACTTTTGAACCCTAGCTTCAGTTTTACTGAGGCAATGAGGCCCCACTGTATCCCATCATGGCTGTGACCCATGCGTGGGTCCCGTGCTCACTGTGCCACTTGATTCAAGCTAGTCTGGCTGATATGGGGTGATACCCTGAAACCGGTCCCAGGATGCGTGTTTCCAGTCCAGGGAGGGCCTGGCCTGGCAGTTCAGGCTGGACTGCTCCTATGGGGAGCAGGGTCAAGACTGATTTGATATGGCTGGGTCCAAACTGGGGTGGCATAGTGCGCAAAAGAACAATGGCTTTAACCCAGATCAGTGACTGAGGGTGAATGTTTGATATGTAGAGCATTCCGTCCAACGTCTTTTTGTGTTGCTATATATTTGGATGATGGCCTGACTAATTGAGCCTCCTTTAGGCGCCTCTTTAATCAGCTTACTGGTAAGTTATTTTTTCTTGCTTCCCCTTGCCATTTGTCCTGCATATTATTACACTGCATTCCAAATGCTTTTTACTGATGTAGAGGTTGAGAGATTCTGCCTTTCCTGAATTTTGCAGCAAATATCTTGTTGTTAAAGCAGTTGTATTCTTTTGGTTGAATTAGAACGTGCGCTTTACCTTTGCCTTCCTAAATATCTACTGAATAGACTCCTAGTCATTCAGCATGTTGGAATACAGAGCATGTGTCTAATCGACTGGCCACTTTGCCTTGGCTCACAGTTGCAGAGAGCCCTAATTAAAACTCCATGCCTAGTAGCATCGTCTCATAAATTTGAAGGGCCCTTATCTAGAGGGAATATTTAAACCCCTACACTCCTATGTCATCTTTGCTTCTCTTCACTGTCTTAAAAATGATTTTTCCTGCCCAAACGACCCAAATAGACAGACTACCTTTTTCCTGGAACAAGCTTCCTTTAGAGCTTCATTTCATTAAAAAATTATGTAATCTTCAAGAAAAACCTTAAAACGCATATGAACACTCTTTAGATATATCCTGTGTTTAGTTAGAATAAAGTGTCGGATCACCTTTTAGAATAAAGTGTCGGATCACCTTTGTTGGATGCTATGCCCTATACAGATGGACAAGTCTTCAGTGTGATCTCTCTCTCTGCTCACTCGACCAGGACTTGAAGCCTTGCAGCAGTTTCTTAATAATGGAGATTTGCTTGGTAGTCCTGTTTGGCGCTCCTCGTGCTTTTTGAACACATCAACACTAGCATTCCTTTCTCAAAGTGTATGTGTTGTATGAAGTCTGTTCTCTTTTAGCTTTCCTCAAAGTTATGCTGCCACTACATCCCTATAGCTTTAACTTAATGAAATGATCCCACTTTATAGGAGTTAGAGATCAGAACACTTTACTCCCTGCTACTGTTGGTCATTAGAGGCTCTCATTACATATACTTACCTTTATTCATAGCTTTGCATTCGGCCAGGGATGAAAATGTCTATAATTGTGTATGTAGTTCTCTGGGAATATGTGCGAAAAACCATGTTTGCTTGACATCACTCCATGACTGAAAATACACTGTGCTCCATTGTTTCTGCAAGATATTTGGATTCTTAATAGTTGGTAAAATGAGGGACCCTTGGGACAAGGAGTACAGAAATATGCAGCCGCAGTCGCAGCATCTTCGTTCATAAGTCCTATGCATATGCAAGTATTTAAGATCTGTTTAGCTGATTTATTGTGCTGCCACTTTCAGCGTATTTGTGATCAGACCTGTCAAGGGTTTTAATTGAGTGGTATTGTTGCACTAGATCTTCCTGTGCATTGGCATCCATTCCATAAAGGTGTACACTAATGTCTTATCTCTTGACTTTGCCTTTCAATTCTCATTTTCATCCTACTTTTATAAATATCCTCCTGCACTGACTCACTGATTTATTTGGGCCGACATTTTATATCCATGTACCACATCTAAACTGTAATCAGAATCATGGAGGGAATACAGTGCTGTTTCTTTTACAAAATCCATTCACTCATCCAGAACACTAGAGCTACACACGTCCTGCAATCCTTGCCTTACTTTTTCTGTTACTTGTGGTTTGGTAGGGGCTCCAGTTTGTTTGCCCTTTTTAACACTGTGCTGAGAGGGTTTGTGGTTTAGGGAATGATAGATTATTTGCGTTGACTATATTTGCACTAGTTTGGTTCAGTGAACCTGAATGTGTCAATGAACAGGGTAATTACAAGGCAAGACGTTGTCTATGCTTACATTTAAAAAGAAAAATACAGAGAAGTATTATCAGTCATAGTATTTATTATTCCTTGTTTCTCTATAATCTTATAGCCATTCTATGTATTTTTTTTATTGTCGCCATATAATTAATGTAAGAAAAGTGCATGAGATTTTTAGCTCATCTTGTACAGTGTCTGTGTCCTCATATTACATTAATTAAATAGAAATGTTTCACATGTTTTGCATTTATTTTTAAGTATGTGAAAAGTTGGAGGTATTGGATTGATGGTACAGTTCATCTGTTCCAGAATATTTAACCGCATTTTCTTTCTTTTTCTGGTAGAGATTTTTCAGGTTTTGAGAGAGAAATGTAAGCGAATTCATAAGGCTTTACAAGGGTAAGTGTGTTCATAATATTTGTGAATCATCTTAACTTCATTAAAACATAATGACCGTGTCTGACCCATTTCACAGTATTTTGTGTGATTTGAGTGCTATTTTAGGTGATAAAACCCAGCACTAAACTGGTGCACTAGATTTATATGCCCTTTAGCCAGAGTTCTCAATTTACAGAGTGTGCTTAACGGAGGCCTACTGTGTTGTAATTGATCTGGTTTTTCATTATACTTTACTGGTAAAAGAAATAGTCCGTATTTATGCTAGTATTTCAGTCCCAGTGAGCAAAAACAGCTATGTTTTCCCACTTCTGGATCTTTGAAGAACAGTTCTAAGCTTCATAGATCGCTATGCTGGCTATTTTTTATATGTATATATTTCCACCCTCCGGTTCTACCTTGGGAGACTTTGTAACGGCATAGACACTGTCTGAATTAGAAAGGACATTGGTGGCTTTGACTGGCCTCAACACACAGAGAGAAAATGTATTAAAACATAGTTTAGTTTTATTAATTGCTTAGTCACTTAAAATCTTTGCATCAAACGACAGTTATAAAACACATAATATATTTGGTTACTTAAAATCGACTAAGACTAGGTGCTGAAACGTATTTAAAATGTAAAGTTACAATATATATTTTTTTTAATCCATAGTCAAAGGCTATGTGCGAAAGATGTTTGAAGTGCCAAGTTTACAACTTAAAACATAAAGCATAAAATATATTTAAAGCGCCAACTTGCAACCTAAAACGTTTTTTAAAAATCCATAGTCAAAGGCTGTGTGCAACAAATAAGTTTGATTGGCATATTATATGGTAGGTAAAACTTTAAAAAATAAAATTTTAAAAACATGGTCCACATCTCTCATTGCTTCCTCGGGAAGACCAGTATTTCCTAATAAATAAAATGTGATAGGGTGCAACTGCTGAAAGTGCACCTGTGATGTATTAAATAGTTTTTGTTCAGGGTTTTGGGAAGGGTGGGTCAATTGTAGTCCTTCGATTTGTGTTTGTCTCAGCATGCCTGAGAGGATATGCTACGGTGCAGTCTTTCTTCCACCTTCAGCAGAAATTTGACAAAACGGCAGTTCAGCTGGGTTTCCCCAAATCAAAACAGGCCAGCACTGCCTGCCTTCTCAAGTGTATTCCCCTTTGATTGAAAGCTCTTATCAGTAGCTGACTCCTTTCACCTTGTACTGTTTTGCAAGTGCCGACTAGGTGGAGGAGATCTTCCTTCCCAACCCTGCTTAGGCAACAAGTGACAGGGAGGCTGCCCCGTTGCCAGGGTGGAAGATGATCTCTTGTGGGTAGTAAGCCCAGCTGGTATCTTAAAACTGCAACTTGACAGTGGCTGGGTATCTGGTGGTAAAATAATTTTGAGGGGCAAGGTTTTCATAGCTGTTTAACGTCATCCATCTATGCACTCTCTTTGGTAGCAAGGCCTTATCTTTGATGACAGAGCAGATCTTTAGGGCCTTCCAGGCCATCTACTTGAATACCTGATTGCTCATCGGAGTGTCCTAAAGTTGTATAGGCCCTGTGAGTTCAAGTTATTCTTGTAGGTAGACCCTTGCTGGCGACGAGTCGAGATACTGTAGCTCCTTCCAGAGCATGTGGTTCAGTGTGTTGGGTTCTGCTTTCCAGATCTTGTTCCAGCATGTTGTATATGCTCCACGCCTGGCTAGCGACTGTTTAAGCGTCCCGAATTCCAGCCAGATCTGTGCCGGTAAAGTAAAGTGTGGCAATGAAAAGATCATTCTCTATAAGACAGATCACTGTGTTGTCTAAGATGCTAATGTCGTGGTCCCCTAAGCGATTCACTCCCGTATGTAATTGTTTGCAGGAGGTTTGCTCGTATTATTTGAAGTAGGGGCTAGTTTTTTCTTTCGATCTTTAAGAGTTCTAGCCAGCGCTAACCCTTTCTTTTGTGTCGCCTCCTTCTGGGCTGTAAAGGAGCCTTTCTTATCAATGATGACCCCTACGTATTTGTACTCATCTGTACTTTCAATCCGGGTCCCACCCCAAAACAATGACTGTGTTTGTGTTTTCCTGTTAAATACCATGGTTTTAGTTTTGCCAAAGTTGATGGTCAGATCGTTGGCCAGGGAGTAGGCCTTAACGGCCCACTCATAATTAGGGACTGAATGCTTAGCCAGGCTTCTTAATTTGGGGAAAAAAATGAATAACTCTTTAATAGCACTTTGAAATATAATTTAAAAAAGGAAAACAAATAGTAAGAAATGGCACAATGCTTTGCCTCCGATCCTAGCTTTGGGCGAACATAATGGGTCTTATGATCTAATTTGCAGTCTCCATGCATTGAATGTATGGCTGTGTCCTTTATCATCCTGTCTGAGCCAAATCTAAAGATATTAGACGTGATTTTAATGATCTTAGCTTTGAACTAGTTTTGTCAGTTTTTAAGTTGGTCGATACCGGGGGTATTGCAAATGACCCACATGTGCACACAATATTTTTGTTTCAGGGAGTTGAGAAGATCATCAGATATTCTGAAAGTAACAATTCTGGGATTTCGCTTTTCCATTCTGCATTATTTTGCCAGTTGCATATTCACAGTATCTTGTATATTTTTTTCAGCGTAATTGACTTTCAAACGCCTGATTCTAGGGTGGAGATTGAGGAGTTGCGTTTTTATGCTATCAGTACTGGGATGAGTTTTTTCATTAGCTGTGCATTCATTAGTAAGATTGCATACGTATGTGTGTACATAGCTTACCAAAATGTAATTAACCTATCAACACTTAAGATTCTGAGCTGCTTTGTAAAGTTCTTATCCAATGCCATGTAGGACATTAAATAATTGCAGTGCCACCAGAGTACCTTTACTCGTTTACTTGAAATTAAATAACGATCCAGCAAAGGGCTTATTTATTCTATGTGATGCATTAGTATCGGGTGGTGTTTCAAACCTAATTAACAATTTACAGCACTTAGATTTAGCTACTGTATTTTTATTTATGCCACCAAATGACATCAGTAGTTTGAACCTCATTGTTTGTGTGTTTGGGGTCGGTAATGCAAGCTATAAGGCAGCTCCGAATTTTCTCCCAATTGCAATAGAAATTTGCAGAAGTAATTTCTTTGACTACCAGTATTGGTTCAGAGTTCTTTGGTTTCTGATTCAGTTCCATAGAGCCTGTTTTTAGGTCGAGTCTGGGCAGCACATGCGCTGCTCTGCGGCATGCTGTATTGGAGTATGGAATAGAAGCCCCGCCCACTCTCCGCCTATATTTGTCGTTGGCTTGTCATTGTCCTTAGTAAATGCTGGCTTCTGATTCGTTAATAGGCTTGGTAGTCCCTCCTTAGTACCGCCTTGTCTTCATTTGTAACCTCCCATGAGGACTGGCCCTTTACTTCGGTCGTTACACGGTACGTCTTTTTTACTGTGTAAGCACCATTTTCTTTAATGAGTTTCTCCTACTGCAGGCACCACATGCTTTCCTGCAACATTCAGCGCGCAATGCGTGCTTTCACTTTCCGAACAGCCCGGGACAGTGACGGTGGCTTCTTTGAATATGTCTCGCATTCACAAGAGTTTGAGCTATTGGCATTGTAAATGACAATGCCTTTTATTTGTGTTAATTAGCAAAACAGATAAATAAAAGGCATTGTCATTTACAATGCCAACAGCTTAAACTCTCACAAATGCGACACCTATTGCATTGTAAATGCTTGTCATACATGGCTTTTGGGGCACGCTGGTGGTGCACATTCTGATGTTCGTTTCTCACATGGCTGGCTTTCATACGCAGATACTGGTGCACGCTAGTGTCTCAGGCTGCACAGCACACATTCTGGCACTAGTTCACTTACTGTCTTTGTTCGTACAGGGATCCTGGTGCACACTGGTGGCTCACAGTACACATACTAGTGCTTGCTTCCAACATGACAGGTTTTTGTACAGGGATTCTGGTACACGCTCATGTCGCACGCTGCACAGCACACACTAATGCTGGTTTTCCGCAGGGCAGGTTTTCCTACACAAATCCTGGTGCATGCTTGTGACGCACGCTGCACAGCGCATTCTAATGTTGCTTTTCCACATGTCTGGTTTTCATGCACAAATTCTGGTGCACGCTCATGTCTCACGCTGCACAGTAGACTCTAATGCTGGTTTTCCACAGGGGTATTTTTCATGCACTTATCCTGGTACACGCTCGTGTCTCGTGCGGCACTGCACACATTTTGACCCTGGTTTTCATACACGGATCCTGGTGCACGCTCGCGTCTCACGCTTCACAGTACATTCTAATGCTGGTTTCCCACACGGCTGGCTTTAGCGCACGGATCCTGGTGCACGCTCGTGTCTCATGTTGCACAGCACACACTAATGCTGGTTTTCCACAGGTCTGGTTTTAATGCACGGGTCCTGGTGAACGCTTGTGTCTCGCGCTACACAGCACTCTCTAATGCTGGTTTACCACACAGCTGGTTTTCGCACGCGGATCCTGATGCACGCTCATGCCTCACGCTGCTCGGCACACACTGATAGTTTTCATACACGGACCCTGGTGCGCGCTCGTGTCTCAGGCTTCACAGCACAATCTAATGCTGGTTTTCAAATGAGTTTCTCCTACTGCTGGCAGGACATGCTTTCCTGCAACATTCAGCGCGTCATGCGTGCTTTCACTTTCCAAGCAGCTCGGTACAATGGCGGCCGTTTCTTTGAATACGTCTCGTATTTACAAGAGTTTGAGCTATTGGCATTGTAAATGACAATGCCTTTTATTTATGTGTTAATTAGCAAAACAGATAAATAAAAGGCATTGTCATTTACAATGCCAATAGCTTGAGCTCTCGCAAATGCGCGACCTATTGCATTGCAAATGCTTGTTATGGAATGTTTCATGGACTCTGCAGGATTAAAAATTTTCCCGGAGCCGGTTGAGCTCTTGATGTGCAGGAAGTCAATTGGGCTTCAGTAAATGCACGTCTATTGCTGTGCATTTATAAACAGTCCGCTCTCTCCAGTGTAACGTATAAATGCATGTGAAGTACATTTCAGGTGTTGCATGCTATAGCCACCCGATTTCACATCACTGTGAAGTTGATGGTCTCTCTCTCTCGGTCTCTCTCTTTCTGTATGCGGGTCTTGTCTTTCCTGTGTTCTGATAATCCGCCAGTGAAGATGGGACATTGCTCAAAACTTTGTTGGGCAAGATATAAATTTGCTGTATTCAGAGCATCCTCCTAGCTCGGCGTTGTTTTAGGGATTTCTGTGGATGTTCAATTAATCCCGGATTAGGCGGTGAGATTAACTGTGCATGCCAGTACTGCCTAGTAATATTCATGCATTGTAGTAGATCTGTTTGCTGTACTTGGAATCCTTTCGGTGCCAAAAAACCTTTTAGTCAAATGTGTTTGTGAATCCCTACATGGAACATGGCTATTATTGATAGGACTTGCATTTTTGGGGAGTTGACATATTAACAAGAACTGGCGTTGAAGGAATCTAAACTTTTTTTTCATATGCTCCAGTCTGATAAAATGATCCAATATTTAGAAAAGAAGTATATACTGGCATACTGTCCGTCAATGTGTGAGATGATGTCAAGTCATAGAATGTACTCTGTGTTAACACACAGCGTGCTAGACTAATAACGGAGCGTAGCCGGCAAACTAAAAGCATCTCTTTATCTGAAAAATACAGTAAAAGAAAAGGCAAATCCACTACCCGCTGGGCAAAGTACATTATAAATGAGATTGAAGTTAGGCAAATTAAAATACAGCAGAACGCACATTTCATGCACATATGCAGATGCATATTCCAACTAACCGGAAGAATGTTAAACAGAATATTTTCTTTTTTTTTTTTAAGCAAATATAGACGTTTTTGCTTGTTTTATGGCCCCGATATTCTGTGGATTGCTAAAACGGTATCGTCATAGCAAATATCGTTTTCTTTTATAAAGTTCATTTACACACAGACACACAACATGGGCGCAAAGAGCATGTAACCGTTTTCACAAAGTCCAGCAGACATATAAATGCGCATAAACCAAATTGTCATACATAATCTTGTGCAGCAGGTGCACTTATTAATATGAGCCTGGAAAGAACACCATAGGGGATCACTTGGTGATGATGCGCATGAAACATGCACTGAGTGATGTGCATTGATGGGGTACTGTATAATGTACAGTTAACGAAAATCAAATACGTCTATATGTGGGGCACTTGGTCATTCGTGATTGTGATGAGAATTTTTAGCCTATACTGAAAATTATATAATCAAAAGTACAAGTCCAAAATTGAAAGCTCTTTTGGCTAAAAGTACCTTGAAGTGCGAAACACTGCACGGGCTACCTGGCAACTATACATACAAAATGGATGGGTATTTTTTTTTTTTTTTTAAATCAGCCATTTACCCTTATGATGTCAAGTGCTCAACTTTTCAGTGACCTACATTCATGGCAAAACATATCTAAAGTAGTAATTTCACGCATTTTCATTTACTCTATCCCCATAGTATTACATTATCATTTCAAAATGTGATCTGGAAAGGTGAAATGAGGAATTCAGTAATCGTATTGTAATTATGCATTTTCCACCAATGCCCCTACAACCATGAGCACTTTATGTAGTTTATTTCACCAAAGACAATCTACTTTTCCTTGCAAAGCAATTGGTTTCGTGTAGTGAATCTTAATAGGGTTAGAGGACTCGAGCAGTAGAGTTCCTTGTAATGTAAGGCCCTTGACATGCACGTAGATGGCATTTGATAATGAATGTTTCCTTCAAAATGGTTGCTATTGGGTCATTCATTTTTTCCTACTAGCACCAAATCAATGTAAGCTTCAGATTCTTCATGAGCAATTGGATGCAGAAAACATCTGTTCCTGAAACATGGCATTGGCAGCTCAACCACTCAAAAAGCAGCCAAAGCTAGTCATCATTATCTATATTTTGTCAGACAAAAATACAAATCTTCTTTTCGTCAGTCAATTCTGCTTCAGCAAAAAAAGAATTTTTTGACAAACATCTCGCACCAAACACACAGTTTTCTTGAAAAATGTGCCTGCCATTGAAGATGTGACGTCCCAAGGCAATACGGGACTAGGTGACGAAACTTTACGTCAGTGAGCACAAGAAGAGGATGTGGTTGAAGCATAAGTTTCACTCCAACTCATGGTCGGGGTCTCGAAGCCCTGCCTGTGAAAATCTACTTCCTGGTCGACGTCTTGTGGTAAGTCCAAGTCAGTGTGTAGACATAAGCGCAGGAAAACCATGACGCCTTCCAACTTCCCCTGCAACTAAACCAATGTCACAGTTGGTCCCAGGGTGCCCTGATTTTCCCCAGCTGTCTTCAGCCCTACATCAGATAGCTGCCTTTTAGTAGGCCATGCTACAGATGTCTGGTGCGGTTCTGGCTCACTCTGGCTTGCAGAAAGGTGCCACACAGATGTGCAGGGGTCTCTAGATGGAATTCCACCAGCGGGTCTGCCCCCACTGGGTTTGGTTACTAAGCCCGTGCTGACTCCAGCTCTGATTTTACTCCAGTGCCAAGGTCTATGCTGGTGCTGGTTCCTTCCATGAGTGCACAGATATAAGGCAACCAGAATGTAGACCTTAATTGGTATTTCTACAAACGTAATGATTATCAGCAAGAACCAAGGACAACAATAGATTTATCAGAAAATGAAAAATTAACATTTATTAAATATTAGAACAATGAAGAGAATATTTTAAAGAATCATTCATTCACTTTCATATCTATCATTCAGACTTACAACCATACTGGGCACAGATTAAAAAGTTTTTAGAATAATAGCACATTATAATCCGTCAATTGATCAGCACAACATATGTGAAGCAATGTCAGAAGAGTGGCACAAATTCGAATGACTGGTGAAATTCTCTACGCGCGTTTCGGCACAACCAATGTGCCTTCGTCAGGAAGAAGGCCACAATAAAAACAATTGATGAATTCTGGATATAGGTAAAGAACCTGTAGCGATGAACAATGAAGAAGAAGCAGAACGATATTGGAATGATGGTCTTAAGAATATATGACGATGAAACACCAACAATTGCAATGGAATATAGACGGGAGTATCTTCATTTAAATTTCGAATCTGATGTACTGTGGATCCAATAGGTAGATGTTGCCTGAACCATCAGACAAGATTAATGATGTATGCGGAATACTAGGTGTCCCATTCTATTCTTTCTTCACTAGGGAACTGTATGATAATCTTAAATATGTTATAATGTAAGAGAAGGGACTGAGTCCAATGCTATTGGCTGGTATCACAGGTAGTCAAGGATGAGATGAGAGCCTCAGGTTGTGGGGATCCTCTTATCTGCACGTCTGCTAGACATAACATATTTAAGATTATCATACAGTTCCCTAGTGAAGAAAGAATAGAATGGGACACCTAGTATTCCGCATACATCATTAATCTTGTCTGATGGTTCAGGCAACATCTACCTATTGGATCCACAGTACATCAGATTCGAAATTTAAATGAAGATACTCCCGTCTATATTCCATTGCAATTGTTGGTGTTTCATCGTCATATATTCTTAAGACCATCATTCCAATATCGTTCTGCTTCTTCTTCATTGTTCATCGCTACAGGTTCTTTACCTATATCCAGAATTCATCAATTGTTTTTATTGTGGCCTTCTTCCTGACGAAGGCACCTTGGTTGTGCCGAAACGCGCATAGAGAATTTCACCAGTCATTCGAATTTGTGCAACTCTTCTGACATTGCTTCACATATGTTGTGCTGATCAATTGACGGATTATAATGTGTTATTATTCTAAAAACGTTTTTAATCTGTGCCCAGTATGGTTGTAAGTCTGAATGATAGATATGAAAGTGAATGAATGATTCTTTAAAATATTCTCTTAATTGTTCTAATATTTAATAAATGTTAATTTTTCATTTTCTGATAAATCTATTGTTGTCCTTGGTTCTTGCTGATAATCATTACGTATGTAGAAATACCAATTAAGGTCTACATTCTGGTTGCCTTATATCTGTGCACTCATTGACTTTATCCATACTTTAAGGAACCTCATTGGAACTGTAGGGGGCCTCTTCTTTACATTTGCTGGTTCCTTCCATGCCACATCTGAGACAGTGCCAGTCAACAATCCGATCCCTATCTGACCCCAAACCGACATGGGCTGATCAAGGCCTATTTCATGCTATGAAATCACAGAAGCAAAACCGGTCGTTATACAGCTGGATTGCAATCAACTTCCTCTGCCCCGGTGCCTGTATCAGGAATAAATTAAGGTATTTTTGATTCTGATTCAGACCTGGTGGATGAAGCACTGTATATTCCTAAAGACGACAATGAGCAAAGGGACAAGTACCTCCCCCCTCAGCAGACTAGCACTTTATTTGTAGTTGCCTTCTGTAGTGATTAAGACAAATGTATTGAGTGAGATTCTTGAACCAGAGCCTTTTTCATCAGAGCTGTTATTGCCAGTTAATGGAGCCCTTCAAGATGCCCGTCTGGTTATGTGGTCTAAGCCATGCTCGTGCCGACTTGTCTCTTGGCGGCATTGGTCGACCAACATTGATCCAGACCTCTTGACTAGGTACCAAACACTGGAGAATTCGATTTTTCAAGCTTCAACAAGTGAGCTTAATACAGATTTCTTTATGACCAACCATCCGGATAGGAACACGAATAAAAATGTTTTCTGAAAGAGAATATCTTATTCTGGCAGTCTAGCGATCAGATCCACAAATGCAGTTTGCTTTCGTGGGAGATACAACCACTATGGGACATGTCCCATGAAATCTTGCCTGCCATCCCAGAGGGCCTCAAAAGCCCACAAACTGCATGATTACGACACAGCTACTTATGTACTCACAGCATGTCTGGACACTGCAGACTGCATAGGGAGAGCTATTCATACCTATGCTCTGAAGGCACCCTAGGATGCTGTCATCCAGGTTTTCTGGTGACTTGCAAGCATCCTTAACTGATATGCCTTTCAGTGGCTCCAGCCTTTTCAGAGAAAAAACTGATTCTGCAATGTAATTATTCAAGGATCGTCACAGCACAGCTGTGGGGCTGTTGATGCCAGCTAAGAAATTTTCCCATCAATACAGAACATTTAGAGGTTACTCCAGGGGTCTAGTTTACAGGCAATACCAGCTCTTCCTGCCTGTTCTGCAATAACTAGTCCAGTCCTTTCAAGTAAAAGACGTGGCACTGGCAAAAGCTGTTAAAACCAGCGGGATCATCAATCCTCCAGTCCTTCTTCCCATGCTGCAGTGACTTCCCTGTCATGCTCCTCCTGGCCAGTAGGTGGCAGGATTCGACATTTTCTCTCTGGTTGCAGATCATTGCATCTGACTGGTGGATCTTGCAAAATCTTCAGAGGCTACACCCTGCCATTTCTTTCCTTACCACCCTATCTTCGACCCACACCCGAGCGTCTTTCCGAGGATCACACCATCCTGATATACGAAGTCCACTTTCTGTTGTCCAAGGGTGCCATCAAGCAGGTACTGGACTTGGACAAAGATGAGCCAAGGTACTGCTCTCGTTACTCTCATGCCTTTCGGAGGAAGGACAAGTTCAAAATGCTCACTTTGGTCCAGATACTACTAGCGCTTGACTGAGGAGACTGGATTACATCCTTTGGACTTGCAGTACCCTTCCTGCAGTCCAGCAGGCATTACCTGCATGTCAAGGTGGGCCAGGAACACTTCCAATTTACCATGCTCCCCTTCAGCCTTACCTCTTCCCCTCTGGTGTTCACAAACATGGTGTCTGTGGTCGTTGCCCTTCTTCAAAGGTCGGTGATACACATTATATTACCTAGATGAAAGGCTGCTAAAGGGGGGCACAGCACACTTTGACATAGACCTACTCGTAGGGTGACCAACCGTCCGTAAATTTCACGGACCGTCCGTGATTTGGATCTCACATCCGTTGTCTGTGATGATCCTTTTTACGGGCGCCTTTTGTCCATAATTTTGGGCATTGCAGGGAGTAGCACTGTTTCCCTGCGAGAAGCCTCATCTCCCTGATGGGGCTGCCTCGCACTCCTCCTCTGAGCACAAGAGCAGCCCCACCCGCCCATTGTCAGTCATTCTGTATGCCGGCTGATTGTCACATACAGAATGACAATGGGCCTGTCTGGGCTGTTAAAGCATGTGGTGGGCCTCCTGCAGCCTCGGTTTAGGGCAGGGCATTCTGTTTTAACAGTACATAAAGAAAAATGTTGCACCTCACCAGATGGAAGAAATGTACAGAATCCAGTTCATGAAAGAAGCTAGCAAAAGAAGTTAAAAAGAAGGGGTTACAATTCTTTCACAGTCTCTTCATTTTAGAACTGAAGCATTTTCATTATTATATACAACGAAGCCATAGTTGCTGCTTTTTTTTATTTTTTTCAACTAACCATTGACAAAGCCATTAGTCCTGGCTCGTTGTAGATGTAATGTATTATATATCTGGATGCAATAACAGAAGTAGCAGAATACCAGTCGGGCAGCACACTATGCTAATGCATAGATTTTTAGCTTATGTGTTTTAAGCCACGCCCTTAATGACATCGGGTACGCCATTTGGAGAGATCCCCCCCCAAGTTTTTTCAACCCACCTAAAGACCTGGAAACTACATTATCTCACAGTTGCCTCACTTCCTGGCACTGTGCATTGTGCATGACTTCTAAGTTTTCAGATTGCCTATGTGCAGGGGCACAGTGAACTCTCCCCCACCCCGCCCCTTGCTTTAGGAGCCACAGCTGGGGTGAAGTTCTTGATGACCCTCTTTGCTCAGCTCATAATTAATGTGAAAAGGTGGGTGAGTAAGTAAGTGAAGGAATGAGTGAATGGCTGGATGGATTAGTGAAAGGATGAATGGATGAGTGAAAGGGTGAATGGATGCATAATGAGAGGATGGATGGATGAGTGAATGGGTGGATGAAGGGTGAGTGAATGGGGGGGATGGATGAGTGAAATGATGGATGCATGGATTGATGAATTGATAAGTGAAATGGTGAATGGAAGGACGGATGAGTGAAAGGGTGGATGTAAGGATGGATGCATGAGTGAAAGGGAGGGTAGATGGGCAAAAGGATGGATGGATGAGTGAAAGGATGGATGAGTGATAGGGTGGATAGATAGATGGATGGATGAGTGGATGGATGGGTGAAGGGATGGCTAAGTGAAAGGGGGATGGAGAGAGAAAGGGAGGATGGATGGATGAGTGAAAGTATGGATGGATGATTGACAGGATGGCTAGGCGAATGGGTGTATGGATGAGTGAAAAGGATGCAAGGATGTATGAGTGAAAGAATGCATAGATGAGTGAAAGGGAGGGTGAAGAGCTGGAAGAAAGGATGGATGGATGAGTGAAATGGTAAATGGACGGACGGATGAGTGACTCGGTGAATGGATGGATGAGTAAGTGAAAGGATAAATGGTTGGGTGGATTAGTGAATGGATCGATGGGTAGATGATGGATGGATGGATGGATAGATGATGGATGGGATGGGCACACAGATGGAAGGTCCGAATGAATGGTGAAAGACTGAATGATGGATGAAAGAATGAATGGATGCCACACCACCGGGTGACTCAGCTCGCCATCTCAAACACACCCGACGTCCGGCATCAAGCGAGGAACTCTGGCTTGAAATGCTTCTTCTGCCTGCCGAAAAGCAGAAACTAGCCCCTTGTACGGTACCATGGTACCACAAGAGACGTTCTGCTGTTGTGCCGCTGGGCGGCGCTGCTCCCATGCCACCGGGAAACAGCACGAGCAGCCCTCCACCTGCCCCAAGGCCAAGAGAGATGTATGAGGGCACAGCTCCGTGCAGCCCTTCTGCGGGAAAAGGCAGGCAAGACCACATAACCTGCACTTGCAGACAACAGCACCGACGTGACTCGAGTCCCACCACATTTTTTTTTTTCTTTTAAAATTTTGCACCCCTAAGAATATTGCTCTCGAGGCAACTGCCTCTGTGGCCCCACCCATGCTACACCATTGCCTACTAGTATGGATGACATCTGACTCTTACACCTGGTAGCCCTCAATTTCTTAAGTAGCATTTCCTATACATTGAATTTCACATTTATGAGTCATTGCCTCTATATAATGTGTGTGTGATGTAACTTACTCTGACACCCTGCCGTACATACTTCGGATGAGTAGCAGTATAAATGAAATTAAATACACATGAGAGAGGGTCTATGTGAAGATGAGGGGCACCATTGGAGGGTGGTAGCAAGGCTGGACTGGCCGTACCCACATCGGGCATTTCCCCGGGAGGCTGGAAGGATGGGGGGTGGGGGGGTGGCGGTTTTGTTACTGGGGCTGGCACTGCAAAGTTCCTTGTATATCCAGCAGTTTTCAGGCAACAATAAAAGTGTTACGATAACTTTGGTAACTAATGTACTTGCTGGAGAGAGATGGGAGTTTTGTTTAGTGGCAGTTTTGAATCATCTAAAGTAGCTCAGAGTGTTAATGAGTGCTGAAAAGAATGTGTACCATGCCCATCAAAGAACAGTATTTAATGTGCAGAGCTCGGTGTGTTACTGCTTTTGTCACTGAGATTCTTTTGTTACTGTGCAGTTCATAAGTTACATTCATAATCTAGCACAGTGATCTATGAACTGCCATAAAAGAGCTGCATCCAAGCTGCATGGTACAGGTTACAAAGTTGTTTTCTTCCCAGTTTTTCATTATCCTGATGTTGCTAAAAAAGGTTTGTTTGGGTAGTAATAGGTTTCTTGCGAATTTAATTTCTTTATGGTACTTCCTAAGTGCTTCTCTATAGTCTGTTCTTGCTTTTTGACAGCCGGTTGCTCTCCATTGCCTCTCTAAACGTTTACACTCTAACTTTGAACTTTTTAGTGATTGAGTGTACCAAGGACTGGACAGTTTAAGGCGTTGTTGCCGAGTCCTCCTCTCTGGAGCAAGAGCTAGGATGGCCGTCTCAATCCAACTATCTATCCGGCTCACATCTTCGTCAATATTGCCGGACAGGGTGTGTTTACCCTCTTCTAGTGAGCTTCATGGGGCTTCTGGTTGAATTTTATGGAAGGCTCTTACCGTACAGGATAAGTTGCCATTCTTAGCAGGGGGGGCCTCTGAACCTTGACCATTTGAACCTAAGCATGTGGTGGTCGGACCAGACCAAAGGAATAGGAGTATCCGCTTCCAGCGGTCGGGAAGTGAAAATTTGGTCTAAAGTATGACCAGCAAGATGCGTAGGGGCAAAAATAGATTTGGTAAGGCCCATAGCAGCCAGATTCTCCAGCAGCAATGAGCTTTCTCTTGCATTTGCACATTCGATGTGACGGTTGAAATCTCCCAGCACAATGCAATGTGCATATTTCAGAGTTAGAGGGGTCAGGACATTACATAGAGAGGTTATGACCCCTCCAGTAGGACCAGGAGGCCTATAAATAAGTGCCCCAGATACAGATAGCTTGGATGAGAGGGAGAGAGTAAAGCCCAAAATCTCTGCGCCTGCTAAGTCCATTGGAGGTAGAGGAGCCAGAGTGTAGCACTCCTTGTACATAATTGCAAGTCCTCCCCTTCTACCCATATCGTGATCTTTCCTAAGAATCTTAAAGCGTTTTGGGACAGCTGTCCAAATATCCGGGCCAGAGGAATCTGAAAGCCAAGTTTCAGTTATAAACAAAGCAACAAGATACTCGACACACAGTAAGTCATGTATATTATCTGAATGTTTTGAAAGGGAGCGGGAGTTGATCAAGTCTGCTACAAAAGCGGAACTGGGACCTAGTTGATCCCTTGAAGGTTGGTCCCTAGGGATAGTGCAAAAATCCCAAGAGATGCATTTTGTCTCAGAGACCAAGGGTGTAGGGATTAAGAGGAATACATGTGGAGGTTAAGGCCAGATCCCAAAGTTTTGAAGGGCTATAGAAGAGACGGAGTACCTTTTTTGATGATACCGGCATAGTGGCTGACGCTGGTTACTGACGGGAGCAGATGGGCTTGACTTTGGCGCGCCTTCAGCGCACCCCCCGCTGCGCGCGTCCGCGCAGCGTCCCTGACTCAATACATTAGGGAGGCAAAGTAAGCTAAAGCGCGCACCTCCATAAATGGCCGCTCTAGCCATCCCCAAAGGGGGAGAAATGGCCGCTATGCACAGGCGTCTCTGCCCAGCGAGAAGTACCAGCTGTTCCCTCCCCCGTAAACGTAGGAATTAACATGAATACCCAACAGCTTAGGTCAGTTTTAAAAACAAGTCAAATTCAACCTCGCACAGTTTGAAAACAAGACGATGTATTAGAATAAATGACTAAAGTGCTATGTGAGGATTAGAGATCTGGAAAAGAAGATTAAAAATCAGGAACCATTTCAGAGCGTTTTAATAGCACATTCGAGACGAACTAGAGTGAGTTGAGACCCACCGAAGTCCTTATTACCTAGGAAGGACATCAAAGAGCCGCGAGAAGCCAGGGCCGTGGAGAAGCAACGGACTTGATGTCAACCCTGCCGGCCTGTCTGCTGTTCCCGATAAATTGTTCTAAAGTCATCTCGTCCTGCAGCTGCCATGCCTCCAAAAGCCTGGGAGGACTGCCTACCTTCAACAAAGACCCAGGAACTCCTGTGGAGTAGTGGAGCTGCTTCCCTGCATCCTGTAGGCACTCCAAAAGAACTGTAAGGACTCCTGACTGCCGGAAAACCAGACACCGGAGAGAACCCCTGCACCATGCCCCCAGCCCGAGTTGAAGTGGGCCAGTGGTGCCAGTGTGGTCCCCAGAACCTCCAGAGACTAAGCGCACCTTGGGTTTGCCTTCAGTGGACTTCCCGATGCTGCCTATTTGTGCAGGCCCCCTCCTCTACCGTGAGTGTCTCAGGTGACAAAAATCCGATGCCTCAAGACATCTCTGCACCTGGGCGCCCTGGCCCGTGAAGAAGAGGTCCAACGCAGTACCAGTCTGCAGCTTCTTTTTGAACAGACTGATCCCCATTGACTTCATCAGGGCACCCGACACTGGATTGCACTTCTGCACCCGGCCGTCCCAGTGCAGCCCGAGGTAGCCTGTTGGTGCTGCCTTGGACCCTGCCCCATACTCACCTTAAGTCCGAAAGATTGATCCTGTAAGTCGCTGTAAAGTACCTGTATGCAGTATATGCCTTTCCTTCATAGGATAACATTACAGCTTCAGAAATTGCACTGTTGATTTTTCTAACCTGTAAAAATCCATAACTCAAAACTTACTTACCGGATTTTGATGATCTTTGGTGCCTAAATTATATAAAGAGAAGTATTATTTTTAAAAATTGGTGTGGCTCTCCTTATTGAGTCATGTGCATCATTTATAGACTGTGTGTATGCAACAAATGCCTAACACTCCTCTCCGATTAGGCTAAGGCTGCTCAATCACACTCCTCCCCCCTCCCCCCCCCTCCAAGAGAACACCTTGGGATTGCTAGAGCAAGCCCCTGTCCACTTATAAGGGATTCCTGGACTCTTTGCACAGTATACCTCTTTTCGGGATATTATATAGAGAGCCAGCTTCCTACAGGATATATGATTTAATTTGTCCTCAAATCAGTGACATACGGTTAAGTGCAGTTGCCCTGCATATTTTCGTTCCCAAGGCCCCTTCTGTGTCCTATAAGAACTGCTGTAGCCAAGTCCTGTTTCATTTACCTTTTTAATATTTTTTTTGTCCTTGCACTTCTAGGTGTGTTTTCTTTAGATTACTTTTTCCTAATAGTTTTAAGGGATGCTTTAACTGTTTTGCAAAGACTCAAGTATACCTCAAACACGTACAGTTGCTTAGCAATCGCAGTGTTCATAAGAAGATGTATCCAAACATCAGGTTTCCGTGACAGATCGACATTGTCCAGGTCATGATTAGTTGTGCAACTGAGCAGCCACTTTAAGTAAGTAAATAATTTGTTTGGTTAATAAAAACCTTTACAATTTTCACACAAAAAAGCATAGCAACAAAATTCATAATTAAAAAAATTTGAAGAGCAAATCATAAAACATTTATTCTTTGTGTTAAAATAGTAAAAGCAGTGATCAGTAATTATTATCAATTACAATGAGTTGACGAAATCTTTGGTCTTGAGATCGGACATAAATTATTCCTCTCGAGCTAATTAGATGTTAATAATTCCGATGAGTTGGGTGCCTGTGCAAGGTTTTGGCAGTACATTCAGTGTAGAAGACGAGAAACCTGGGTCCTGGGGTAATGGACTAAAGCCCTGGCTGCTTGCTAGCTTCAGTTGTCCAACACTATTCAGACTTGCATAGCTGCTTAGCAAATACATCCTCTAGGGGCTAGTTCAGTGTGCTAACAATAGCAAGGTTTGTTTAGGGACCATTCTTTGTCTAAACGCTTTTCGAAGAGTTTACTGATACTGTCACGTAAGGTGCCTAAAGAAGAATTGAGAATGGGATATGGATCAAGGAAACCTATTCCAATAGTTAAAAAGTCAATATTTGGGTCTCTGTAGAAAGAAGACTGTGCAATGTTCGATTGATCTATAAACAGCAGCGATGGTGTGTTACTGTTGAGTGTTATGCTCCAGCTTATGTCTTCCGGATAGAGGTTGACCTGAGAGTTTGTTGTTCACTGAGAAGTGGCACTGTGACAGTCTTTTGGTTTCAGTGATAAAGATTTCTGGTCTCTTGATGCCAGAGCTTTTTCCCCTGCTGCTTCCATAAATCGTACAAACTTGTCAACTTCAAAATATTTTTAATTGTGCACTGGACTCTTAATTTTAAACTATCTTCATCGCTTTCTTTTATTTGAACCCTTTCAATGTGTGTTTGCCTTGACTCTGAAAAAGGCTAACACGTTTTCGTGTATATGTTCATTTGCTCATCTTACTTTTACCAAAGGCAGGATTCTTTTCTTTGTGCAATGCTTATATGACAGATTCTCATTAACTGGTGCATGCAATACAACAGGCAAATATTATCCCCGAAATTCTAAGTATAGAAAGCTGACAGGCTAATGCCACTGGCAAAACCTCTCCAAAAAGTTATTATTCTAATTATTGTTTTCAGGCCTGATGGTAAGCAGTGGGATATTTGCAAGGTTTGGCTATATAAATGATCACAGTTTCTTAAAATGTTATGAAAGATGTGTATATTATCTGGTGGAGGGTGATTAAGGGGATATAAGCATGTGTAGCTTGGCTTGACATGCCATCTGCTGTGACCCAAACTTCAAACCATTACTATGACTGTTGATGGATAATGTGGAAGCTGCTAACTGAACTAGAGTTTTCTGCTCTTTTGGCCACTGCTCCCTCACCAACCTTGTATTCTGTTGTTGCCTTTGATGATATCCTAGCTATTGATTATCAAAGGTTTGAGAGCGGTCTTTACTGTGCTGCTGAGAATGGGTTATCGACTAAATGGATGGTTGGCTTGTTCAGCAGTGCTCTGACCTATCAGAGGCATTTACCATTTTTATTCTTTATGAATTATGTGAGATGTTCACATTAGGCAAATCCCACAGTGCTGGGATTTCCACACCACACCGCTGTGAAGTTTTGTGGGACACATGAAGGATAGTTGTTACTGGTTTAGGGATGCTTGCTAATGACGTTGGCATGCACACTTTAACAACCTATTGTGGGCCTTCAATACTCAGTTCAGGCCTAGGAACAAGACAAGAATCCCTGCTGAGTTCTGGAGAATATTTCCTGCTTTACCTGCCGGAGGAATTACCAGCAGTGTTTCATATTATTTATTTGTCTGAATTACCGCGCAATCTGCAAGAATATTAGAATCTTGGTCTGCTAGGGAAGCCTGCAATTTCAAGTATAACTCACTCTTGAGACTGACAATGCCTTGATCCATGGGTTACTGAAGCAGAGGGAGTTTGCTACATACTTTAAAAGGTCTATGTAAGGGGGCGTGGTCTGGCAACAAAGGAAAATGGCCGCCTGAAGATAGAGCTCCGCCGCGGACCGGACCTCGAACGGAGGCGACGCTCTCTTCAGTGTGACCAAGAATGCAGCACTGAAGCTTTCAAAAAGCCATAGATTTTAGCTACAACTGCCTCGAATTCCGACTAAAAATGAGCCACTTTTGGGCTACTTCTGAGGTAATGAAGTTGCGAAGCAGTGGGCGCCACACAGGCCCTGTGAGACTCCTGAAGCCTCGGACCTCGCGCGCGACTGCCACCCAGTGAGGACTCGTCAAAACCAGCGCACGGTGGGCTTTGTGTACGCTCGCCGCAACAGGAGGGAATTCTCTTAACGCCAACATAAGTAAGGCAAATTTTCCTAATTTCTTCATGTTTCTGGTATATCTGGGACCTAGAAGCGTCTTACTTTGAAATAATGATAATAAGTCTGGTGACGCATAGAAAACCACAGCTTTATTACAACTTTCGCCTCTGAGGTGTTTTTATTCACCACGGCTTCACAGTTACAGAACCATTCCTTATAATCAGCGCTTTAATGTGTTATGAATTTATGCGCGCATTCAGATAGACATACATTTTAGCGCTTCTCATTTACTATTGAGGAGCTGAGGCTAAATTGTGGCGTTTTTTATACACCACAGCTATAAAGACTGAATATCATAATACGCTTCTCATAACAAGCGTTTCAGTGAAATTCTGACTTATGTGCACATTGCTCTGAAGGTGCACCTTCATATATACTATTCTCTCCTGGAGAGATGAGGCTGACAGATGTTTTGCGCCTTTTCTTCAGTCATTCTTTGTAGAGAAATGAACCTTTTATGATGTAACATTACCACCAATATTCATATTGATACTAGGTGGCCTCATCTTACATGAGCTACATTGATAAAACTCCGACCAAATCTTTTAAGGACAGTACTCTACATACCTATTATAAACTCTGACTGACGCCCCAGTGAACAGTGAACAATATACAAACAGAACAGCTGTCAATCCTCTTTTTTTCAAATGAAATAAGCATTTTAAAACAAGTGGATGTACAGATTACTTGAATATGTTGCTTTCCTAGAATAACTGTCCATATACAAGTTTGCAACTAAATGTGAAAACTAGTCCGCCATATAAATAAATAGCACTTTTCTTACAGTTTGCCTCACTCTGAGTCACTAAGAAGGCGCTTTCTTAGTATTCAGTTACTATAATCAAATACAAAGCTATTCTATTTGTCAGCAGACTTGAATCAATCTTATTTACAATATCTTTAAATTCACAAGTAGGTGTACGAATGCCTAATAATAAGCAAGAGAGCAAATCTTCTCAGCAATTGCTTTTTGCAGAAGTGCTTAAACAGCCACGCAATATGTCTACAAAAGGTTCAACTCTACCATCGTCAAATCCGTCTCAGGCTGCCTCAACTGTAATATCGGGGGAAACCATGGATCGCATTCTACAAGAAATATCAACAATCAGTTGTCGTTTGACAGATATGGACACTAACATCTCTTCTCTCGCTGAAGAGGCGAAGTCAATTAGGGCAGATATTGTTCAATTTCATAATAAAACTGAGGGGCTGGATCATCGACTGACAATAGTAGAAACCAGACTTGACTCAGTACAAAACAGAGATCAAGAACTATTACTCCTTCGCAGCAAAGTAGTGGACCTGGAAGATCGTAGCAGAAGAGATAATATCCGTTTTTTTGTTTTTCCAGAGAAAATTGAGGGTCAGAATGCTAGAACATTCCTGTGCGATGTTCTTCCAAAATTGACTGGTATCAATTTCGACCCTGTGCTTGAAATCCAACGGGCACATCGTATTGGTCCCCCACGCAAAGACTTGGATACTCGTCCATGACCTCTTATTGCCTGTTTCTTGAGACATGATCAAGTGAAGCAAATACTCATAGCGGCACGTACACAAGGCTCATACATCTATGATGGACATGAAATCCATATGGCAGTTGACTTTTCGAGAGAAACTAACGAAAGAAGAAAAGCTTTCTTATCTGAGGCCTCAACTGCGTAAAATGGACATCAAATATGGTTTATTTGACCCAGCTCGTTTTCGCATTACCAAAAATGGTGAGTCCAAAGACTTCTACAATCCTGAAGACTTGCAGCATTTTTTGGACGACATTATGCTACAAGATATGGAAGTACAACATACTTCTCCACGTCAGATTTCTCAAGGTCCTAAACCTTTTCAACAGTTGACAGATAATAGACATCGCAATGTCAGTGAGGCTCGCCATCGTGGTAGAGAAATTGAGAGAACCATTCGTGCACATGAAGACAAAACCTCTACTTTGCAAAAAAAGTTCCACGGTTACTCAAGATCAGCATAGAGAAGTCTTGTTCTCCTTTAAAATCAGCCTCAGATGGAGAATAAGCTCTAGCAATATATTCTCTTATTGATGTTATAACTTTAGCTCATGTCTTCTATGTAGTCATCCTGGAAGCTCCTCACAATGGAAATTAATTTACGATCTTTAAATTTTAAAGAACATTAACGTCTGCATAAACAATGGTTGAGTATTATTGTTATTTGTTGAAAGGTATCCTTATAAATTTATCTATGCATATATTACTATAAATACCTTATGATATGTAATACTCTTTTGTTGCATAACACCTATATATTTATTGCATATTTATTGCATATTATTTACAATATTAATTCATAAGATTTCAAAATTGAATTGATTCGATTATATTTGCAATGGAATGTCTGTCTATTCAAATGATTGAATCTGCATATTATATGGTTTATATGTTCCAATGATAATTAATATATACCAATAGATCAGATGTTTATCATTTCACTTACTTAGTCACTTGTCATTAATGTTTTTTATTAAATAGTACTTATGTTTATATTTGCACTTATTATAACTAAAGTATTTATAGAGACATATCTTATATGATGAAATGTGATAACTTATTGAACTTTCAAATTGCATAAATTCTTAACATGTCATACAGTTGCTTTTATATATGCTTTTTAAATTACTAATGTTTAGTATTTATTTATATATTAGCCAATATTGTAAATACTTGAACCTTCAGATCTTAAATCCTCTCCTAAAATTGGTCCTGGTTTAGGTTATACCCTTCTAGTGGGGTCCGTATCCGTGGTGGTGCTCTAGTGAGCCCAGGCCCGCGGCTAAAGTTAAAAGTAGAATAGGTACATTTAACTTCGTGTTCTTTCACATTTGCTTCTTTTCTCACTGATATTCTTTTCTCTAAAATTTCCTTCTGTTGAGTTCTACTGTCCTTCGCGTGACTCTACTTGTACTCTTTCGTTTTTATTTCTCCTTTTTCCTTCTCATATGTTTCATTAGTCAAACAATAAATTCAGTATTGAATATTAATTTTACTACTTTCACTCAGAGCGTTCGTCTCATATACCGATCTATAATTCATCAAAACTCACGAATCCACTGGCATACCTATAGGAATGGCTAATACTCGTCCTTTGTGTATTGTAACATGGAACGTTAATGGTTTAACACATTATATCAAAAGAAAAAAGGTACTCTCCTATTTACAATCAAAAAAGTAGATGTGGCTTTACTCCAAGAAACCCATCTTGAGGCGCTGGAATCTGAAAAGTTGCGTAGAGACTGGGTTGGGAAAGTGATTCACAGCAGTATACAGGAAAAAAGGTCATCAGACAAAGGTCCCATTCGTAAATGTGGGGTGGCAATCCTTATCCGTAAATCTTTACCAGTTACGATATCAAAAACATGGGAAGACCCAGATGGAAGATATGTATTTGCCAAACTACGTGTAGGAGAAACTCATATCTGTGTGGGATCGGTGTATGCTCCGACAGGTGCGAAAAAACCATTTCTTCTCCATTTGAGTCATTTTCAGAGATAAATGCTTCACAATATATCATAGGAGGTGACTGGAATTTGGTGAGAGATCCAGTTTTGGATAAAACTGGCCCCTTTGACAAGAATAATGCAGCAGATAGAGCTCTTATGGGTGACATAATTGAGGATAATGGCCTAATAGATCATTGGCGTCTTTCTCATCCAATAGATACTGAATATACATTTACATCTCCTACACATGGAACCCTTTCCGACTAGATTATTTTTTAATCTCCCAAAAAGTAGTTCAGTTAGTCCAGGAGTCTTGCATGTTAGAAGCGTCAATATCTGATCATTCCCCGGTTCTTATGTCTCTCCAAACAGGATTATCTAAACCTGGACGTAAACCTTGGCGGATGAATCTTCAAAGTCACAAAACTCCTCAAGGCAATTTACAATTACGTAATCATTTCCAAATTTATCTTTCTCTTAATCAAGACTCTGTGAACTCAGGTAGAACTTTATGGGCTGCAGCCAAAGCTACTATTCGGGGTCGACTTATGAAAGATGCTGCACTGGCCAATAGACAAAATGCTACTCGTCAGAAAGAACTAGAACATGATATTGAGACATTTACCCGATTATATACTAAAAAGCCTACTTTGCAGCATCGTAAATCACTAGAACAAGCCTGCATGGCGCTAAACAGCCTTTCTACATCCAAAGCTGAATATGCTTTACAAAAAATGAAGGGGAGACACTACGAACAGGGGAAAAAGGCAGGGAGACTTCTGGCAGCATAGCTGCGCAAAGAGAGGCTGCCATGGCTATACCAGCCATCAGATCATCTGGAGGAATCATGTTGACTCGTCCTCAAGATATAGTTAATGAATTTGCCTCTTACTATAAGTCTTTATATACTCCAGGAGTCCAAATAGATGAAAACAAATTGATTTCTTTTCTTTCAAAAGTGGAATTACCCTGTCTTTCTGAGGCAAACAGGGCACTTCTTGAAGGTCAGATTAGTAAGGAAGAAATCTCACAAGCTACAGCCAAACTCCCATATCACAAAGCCCCAGGGGAAGATGGTTTCCCAGCAGAATTTTATCTTTGGTCGGGTGAAAAACTAGTAGATAGTCTACATGCCGCTTTTCAGGAAGCAGATTGCAAAGCTTCTTTGGGGTGTCTTTCTAACAAAGCGATAATAGCAGTTTTACCCAAACCAGGAAAGGACCCATTACTCTGTAGCAGTTATCGCCCCATTTCACTTCTCAATTGTGATATTAAAATTTTAGCCAGTGTCCTGGCCTCTCGTCTTCGTAAAGTTTTACCCTACCTAATTCATCACACGCAGGTAGGATTTGTGCCTGGACGTTCGTCTAGGTATCATTTGCATACTCTGGCCCACACACTCCACTTCGCCAAATCCCTTCAGAATGATGCTTTGGCATTATCTTTAGATGCTGAAAAAGCATTTGACCGAGTGGAGTGGCACTACCTCTTCAAGGTCTTAGAGCGATTTGGTTTGGGAAGTCAATTTATAGACAAGATAAAACTATTATATGAACATCCTACTGCTCGGGTTAATTGCGGAGGTTTTATCTCAGATCCATTTGCAATCTGCAGAGGAACTCGCCAGGGTTGCCCCCTCTCTCCTCTATTATTCCTTTTAGCTTTAGAACCTCTAGCAGCAGCAATCAGGCAATCCAACAATGTGGTAGGTATTCCTCTTCCAGTGGGACACTTCAAACCTTATCTTTATGCTGATGATATATTACTCACTATTACCGATTTGTCTCGATCTCTGCCGTCCCTGCTCACAATCATCGAAAAATTCTCCTCTTTTTCTGGATACAAAATCAATTGGGATAAGAGTGAAGCACTTCCCATATCAGACGGCACCACAATAACTGCTAATCTGAAAGAAACACATAGTGATAGATTCCTTACCTAGAATATCCCCGGCGTCAGACTGGATCCGGAAAGTTTTCGTCAGAAGTACCCCTGCGCGTCGGTAGGTGGTGTCGTGCGGCTCCGCGCCCGTCGTTGGCGTCGTGGTCGCCGAGATGACATCGCGGGTGCTACTTAGACGCCGCCCACGCGCGCTGACGTCAGTTCTTTCTTTTTCTGCGCCAGCAAGCGCAGATCCGGGATGAGCAGGAACCCCCAGTCAATTTTTGACGGACTTTTTTTAGGCTTTTTGTCTCTGTTTCTTCGAGTCATCGACTCCTGGTGCAGTAGGATGCCCGGTTTCAAGTCCTGCGGGGATTGTCACCGCATGATGTCGGTGACGGACCCGCACCGTGTGTGTCTTTCCTGCCTGGGGCGCGACCACGACCCCAAGTCGTATCCCGACTGCCGGGCCATGGCGCCGAAGACTTTGCGGGAGCGGTCCCGAAAGTTGCTGGAAGCCCAGCAGTCGGCTCCGTGCCGTTCAAAGTCCCAGTCCAGAGGGAGGTCGAGGGACCGTGCGCGGAGTCATCATCATCGGTCTTCGGGATCCAAGTCTTCGCACTCTGGGTCAGGCGAAGCACAAGAAGTCGAAGAAACTCCATCGTTCTTCGACTTCCCATCGCCGGACGCGGCTGAGAGTGTGGGTGGTGCCACACCCGCGGCTCCAGCGGAGCCTATGCAGTCGTTGCCCGACTACCCGCCCTTCCCGGGGTCGTCGGCGACTCCGCCCCAAATACAGGAGTTCCTGTCGACCATGGCTCGCCTCTTTGGGCCATCGGGTCCCGCCAGTGCGCCTTCGGGCCCCGCGGTCCCGCATGGGTGTCCTTGCGTTTCCTCGCCGGCGGCTCCGGCCCCGCTGTCTGCTCCGGCCCCAGCGCCGCAGGACACCCTTGGATCCAGGCCTGGATCCCGGTCGACGCCGGTTGACCTCGTTACGCCTCCACCGACGTCGACTCCACCGGCACCAGTTCTGACGCCGCCCGCTCCTCGGGACGACGTCGACCTCAGTTTCAGCCCCGAAGTGGACGCGGCGTCGAGCCGGCGTTGATCGATGCCGTTCTCGACGTTGCTTGGGGATTTCTATCCCCATGTCCCTGCTCCTTATTTTAGACCTGTTGAACAGCCTGAGGAGCAAGGGGAGGACTTGGAGGGGTCTGAGGACCCTCTCGCTGCAGCCTGCGAGTCTGAACAGGACTGGGCTGAGGAATTGGGGGACGCCAGTGGTACCTCACCAGACCCAGGCATGCTGTCTCCTCCTACCGTGGCTACGGAGGAGGGTGCTAGTTATGCTGTTTTGTTGCGTAGGGCGGCCGAGGCCCTACACCTTGAGCTCCCTACTGTGGCCGTCGGGACTAACCTCCTGACAGAGGTGCTTCAGCCAGCAGCTACTTCTGCGGAGCCGCTGCTTCCTTTCAAACAAGCCCTTTCTGACGTTCTTTTGGGCACTTGGTCCAGGCCCACCACAGGGGCTCCTGTGGATAGGAACGTGGCCCGACGCCATCGCCCGGCTCCGGGTGACCCCATTTTCCTCTCCCAACACCCCCACCCCCGAGAGCTTGGTTGTCCAAGCCTCTGCTTCCCCAACCGCCTTCCCTTAAGCACCACCGGATAAGGAATCCAAGAAGCTGGATCAGTTTGGGAAGAAGATTTTTTCTTCCACCAGCTTGCGCTGCGGTCCGTGAACACTGCATGCCTCTTGGGCCGTTATTCCCACTCTCTGTGGGATACGGTGGCGAAACGTGCTGCCCCAGTGTCCGGAGGAGGCCCGGCCTGCTCTCTCCCAGGCTGTTGCAGAGGGGAGAGACGCAGCAAAGTTCATGATTCGTTGTGGCCTAGACACCGCCGACTCACTGGGCAGATCGATTGCAACGACTGTGGCGGTTCGACGTCACGCCTGGTTGAGGACCACTGGATTTTCGGGTGATGTCCAAAACACCCTTATGGACATGCCCTTTGATGGCCGTCACCTTTTCGGCGACAAAGCGGGACAGCGCGTTGGAGAGGTTTAAGGACTCGCGGGCTACGGCCAAGTCCTTGGGACTCTCGGCAGTCAGCCCTCCTCCGCCTTCCGCTTTTCGCTCCTTTCATGGCACAGGAAGGGGCGCCCCGCAGCGTTCGCAACAGAGCCACAGGCCGGCGCAGCAATCATCCCAGCAAGGCCGTGGACGCGGGTTCCGCCATGGCGGACCAAGGGGCCAGCGGCGGGTCAGTCCACCACCACCCTGGCCACCACTGCCTCCAAACCTTCCTAGTCCGAACTTTCAGGCGCATCAAACTCCAGTGGGCGGCAGGCTTCGCCATCACCTCCCCCACTGGCGCACCATCACTTCAGACAAGTGGGTTTTAGAGATAGTCCGGAGGGGCTACTCCCTCCCCTTCGAGACTACCCCTCCAGCCATGCCACCTCAGTACCACCGCATGTCGGGGGATCACTTGGTGCTTCTTCAGCAGGAAGTTGCGGCCCTCTTGGCCAAGGGGGCCATCGAGCGCGTTCCGACGCCAGAAGTAGGTCGTGGTTGCTATTCCCACTACTTTGTGGTGCCCAAGAAGGACAAAGGCCTGCGTCCTATCTTAGACCTCCGGAACGTCAATCGCTTCCTCCGCAAAGAGAAGTTCAAGATGCTCACTCTAGCTCAGGTCTTGTCTGCTCTCGACCCACAAGACTGGATGGTGGCGCTGGACTTGCAGGACACTTATTTCCACATCCCCGTCCTGCGAGCCCACCGGCGTTACCTATGGTTCACGGTAGGCCACGAGCACTTTCAGTTCACTGTGCTCCCCTTTGGCCTGACCAGCGCCCCTTGGGTGTTCACCAAGGTGATGGCGGTGGTCGCAGCTCATCTGCGCAGATCAGGGGTTTGTCTTCCCCTATCTCGACGACTGGTTGTTGAAGGCGAGCTCGCCCCAGGCAGTCGTCTCCCACCTCCAGACTACAGCCGACCTCCTGCACTTGCTGGGGTTCTCCATCAACGTGCCGAAGTCGCACCTGATCCCCTCTCAGAAGCTCCTCTTTATCGGAGCGGTTCTGGACATGGCGCAGTTTCGGGTCTATCCTCTCGAGCAGCAAGTCCGGGATATTCGGGCTCTGATTCCCATCTTTCAGCCCTTGTCCCGGGTTTCGGTCAGAGTGACTGAGGCTGCTGGGCCTCATGGCCTCCTGCAGGTCAATCATGCCAGATGGCATATGCGGGCGCTGCAGTGGGACCTGAAGTTCCAGTGGGCGCAGCATCAGGGAAACCTGTCCAATCACGTCCAGATCTCGGAGGGCACTGCACGACAGTTGCAGTGGTGGCTCACGAACCGGCATTGGGTCGACGGCAGATCCCTCTCCCTTCCCCAACCGGAGTTTACAGTGGTGACGGATGCGCCCCTCCTGGGATGGGGCGGCCACATGGGAGAGGCGGAGATCAGAGGCCTCTGGTCTCCGGCAGAGTCCCAGCTCCACATCAACCTTCTGGAGCTGCGGGCGATCCGGCTTGCACTGAAGGCATTCCTTCCCTCTGTCAAGGGGAGAGTAGTGCAGGTGTTCACAGACAACACCACCGCCATGTGGTACTGCAACAAACAAGGCGGGGTGGGGTCGTGGACCCTCTGTCAGGAGGCTCTGCGTCTCTGGACATGGCTGGAACATCAGGGCATGTCCCTGGTGGTTCAACACCTGGCAGGTTCTCTGAACGCCAGGGCGGACGAACTCAGCCGCAGGTGCATGCTTGATCACGAATGGCATCTTCACTCGGAGGTGGTGCAAGGTCTCTTTCAGCAGTGGGGAGAGCCTTGGTTAGATCTATTCGCCACCGAAGAGAACGCTTTTCGTTGCGAGTGGAGTTGCGGTCTGTTGTACGCCTTTCCGCCTATACCACTTCTGCCCAGAGTGCTGAAGAAGATCAGGCGCGACCGGGCCCAAGTCATTCTTGTGGCTCCGGACTGGGCTCGAAGATTATGGTATCCCGAGCTACTCAGTATGAGCATCGATCCTCCGATCAGACTGCCTCTTCGGGAGGATCTTCTGTCGCAGCAGCAGGGGACGGTCCTCCACCCGAACCTGTCCAACCTCCACCTCTTTGCTTGGAGATTGAGCGGCGGCAGTTGATTCCTTTCGACTTGCCTCCTGAAGTTTGTGACGTTATTCTGGCAGCCAGGCGTCCCTCTACTAAAGTGGTATACGCCTGCAGGTGGAACAAGTTTGTGGCATGGGGCACAGCAAAGGCTGTGGATCCCCTTTCTGCCCCTCTTTCTGAGGTCCTACTGTTCCTTCTCTCTTTGGCCCGGCAGGGCTCTGCTCTGGGCACTATCAAGGGCTACCTTTCTGCAATTTCTGCCTTTCTCAGGCTACCTGATCAGCCCTCTTTTCAAGTCCCCTGTTGTAAATAGATTTCTCAAAGGCATTACACATCTTTTTCCTCCTATTCACTTCGTGATGCCTCAGTGGGACTTGAATCTGGTTCTTACATACTTGATGTGCGCTCCCTTTGAGCCCCTTCACAACTGTCCTCTACGTCTTTTGACATTGAAGACTGCCTTCCTGGTGGCCGTCACCTCCGCTAGGCGGGTGAGTGAGCTCCAGGCTCTTTCTTGTAAGCCTCCTTTCCTTTCAGTCCATCCGGACAAGGTTGTGCTCAGGCCCCGTCCTTCCTTTTTGCCAAAAGTGGTTACGGCCTTTCACATTGGGCAGACTATTACCTTGCCCACCTTCTTTCCGCCTCCGCATCCTTCCAGAGAGGAAGAGAGGCTCCACCGTCTGGACCCAAAACGTGTGCTCTCATTTTATCTCAACCGCACACAGCAGTTCTGGGTGGATGACCAGCTCTTTGTTGGCTACGTTGGCACCAAGAAAGGTCGGGCGGTACACAAGAGAACTATCTCCCGCTGAGTTGTCTTGTGCAACAAAGCCTGTTACTCTTTGGCTAAAAAAGAACCTCCGGTGGGGCTGCGTGCTCATTCCACCAGAGCTACTGCAGCCACTACTGCATTGGGACGCGGCGTCCCCCTGCAAGACATCTGTCAGGCAGCCACGTGGGCCTCGCTGCACACGTTTACCAAGCATTATTGCCTGGACAGCCAAGTCCGGAGAGACGGCTTCTTCGGCCGTTCTGTTCTCCGCGATTTTCTGGTGTGATCTTAGTTCGCAGACCCACCACCGGGGTTGGTATTGCTGGGGTATCTATTCTAAGGTAAGGAATCTATCACTATGTGTTTCTTTCAGATGAACAAGTTACTTACCTTCGGTAACGATATATCTATAAGAAACATTAGTAGTGATCGATTCCTTACCGCCCCACCCATCCTCCCCGTTCTGCGAACTGATTTCTAGGGTTAAGGTCATCCCTTTCAGGGCCCTAGTTTCAATGCACCAGTGGTCAGTATCTTGCATGGCTCTGCGTTCCTGGCACGGAAAGTCGTGTACAGAACTGACGTCAGCGCGCGTGGGCGGCGTCTAAGTAGCGCCCGGGACGTCATCTCTGCGACCACGACGCCAAAGACGGACGCGGAGCCGCACGACGCCACCTACCGACGTGCAGGGGTACTGCTGACAAAAAGTTTCCGGATCCAGTCTGACGCCTGGGGATATTCGAAAGTAAGGAATCTATCACTACTAATGTTTCTTACAGATATATCGTTACCGAAGGTAAGTAACTTGTTCTACAAGGCTATCACTTTCACTGGCAACAATCACGTTTAAAATATTTGGGAATTCTAGTAAATAAAGGAACAGAGGGAATGGTTACAGATAATTTATCTTCTTTAATTACCCAGATGCAACATGATTTTGACAAATGGAAGGTATTGGGATTATCTATGTGGGGTAGAGTTCAAGCTGTAAAAATGGTCACACTACCGCGTTTCACCTACACACTTGGAATGCTACCTCTTCAAATCCCTCTATCCACGTTACGCCTTATCGATTCTAAGATTAAATCTTTTATTTGGGGATCTACAAAACCTTGCTTAGCTGTGAATAAATTGAAAGCACATCATTCTAATGGGGGCCTGAGTCTTCCATCAATAGAACATTATACTTTGGCACTACAGTTATCTCAAATAGCATATATATTAACGGAAAATTCAAATACACCACAATGGGTACATGTTGAAAGACACCTGTTGTCTGTAGATACAGGTCTTTCAGCCTTTTACGGAACAGGCACAAGTCGTATCGATTCTCATAATCCACTGCTATCTGCAAAGCGCAAAACTTGGCAGAGAGCACATCGTATATTGGGTTTCAATTCACGTATACATGAGAAAGCCCCTATATGGAATAACACAGCTATACGTATTAAAGGAAAACTTTATTCTGGCCACAATGGAAAGCAGCAGGCATTATCACTTTAGATCAACTTCTACATAATGGCGGTCTTAAATCTTTTACACAATTGGCAGATGAATTTAATCTTCCATTGCATCACATTACGCACAACTCAATACTTGTCTTGATAAAATAATGGGACCGCATCCATGGTTGTTACAAAACTCTCCAATAGTGTCATACCTACATACCTGGGGGAATTATAAGGGAGTCACCTCTGGATTATACAAGACATTTACATCACATCTATTCTCTCAACCCTTAACACATGAGTTACGTGCCAAATGGCAATCACGTCTTTCTGTCTCTTATGAAGACAAAGAATGGGTGGATATACTAGAAAATTTAGATAAAGGAGCCAGAGAAGCTAGACTTAAATTTTGTTTATTTAAAATTTTACATGACTGGCATTGGTCACCGGTCAAATTGCATAAAGCAGGATTACTGCCACATAATAACTGCTGGAGAGGTGACGCTCCCGGCTGTGATATAATTCACATTATCTGCAAATGCCCCATGGTTCAAGCTTATTGGTCCTATATCGGTCACATATTACAGAATACTATATCTTTACATTTACCGCTTATGCCAAATACCATTCTTTTGCATGATCTAAAACTTCCCAAATCTTTCCAAGCCACAATGTCGTCTTATACATACTGCTTTGGCCACAGCTAAAATATGTATATTAAGGCATTGGAAGTCTTCAGTGCCACCATCTCAAGAATCGTGGATGGCGGCTATGGTACAGACTGCCTCATATGAGAGAGTTATTTATAAATTACAAGACCAGACAGATTTATTTAAGCAAGTTTGGGCTCCTTTTTTGCAAACAAATGATGAATCCATCATAAACGACGCTGTTAACCCAATAACAGATATTCCTTAAAATCAATGTATTCACAATATCCAATTTCTTTTATCCTTTTGTTTTTTCTATCTTTCCCTCAGTTTTATATTAGAATTTCATTCTCAAATATATGATTGTAGACTAGTACAATATAGTTAGGAGATTTTGTTGGCAATACGTGATATTTTATTACAACAATGCACTCTTTACTTAAAGGTTTATATATATTTAAATTATATGATATTACTGTTATATGGTTATATTTAATAATTTTCTTACCGTATTAATATGTGAATTTTATGGATTAAAATATTCACTTTTCTTGAATGTATTATCTAGATGTTTAATGCTTTGATTATATTCTTTTTTGAATATTGCATATTCAAGATTTAGAATCTTTTTCCTGTAATAGATAACAATTTTTTATCATATTTCGATCTATTTCCTGGTATATTTTTCTTTACAATAAGTTATTTAATATTTATTACAAATGGATTCAATTGTTCAAATATCAAATGTATATTATAATGTTATGTATGTTTTATGAATCAAACCATCTATCTATTTATTTACTTATCTATTAATATTTATCCTTGACAATAGCTTTTTAAATTTTATACTGTATATTGTATTCTTTAAAATGCTAATAAAAATTTCAACACAAAAAAAAAATGGTCTATGTAACTAGTAGAGTAATGGGAGGGCGTTTAGGCTTGTTGTGATCATTTACCTGCTTAATAAGGGAATTCTTCCTTCACATCAATATTTTGTTGATGCTTGTGAATGTATTTGTTTTTTGCTTAACTCGCACATGTACATAAAGCATACAGATTATTTATCCCTCCAAGGAAAATGTTTCCCACTTTTTGATTTTCTTCACTTTTTGGCATGAAGTTAATAAATGTGTTTTTGTTTTAATCAAACTTAAGTTGTTCTATTCTTGTTTGGCTGTACTTTTATGCTGGATGCTTCATGTACATTCCGCTTTAGGTTTACTTTGTTGCTGAGGCCAAGCAACCAAAGGAATTTGAAGGATAATCAGAGACATTGGTTGACTCTTGTGGATCTTTTTGTTTCTTCAGCATAGGAACCCAGTCACAGTTCTCATACATACTATGGTGTCGCTGCCCAAACAGAAAACAGATCTATGCATGCCAAGAATATGGCAGGCATTGTAGTGGTTTACATGGTCTTGTCATCCAGATAGGGCACATTGGGTGTAGTATAGACATGGAATCCTTTACTCCCTCAAATCAAAAACGAAGAAAATGTGAGTGGGGTCCTGGATCCTGTGCCAAGAGGGTGCTACCCATCTGGCAGTGGCTGGACCAGCAGAACAATTCCTTTATTGCCAAATACATAGCAAGGTCTCTAAACGCCTTAGCCCATGAACAGAGCAGACATCGCCTGGCTGACCACAAGTGGCATCTTCATCGAGATGTGATGCAGGGTGTTTTTGATTAATGGGGCAATGCCCTGACTAGATTTCTTTGACATCTTTGAGAACGTGCAGTGTCAATTGTGCATAATGAAGTTTCCTCTAAGGCGCTAGTTAGGAAGAGCTTGAAGGCAGCAATGGAAGAAAGACTCCTGTATGCATTTCTATTGCTACCTCTCTTGCCTCAGTCTGAGCAAGATCAAGACAGACCGGGCCGAACTAATTCTCAGTGCCCTGGACTGGGCCAGGAGAGTGTGGCACCTGATGCTCTTGGGCCTGAACCTTTTTCTTCCGATCAGTCTTCCACTTTAGGAGGACCTTCTGTCTCTGCAACAGGGAAGGATGCTGCATCTGAGTGTGAAATGTAAGCCTTTTGGTTGGAGATTGAGTGATGGCAGCCAAATGTGTTTGACAGATGTGGTTGATATCATCCTTGCGGCCAAACACCATTCCATTAAGTCCATCTGTGCTGGGCTCTGGGACACATTTGAGGCATGGTGTGGTGCCTGAAATACCAGTCCCTTACAAGCTAAACTTCGCCAGTTGTGATACATTTTGTAAGAGGCTTGACTCGCATGTTTTCTCCCAAACAGTTTGTTATGCTGCAATGCAACCTGAATTTGGCCTTGGCGTTCATCATTGGCACGACCTTCAAGCCATTGCACAGCTCCACCTTGAAGCTTTTGACTCTTGAAACAGCCTTCCTAATTGCAGGTGCTTTGGGTGCAACCTTTTTCTGAGGCAAATTGGTACTGAGATAGGAATGCACCAGGGTCCCAAGGTCAATAACTCCCTTCCACGTTGGGCAATCGATCACTCAACCAGCATTCTTTGCCCTGCCTCACCCTTTGAAAGAGGAATAGAGGCTCCATTGCCTACTCCGTAACAGGGCACTGAGTTTTTACACTGACCGCACAAAGGACCATTGCTCGAACAATCAGCTTGTTGCAGGGTTTTCTGGTTCATAAAAGGGCAAGGCGGTGCAAAAGAGGATTCTGTCAAGTTGGATAGTCCTCTGCATCAAAATATGCTAGGCACCGGCTAAGAAGCAGTCCCCAGAAGACCTGGAGGTTCATTCCACCAGAGCCAAGCCCACTGCAGTGGCTTTGACATGAGTATTGCTCTGACATGATTGTTGGTGTATACGTTCATGGAACACTTTTGCATCGACGGTCCGATCCGTCAGGAATGTCACTTTTCGATTTTGTAGAACTTTTTGCTCGAGTCCCTGAACCCTCCACCATTGGGAAGTTATGTTATGTTAGGCCATTTATAAAGCACACAACCCATCGGGGTATCCTGAACCTGCTATGGTATCTATTCTATTGGTGAAGAATCTTTAGTTGTAAGTATCCATCAGAGGAATAAGTTACTTTCTCTAATTCGGTTTCTGGTGAATACTCCATCTAGCTGCAGATTCCTCACTGCTCTCACCTCCTCGTCCTGTTGTGTGGCCTCTTAAAGACCTAAAGAGGTCGCATATTAGAATTTCAGAACACTGTCTCAAAAATTTGTTCCACGCTCCATGTCTGAGGGCACAGCAGGAGAAAGGTCCAATAAAGTGCTTTCTGCTCACAGGGGTGTCGCTTATATACAGCTCTGCGCCATCACTCATGGGTTGGTACAGAGTCACCATACTGTACAACTTAACAGTACGCAAGACCATTACTGTTAGATTTCTCCAGATCCATCATTATGCCTGAGGCTATCCTAAAGGTGAAAAATCTGTGATTAGATAGATTATTCACTAGAAAGAGTGTTGCCGAAGGTAACTTAGTTTTATTGAAAAGATCAATTTTGCTAATGTTCTTGAAACTGTGGTATTTACTTTCCCATAATGTTCCGTCTTTAAATATTTTACCCTTGCCTTAATTGTTGCCAGGATGTTTAAATTTAAGCTAACCCATTGTTCGTAGCTTGTGTTATTGTGGATAGACGTGCTCTGCATACTCCTGCCATCTAGTGTTGGGCTTAGTCGTTCAGAAGTTGCTTTTCTTTTTAGAAGTCTTTAGATTCACTAGATGTCCTGTGGCTCGGCCATTGGTCGGCAATGCGACTGGGCCCTGGCTTCACATCTGAAAGTTTTTTCTGCCATCAGGTTTGGATGTACACCGAGAAGACTCGGATGTTTGTTGTGCTCCTCGCATGTTTTTTTCTAGTCCGCTTGATTCAGTTTGACACCAATGTCTTTGGAAGAACAATCTGCGTCTTGATGACTCTGACATACTATTTTACCGGACACCTTTGGAGGACTGTCGACCACCGCTCAACGGCTCTAACATCGGGAGTCTTCCCACTCTCTGAGGACTGAGTGAGCTCCCTGAGTCATGAACACTATAGCTTGCAGACCAGGAAGAGGTGGTAGAAAGGACAACTTTCTATCATTGCTGCCGGAACAGCTCAAAGTATCCATGGTCGGATCACCATGATGTCTGCAATATGTGCTACTCCCCCGACCAAGCCTCCTGTGAGTCCTGCCTCTCCTTCCATTAGAAGAAAACCCTTTTGCAAAAAATGCATCAACCTTCATCCTCAAACTCAAGATTTTTTCGGGGAAGGAAGACCCCCAAGAAGGCAATGATGCAGGTCCAGCTGGTCCCTCGGCAGCCCAGCTAATGCCCATCCTGGAGATGGTACACTAAAGTGAAAGTCAAAGTGGGAGAAAGCAGAGCTGACTCAAAAGACCACCAACCCTCAAACCAAGATGACGCCCTTGTTGTAAGTATTCCATCTGTCTCAGAGAGCCATGTGACCAAGCCAGGGTCGCATAATAAGTCCCATGTGAGGTAGAGCACTGCTTCTGTGGGAGCCGAGCATTGAGTCAAGAGTACAAACAAAGAGACTGCCACATCAAGGCCTCTAACACTTTCGGGCTCCTGACTACATCAAGAGAAATCTTCTGAGTCGACCAGGACTCCACTGAAAGGTGTCCACCTTCACTGGCCGTCAAGCCTCATCCATTCCATGGGCACCGGGCATCCCGACCCACACCCAAAGTCGATGCCGAAGGTCCCACCAAAGCCAGCGCTGAAGATCCTGTTTACTGTGAAAATCCTGTTGGTAAGATACTGCTTCGTCAACAGCTGGATCCAAGTTTCAATATTGCAACGACTCTAAGAGGAGCTCAACTCCAGGCAGAAGTGCCTCTTCATTCACCCTGTCCCTGGGAGGATGTTGGTGAAAATACCTCCACCAAAGCCCTCCGAGAGCCATCTTTGCACCAGAAGACTTGCCTTTGAAAAAGAACCCTTGTTTGAGCCCCCTTCGTTGCCTGCACTGAAGAAACACAAGGACAGGGGCACAAGCCCTCCTCGGTTTGTTCCACCTTTACCTCTTCCTTCCCCCACCTCTACCACCAACTCCATCACCCTGCCACCATGTTAGGACACATACCAACTCCTCTGCCTCCACCAGAGTAACCTGAGGGGTCCTCATACACCATATGACTAGCCCTTTCTCACAGGGCCCACCTATAACCCATGGGAAAACTACAGCAGTGTTGGTCCCTCAGGTGAGCCTGGCTTGAAACACTATCTGGTTAGAGCATCGCTTCCGGATGATACCACAGCCTGCCATGAGGTCATCCGTATGGCTGAGGTGCACTGTAAAGTGGACATGTACGTTGTTCAGGAAGAAGAGGAATTCCTAATTGAGACCCTTTCCTAGTCCGGATACCTAGTCCAATTCCTACCCATTCTGAAGGCCATGCTCAAATCTATCGTAGAAAATTTCAAGGAGCCATTAAGGGCTTGTATGGTATCACTTTGGGAAGAGAAGAAATATGAGCCCCAACCCAATGACTCTACCTACATCAGGCCCTCCCCAGCTCTGTCTCCTAGTACTCCATACTGCCCACAAGAGGTAGTACTGCCTAGACCACATGTGCAATCTTCCTGTTCCAGAGCTTTGGATTTATCCAAATGCCACAAAGTCCCACGGTCAACCTCCACAGATCCAACCATTCCAGGAATCTTTGTTGAACACAGTTACAGGGAAAGCCTAGCCCAGCCAACAGATTGTTGCTATTCCGGCAGTTGCTGCCTCTTTTTCAGCCCAGTCATCTGCTCATGGGGCCTCCCTTCGAACCTTTACACAGTTCTTTTCCTGGAAGGTGGCAACCTTCTTGGCCATAAGTTCCTTTAGGCACAGTAGCAAGCTGCTATCAATCATCTTGCAAGTATTATTCATTCAGGTTCACACAAATAAGGTTTTCTAAGGACCGTTCGCACATTTTTCCCCAGAGTTAGATCACCTCGACCAGACTGTAGAGGCAAATGATTTCAACCAGACTATATAGGTCCCAGTCTTTGATCAACATGCTAGATGTTAAAAGCGCTGTTATGTAGTACATTGACAGGATCATACCTTTTTGCAAGTCAGCTTTGTATCCTTCACAGAATCTTACAAGGGTCATCCCATGTCTGAGGCAGGTATAACAAGATGGATAGTCGAGTGCCTTCAGACTTGCTACTGTCAAGCTAAGAGAGTTGTACGTGTAATCCCCCTCAACCTCTCCTCACCCCCACCACACTTCATTAATAAGAAAGGCGTGACTGTAGGAAAGTGCCACTTTTTGCATGGTTACCTCCCACTTTTTTCGCCTGACGTCTGATGCAACCTGACTTGATGTACCCTGGGTCCCTGCCAACCAGGTTCCCAAGGCCTGCGTTTCCCAAAACTGTACCTTTGAACCCACAATTGGCACCTCCCTGGCCACGGGTAAATCATTTGTAAAAGATACCATGGATACCAAGGGCAATGTGACCAGGGAAGGCCTCTAAGGGCTGCAGCACCTATTGTGAAACCCTTAGAGGCCCTGTACCTTAACACCCACACTCTGCCATTGCGTGTTTTGGTGCTGAGAAAAGTGAAGAGTCGACATGGCACACATCCCAGTGTGCCATGCCGGCAACCCACAACCAGAGGCCTAGGTAAGTCACCCCACTAGCAGGGTGCACTAGCCCTCAGGTGAGGGCACAGTTGCATGAGCCATGTGCCCCTACAGTGTCTAAGGCCATTCTTAGGCACTGTAAGTGTAGTAAAGCCATAAAGAGTATATGGTCTGGGAGTTGGTCATTACAAACTCCACAGCTCCATAATGGCTTTACTAAAAACTGGGAAGTTTGGTATCAAACTTCTCAGCACATTTAACCCACACTGATGCCAGTGTGGGATTTAATGTAAAATGGACTCGGAAGGCATCATAGAGATGCCCCCTAAAAATCGACCAGCCCGGTGTGGTTCCTGAATGGCTACCCGCCATTTACCACCACAAGACAGGTTTCTGGAGCCCCTACTCTCTGGGTCCAGAAACAGAGCCCATCCTGGGCAGAGGTGTCATGCCTCCTGCCCCAGGATGGGTCCACAAAGAGGAAGCTTCAAAGGCCTGCTGCCTTGGGAAGCTTCCGCTGCCTTTTGCTGCCCCCAGCAACTGGCTCCCACCGGTTTTGTCCCACACTTTGGGTGGGAAAATTGGTGGGAAAACCAAGCTAGGAAGAGAGGTGTACCTACCTTTGCCAACCCCACCCCTCGGGTGGGGGAGGAGAAGTGAAGTACACATCTCAGCCCCCTCCATCTTGAAGATGGGGGGAATTAGCCAATTAGGGATAGGCTCATGCCCCCTCCCACTGGAGGGTGGCATAATAGAAGGGGGGGACCCACCCCAAGGAAGGGACCCATTGGTTCCGACCTGCACACCCCTTTAACACCTCTAAATGTAGTATTTAGGGACAACCCTGAACCTCGCCTCCTCAGATTCAAGGAAGAAAGAAGGACGAAGAGCCGTGCCGACCCAGGAAGAAGAGGACACCTACTGCTTTGACACCAGCCCTACCGGCTTGTCCCAACTCCAACCTACAGCGAAGAAACCGGCATAGCCAGCAGCACCCCAGAGTCCGGAGGACCTGCCATGCATTCACCTTACAGACTCTGTCTCCCGTGAACACCGGATTTGCTCAAGAAAGACTTCAAGACCAGAATCCGGATTCAGGCGACTCAGCGTTTCTGTACCCGATGCCCACGGCCCTAGTACGAGTGGCCCAACCCCACGAGGAGGTCTCCTCAGCGATCCTGACCTGGGATCTGGTGATCCCCGACCTCCCTCAAGCTTCAAGATGACGCCTGCAGCCTCAGACTGAAGGGTCCTCCGACTGCGACCGGACCTGGTAAGAAAACCCGATGCCAGAAAACACCTCTGCACCCGATGCCCCACGGCCTTGGGTGGCCCACCCGATGGTGTCCAGGCATCCCCCAAGATCCCACTTACATCTCCAGCCGGTGGTCTCCTTCAGGAAGTCTCCCTGTCAGAGCCTGCAGCAACTTCGCCGAACCGAAGATCTCCATTGAAAAGCACATGGTCCCCGACGTCTTTTGGGTACCCTGCACCCGGCTGCAGCTCCTGTGCTGGTCGTTGGCCCCTGCTGTGCTGACCCTAGCCCCAGAAGCTTTGCTACCACACCAGTGACCTGCTCGTCAGCAGTCCCTAACCGAAGGCCCCCATAGCCCTATTGGCTAACATTGGGCCCCTGCACTCTGCACCTGGCCGCCCCAGTGCTGCTGGTGGTGCAACTCAAGTGCCCATCTAGACCTTGGGGAACCTTGGTCCTAACCCCCAAAACTCCCTCTTGTAAGACGTTTACTTACCTGCAAAACAGATAACCATTTCTTCCCATAGGAACCCATGTTATGAGATTTTGGGCCTAACATTTTCTAAGTGTTGAACTGTTGTTTGGTATGGGGAAATAGTAACTATAATTCAAACCAAGAAAGGTTTTATCTTGTATTGTGAGATGTGTGGTATCTAGGCATACCCCCCAGTACTTAAAGTAATCTAAAAGTAACATTAAAGTATTCTATAAGTAATTATTGTATATTGCAAACTACTTTATCAATTAATACCAACCTGTAACTATAGCAAAATTCAATCATACCTGCATTTCATTGTGAAATCCTGCATTTCAAGTATATTTTACCTACCTGTACCAAGTTCTGCTTGTTTCTAGAAATAAAATACAAGTATACCTTTTTTATACTTATTCAATTGGTCTGGATTCAGTCTGAGTGTGTGCATCAGTCTTGATTGAGTCAATACATTAAATGCACCCTCTTTATAAGCCTAACTGCTCGCCCACACTACCCCAAAGAAAGCTGTTAGTACTTACCTAATTTAGCCTCTGCTATACCTCTGGGGATTCCCAGGACTCTGTGCACACAATACCTCACTTTGGTATAGTATATACAGAGCCAGCTTCCTACAGCGACTATGACTTTATTTCTTAGGGAGCAGCCCTCTTGCTGGCATCGGCAAAACGGCCAATGAGCTCTCCACCCCCACCCCCTCAAAGCAAATTGGACAGACCGTTTTGAATACTTTGTTTTAGAAATATGCTTCATCCACTTGCTATCCATCGCTTATGGAATGCACTGCTTTACAGTCTATGTAGCGCACGTGTATCTACAGCCACGTATGCTACAAACAAAAAAATGTTACTTACCCTGTAAACATCTATTTGTGCGTTTAGTGCTGTAGATTCACTTGTGCCTCACCTCCTCCCCAGAAGCGTATGTTGATTGCAGATCTTTTATTACCAAGTTGAAACTGCACAATTTGCATGGTGTACGATGCTACACTGACTTGACACTCCATATACATTGTCACCAGCTGTGCAAAAAAAGTCTAATATGGAGTTTGTGCCCTTGAGAATTGTTGACCAAGGGACAAATTGCAGCACATCTCATGCCTCAAAAGATTTCCTCGAAGAAAAACAACTTGCAAACTTCCAAGTCCAATAGTAGATGGCCGGAGTATGCACAGCATGTGAATCTACAGCACTAGATACTACAAACAGATGCTTATAGGGTAAGTAACCATGTGCAGTCTCTCGATTTAGTGGTCTGTTCCCTTTATTAAATTATCCTTCTAATGCAAACCTAATTTAGCAAAGGGGTGTTGAACATTTTATGTATTGTTTTTATCATTGTAACATGCAACATCACCAAAGGTGCGAATGCGTCCATTTGTAGTCCTTATAAATCCTCCTTGTAATTGAGCTCTATCTGGCTATTTCATTACTTGTTGTGAAATGTGACCAGATGAAATTCGCACTGCAAATTTGTGTCTAAAAATGTTATTTCGGATAAATGCTTTGGAGCCTGTAGTTTTAGGGGTTTGTGAATAGAGCTCACTGTTAAATTGCAAGTATTAACATCATGGATTTACTGTTATTGTCAGTGCTTTTTATTCTGTTTTCCTTGCCATTAAACACCGTAAGCTTCAAACTCCATGAACACGTTATGTGTACAGGTAGTGTTTTTGTTAATTTCCCACAAAGCCTGCTTAAACATCCATCCATAGGGATTGCCTTTATTATAGTGGTATCTACAATCACAGTTGAGAGAGCGGTACTTCCATACTGATTTCTTGATTGATGTAGTAGCTGAGTACCTCCCTGTGATCAAGATTGTGATGCTTTTCCTCTTTCCAGGCGACTTGACTCATGGTTAAGGTTGATAGTTTAATGGAAGATTTGATGAAGGCATACGCATGCAGAGCCTGACCGAGCTGCAAGATGGGCGCTCGATAGAGAGGCTCTGCCGAAAGGATCTATTTATCCGTAAAAATCCGGTGCAAACACTGCACTAACTCTCCGCATCTCGGGAGAGACATCGAGGGAAAGCCGATGCACTAAAAAGGAAACAAATTGTGGCTCGCAAGCCCTACCCAACAGGAAAACTCGCCACAGCTGCTGGGGTGGTCAGCGGGGCCTACCTGGCGTCGCGGACCGAGGAGGATTAGCTGCTTGCACTCCTAAAGGACTACGCTGCAACTGAGACGCCTGTACCCTGCGAGCACTGGGGTTGGAATCGCAGCGCTGGAGCAATCCCCAGGTGGCTGCGCGACTTGGGGGCGACTGCTGCGTCTGCCATGCTTCAATTTGCAGACTTGCTCCTGCTTCATTGGAGGGCCGTTCCTGGTCCCAGTCCTCCTTCAAGTCATCGTCATCCGGTTAGTTGAAGGCAAAATCTAATAATATAGAACACAAGTATTCCAAGCAGGACTGTTCTCACCACCACTACTCCCAATTCAGGAATAAGTAACAGAATCAATGCTCGAAGGACATGACTCCATCCCTCTTGTCTGACTTGGACCCTATCCCCAGTCTGGTCCAGGAAAACCCAGAATGCCCCATTTGCCATCCACCCTGTAGCTAGTAGAGGCTTTCAAGGAAGCCATTCTGCAGCTTATGCTTTTGGGCCCCATTGAATCGCAGGAGACCGCAGTCAAATTTCTGCTTGTGGGGACATCCCCAGGGCCAACTGACCTCTTTGGGTCCCCACCTGACCCCCAGCCGGTATAAGCAAATCACCAGCTCCAAAGGCCACGCTAGTCCTGTCTACTTCAGCACGGACCTCTGCTCCAATGGCACCTGCTCCCGAACCAACTCTGATACCTGTTTCAGGTCTAGAGCCAACACCATCCCGTCCTTTGCAGGTTTTTCTGGGGACGTGCAGGCATTACTTATAGACATGAAATTTGATGGTTTCATGATTTTTGGAGGCAAAGCTGAGTCTCTATTGGAGTACTTCAAAGACATCCGGGTTATGACCCGCTCTTTAGGCTTACTATCCCCAGCCTATCAATTTCGCCAATTCAGTGAATACTCTCAGGCTCTCAGCTGTCGCAGGAGTTAGCCCTTGCAGCTCCTGCATCCTCTTGACGGCTTCAGTGGATGTTGTGGCATAGGCTGTGATCACCTGCTAGGACAGCAGTCCTATTTTCTTCATTGCCTCCTGCGACTGCAGCCAAGCCACGTTGTTTCTCCCTCATATGGTCATGCACGGGACAAAATGCATTTTTATATACCCGGCTGGCATGCCATTACCTCAGACCAGTGGATGTTGCAGGTTTCTCAGTACACGTACATTTTCGCCTTTACATCCTCTACTCCTCCTAATCTACCTGTTTTTGATTCAGCATATCACACTTCCATCCTTGCCCAGGAAGTTCAATCACTGCTGATCAAAGGGTACATAGACTTCCTGAGACACAGAGGGTCAGAGTGTTTCTCCCCATACATTTTGGTGCCTAATAAAGACAATGGGTTCAGAATGAAATTAAACCTTTGGGTTCTGAATATCTTTCTTCAGAGGGACAAATTCAAGATGTGATCTGGCCCAGGTCCTCACTGTTCTGGATCTAGGGGACTAGATGGTGTCTTTGGACTTGCTGGATGCTTGCTTTCATTTGCCTGTCCTGCAGTCCCACATATGTATTTTCCACTTTATGAAGGAGTTGGAACACATATTTTATTGTCCTGCCCTCTGGCCTCACCTCCGCTCCCCTGGTGTTTGCAAAAGAGATGGCAGTAGTTGCAGTATTGATAATGCAAGTGCACACTGTCACTAGTTGCAGTATTCCCGGATCTCTGTGACTTGCTCTTGAAGAAGGACTCTCTGCAGTCTATCGCTGACTACCCATAGACAACTGTCATCAAAAGAGAAGAAATCCCATCCAAAGCAGATAGAGAGGACTCCCTTTATATGGCAATGTTGGACATGGTGGCTTTGAAGGCCTTTCCTATCTCTCAGCCATTCCGCCGCATTCAGATCATGATTCCAATGATTCAGGCTCCCTCTGGGGTTCTGGTGAGGCTTCATAGCATTGTGCATCTTTCTGGTCCCTCATGCTTATTGGCATATGTTGGCTCTGCAGTGAAACCTTGGCCTGCAATGGGCCCAGTATAAGGTTGCCTCTCAGACAATATCTATTTCAGAAGAGGCAACATCTGTATTTCTGAGTAGGCAAGCTGACATCTGGATTTCAGAAGAGGCACCAGGCCGATCTTCCTACTTCACCCAGAGCTCACAGTATTAACTGATATATGGTCTTTTGGATGGGCCACTCATCAGTGGGGAGATGGAAGTCAGGAGCCTTTGGCCCCAAGTGGAGTAGAAGCACCATATTTATTATTTGAAAAGTTTTATAAAGTGCAAACAAGACCCAGACGGGTATCAGAGTGCTGTACAAAGAGGAAAACTAACGTTGACATGAAGAAAACAGTAGAATTACAATACAATCAAGCAACATAATAGGAACCTGACACATGAAAGTAAATGTGGGTGCAAGGGAAGAAGAGTTAGCAAGTGAGCAAACGGGTAAAAAGCCCAACTAGATGGGGTCAAGCAGTTTTAGCATTGAACTATTTCCAAATAGCATCAAACTATTTCCAAATAGCGATGGAATACATTTTAAGCCCCAAGTAAAAATGATTGTCAAGTACATATATCAAACACATAATTGTCACGCATACATTTCAACACACTAAGTAAAAGTGATTGTCAAGCACGAAAAGGCAGAGTCTAGCAAATGACATAGGGGCTATTGCTGATGAAGTTCTTCCAACAATAGCCACTTGACCTGTTTTTTGAATGAAGCAGTCGAGGGGTTGGCTCTGATCTCCATTGGAAGGGCATTCCAGATTCTTGGAGCCAGTCCTGAGAAGGTGCGATTGTAAGTTCTTTTTTTGTTGAATTTCAGTGGTTTCAGAAGTAGGGTATTGGAGCTTCTTAAGTTTCGCCTGGCTCCGGAGAGCTCGAGTTTTTTTGCCAGGTAACCGGGGCTAATGAAGTGTATAGCTTTGAGTCAGACAGGCTATTTTGAAGCGGATCCTTGCTTCAATGGGAAGCCAGCTAAGCTGGAGTAAGTCAGGTGTAATATGATCATGCTTTCTGGTACCTGTGATTAGTCTGGCAGAGGCGTTCAGAGTAGCTCTCAGCGGAGCTAACCTAGATTTAGGAAGCCCAGCTAGGGTCACCAAGCCATATTCTACTCGTGAGATAACTAAGGATTGGACTGCTGATTGTACGTCCTCGGGAGGTAGGAAAGGTTTGATTTTCCTAAGAGTGTTGAGCTGATGATTGGTACTCTTAATGGTGGCACTGATGTGACCTTGCATGTTTAGAAATTTGTCCAGGGTGACCCCTATAGAGCAAGCGGAGTCCACCATATGCGGGGTGCAGTTGAGTGCGGAGATTTCTTTGATCCAGTTTTGCGTGGGGGCCTCGTGGTTGCGGGTGTTATCAGGAGAAATTCTGTTTTGAGAGCATTAAGTAACAGATGGTTATGAGTTAACCATTGTTGAGTTTTTTGAAGCGCTCCATTAAGAGTTTTTATGTCATCTGGAGAAGAGATCTTCAAATATAGTTGAGTGTCATCCGCGTACATGTGGTACTGAATGTTTGAATCGTTCAGAATGGCAGTTTGAGGTTCCATGAACAGATTGAAGAGCGTGGGCGAGAGTGCAGATCCTTGAGGTACCCCAATAGAGACCGTGGTGCTGGCAGTCAAAGATTGGTTGACTTTGATTCTTTGTATTCGATTATGCAGGAAAGATGAGAACCAATTTAGGACGGGGCCAGATAACCCCATCCTATATTGAAGGCCAAACAAGTTATCATGTTTGATAGTGTCAAAAGCAGATGACAGGTCCAGAAGAATTAGGAGACAAGGCATATCTTGGTCAGGAGCTCTCAAGGCGTCATCGACAATGTGAGTTAGAGCAGTCTCCGTACTATGACCTGATCTAAAGCCTGATTGATGTTGGTCTAGGAGCTGAAATTTCTCGATGTGGTCGCATAGTTGTGTGTGAACGCATTTCTCAAGCAATTTAGCTAAAGACATGATGTTGGTGATCGGCCGGAAGTTATTGGGATCTGTTGGGTCTGCATTGGGCTTCTTGGGGATGGGTGTGACTTGCCCCCTTTTAAGGCAGTCGGGAATCCTCCCCTGTAAGAGAGATTGTTGGATGATCCTGGACCAGAGAGGTAGAATGGCCACGTTGAGGTCTTTGAGCAAGTTGGCGGGGAGTGGATTGCTGAAATGGTTGGATGGTTTAAGAGATGCCAAGGAGTGAGACACCTCCTCCAAATCCAGAAGTCGGAAGGTATTCCAGCAGGCATTGTTTTTGGGTGTGTACTCTGTGGGGTGAAGCGTAGCACACACTGCTGTAGGTACAGACAAACCCAAGGAGCTCATAGGCAACAGGTTAGCAGCGGCACGTTGTAGCTCTTGCTCAATATTCCTAGCCTTTTCAGAAAAGTGCGCAGAGAAATCCTCTTCACTGGGTCCAGCGGTTTTGATTGCTGGAAATGGATTGGCCTGTTTGATGATATCAAACAGTTTCTTGGGACGGTTTTTAGCACTTTCAAGCTGATCTCTGAAATGATCTGATTTAGCACTGCGAATGCGTTTATTATAAGAGCTTCTCATCTTCCTTAACTGTTTGAGACTAGAGGTGGAGGGGGTATCTCTCCAACGTCTCTCAGAGAGCCTCAGTTTGCGACATTCGTCATTAAGGGCACCATTGAACAAAGGTTTGGATTGTTTGCAAGGAATCCTTTTGAGTTGCTTCGGGGCTGCAGAGTCGAGCATATTTGACATGGCGCTGAAGTAATGATCCGTCAGCTCTTCCAAATTATTCATTTCGTGGGAGGTTCCAGAAGATTCTTGCTCATGTTGGATAGGTTAGTGATGTTGATGTCTCTCAGATTACGAGTCAGTTGCTTGTTTTTGAGCGGTTGACCTTGTCTAAGTGATACCTTTTCCTGAATGTGAAAGGAGATTTGGTGATGATCTGACCAATCACATGGTACTATGGCATCCAATTGAATGATGTGATCTGTAGCTATGATGAGATCAAGGGTAGCGCCCTTGCAGTGGGTGGGTCCTTTGCAGGCCTGTATATAGTTGAGGTCGGAGAGGAAAGTCTTAAGAGCAAACTAGTGGACCATTAGCGTCATTCCAGTGAAGGTTAAAGTCACCAAGGAAGATATGCTTAGGGTAGTGGGCTGAGCTGGTAGAGATGGATTCCATCAATTGTTCTACGAAAAGTAGGTTATCCCCTGGGGGATGATAGATCGAGTGAAGCACACACACAATCTTGCCCTTGTTCCAAATTTCAGTGACTAGGTGTTCGCAGGAGGACATCAGGTCCTTATGAGTCTGCTTGAAAACGAGGTTGGATCGATGGATGCAGGCAATGCCCCCCCGATTTAATAGACCTATTGCATCTAATAATGTCATAGCCAGGCGGAATTAAAATGTCAAGAATTGGGGAGGAGTCATCATTAAGCCAAGTTTCCGTAAGAAACAGGAGGTCTAAATCTTGTGATATGATAAGTTCGGAGATATCCGCTGCGTGCTTCACTGCTGATCTGCATTTGAGAAGCATCGATTTGATATGAGAGATTGTAGTTGCTTCCATTCGGTGCGATGTGGAAATCTGAAGTAAGTTATCCTTATTCAAGGATCTAAAGTTAATGCTAGGTTCTCTATCCGGATCAGATGTGATAGTGGGTATGATGCTAGGAGAGACTGCATAGTCCTCATAAGAAAGTAGTAATGTGCGCGTGTCATCCTCCGACATCTGAGGCTGGGATCTAGGGGGTCTAGAGTGGCGGTTGGGAAGAGGACGAGTGGGCCAGCGAGGGTTACTCGGGCAAGTATCAGAGGGCCTTTCCCTTCCACCACTTAAAGTAGTTGCTGGGGGTGTAGGGGGATCGGACCCCGGGGGAGGGTGGGGTTTGCCCAACTTCTCCTTCTTCCATGAGCATTGTAGGAGGGTCTGGAGGTTGTCCTTTACAGTAAGGAGGTCTAATTTCAGTTTATCTTCAAGCCGTCTAAGGCCGTCACAGTCCGGTACCCGCCCCGAATAAGTTGCAGGGATAGGCCCCCTCTCCTCACAGCGTTTGCATGGGGATATGGACCCCTGCTTGAGCTCAGTTGCGGGCTCCAAAGTTGGAGTGGGATTGGCATAGATGGAGTCAGGGATCTGAGAAGGAGGTTGAGGAGGCAAGTGGGGGGGCCCTCTGGTAGGATCTGGTGCCATGGATGTAGAGCAGGACGCTGCGGTAGGACTAGGAGAGTTCAGGGGAAAGGGAGGCCCTAAGGTAGTATCCTGTGAAATAGGTGTAGAGGTAGATGAGGGCGGGCGTAGGGGGTTCAGAGGAAGGGCGCTGGGGGTTAAAGTTGTGTGCAGGGACGGAGACACAATCAGATTCGGGTTACTGGTCTTGGGAGACGTAGTCAGATTAGGGTTACTGGGATAGGAGATGGGAAGCCTGTAGTGTCCGGGTTGGTATTGGGAAAGTTAAACTCAGTCGTGTTGCGGTCGGTATCAGAGTGGATCAACAAAAGAGAGGTGGGGGAAGGTGTTGCCGTAATGGGGAGATTGGGATGACCTAAATTGACATTGGTATTGGGGTTATTAAGTGAGTTTTTCACCTTATTAAAAATATTGTCAAACCGTTTCAAGTACAAGTCGGAGGCTTGAATGAGGATGTTGTTATTATTGTAGAGGGAGATGGTCAGTTCCGCTTTGAGGACACGAGATGGAGTTATGTTAATGCGGAAATCGTGTGGGGTTTTTCAAATGGCTTTGGGACGGAGCTTATCCATAAAAATATCAATCTTTTGGTGCTTTGTGTCAATCGGTTGGCCCTGATGACCTTTCTCCTATCCATCAAGGGGAAGTTGATCTAAGTCCTAATGGACAACACACCTGCCATGTAGTGCTGCGGAGGGAGGGTGAGTTTGCGAGCACTTGGACCAGGAGGTTCGGACACTCAGTTGAAGCCTTGAACTTAAGGGAATCTTTTTGAAGCCTGCGGGCTCTCTCATTGCATAGGCAGACAAGCTCACGGACACTGGCTGGTGGGCTACAAATTGGGTCTACACCAGGAGGTTGTTAAAGGCTTCATCGCCCAATGTGGTAGATCTTTTCTCTAAGAACAGGCAGTGTTGAACTTACTGTGAACTGAACCTTTTACCTCAAGGCTAATTGAGAGACCTATTCCCCTGCAGCTGGACTCTGGTCTCCTGTATGCTTTCCACCTCTGCCTTTAGTGCCCAGTGTCCTGAAAAAGATCAGTAGGGGTCCTATTCCAACTCATCCTGATCGCTTCGGATTGTGTGATTGATTGATGGATGTTATCCTTGAGCTTGGCACCGATCTACCAGATCTGTTTACTCTGGTTGGGTGAAGTTCGTGGCCTGGTATGGAGACTCTTTAGGCCAAGTAATAAGGTGTGCTGATGTTTGTTCTGTCACTGCTTGGAAAGGCTTTGCTGTAGGCTGCAGGCACTGTTGAAGGCTATTTGTCTGCAGTTTTGGCCTTGCTTCCTTTCCTTTCCCTGACCAAACTTCACTTTTCTAGCCACCTGTCTCTTAAAAGGACTTACTTATATTCTCCCTCGTGCACCCTTTATTATGCCTCGGTGGAATCTTAACTTGGTCCTTACGGTCTTCATGTGCATGCCCTTCAAGCTTATACACAATTGTTCATTGAGACTGTGGACCATTTACATGGCATTCCTCATTCTGATTACTTCTGTGTGCAATGTCAGTGTGCTACAAGCGTTCAGTGCAACCTTCGTATACCACATTCTTCCCTGACAAGTTACGGAGTCATGCTTCTTGTCTGCAGATATTGTTGTCACCATTCTACATGGGAAAGTCTGTCACTCTCCCTCCTTTCTGAGTTAGAAGAGTTCTAAAGATGACCAACTTTTCATTGGCTTTGCCCATGCTAAGAAGGGTACGGTGGTCCAAAAGAGGACCTTGTCCAGATGGATTTTCCTATGCATAAAAACATGCTTTTCCTTTGCCAGAAATCTACATACTGAGGGCCTTCAGGCCCTTTATAACAGAGCTGAGGAAGCCACCACAACACCGGCAAGAGGACGTCCAGTGTTGGCCTGGCAGCCACAGGGGTTTTTGTCAAAATTTGCACCAGACACTACTGCCTCAATGCTCATTTTGGCTGAGGGCCATTTCGCCCGCTCTGTTCTGCAGGATGTCCTGGTGTAATGATCAACCCTCAGACCCTCCACCTTTTGAAAGGTACTTTGATGTCTATTCAAAATGTAAGATATGTGCAGGTCGAAATAATCATTTGGAGGACCAGTTTTACTTTTGTCTTGTAGCGCTGTTTCTGTGGCTACTCTAACCACAGATTCCGCACCATCCTCCGGGCTCTCGGTTCTGTGGAGTGGTCTTTTTCCGAAAGGGTCTTCGGTTAGGTTTGGCACTCTGTCATGTTTCCAGTCTATGAAGGCTGATCCACATCTGCCAGCATTGAAGAGTTGGTAAGAGAGGGGTGATGCCTGTATTCAGATATGGAGCTGGTGCAATATCACTGTGGAGTCCAAAGCACCTCATGTCGGCACACAGGAGCTATTACTGGAAAAGTTCCAGATCTAGTCTGACGCCTTTGGGAATTCAGAAAGTGAAAAATTTGCGATTAGAGTATCCACTAGAAAGAGCTTTACCGAGAGTAATTAACTTGTTCTTCTTGTCCTTCTGTTAACACATTTGAGCTAACCAGTAATGGCCAATTTTAAATTTGCTAATCTATTTGTATATACATAATAAACACATTGTCCTTTTTTTCAGGATCTCTGGGCTGAAAGTTGTAGGTGAGAATCTTTCCCCAGCATTACACTTGCAGCTGAACAAGAGCAGTGGATCTCGGGAAAAAGATGTCAAATTACTTCAGGGGATTGTAGATTTTGTAAGTAGAGTTGGTATTCACAAAATCCGTGTAAAGCTTGTTTATAGTAGGCTGAAGTGTATATTAAATAACACGAGGAAAAAAAGGATTTCTATTTGGGCATGTTTTACACTATAGAAAAAACTGATGGCAACAACAGATAAAGGCAAAAATATTTGCTGCTATGAATATTGTATTAAATTAATTACAGTATATCATCTATTAAATGCACTGCTGTTTAGGATGCATTGTGTAACTCATTAAAGTGCAAGATTGTCCTTGGCATACAGTTAATGTGCCATCCCACCCCTATGCGAGTCAGTAGCTGTATTAAAGTATGCATTTGCAGTGACATCCCATCTGGCTCTAACAGCCATGAATGCCCAATATAAGTAGCACATGTGTTTTTTGTTAATGTTTCATAATGTGTTGCTGTCCGGCCCCCACCGTTATATCATTGAAAAAGTATGTCACTATGAGAGTCGTTCTGTTTTAAATTGCTTCAGAAACTCACATGGTTTATTGGCATTGTAAGCACAACCTGCAGTAGACTGACTAATCTATTTTCATGTTGTTGCACACTTTAATATTTTAAATACGCAATCCTTTGCATCTCTAGGCAACCCATATAGCTGGTCCTGGTGCCCCATAACAATGCGAGATTATGCACAGTGTATTTGCCAAGTATGAATGAGGCATACCAAGCAAAAGGCGCTTTTCAATGTCATATTGGTGACTCCAAGATCATAATGGGAATTATTGGATTTATGATGTTGGTTACAAACGTTTATTGAATATAAAATGCATTTTTCATATATAGCTGTGTTATAGTCCTAGATGTCACATTCTTGTATGGGCTTACTGAAACTGTTTTCAACCATTCACCGTAGACATTCAAAGAGTAGTTATGTCAGGCCTAAGTAGGCAAGTGGTGGGGGACACTAGAGTTGGTGGGTCTGATGTACCCTTCAGGGCCAGGTATCGCAGAGACCAGCCCTACCCATGAATGACCGTGGATCTTCCCGCCTGTACCTCCATTACCCCCATTGCTAAAGACAGCACACACCACACTTTTAAAACCTTTGGGTTGGGGGCCGTAAACCCCCGCCGCATTCATTATAACTAAAACATCTTACATTAAAATGCACTCAATATCACTTTATAAAATTATATGAAGAAACACCATAAAACGTACTGTATTAATTACAATTTTGATGGATGGCTAACCTTGACTTGGACTCTCTTGACTACATTTAGCCTTGTCCCTGCGTATCCAGTGTTGAGCCTACGAGATCATGACTGGTCAACCTGGGAAGGCCCCTCCTCCTATGCATCCCTCCCCCATAGTAAGCTTGTGCAGGGGGCCCGTCTCTCTTCCAGGTTACCTACCTCAGGCACCCACTACAACCACATTATCCCCCTAAGGGCCCGTGCTAGCTTGGCGCATGTGCGGGGATTGGCCGTAAGGCCTGTTGGCAGCGAGCACTCCCACACTCCCTTCACCCTCTAGCTGACTCCTGCAAGCACTGCCTGGAGGGCCCCATGAGACCGCTGTCCCATCTATCCCAAGTAAAGGGATGCCTTCTATGGACCCAAAGTGCCTCACCAATCAGGACCTCACCAGCCGACGAATACAACAATAAATACGACAAAAACGCCAAACATCTGCAAAAGAAGAGTCAATGCAAAAGAACAGAAACATAGCTAACAAAAAACTCCCAACCTAAATTATGTTGAGCTGAAAGAGAAAAATTAATGAAAACATGACAGTAAAAAATGAACCACACAACAAATCCGCTCTCTAAGGCGATGGTGGATGGGACAAAGAAATGTAGTTCTGGTCCCCCAGGACCAGCAGCGCCCTGTCTGCGGAGCGGTGAGTGGAAAAGAGACCGATGCACGTCTCCGCAGCCCCTTTTAGGAGGGGGAGGCACGAACCGGAATGGGCATGACCCGGAAGCACTTAAACTGTTTCCGGGTCGCTGCGTGCCTGAGGCCCAATCACCAACCCAATACTGGCTGGTGGCGGCGGCTTCACACGCCGCCCCAACCCCCACGGGCTGGTCTGGTGCGAACGCCATAGGCGCAGCTCCTCTGATGTGGGGGCGATATGGCTTATGGCCTGGTATCACCGAGACCAAGCCTTACCCATGAATGCAAAAACAACAATTGATGGACAGAATGCAGAACAATGTCATACATTCACCCCAGTACAGAGATCTGAGCCTAAATACATCGTTTTTTTGCTCCCCATGCCATTCCAGTTTGAACCCAGCCATATGCAAATCAGTCTTGACCCTGCGCCCAATGGGAACAGTCCAGCTTCAACTGCCAGGCCAGGTCCTCCCTGGACTGGAAACCAGCATCCTAGGACTGGTTTCGGGGTTTCACCACTCAAAACCACGGATCCTCCTACCTGTACCTCCATCATCCCCCATTAAAGACTGCACACACCACACTTTTAAAACCTGTGGGTTAGGTGTTGTAGAACCCCGGACGTATTTATTATGATAACAAAAACATCTCATATTAAAATACACTCAATATCACATTACAAAGTTATATGCAGAAACACCATAAAACAATGTACAATATTATTTACAATTTTGATGGATGCCTAGCCTTAACATAGACTCTAATACACAGAAATTCCTGACCATATCTAGCCTTGTCCCTGCATATCCAGTGTTGAGCCTACGAGTGAGATCATGACTGGTCAACCTGTGAGTGCTCCTCCGTAAAGGGAGGGGCCCACCCCCTTTGCATCCCTCCCCTGAGTAAGCTTGTGCAGAGGGCCTGTCTGCCCACCAGATTGCCTACCTTGGGCGCTCCTTGCACCCACATTATCCCCTCAAGGGCCTGTGCTAGCTTGGCCCCATGCACCAGTGCGGGGATTGGCCGTAAGGGCCTGTTGGCAGTGAGCACTCCTGCAACCTCTAGCCGACTTGCTGCAGGGACCCGTGAGACCACTGTCCCACCTACCCCGAGTAAAAGGATGCCTTCTATGGACCCGAAGTGCCCCACCAATCATGAAATCACCCGCCACAGGCCAGCATAGTTCACCTACTATCTGGCCTCCCACCCCCCCCCCCGCATCCCCACTCTCCCAACCCTCACCCGCCCCCATTGGTCATGCCAAAGTGCCTGATGTATCAACCACGCGAGGATGTTCTCAAGCAATGTCTTATTACCATGTTTATTGAAGTGAACCCCTTATTGGACAAAAGCGTTCCCCTTGGATGCACCCATGCAATATAGCCTGCAATCTTGGCGATCTAAACAGCTTACCAATCTTCGTATTTATCTGCTTGACGGTCACCCTAATGTACCCCATGTGGTACATTACCCTCCCTGGATGCGGAAACCTCCAGGGCATCATTCGGTCCAATGGAACTTCAAGGTTGCTACCACCGCCCCCTTGATCACAGCAAGTCAGCTGCTATCCGGCCCTCCTTTAGCTGAGAAGCATAAAAGACTGCAGAATAAGAAACCATGCATGCTCACGAAAAAGTGGCCCAATATCAGCACCACTGTAACACCTCTTGTTCCTGCGTTGACATGCAATGAAGCTCCCAGCTGCCGCACCACCGAATCCTGTCCTCCACCTGCATGGACAGGAGATTACCTTGAAGATGGAAAAATTAATGGCAGAACATGCTCGATCTCAGAATAGCACTTATACGATCGGATAGCCCCCAACTCTCCCTTTGACTTCTCGCCCCCACTGCCACCAAGGATTTACTGCGCACACTGGCAAATGGGGAACCTAGTCTATGGCATCCCAATCTCATGAGACTTCTTGTGACTGGTGTACTACAATGGCTGCCAGAGTCTCCGACAGGGTGGCCCTCATTCCGCAGAAGCTGTGTGACACATAATGAGGTCCCCCCAACCCCTATGGACGGCCCCAGAATGGGTAACTGTGTACCACAAAAAGCTGTGCTTATCTTGCATCACTGCCATCTGCCAAAAACACCACAACTGTCTTCCCAGCCCTTTTGCTACAGGCTCTCCTATCCTAAGTGCCCCCTTGCGCCCAAGGGAGAAAGCTGCCTTAAGCAAGTGAACTTCTGCTGGCAGCCTGGGCACCCCTCTACAGCTGGTCGCGATCGCCACCAGCTTCATGTGCCTATCTAGAGTAAGATAGACTTCAGGATCGTTATGGACATTGAAAAAACACATGCCAGGATTCGATTTAAACCACGCAATCAAGGTGCCAGATACTGCAATCTGTGAAAGAGTAGCGGAGGCCGGAGTGAACTGCTGGAACTAAGACAGAATATTAGCACAGCTGTAGTTAATATGAGAGGCAGGGAACAAAACGCTAGACTAGCAGCAAAGCAGCAAGCAACCAAGGCCACCCAACTTCCCATTGGTATCAGACTAAACCGGTTGTAACAGACCTTATTACTCACCGACCACTCAAGCACACTGAACTACTGAAATGGTGGCATGTCAACACGTAAAGCGCCCGTCACAAATAACCCCTGCTAAATCCACTTTGACATTTTAGAGTAAAAGCATGGTTTGGTATCACCCAATAAGCCGGGGCTCCATGCCCGCATGTATCTGGTAATTCTGTAGCGCTGGCCTATTTCAAAAACAGCCTAGCCCAGTAATGGCCCAAAAACACAAAAAGGGGTCAACGAGGAAACTGGGCAGTGAACAATGCACGCATTGGCACGCATTGCGCTGCAGTGTAGTGGAAAAAGGAATAGTCTTTCCGCCTTTCTTAGGTTGGAGCAGCATTGGAGCCGCCCTGATAAGGATGAAACTCAGGAGTCTGCCTGCAGGAATTCATACGTGTTCTTTTGTATGTTGTGCATAAATGCCAGCACCATGCTCTAAATTCACTAATACATATTGCCATCGGTCCCCTAAAGCCCATAGAACCAGGTACCACAAGACCCCAAGCACCAGCTAAAAAAGGGGCCGTCAAGACATCGAACATAAACCAAAACGGGTCATGAAAGGGTTTCCCAGCACAGGCCACTGTTAATGACTGTCCAGGCACATATTCTGCAGGAAACAGGTGGGTTCTAGGTGACATGCCTCCCTTTGATAGCCAGGTAATCGGTTAGAAAGTGATGCACCACCTCAGACCTTTATCCATAACAGAATATTATGGAGTCACATAAGTTCCCCCAGAATAACAGTAATGCTAGGAAGATTTAATGCTGGTGATCTGCTTTGTCTGTAGGCATCTTCCTACCGGGCGGCAGGGCAGGTATCGGAATAGATGAAGTGTAAAAAATGTAAATGTAAATCTAGTATTTGTAAAGCGCGAACAGCTACCCGAAGGCATCCCGGCGCTGGGGGCCGTCGGGAAGATTAAGCAAGCTATTGCCCAGAGTCACATGGTGCTGGGCTGACCTGCCGCCGGTGCCGGGGATCGAACCGTGAGCCCCAGATTCCAGCGTCAGTCGCCCTGGCCGCGACGCCACACCTCTGAAAGGGGCCGTAACTGCCATTATAAAAATTCCACTTCTCATGGGGAAGATGTTGGACACTGAGCTACTATGGACCTAAATACACCCAAGAACTCTGCGGGAGGAACTCCAAATGCGATGTTCTCACGTCAGCCATTTTTCCCCAATAAGCCTACCATACTGTAGCCTCAGCATTGCGAGAAATTGACAAATGACATTGTCAAGGCATTGCCAGTTCTTTAAAATTGCTCTTAAGAGAGCCCAGAACACCTGAATGTGTTCGGGCTGAGCTCTTATTAGCAGGCCTTCTCCTAGCTGCCAGAAAGCATCCAACAGTAGCCACTAATTGACTCTGACCCCCAGCATCAGGCACGGCTACGAAAGGGGGAACTTATTAAAAAAACAGAATACTTGGATGTCACCTTGAAAGTGCAATATAATGCCCTGCCACGGAGAGTCTGCGTGAAAATATACCACGCTGCGACCCTCCCTCCTAGAGGATATTCGCAGAGATGACCGCATGCTGAGAAGGCAGTTAATAAAAGTGCTATTTTAGAGAACTATGAGAGTTACAACAAAGGGGAGTGATTCAATTAAGGAATGGAGAGACTGGAATCAAGTTAAATGTCAATATACAAAATACCTCTCCAACCACAAATCAACTACAAACCAATTCAACTCAGAAGTTACATTTATTAACTCCGAGGTTAATTACTTATTTTTTCTTTTATATAATTTTTAAGAGTTTTTCCCTTCTTTTGAGGATGGTTTAAGACATACACCTACACCTCTATCATTTGTGGTATTTACAGGGACAGTGTGAACATACAATAAAATATATACATAATACACAACAAAGTACTATAGTGTTCACAAAAAGTTAGAGCAAAAGACAAATCCACAAACATAATACAGTAATAAAAACTGCAGTAATTACTAAACAAATAAATCATACAAAAAAATCGATCATCAGAATTTCAGTCCTACTGTCCTTTTGGATACACTGGGACCTATATCTTCAAGTCCTCAGTGTTGTTTTTCTCTAGGGTCCTAGGGGGGTCAGAGTATGGATGTGCAGTTGTTAGGCTGTGCCGGTATAGTCAATACTCCATTTGTTATGGTTTTTCAGGCTGGGTACTCTTGGCCTCCCGGTGAAAATGCCAACGCGTTTCGACCTTCCTTAGCGGACCCACAATTAATTTGGTCGAAGGTCTTCATCAGGGCAGTGCAACTGAAATGTAGGACATTGCAAGTAACCGAATTAGGGGTATTTTGCTTGGCTTGCTACAGAGAAGACGGAACTAGGCGAAGAGACCAGCTGGCTACAAGAAGCCATCCAAAGAAGAGGCGACGCCAAAAAGAGACGCCGCCTGATCGCAGCAAGAGCTGAGCGCGAAGAGGCACAAGGACGCTGTAAGCGCAAAGAACGACACTAAACCAAAGAAAGTGAAGCCCGACAACATCAACCCCTGAAGGCCAAGCAAAATACCCCTAATTCGGTTACTTGCAATGTCCTACATTTCAGTTGCACTGCCCTGATGAAGACCTTCGACCAAATTAATTGTGGGTCTGCTAAGGAAGGTCGAAACGCGTTGGCATTTTAGGAACTGCATACCCTTTTTGTATTTATCTGTCATTGGGCATGTATGCTGGACCTGTTGAAAAAAGCCCTTAGTTCCCCCTCTTTTGTGGACACTTGCGCAATGCATTCAGGCCCTCATCAGTCTCATTCTCCAGCCCCCACTGACCGAAGGGGATCGGCATTCGGCCAAACCAGCCCCCAGTTGAGGGACCAGCAACGCCCTGTCGGTGGAGCGGTGAGCGGAAAAGAGACTGCTTCATCGCTCAGCAGCATCTTTTAAGGGCGGGGAGGCAGCACAAACCGGAATGGGCGTGACCCCGAAGCACTTAAACTGCTTCTGGGTTGCTGCGTGCCTGAGGCCTAGTTACCAACCCACTAATGGCTGGTGGCGTCACGTGCCGCCACAACTCCCACGGGCTGGTCCATCGCGACCGCCAGAGTCAAGGCTCCCCCAATTTGGGGGCGCCTTGGCATTTTAAACCATGCTGTTAATGTCTTGAATTGATTGAACAGGCATGGAATCTTGTTCCATTCATTTACAGTGGTTACAAGACCCTCACTTGCATCATGTTAGTGAACTGGGGACATGCTTTGCCTTTACATACATTTCAGTGCATTTGAGTGGGCAATCCACAAATTACTGGCCACTGACATAGATTGTAATGATACCAACTGCTGACGATAGTGACTAAAGTTGCTCCATCCTTCACCTCCTCACAAAATCCCTCTGTTCGAGGCATGTGAGCTGTAGATCACATGCTGTGCATAGCTCGCCATCTAGTGTTTGGTCCGGATGTTTGCACTTGTTTTTCTTCGAAGAAGTCTTTCCTGTCACAAGGTAGGTGACTCCTCCTTTCGGTGATAGTGCGCATGGGCATCGACTCCATTGTTAGATTGATTTTTTCGGCCATCGGGTTCAGACGTCTATCGCTGCGCTCCGGTTTGACACCGTTCCTTCGGTGCGCAAGATACTCACCCTCAAATGTATTGTTTTCGATCGCGTTTTCCCCTTTATCCCGTATCGTGTTTACTTGCAAAAACCAAACTTTCGATCGGAAAGTTCGTGGAAGGCCGTCGGGCCTACCCGCGTCGGGCCGACCTGCAGTCGATGGAACGAACTCCCTTTAAATTTTGCCCTTGGTGTCACGCGAAATACCCGCGCACCGACTCACACGAAGTGTGTAACCTGTGTTTGTCCCCCAAACACAGAGAACAGGACTGTGACTAGTGCCAGGCTTTCCGCTCCAAGAAGATACTTCGCGACCGTCGGGCTCGACGTCGCGACATGCAGAGCCAGCACACAAGCTCCATTCCGGACAACAATCTGACGAAGAGGCCGGCGAGGCCATGGGAACGGAGGAGGAGCAGGAGCCGATCGCCATCCCAGAGCTCAACTCCGACGAAGAGGACGACATCCCACATGGACAACGTACCGTGAGTACAGCTCCTCCCTCGTCCAAAGACCCAACTCCACAAAAGAAGGCGGCTCCGATCCAACCCGTGCCCTCGGGCTCCGGTCTGCACCGAGATCATGCTTCCGACGCCCCGCCTTCTGGCTCGGCACCGAAGCCTACCAAAAAGCCTTCCGGCTCCGAAAAGACTCCCTCCAAATCAAGTTCAGAGCCGAGAACTTCGGGGTTGAAACACAAGTCCGGCACCGACCCCCACCATTTGGCACCGAAACACACTTCGGATCCGAAAACATCAACATCCAAGACTTGGGCACCGAAACTTTCGGCGCCGAAACAGTCAGATGTGCCAAAATCACCAAAAAGACAGTTTCATCGCTCCGATAGACAAACCGGATCCGAAACAAAAGGTGCTCTATATTCATCCTCAAACTGGACATATCACCCCTAAAGTGGCTTTAAAAAGGACTGATACAGAGGAAGAATACCACATTCCTTTAAAAGAGAGAACGGTTGGAACTAAACCTTCCCCACCTCCTCTTCTTCTTTCTTCACCTACTTCACCTCAGTTTCAGCCTATTTCACCTGAACATTCACCACCACATACACCCGACAACCAGGATGATGGGGATGACAATGGGGATGATAATCAACCAATGCAAGACCCATGGGATGATTACAATACTAATTCGCCCACGGGCAATGATCCTGATTTGTATCCTAACAAGCCCTCTCCACCAGATGGCCGTGTAGGCTACATTGAGTTACTGGGTAGAGCTGCCAACTACCATGGGGTGCAGCCATAAGGAGTCCTTAGAAGAGGATTTCCTCTTTGAAACCCTCAGTACCACGCAGAGGTCATCACATACACTACCTATGCTCAAAGGGATGATCAGGCATGTAGATGACATTTTTAACGACCCGGTCAGAGCTGGTATTCTTACCCCTAGAGTAGACAAAAAATACAAGCCAGCACCATCGGACCCAGTATATATTAAAGGTCAGTTGCCACTAGACTCCCTGGTTGTGTCCAATGCAAGGAAAAGGGCCAAATCCCAGACAACAGGAGATGCTCCACCCCCGGATAAGGAATCCAAACTTATTGATGCTTCCGGGAAAAGGGTGGCCTCTCAGGTGGCCAATTTCTGGCGTGTCTCCAACACTCGGTCATTGCTAGCACGATATAACCGGGCGCACTGGGACGAGATGGAACAATTAATACAATATTTGCCCCAGGAACACAGATTTAAGGCACAAGACCTGCTGCGTGAAGGGCAACTTATTTCCAATAATGCTATAAGATGTTCTCTAGATGCTGCAGACACTGCTGCTAGAGCGGTAAACACCAGTGTCCTCTTGAGAAGACATGCTTGGCTTCGCATATCAGGGTTCAAACCAGAGGTGCAACCCTCCATTTTAAACACTCCCTTTGATAAAGAGCATCTATTTGGCCCAATGGTAGATTCTTCACTAGAGAAAATGAAGAAGGACCCTGAAGTGGCCAAATCCATGGGAGCCCTTCAGTCAGCAAAAAGCTGTGGTTCCTTTCGGCGCTCCTTTTACCGCGGATACTCAAAAAAAATACCTCCTCGGAGACCACCACCGAAAAGGGCAATAACCAACCCTCTCCATCTAGGGGTTACTTCAGAGGGGGTTACAGAGGTAACAAAGGCCGGGGCAGAGGTTCAAACACATGCACCTCCCCCTCCAATACAAAGCAGTGACTTGCCTCCACTTCCCCCGACCACTTAACACCTGTCGGGGGAAGATTGTCAGATTTCCTACCAATCTGGCAGTCAATAACAACAGACAATTGGGTACTGCAAATTATCCGTTCTGGTTACTGCCTGGAGTTCATCAACACTCCTCCAAACATTCCACCAAAGTCATACAAACTTTCACCAGATCACCTACACCTCCTCAAACAAGAGGTTCAGTCTCTACTTCTAAAAGGAGCTATAGAACCTGTACCACCACAACATCACGGGTCAGGCGTATATTCTTTTTACTTCATAATACCCAAAAAAAGATGGTTCTCTCAGACCGATATTAGATCTCAGAGAACTCAATCTTTACATTCAGTCAGATCATTTCCACATGGTAACACTTCAACAAGTATTTCCTCTGCTGAAGAAAGTCAACTTTCTGTCTACTCTAGATTTAAAAGACACCTATTTTCATATTCCAATCCACCCCGCTCATCGCAAATTTCTCGGGTTTGTGGTAGCGGGTCAACACTTCCAATTCAAGGTACTCCCTTTCGGAGTCACCACAGCCCCCAGAGTCTTCACGAAGTGTCTGGCGGTAGTAGCTGCTCACCTAAGAAGACAAAGCATCCATGTCTTCCCATACTTGGACGACTGGCTCATCAAAGCCAGCACGTACCAGCAATGTCTTCAGCACACTTTCAGAACGATTCAGTTACTACATCAACTAGGGTTCACAATCAATGTAACAAAATCACATCTCCAACCAGCCAATACTCAGGACTACCTAGGAGCCACACTAGATACTCAAAAAGCTCTGGCTTTCCCCAGCGCAGCCAGAATTCGAAATATTCAGGCTTTAGTTCTCCAGTTTCAACCCGATCATTGGATTCCAGCTCGGGTTTAGATGCAACTGCTGGGAATTATGGCATCTTGCATCATAATCGTTCCCCATGCCAGACTGCACATGCGTCCACTTCAAGAATGCTTAGCCAGTCAGTGGAACCAATCACAGGGTCTATTGACCGATCTAGTGTTGGTAAGCGGCTGTACTCATCGCTCTCTGCAGTGGTGGAACACACACAATTTGACAAAAGGACGGCCGTTCATAGACCCGGTTCCACAAATAGTACTGACAGCGGACGCGTCCCTCACTGGCTGGGGAGCTCACCTACAACATCACACAGTGCAAGGACTGTGGAGTCAACAGCAGAAGTTGTACCACATCAATCATCTAGAGCTGCATGCAATCTTTCTAGCCCTCAAGGCATTTCAAACTCACCTGGAGGGCAAAGCTGTCTTGGTTCGTACAGACAACATGACAGCTATGTATTACATACAAAAACAGGGGGGTACACACTCTCTCCAACTGTCACACTTAGCCCAAGACATCTGGAGGTGGGCCATTCACCACAAACTTTATCTCCTAGCGGAACACCTCCCAGGAGTGAACAACCAGATTGCAGATCTACTTAGCAGGCAGAGGCAGCAGATACACCCTCCGGTTCTCCTCCCATACTTTCAAAGTTGGAGTCCCTCACATAGACCTGTTCGCCACATACCAAAACGCAAAATGCTGAAGCTTCGCCTCCAGGTACCCACACCTGCAATCCAAGGGCAATGCACTATGGATGAACTGGGCAGGGATATTTGCCTACCCTTTTCCGCCTCTCCCTCACTCCATTAGTGGTTCACAAGCTCAGGCAAACGTCTCACACTAATCCTAGTAGCTCCCACATGGGCAAGTCAACCTTGGTTCACAACCCTGTTGGAGTTATCTCTGGTTCCGCATCAAAAGCTGCATTTAACGTCCAGTCTCCTCACACACAGCCATGGAGAAATCAGACACCCAGATCCCAAACAGTTGAACCTCGCGATCTGGCTCCTGAAATCTTAGAGTTTGGTTACTTAAACCTTCCACCAGAATGTATGAATATCATTAGGGAGGCTAGAAAACCTACTACAAGGGCCTGCTACGCAGCTAAGTGGAAGAGATTTGTTATCTACTGTGGTAACAATCATATCAACCCTCGTGATGCTTCCATACGGAACATCATATGCTATCTGTTACACTTGCAACAGTCAGCGTTGGCTTATACCTCTATCAGATTACACCTAGCGGCAATTGCTGCATATCTACAAAATAGACAGCATTTGTTGTTGTTTAGAGTACCTGTGATCAAAGCTTTCATGGAAGGACTAAAAAGAGTCATGCCACCAAAACTTCCACCAGCTCCACTGTGGAATCTTAATATAGTCCTTACAAGGTTGATGGGCCCACCTTTTGAGCCCATGCACAAATGCGAACTACAGTTCCTCTCTCGGAAAACAGCTTTCCTCATTGCAATCACATCATTAAGGAGAGTGAGTGAATTACAGGCATTAACCATACAAGAACCATTTTTCCAACTACACAAAGATAAAGTGGTTCTTCGTACTAATCCTAAATATTTACCTAAGGTCGTATCTGCATTTCACATAAATCAGTCGGTAGAATTACCCGTATTCTTCCCTCAACCTGATTCAGATGCAGAAAGAGCTCTACACACCTTAGATGTTAGAAGAGCACTCTTATACTACACTGAAAGGACAAAATCTTTTCGTAAAACGAAACAACTCTTTGTTGCTTTTGCGCCACCACACAAAGGCAATCCTATCTCCAAATCAGGTATTGCAAGGTGGATTAAGTGCATTCAAATCTGCTATGCGAAAGCAAAGAGAACTCTAACTGTACCCCCTAGGGCACATTCCACTCGTAAGCTAGGGGCCACTGGCTTTTAGGAAACATTCCTATTGTTGACATTTGCAAAGCTGCAACATGGTCTACCCCGCACACATTCACTAAACATTATTGTTTAGATGTGTCAGCAAGACAACAAGTCAATGTGGGTCAAGCAGTACTAAAGACACTATTTCAGACAACTCCAACAGCTACAGGTTAGCCACCGCTTTTGGAGGATACTGCTATGTAATCTATGCACAGCATGTGATCTACAGCTCACATGCCTCGAACGGATAATGTTACTTACCCAGTAAGCACCTGTTCTTGGCATGTAGAGCTGTAGAGGCACATGCGCCCACCCACCCCTCCGGATACCTGTAGCTGCTGCAGTTCTCTATTTAATTTACATACATACGCATGGACATCTCTATTCTTTACTACTACTCCATTCTCACCCTCTGCGGCAAACAATCTAAGAATGGAGTCGATGCCCATGCGCACTATCACCGAAAGAAGGAGTAACCTACCTCGTGACTGGAAAGACTTCTTCGAAGAAAAACAAGTGCAAACATCCGGACCCAACACTAGATGGCGAGCTATGCACAGCATGTGACTCTACAGCTCTACATGCCAAGAACAGATGCTTACTGGGTAAGTAACATTATCCTTTCCCTTCAAGTTGGCAGTTACCTTGTTTTTTCATGGCACATAAAGCAGTCTTACATTTTGTGCATGGGATAATGATTTAGGGACAAGATAATATACTTTGAACTGCTGCATCTGGTAGAGACTATTAGTTGTAGATTCCTTACCTTAGAATTTCACCCAGGCATCAGTCTGGATCCGGATATTTTTTAACAGCGGTATACCTGGGCGTCGGTAGATGGCGTCGGTCGACTCCGCGTCCATCGTCTGCAACGTCACGGGACCTATATAGACACCGCCCACACGTTGACATTAGTTCTTTCTTTTTCTGCCCCAGCCTAAGCACAGATCCAGAGAGAGCTACCCCTTAGCTGTTTTTTGAGTCTTGGACTCCTGGTGCGTCGAGGATGTCTCATCGTAGGACCGGCTTCAAGCCCTGCGGCTCCTGTCATTGTACGATGTCCATAACGGATCTGCACCTCGTGTGCCTCTGGTGCCTGGAGTGCGACCTCGACTCAAAGTCGTGCTCTGAGTGCCGTGCCATGAAGGCTTTGCAGGTGCAGTCCCGAAAGCTGTTGGAGGCCCGGCGCTCGGCTCGTACTAGAGGAAGATCCCAAAAATGGTTGCGGAGCCCGCACTCCTCGTCTCATTCCAAGTCGTCGGGGAGGTCAGGAAAGCACAATAAGAAAGCGAAAGAGCACAGATTTTGTTTGACTTCACCCCGTCGGCAGTCATCGCTCAAAAGCTCCATCCCCGGAGCCTCCTTCTAAGAAGACTCCGCGCCTCCCCGTTTTTCCAGGAGCCAGAGCGTCTCCTGCCCAGATCCAAATGTTCTATGAGGCTCTATACCTCATTTTTGGGCAGCCCGGCTCCGCTGGTGCGTCTTAGTACCCGGTGGAGTCAGTTGGGGGCCCTAGTTATCAGATCAGGAATGACGCCAGAAGATTTCTTCCTCCAGCTTGGCATTGCGGTCGGTGAAAACCGGTTGCCTCTTGGGTCTATACTCCCATACCGTCTGGGATATGGTTACACAGGTGCTGCCTAAATGCCCGGAGGAGACCCAGGCCGTTCTTTCCCAGGCAATTGCAGATGGGAGAGACGCAGCCAAATACACCATGCGTTGTGGACTGGACACCACCGACTCACTGAGCAGAACGGTTGCCTCGTCGGTAGCACTCAGACGCTACGCCGAGTTGAGGACTTGTGGCTTTTTGTGGGATGTCCAATCTTCTTTGATGGCACTCGCCTTTTTGGTGACAAGGCAGTCTCAGTGCTTGAGCGCTTCAAGAAATCTCGAGCTACGGCCATATCCTTGGGCCTCACGGCTACCACCTGCCACCCCTCAGTCTGCCTTTCGTCCCTTTCGTGGCTATGGAAGGGGCGGCCAGGCACATCCTAGCCAGACCAGCCAGCGAGTCATGCACGCTGTCCAGCCTCTGTGTGGACGTGGGACGCCGTGTACTCGTGGGCCAGGGAGCAAGCGGGCAGGCCAGTCCACCCTCCCTGCCACTGCCTCCAAACCTTCCTAGTCTGACGTTTCAGACCCATCATCCGCCAGTCAGAGGCAGGATTCGCCATCACCTCCATCACTTGGAATCCATCACGTCGGACAGGTTGATTTTGCAAATAGTCCGAAGGGGCTACTCCATCCCCTTCAAGACTACCCCTACCTCCATGCCACAGTCTTTCGATCGCATGTCGGAGGATCATTTGGCGCTTCTCCGCCAGGAAGTCTCAGCTCTCTTGGCCAAGGGAGCTATCGAGAGGGTCCCTGCGCCAGAAGTAGGTCGTGGTTGTTACTCCCACTGCTTTCTGGTGCCCAAAAAGGACAAAGTCCTGCATCCTATTCTAGAGCCCTCAGCCGCTTCCTCTGGAAGGAGAAGTTCAAAATGCTCACGTTGGCTCAGGTCCTGTCTGCCCTCAACCCTGAAGACTGGATGGCGGCATATACCCGTCCTGCCGGCCCACAGACGCTACCTTCGGTTCACGGTAGACCACGAGCATTTTCAGTTCACCGTGCTCCCCTTTGGTCTTACCAGTGCCCCTCGGGTGTTCACAGAAGTGATGGCGGTGGTCACAGCTCATCTGCGCCGATCAGGGGTTCCAGCCTTCCCCTATCTCGACGTCTGGCTGTTAAAGGCGGGCTCACCCAAGGCTGTCGTCTCCCACCTCCAGACTACGGCGGACCTCCTGCATTCGCTGGGGTTCACTATAAACGTGCCGAAGTCGCACCTGACTCCCTCTCAGACGCTCCCTTTCATCGGAGCTGTTCTGGACACAGTGCAGTTTCGGGCCTATCCTCCCGAACCGCGAGTCGGGATATTATGGCTATGATACCGATGTTTCAGCCTCTATCCTGGATTTCGGTGAGAATGACCGTGAGGCTGCTGGGCCTCATGCATCCTGCTGGTGGATCATGCCAGATGGCATATGTGGGCTCTGCCGTGGGACCTGAAGTTCCAGTGGTGCAGCATCAGGGGAGTCTTTCCGACTACGTCCAGATTTCGTGAGAACTGCACAACAATTGCAGTGGTGGCTAACGAACCAAGCTTGGGTCAGAGGCAGATCCCTCTCCCTTCCCCAACCATATATCACAGTGGTGACAGATGCGTCACTCCTGGGATGGGGCGTCCATCTGGGAAAGGCGGAGATCAGCGTCGTCGTCCAAGCTCCATATCAACTTGTTGGAGCTCTGGGCGATCCGCCTGGCATTGAAAGCGCTCCTTCCCTCTCTCAAAGGGAAAGTGGTGCAGGTTTTCGCCGACAACACCACCGCCATGTGGTACTGCAACAAGCAGGGCGGAGTGGGGTCGTGGACCCTGTGCCAGGAGGCTCTTCGCCTCTGGACGTGGCTGGAACGTCAGGGCATGGCCCTGGTGGTTCAACACCTGGCAGGTTCTCTGAACGCCAGGGCGGGTAAACTCAGCCGTCGGTGCCTGGTGGATCATGAATGGCGTCTTCACTCGGAGGTGGTGCAAGGTCTCTTTCAGCGGTGGGGAGAGCCTTGGTTAGATCTGTACGCCACCAATGAGAACGCGCAATGTCAGCACTTCTGCGCGTTGGAGTTTCCAAGGCGGCGCTCGCTTGGCGACGCTTTTTGTCGCAAGTGGAGTTGCGGCCTCCTGCACGCCTTTCCGCCTGTACCTCTTCTGCCAGAGTGCTGAAGAAAATCAAGCGTGACCGGGCCACAGTTATTCATGTGGCCCCGGACTGGGCGCGAAAAGTATGGTACCCCGAGCGCCTGAGCATGGCCATCGATACTCCGATGAGACTGCCCCTTCGGGAGGATCTTCTGTCGCAGCAGCAGAGGAGGGTTCGTTACCCCCGAACCTGTTGAGCCTCCATCTCCTTGCGTGGAGATTGAGCGGCGACAGTTGACAGCTTTTGACCTTCCTCTCGAAGTTTGTGATGTCATCTTGGCAGCCAGGCGTCCCTCCATTAAAACGGTATACGCCTGTAGATGGAATAAATTTGTGGCATGGTGCACAGCAAAGGCTGTCGATCCCCTCTCTGCCCCTCTTTCAGCGGTTCTTTTGTATATACTTTCTTTGGCCCAGCAGGGCTCTGCTCTGGGCACTCATAAAGTTTATCTGGCAGCTATTTCTACTTTCCTTTGGCTGCCCGATCAACCCTCTTTATTCATGTCCCCTATTGTAAATAGATTATTTAAGGGCATTACTCATCTCTTCCCTCCATCTCCTTTCATAATGCCCCAGTGGGACTTGAATCTGGTTCTAACCTATCTTGTGTGCTCCCTTCGAGCCTCTTCACAACTGTCCTCTCAGGCTTCTCACCCCGGAAACTGCCTTCCTTGTTGCCATCACCTCTGCTCGCAGGGTGAGTGAGCTTCAGGCTCTACCTTCCAAGCCCCCTTTCTTCTCTGTGCATCCGAACAAAGTGGTGCTTAGGACGAGGCCCTCGTTCCTTCCTAAAGTAGTTACTCCATTTTACATAGGACAAACAATCACTGTGCCCACCCTTTTTCCACCTCCGCACCCTTCCAAGGAGGAGGAGAGACTCCACCATCTGGACCCTAAACGTGCGCTGTCCTAATACCTTGACCGCCCAAAACCTTTCCGGGTGGATGATCAACTCTTTGTTGGCTATGTAGGTGCCAAAAAAGGTCGGGCTGTTCAAAAACATACCATCTCTCGATGGGTTGTCCTTTGTATTAAAATCTGTTACGCTTTAGCAAAAAAGGAACCTCCAGTGGGCAACAGCAGCCACCACTGCATTAGCACATGGAGTTCCACTTCTTGACATCTGCCAGGCAGCCACGTGGGCATCCTTGCACACGTTCACCAGACATTACTGCCTAGACAGCCAAGTCTGGAGGGACGGCTATTTTGCCCCTTCGGTCCTCCAGGACTTTCTGGTGTGAACTTAGTTCGCAGGCCCTTCTCCCGGGGTGTATTGCTGGGGTATCTATTCTAGGGTAAGGAATCTATAACTAACAGTCTCTTTCAAATGAACAAGTTACTTACCTTCGGTAATGATGTATCTGTAAGAGACATATGTTAGTTATAGATTCCTTACCGCCCCACCCATCCTCCCCGCTCTGCGAACTGACTTCTAGGGTTAGAGACTCCCTTATAGGGCCCTAGTTGTGGCGCACCAGTGGTCAGTGTCTTTCATGGCTCTTCGCTTCTGGCGTGGAAAGTTGTTTCAGAACTGATGTCTGCGTGCAGGGGCGGCGTCTATGTAGGCACTGCGACGTCATCCCGGTGACCCCGACGACTGACGTGGAGTCGACCGTTGCCACCTACCGACACGCAGGGGTACTGCTAAGACAAAATTCTCCCTATCCAGTCTGACGCCTTTGGGTAATTCTAAGTTCAGGAATTTTAAGGTAAGGAATCTATAACTAACATATGTCTCTTACAGATACATCGTTACCGAAGGTGAGTAACTTGTTCTTCCGAACTCCTGCATCTGCTTATCTCCCTCCCTCTTCTGTGCTTTTGCCTTGTTCACTTTTAGCCAAGGGCCCAATTTTACAGTGGCTTTAACTACTACAGGATGATTTCCTGCCGTTAAGATGTCACGGTGTGCAGTTCGATGGCCCTTTTGTGTCGGAATATGTTGTCCGGAATAGGTGGCCCTTTTGGGAGGGCTGAATCTTGGGAATCCAGCACTCTGCATTGGTGGTGGGATAATTGTCATTTTGAACTACACTCCGAAACAGAGGGCAGGGAAGAAAAAAAGAAAGTGACGTCAGCGCACAGGGGTAGCGCTTATATGCATCTCAGCTCTGTCATTTCTGGGTTAGTGTAGAGTTACCACAGAGCTACGCTGTGCAACCTGCCGGTGCGCAGGAACATTGCTGAAAAATTCTCTAGGACACGTCTGGTACCTTGGGATATTCTAAAATTGAGAATCTGTGGTTGGAGTGTCCATCAGAAAGAGCATTACCAATGGTAATGTGTTCATTACCACTGGAAGCTGACTAACCAGCATCCAATTCCTGCAGTAATTCTCCCATTTTTCTGCCTTTCACAACCTGTTAATTTTGCCAGCATTTAAAAAGCCTTGGGAGTCAGGGTAGGGTGATTAAACAGTAATTTTCCTACATCTTCTGAAACTCCTAATTTGACTGGAAACTCCTTTTCCAGCTTAATCGATAGTTGCGTACAACTTGTTACAGAGGCCTATTTTGTGGATGCTTTTGTACATTAGGTAGACTGTACCCACACTTTATTGCTGCCCTCAAACAAAGCACCACAGAACTCGTCACAGGTACTTTTACATTCTTAATTATTTCACAGCATTCAAAGTCCTCAGCACCAAACAAGGTTAATTATCTCTGAATACTTTTAGTGAAGATGTCATGTCAGGAGATTACCTCACTGAAAGTTTAATTTTGCAAACTGTTTAAATGAAAGGAGATCACCTGAATAAGTACTAAGCATTTTTTCTGCTAAATGTGTAATGAAAAATGGAACGGAAGATGCAAGTACTAAATTTACCACAGTTCTTAGGGTTCTTACTGAAGGAAAACTTCTGTGAAAAGTTCTGTGCCACTTTCTTTGACCGCTACCACAATTTGTGATTACCCCCAGGTCCCTTATGTCCTCGTCCCATTCATTAACAACGTGGAGATAATCATCTCCAGACAGAAAAAAAAGACCAGAGGAATGTTGGGACCTTAACCCTGCCCCTCCCACCAGGAGTACATAAGCAGTACTTACCCAGCAGTCCCCCTGTTCTTTTTTTTCTGTCGGTCGACAGAATGGACGTTGAATGCTGGTGCTGCTCCTGCTCGGATGGGGTGGCTTTCATCTCTAATCCGGCTGCCTGGCTGTGCGGGCTCGGGGGTTTCCTGGCAGTCTCCTGGCCTGCCGGGCTTGCTGGGAGACTGTTGGTGTTCGTGGTAAAGGCCCTGCTTGCCGGCCGGCCCTTTGCGGCTGGTGTGTGGCATCCCGGTTGCTTCCGGGTCGCAGGCACTTCTTCCTGAGGCCTGGCCGGGTGGAAGAAGTGCCGCGCTTGCGGTGTTCCTGGCCGTCCCGGACTTCCCTTGGCTGGCTGCTGGTGTTGGGGCTTTGTTCCTGGATGGCCCCCGCTCTGGGTGAGTGCCGCGTAGCGGTTTCTTTCTTTTTTGCTGTCAGGTGACAGACGCTGTAGCGCAGTGGCAGCGCCAAGTGTCTTTGGTGCGACGGAACCTCCAAAGCAAGGGTTCGTGTCCCACCACCGGCTCCAGGGTGTCGGCTTGTTGTCTTTTGGACAAAACATTTGAATTCTCAGGACTTTCTTCGTGAAATGTGTCTTCTTCATGCTATGTTCCCACCGCTTGCGGCGCGCCCGACTCAGCCGAGGGGGGTCTATGGGTCTCCGCTGTGTGGTACTGCTGTCTGGGGTGCTGTTTCCATTTGCGGTGTCTTCCTTGCTCTACCACAACGGTCTGGAGCTGTGCCGCTTTCCCCAGCTGTGCCTGCACCCGCATGTTTTCTATGCAGGCTGCGCGGCTCCCTCCCTGCAGTTTGTACTGTTTGCGGGGGGGGCTCGAGGCAGGTCTGCCGGCCTGGGTGCTGGGTGGCCGGGGTTAGCGCATCGGGGTCGCCTCAGCTTCCTTCTTCTGGGCGGGCTGCATAGGGGCTGTGCACGGCTGTTTGGTGCCTCCGGTCCTGCCTTCCTGCATACCATACGGCGCTCCTTGTGGGCTTAGTGGTATTGCGTGTCCACTGTGGGAGCCTGTGTTCAACTTCATGGTCACTGGTTTGGATCCTGGTGGGTCCCCTCAACCTTTCATCCTTCTGGGGTTGGTGGATTAAGTTCCGTTGAGTTGGGTGACAGTGCTCATCTGTAGTTCGGTGGCCTTGCAGTGGTTGTTTGTTGGTGCCTCGACTGGAGCGGCTATGGGGTTTTTCTTGCATCCCTTCCTCTTAAGGTGCAGGTTTCGTGTGCTTTCTGCCCTGATGCAGCTCAGCGGCTGCAGCGGTCTGTGCGGCCGGCTGCTCTCTCTGGGGCTCTGGGTTCGCGTCTCTGAGTCGGGGCGGATTCCTCTGGTCTGGCTGTTCGCTTCCTCTCCTGGTTCCCGTGGGCTGCGCCTGGTTCCTCTCTGCTGTTTCCAGGTGTTGCGCCTGGTGCTCTGTGTGGCGCTCTGTTCCCGGTGCCTTCCTGGTCTTGTTTGCGCTGTATTTTTGCTGGTGTACTGTGCTCCAGGGGCTTCGGTGCCGGCTCTGGCTGGGATGTGTCGATGGCTTGCACCATTCGCTTGCTCGCCCTTTGCTCTATGGTTGGGCCTACTTCATGGTGGCGCGGCTTGTGGCTGTCTTGGTTCTCTCCGTCACGGGACGTGAGGCTGCCCGCAGTATTTCTGGGGTTAGATTGCGCTGTGCTGCATCTTTCTCACCTGCTGCCTCCTTTCTGGCTGTGCTGTTCTCCTTTGCGTGCCTCCTTTTGTATGTCCGCAGGTATGTTTTGGGGTCGGTGTGCTGGTGTCCTGCTCTTCACTCTGGCCCTGGCGGTTGGTGTTAGGATGACAGTCCGCGTAGTGTAGTTTACTCAAGTTTGTTGGATAATTTTCAACACAGTGAGTGAGACCAGTCCAGGGCAACCTGTGGCCTGGGCGGTTCCGTTCCACGGCCTCTGTCATGGTGTGCTTCCCCTGCTGCGACCCGTGGGTGCTCCTGGTTTGGGTCCTGTGCGGCCTGGGGCTTCAGGTGGCTTGGGGCTACCGATGTTTGTCCTGGGGCCTCTGGTGTGGGCGGCTTGTCCTCTCCCTTTGGGTTGCTTCATGGTGGCTGGCTGGTGCTGTCTCTGGCTGCTTGCCTCGTCCGTGTCAGGTGCTGCTGTCTTGGCTGCTCACTATTCCTGGCTTCTGTGGTTTCCTTGGCATTGTCCTTGTGTTCCCCTGCTTCTGCTGCGCTCCGCTCCTTTGGCTGGCTTCGGTGGGTCCTGACCGTGCCCTCCTGGTTCTACCGGCGGTGCTGCTCGGGCTGTGGCTGTTTGCTCCTTCTGGGGCCCTCTGCCTGCTGGCTGCTCCTGCCTGGTGCCTGTCTCCTCCTGTGTGGTGGCTGGTGCTGGTGTTCGGCCTCCTGCTTCCTTCGGGTTACGTTTCCGTCCTGTGCACTTCCTTTCGGGGGTTGTGTCTCTGGTGCTGGTTGTGGGACCCTCTCGCGGCCTGGCTGCTGGCTGTTTTTTTTTCGGCCCCCGGTGTGCCTGGCACCCGGGCTGTTTCGTCCTCTTGCCCTGGTGTGGTGGCGCGCCTTGGGCAGGGGGTGGTTGGGCGTTGTTCTTTCTCCCATCCCCCCGAGAGTGCGTTCCCTGAGGCGGTTCGCCTGTTTGGATTCCTGTCCTGGGTTCGTGCCACTGCTGTTTGCGCCTGGCTGTTTCGCTGGTGCTGTGTCCTGGTCGTTGGTGCTGGGTTTCCGCTCTTCTCTGTGGTTCTCCCTGTTGGGGGTCCGTCTGGGCTCCTGGTCTCGTCTGTTCTCCGTTGTTGGGCGGGGTTGGGCCTGGCTGGCGCCCGGGTGGGGAGCCGCTTGGGCTTTTCGGCGCCTGTTGGTCGCCTTCTTCGGCTCTGCGTCCTGGCCTGTGCGCTCTATGGGGGTCCTGGCGTGGCGGTCCGGTGGTTTCGGCCATGCCCTGGTGTGCCCCTTCTGGCTCTGCTCTTGCCGGCTGTTCTCTTCCTTGGCTTGGTTCGCCTCTGGTTGGGTGTCGGTGTTTTCTGCCTGGTCCTGCTGGGTTTCCTTTGGCTGCTGTTGGGCTTCGGATTCCCCCTGTTGGCCCGGTGGCTTTCCGCCCTGGGCTGCATTTGGCCTTGTTCGGGCCTGTTTGACCTGCCTGCTTACTGTTGGTGAGGCGTAGCCTCCGGCTGTGCCTCCCTGATTTGCTGGCTATGCTGTCGCTTCGCTGCCGGCTCTGGGGTGTGTTTTGCCTGTCGTCCCCGGTCCTTTCTGGTGCTGGTGTCTTGGCTCGGCGTGTCTGTTGTTTGGCGTTCCGCCCTCCCCCCCTTCTCCTGTTGGGGGTGCGGTTCGGTGGTGTTTGTCTTGCCGCTGTGGGGGTCTGCCCTCCTTGCTGCTGGTTGTCCGGGGTCTGTTGCTGCTTGGGCCTCTGGCTTCTTTGCTTCCTCCTGTTTCCGCTTTGGCGGTTGCTTCTGTTTTTCTTCCGCCTCCTGGGTGGTCCGGCGGTTGTGGGCTGAGGGTCTCCCTGCCCTTTGCCTCGGCCTGTGCGGTGCGTGGGCTTCTTCTGGCTGCGGTTGGGCCTGGGTGTCCTCCTGCTTTGGCGGGTTGCTTGGCTTCGGTCCTGGCTTCCTGGTTCCTTTTGCGTTTGCTGCCCTGGTTGTGGGGGTTTTCTTGGCCTGCGGCCTTTCGTCCCTGCCGGGTCCTGTTCGTGTCTCCTCTCCGGCGTTGGGTGGGGTCGGGCCTGGTTGGTTCCTGGTCGGGGGTCCTGTGCGCCCGCTGCTCCTGCCCGCCCTTCCGTGTGCTGGGCCTTGGTGTTTGTGTGCCGGTGCGGTTCCGGGTTGTTGGTCTCCGGTCTGGGTTGTTGGTCTCCGGTCTTTGCTGGCCTCTCTGTTGCTTGGTCGGCTGTCTGCCTGGTCTTCTGGGGACGTCTCTGGCCTGTGGCCTTTGGAGTTGGCCTCCTCTGCTCCTGCTGCTCTGGGGTTTCGTGTCGGGCCCTGGTTCGGGTTGCGGCCTCCTTCACTGTGGGGCTTTTGGCCTTGTGGGTTTTCTGGTCTCTGGGTCTTTCCCTGTCCCTTTCTGTTTGGTTGGGGTCTGGCTCTTGGCAGGTTCCTGGGGTCTCGCTGTGGCTCCGCCTTCTGGGCTGGGTGCTTGGTGGTTGTCATTTGGCGGCCCTGGTGGTACTGGCCGTTCTTTCCTGGGGCCTGGGCCTCCTCTGCGAGGTTTCAGGGGATTTGTCCTCTGGTGGCCGGGTCGTTCTGTTTGGGGGTGGGGGCCGGTGCCTGTCCGGTGCTTTCCTCCTTCCTGGTTGGTCTGGGTGGTTGTGCCTGCTCCCTGTTGGCCGGCTTTCGCTTCTTTTCTTTTGCTTTCTCCGGTGTGGTTGGGGTTTGCTCGCTGTCGGTGCTGCTGCCGGATCCTGTGTGCCTTCCTGGTGGTTCTGGGTTTGTCGGCCTTGTCCAGTGGATTCCCTTGGCCGTGTCCTGTTGGCCTTGTTGTGGCTCTGGCCTTCTATCTTCCTTGGCTGTGTTTCCGGTCCTTGTTGGTGTCCCTGCTGTCCTGTTCTGGGTTGCTGGCCGGTTGCTTCCTGTGGTTCCCCCCTTTTGCTTCCCTTGGGTTACTGCCTTTGGTGTGGTTTCCTGGGTGTACTGGTGGGTTTGGAAGGCCGGGTTTCTGCTTTGGTATTCTCCACGTTGTTAATGAATGGGACGAGGACAACGGGACCCGGAGTAATGAAGATTACCGGTAAGTAATAGAGCATTAATCAGACTATCATTAAAACAGAGCGGACATCAATGGAAAATTGGTGTAGAGTTTAGGTGCTCTGTGCGCATACAGCAGCCATGTTTGATGGCTTTGCCAGGAGGAAGATGCTTTCTTACAAATCGCTGTCAAGGATGAATTGTTTTTTTTCACTTGGTGATGTGGTTAATGTCTGTATAGTTGTGCAGAGATTATTTGCAGGGATGTATTTTTTTTCTTATGTGAGCGTTGATACTGTATTTTTGGGTCAAATTCTTGATGTGCAGTGTTTTGAGGCCCATTCATCCCTTATCACTAAACATTCTGTAAAGTGGGCAGTGCCCTGTATATTTTAACTTTTGGTTAGTTGCATAGTTCGTTTTGGCAAAGTTGGGTAATTGGTTTCTTTATGAGCTTAAGACTGTCTCCATTATTATTAATACTGCTTAGGCAAAGAAACCATGAAGTGAACATATATGGAGCCTGCTCAAATTAATTTTGTTGCTCCTAATTCAGTGTCTTTGCTCCCTATTCTTCTGTTGTCCTACCTACGGAGCATTTTGTTTCACCCTTGGTTTTGATTGTGTGTATTCATCCACCGCTAACGTCGGGGGAATATTTCCTTTTTATTCCACCATCCTTTTTGATTTAGTACTCCATCGAAGTGCATTTCCAGCTCCGTACTCGCTGGTTTGTATTCCTGTTTCTAGATTTCAGGTATGTGTGTTTTCTTTAAATAGCGACCTGTTTCTGTGCGATAGGTTTTTGTCTCCACTGTATTGCTGGCCTTTGCCAAAAAGATATTTGATCAGATCACTCCACGTCTTGTGTGCATTGGGGGAGCAATATTGGTTGATATCAGTCTTTCTTTAGGTGAGGGTGAAACCAGGGACAGGTTTGGTTTTTCTCTAGTTGAGGTTAAATGTAGGTAGACATGAGGTTGTTTACCTCAAGAGTTGGGTAGATTTCGTTTTTGATGCATTTTTCCAGGATCAATTTTCTCTGAATTCTTTTATTTCATTTGAACAATATGATTTGAATGGCAGCCATTAGTCATTGAAATATAAAATGCATTGGGGAAATGAGGATTTCTTTGCATATGCTGACTTTTTTAGTGAATTCTAGCAACCCTACTTGTGCTTCAGATTACATGGTCATTGCTAAGAATTGCAAGGGTAACTAGGACCTGCTGGCTGCTTATGGTGTGCAGAGAGGGTGAAATGGCCTTTCATGTCTGTAGTAAGATGAGTAGTTGAATCAGTAGCAATATTAGGAGCAATAGCAGTATCAGTAGCCTTAGTCTGTGGTCGCATCAATGAGCTCATTGTGTTGTGACACTGTTCAGACCTGCATTTACCGATTACGCATAAGAGCAGGTTAGTGTTAGCAACTGTATTATGTAAACCTGTACCAGGAAAGTTACTTCATATTCATTATAATCTTGTCAATTTATGATAAGTTTAATTGGCTTTGTATTGTTCATCTTTGGGGAATATGTAATGTGTTTCTATGTAGATTTTAAGTGCTTTGTAAAAGCTGAGTTTATTAACTACTGTTTATGTTTTCTCCCTTAAGTGCATGAACAGAAAAATTGCATTAACTCAAGCTCGCTATTTGGAAAAAGAAGAAAAGCATCTACCTCCTCCAAGGTTAACTAAAAATCTTTGTTCTTTTGTTAAGTATATGTAATATCAAATCTATATAAATTGTCTTCCAAAAACATATCTAAGAGATAACCTATCTTTGCATTGTCAGTTGGGTGTTATGTGGTCAAATTTGTTTTATGATCTGTATGGCTTGGAAAGCAAAGCAGGCAACCTCCATAGTGAGTGTACCGCATTGGCTAGGCAGACTATTACAATTCCTTCAGTCTTGCAGTGAAAGAATGAAAGTGAAATGTGTACTTATGGTAAATGGCAAATTTGGCATAAAGGAGGATCTGAAGATTGGAAGCGATAGCATATTTATGACCAATACTAGTCGACCTTTGGGATATTTCTTTCTTTCCAGAACACACTGCAGCAGAGAAGAGAGTGCAGGGTCAGGACTACTAGTGCAGCTTTCTTACAACAAGGTGTACAAAGTGGGGAGTTTGAGACGAAATATAAAATATCACCAGTCACAAAGTTTATACAAAATATCTGAAAGAGACACTTTAGTGACAGATTCCTTACCTTAGAATATCCCCAGGCGTCAGGCTGGATCCGGAAAGTTTTTGCGTAGCAGTAGCCTTGCGCGTCGGTAGGCAGCGTCGTGCGGCTCCGCGTCCGTCGTCGGCGTGGGGACCGCCGGGATGACGTCGCGGGCAGTACTTAGACGCCGCCCCTGCGCGCTGAAGTCAGTTCTTCTTTTTCCGCGCCAGTAAGCAGTGCCCTAGTCATTTTTTGACTACCTTTTTGGTGATTTTTCACTATATTTTCTTCGAGTCATCTAGGCTCCGAGGTGTCGGTAGGGATGCCCGGCTTCAAGCCATGCGACGCCTGTGGTCGAATGATGTCGATCACAGACCCGCACTTAGAGTGTCTCTACTGTCTCGGCCGCGACCACGACACAAAGTCGTGTTCCGACTGCCGGGCCTTACACCCGAAGGCTTTGCGAGAGCGGTCTCGAAAGCTCACTCGAGGTCCGGCAGTCGGCTCGGCGCCGCACCAAGCCCCGGTCACGGGAGAGGTCGAGGGGCCGGTCGCGGAGTCCTCGCCCGTCATCGGAGTCCAAGTCTTCGCACTCTTCGGGTAAGTCGAAGCACAAAAAGTCTAAGAAGCACCATCGCTCTAAGACTTCGCCTCGCCGGTCTCGCGACTCGGCTGAGGCCCCTGTCGGCACCGCCCCCGCGGCTCCGGATGTGCCTGTGGCGCCGCCCCCGCATTACCCGTCCTTCCCGGGTTCGGGGGCGACTCCGGCCAAGATACAGGAATTCCTGTCGGCCATGGCCCGCCTCTTCGGGCCTCAAGGCCCCTCCGGTGCGCTTTCAGGCCCCGCGGGCCCTAGTACGGTTGCCCCGGCGCCGCCGACGACTCCGGTCCCGGCGCCGCCTGTATCACCAGCCTCGCTCCCGGCCCCGGCTTCGGCCCCGGCCTCGAACCCGGCTCCGGTGGTACCGCAACGCCCATCGACGCCGGTTGACCTAACTACGCCTCCGCCGACGCCGATGTCCCCGGTGCCGTTCCTGACGCCGCCCGGGGCTCCGGGCGGCGTCGTTCTCTCCGGATCCGGACGCGGCGTCGGACCGGCGTCGCCCGACGCCGGCGCCACTGAGACCTTGGGTCCCTGACGTCCCCCCTCCTCCTTATTTTCTATCGGAGGAGGACCAGGAGAGGCTGGGAGGGGTCGGAAAGACCCTCTCACACAGCAGTGTGAGCATGATGAGGACTGGGCAGAGGAACTTGGGGATGCCAGTGGTCTGGACACTTCTCCTGACACTGGCATGCTGTCTCCTCCTTCCGTGGCTACGGAGGAGGGAGCAAATTTCGCAACGGTGTTGCGTAGAACAGCTGGAGCCTTACACCTCCAATTGCCTACAGTGGCTGTCAGGACTAACCACCTGACTGAAGAGCTTCAGCCGGCAGTTACCTCCTCGGAGCCATTGCTGCCGTTCAATGATGCACTGTCTGACGTTCTTTTGGGCACCTGGTCCAAGCCCGCCACAGGGGCTCCTGTGGATAGGAACGTGGCCCGACGCCATCGCCCTGCTCCGGGCGACCCCTTGTTTCTCTCTCAACATCCCACCCCCGAGAGCTTGGTTGTCCAAGCCTCTGCCTCCCAAACCGCCTTCCCTACCGCCCCTCCGGATATGGAATCCAAACACCTGGACCAATTTGGGAAGAAGGCCTTTTCTTCCTCCAGTGCTGGGCAGATCGCTTGCAATGACTGTGGCGCTGCGGCGCCACGCCTGGCTGAGGACAACTGGTTTCTCGGGTGATGTCCAGAATACACTCATGGACATGCCCTTTGATGGAGTCGGTCTTTTTGGTTCCAAAGCAGACCATGCGCTGGAGCGCTTTAAGGACTCACGGGCTACTGTCAAGTCCCTGGGCCTTTCTGCTGTGCGCCCTCCGCTAACCTCTGCTTTTCGCCCCTTTTGTGGCCACGGAAGGGGCGCCCAGTCACGTCCGCTGCCCAGCCACCGGCCCGCGCAGCAAGCGTCTTCGCGTGGCCGAGGACGTGGCTTCCGCCGTGGCGGATTGGGCAACCAGCGTGCGGGTCAGGCCACCAACCCCGCCCCTTCCGCGGCCTCCAAGCCCTCCTAGTCCTTCTTTTCAGGTGCACAGCACGCCAGTAGGGGGCAGGGTCCGCCATCACCTTCACCACTGGCGTGCCATCACCTCGGACAGGTGGGTCTTGGACATTGTCCGAAGGGGCTACTCCCTCCCTTCGAGACCACCCCCCAGCCATGCCACCTCAATGCCACCGCATGTCAGGGGATCACTTGGTGCTTCTGCAGAAGGAAGTCACGGCCCTCTTGGCCAAGAGGGCCATCGAGCATGTTCCGACCCCAGAAGTAGGACGTGGTTGCTACTCCCACTACTTCCTGGTGCCCAAAAGGACAAGGAGGACATGCGTCCTATCTTGGACCTCCGGAACGTCAATCGCTTCCTCCGGAAGGAGAAGTTCAAGATGCTCACCGTAGCTCAGGTCTTGACTGCCCTCGACCCTGGAGACTGGTTGGTAGCGTTGGACTTACAGGACGCTTATTTCCACATCCCCGTCCTGCCGGCCCATCGGCGTTACCTGCGGTTCACCGTAGGCCTCGAGCATTTTCAGTTCACCGTGCTCCCCTTTGGCCTTACAAGTGCCCCTCGGGTGTTCACGAAAGTGATGGCGGTGGTCGCAGCTCATCTGCGCCGGGCAGGGGTTCCAGTCTTCCCCTACCTCGACGACTGGCTGCTGAAGGCGTGCTCGTCCCAGGCAGTTCTCTCACCTCCAGACTACGGCCGAACTCCTGCACTCGCTGGGGTTCTCCATCAATGTGCCGAAGTCTCATCTGATTCCTTCTCCACAGCTCCTTTTCATCGGAGCAGTTCTGGACACGACGCAGTTTCGGGCCTATCCTCCCGAACGGCGAGTCCGGGATATTCAGGCTATGATTCCGATCTTTCAGCCTTTATCCTGGGTTTTGGTACGGATGACCCGGAGGCTGCTGGGCCTCATGGCCTCCTGCATCCTGCTGGTCAATCATACCAGATGGCATATGCGGGCTCTGCAGTGGGACCTGAAGTTTCAGTGGGCGCAGCACCAGGGCAACCTGTCCGATCACGTTCAGATCTCGGAGGGGACTGCAAAACAGTTGCAGTGGTGGCTCTCGAACCGGCAATGGGTCATGGGCAGATCCCTCTCCCTTCCCCAGCCAGAGCACACAGTTGTGACGGACGCGTCCCTTCTGGGATGGGGCGGTCACATGGGAGAGGCGGAGATCAGGGGCCTCTGGTCTCCGGCGGAGTCCCGGCTCCATATCAACGTTCTGGAGCTCCGGGCGATCCGACTTGCACTCAAGGCATTCCTTCCCTCTGTCAAAGGGAAGGTAGTGCAGGTGTTCACAGACAACACCACCGCCATGTGGTACTGCAACAAACAAGGCGGGGTGGGGTCGTGGACCCTCTGTCCAGGAGGCTCTGCGCCTCTGGACATGGCTGGAACATCAGGGCATGTTCCTGATGGTTCAACACCTGGCAGGTTCCCTGAACGCCAGGGCGTACGAACTCAGCCGCAGGTGCATGATGGATCACGAATGGCGTCTTCACTCGGAAGTGGCGCAAGGACTCTTTCTACAGTGGGGAGAGCCTTGGTTAGATCTATTCGCCACCGACGAGAACGCGCAATGTCAGCAGTTCTGCGCGTTGGAATTTCCAAGGCGGCACTCGCTCGGCGACGCTTTTCGTCGCGAGTGGAGTTGCGGTCTGTTGTACGCCTTTCCGCCTATACCACTTCTACCAAGAGTGTTGAAGAAGATTCGGCGCGACCGGGCCCAAGTCATCCTTGTGGCTCCTGACTGTGCTCGAAGAGTTTGGTATCCCGAGCTACTCAGTATGAGCGTCGATCCCCCGATCCGTCTGCCTCTTCGGGAGGATCTTCTGTCGCAGCAACAGGGGACGGTCCTCCACCCGAACCTGTCCAGTCTCCACCTGCTTGCGTGGAGATTGAGCGGCGGCAGTTGATTCCCTTCGACTTGCCTCCCGAAGTTTGTGATGTGATTCTGGCAGCCAGGCGTCCCTCCATTAAGGTGGTATACGCCTGCAGGTGGAACAAGTTTGTGGCATGGTGCACAGCAAAGGCTGTGAATCCCCTCTCTGCCCCTCTTTCTGAGGTTCTTCTGTTCCTTCTTTCTCTGGCCCAACAGGGTTCTGCCCTGGGTACCATCAAGGGCTATCTTTGTGCCATTTCGGCCTTCCTCAGGCTTCCTGATCAGCCCTCCCTTTTCAAGTCCCCTGTTGTTAACAGGTTCCTAAAAGGCATTACACACCTCTTCCCTCCTGTTCCGTTTGTGATGCCTCAGTGGGACTTGAACTTGGTTCTTACCTTTCTCATGTGCGCTCCCTTTGAGCCTCTACATAACTGTCCTCTTCGTCTTCTGACTCTGAAGACAGCCTTTCTGGTGGCCATCACCTCCGCTCGGCGGGTGGGTGAGCTCCAGGCTCTATCATGCAAACCTCCCTTTCTGTCTGTCCATCCAGACAAGGTTGTTCTTAGGACGCGTCTGTCCTTCTTGCCAAAGGTGGTTACTGCCTTCCACATTGGGCAGACCATCACTTTGCCCACCTTCTTTCCGCCTCCGCATCCTTCCAGAGAGGAAGAGAGGCTCCACCGTCTGGACCCAAAACGTGCGCTTTCCTTTTATATCAACCGCACACATCACTTCCGGGTGGATGACCAGCTCTTTGTTGGCTACGTGGGCGCCAAAAAGGTCGGGCGGTGCACAAGAGAACCATCTCCCGCTGGGTAACCTTGTGTATCAAAGCCTGCTATTCTTTGGCTAAGAAGGAGCCTCCTGTTGGGCTGCGTGCCCATTCCACCAGGGCAACGGCTGCTACCACGGCTTTAGGCCGCGGTGTTCCGCTGCAGGATATCTGTCAGGCAGCTACGTGGGCCTCGCTGCACACGTTTACCAAGCATTACTGCCTTGACAGTCCGGTCCGGAGGGACGGCTTCTTTGGCCGTTCTGTCCTCCGGGACTTCCTTGTCTGATCTTTTGTTCGCAGACCCACCACCGGGGTTGGTATTGCTGGGGTATCTATTCTAAGGTAAGGAATCTGTCACTAACGTGTCTCTTTCAGATGCACAAGTTACTAACTTGTGTAGCGATATATCTGTAAGAGACAACAGTAGTTAGTGACAGATTCCTACCGCCCACCCATCCTCCCGTTCTGCGAACTGATTTCTAGGGTTAAGGACATCCCTTTCAGGGCCCTAGTATTTTTCAGACACCTATGTCAGCTTCTTGCATGGCTCTGCGTTCCTGGCGCGGAAAGTCGTGTACAGAACTGACGTCAGCGCGCAGGGGCGGCGTCTAAGTACTGCCCGCGACGTCATCCCGGCGGTCCCCACGCCGACGACGGACGCGGAGCCGCACGACGCCGCCTACCGACGCGCAAGGGTACTGCTACGCAAAAACTTTCCGGATTCAGCCTGACGCCTGGGGATATTCTAAGGTAAGGAATCTGTCACTAACTACTGTCTCTTACAGATATATCGTTACACAAGTTAGTAACTTGTGCATTTTGTTTCTCTCTGGGGTTTTAATTCCTGCTTGAGTAGGTTTTGTACATTTGTGCAGATAGTTCTGAAATGTTATCCATTGGCCATCCATCCGTTCCTAAGACCTAATTCAGTTTTGCATTATATGCTATGCCACTTTTTTTTTTTTTTTCTGGGGAAAAAAAAAACTCATGCTTGGATAAAAATCAGCTGTGTATTATCATCTATGAGCAGATGTCCACAATTTGTGAATCCCCAGTTAGATCAAGGGAGGGCCTGATCAATAGTTGAATTTATAATTATCCTCCTGTCTCATATAAATACCCATTCTTTTGGTAAAATACCTCTTGTTTTTCTTTACGGCATGCTACATTACATGCCCCATTGGACGTGTTTTCTGTTAAATTGAAAGCATCTAAAGGGTACTGGATTATGTTTTTCTTTTTAGCAATAAATCAAAAGCCAATGTGTTACCCTAACGTATTGTCTAATAAGTGAGTTTCATAGATTCTAAATAAGACATTTGTGGTTTTTTTTTCCTGCATGGGATGCTCATTGATAACCACATGCATGGATACATCCACCCACGTGCAGGATCCCGGAGTACTTTTCTATAAAATATATATATTTTCCACTTATTAGACCAGTCATTAAACCGTGGGGGCGGTGGGAGGTTAGGATATAAATAAAAAATAAAACGTACCTGCTGGTCACCCTCGCCATTACCGTTCCCAGCCGCCGCCTCTCCTGAAGCAGGAACAGGAAGCACCCAGGCTTCCAGACTCCCCTGACCAATCAAGACGCTGCTGATTGCAGCATTGTGATTGGTATGATCGCCGTGGTTCGGCGCTCAGAGAGGGAGTGGAAGCTTGGGCATGTTCTCCACGCAGGTTGTAATGCAGCCTGGGTGGAGAACATGCAAAGTGTGCATGACTGTTTGGCCTGCCCGAGACAGCCGGCCAAACAGTTGTGCACTTTGGGTGCAACATCAGCCACTGTTTCCCTGTGACGCTGAGAGCCCAGCCCCGCCCTAACCTGGCGGCAACTCCAATACAAAAAATAAAATGATGATAATGCTCCTCTAAGAGTGTTTTTGCTAGTGTGTGAGTGCTCACACGCCCAAAGAAAGTGACCCTGAAAGATACCTCGATGTGGGGAACGACTTGAAAATGAGGCATTCAACTTTAAACAATCAGAAATCTCAAGTCCGTGAAGATTCTGCCCTTCTCAAATTCAGAATATTCGAGAACCAATTCCTGACAAAAGTAACTTTTCTGGCGGTACCTTCTCCTACCCATCATACTTCCAGAAGAGCTTCACCAGTACTGATAGTCACTCTGCCGTCCGTGACCTCCACAATCCCTCCGTATCCAGCTTCACCACTTCTACCTCTGCCTTCACCTTCATTTTCTTTCAGTTGCTGGTACTCTTTCTTACACCTTTGCCATCTAGATTTTGTTTGATTGCTTCGGGCATCGCCATTTTAGAGGCAGTATCCTATTCTACAGCGTCTAGTGAGAGATGCACCAAAACTATCCATCCTAATGCCACCTCTGTCTACTATGACCTCAGTGATTTTTGAAACTCATCACCACAAATATACTTCGAAGCCATGGTGATGTTAGTTCTACATCTGTTCTCTGTTGAATGTTTTCTTAAATCTGCTGCATCAAAAGCAGCTTTTTGTGTGCAGAAAAATGTAGGCCTTAGAATATAAATATACCCTACAACAGTTTGTGGAAGACGATCTTGGGGATAAATGACCTGATTTTCATGAGATAATCATTAATGACATGAAGGACCCAAACCAAGTCATCAGTGTGGTAGTAGCACTAGTGTTCTTGCTGCTCATGGATATTTTGAGGGGTAACCACGTAAAAAGTTTTTTTTTTTTAAAGTCCTGAAACATAGTAGTATTTGCCCAAGCTACCATTCCCTGTAAACATTTTGTTGAGCAACCACACTGACTAGGAGCTCAGACACTGTCATCCCTAGAGCAGTTGGACTTGAGAAAAGGAAAGAGTACCGTAAGCATCAGTTATGTCCCTAGAATAGTTGGTACTGTTAGCAGAGGGTTCAAACTCCTCAACGGCCCCAGCAGCAGTAAAAATAAATGTCAGGCTTAACATCAGGGATGTCCCTCCAAAGGAAGAATATATCAAAAGTCTTCTACTGCGGCAGACAAGCACTAGACTGGAGGTAAACACAAATTTCTCATCACCCTCTTTGGTCCTTTTTTCCAGTCGGGGGAAGCATGTCGAACCATCTTCAAGAGTGGCAATAAATCACAAAGAAATGGGCACTGAATATTGTGCAATATTACATATTGTTCAAGTCTTTTCCTCCTGCAGTAACATCCAACAATGCTGTTTTAGTGTCAACGGGAGAGGTAAAATGAGGTCATCACCATTTTTTTCGAGAAACAGGCTTTGGAGAGTGTTGCCAACTCCCAATAAGTAAAGGTAATTTATTCCTGCTAGTTACTGGCTTAAACAAGCACTGGCATAGCCAATAGATCTCGCCTTTGGGACCTTATAAGTGCTTAGCCATGCAACAGTTGATGTTGTTGCACCAAGGATATTGTGCTGCATAACTAAACACTTATAAGGTCCCAAAGGCGAGACGTATTGGCTATGCCAATGCTTGTTTGTAATGTGATGTGACAGCTCAAACTAGTTTGCTGTAGAAGTGGGTACTGCAATGTAAGATAGCATACAGTTGTATCGTCAGCTGTGGATCCAGTCATACTCATTTATTTTATTTTAGTATTTATATAGCGCAATCTGGACCTCAATGGTGTGTGGGGGTCTTTGTCTTTGCCAATGCTTTTTGATGATGTTCCTTGAGAAAACAGCAATAATCATGCATGTGCACACCTACAGAATGACATGGGCTTACACTTTTTCCATTTATCGAACTAAAGAGGGGTTGGGAATGGAGATGGGGGCCTAGGCAGTGGCGGAAGTGCTGGTGGAAACCTTGGAGGTGGTTGTAGTGAGGAAGAGAAGGAGGAATTGTTCACATGTATGCATGTCTACTTATTTACTTCAGGAACACTCATACATGATCGTGCCAGAAGCAGATTTGGACATCCGGGCCAGTGCACCGTAATAAGACCTAAATAATTTGCTTTGAATTGTGACTGGTAATGCTCATTTACAGTAAACACATCTGCTGTTCGTGTTCACTTGAACGACAAGATATTCAACTGTAAACTTATGTAACTTTTGAGAGAAGGGCAAAAGAGGGGAAGAGTTTTGGTCTGGCGTGACAGTTGAAACTGAATGCCATCATCTTCTAATAAAAATTGATACATAAGTAACACATCTAAGCTCCCCTCAGGCATTGCTTTGATTAATTGCCAATTACACTTTGGATCAGCCCACAGCACACTATACATTGAATTGGGGCAATTGGTCATCCCCATTGTATAACTTGTTACACTCCATGAAGCACCTAAATGCCTTGTCAGGTGTAGAAAGCTCTATGTGAATGGAATTACAATTCAATTAAGGTATTTGCTTTTAACTCAACGCATTCACATTTGTCCTCTGCCCACAAAACAACTGTTTGGTGTATGTTTGTTAGAATTGTGAATGACGTCATTTTGCCTACTTTACTGTCAGCTTTCACATAATCATTCCATGTTGAAGCGGCAGGTGAAGGGGATGAATGTTGTCCTTGCAACAGTAGCGCATCTCCAGCTGCAGCTGCACCTAGGCACTGGATGCTGCATTCTCGCATGTTTATGGCGAACATGTCACAGAATGAGCACGACTAACACTGTATTTCATCTGCTGTGGCTGCCGTAAGTTGCTGCAGAGTGGTCCTTGACAATAGATGAGCCATCGCTGAACTTACAGTGCACCCATCTTCGATATCCCCACTAGCCCATCCATGGCTGTCCATAACTGAGGAGTTTTTCTACATTTTATGTGAACATTAACATTTCACTTCTGAGCATGGCTTTGTAACCTCAGCATGAAGGAGCACTGCATGCATATATTGTGAACAAGCATTTTAGACTTAAATGTATTGTTGGCATGTGATAAAACATGCTCCCTGTTAAATTTGATGCAATTTTTATTATTGGTATGATTGATTTGGTGCTAAAGATTGGCACTCCAGCAAGCAGTACATGGAGCAGATGTGCGAGGACATGTGCACCAAACTACGGCCCCCTTTGTATGCCCACTGTTTCATTGAGGCCTTTTGTTTACATTGCTCGCGCTTGTAAGTGTGCGCATGTGCAGTAAGTATCTCTTGCCAGCCATGGATGATTATTTATGTATGTTCACGTCGGAGTATGTGTCAGTCACTTGGCGCTGTCACCTAGAAGTATAGATTGGCATACCTTCTTCGAGAGAAAAACAAGCACCATCGATGGTGCTGTAAATAACACCTCGTCAGTGTCGAATTAAAACCAGCATTGGCAAAGCCAGTAGGTCACATCTAAGACCCATTGGCAAAATAGAGATAACAGTCCCAATTACAATTGTAGAATAGTAGGACTCATTCATGTTAGGAATGATATTTATGTAAAAATCACTGCAAATAGGATTATTGTTGTCTATGTATGTAGTAATGTTTTAAGGTTATTTATGTGAGTCATGTAAATATTGTACATGTTTTGTGTCTACACTAGCTGTGTCAAAAGTAGCTGTTGTATTTATTCACAAAAAAACAAAAAGCGAGAGGTATGTTACAAATGTGTAATGTGATGGGAACCTCTTTTTTGATAATGAAATAATGAAGAATGCATTCTTAAATAAATGGAGCCAATGGTTAATAAAAAGAACCATTGAATCATAAGTGAAAACTTATTCATGGTGTCAGAGGTATTTTGTTTGTTACTGACTATTATATTGATTCTAACCTCTGTACTGCCTGAAGTGAATCACTCCCCTTTTTGTTAAATTGTAAATAACACCTCGTCAGTGTCGAATTAAAACCAGCATTGGCAAAGCCAGTAGGTCACATCTAAGACCCATTGGCAAAGCCAATAGCACTATTGCGCTTTAAAAAAAATTTTTTAAAAATTAAAACATGAGTAGGTTGTAATTCGGGAGTTGCGAGGAGAGGTGTGGGATGACAGAAGAAATGGAGATCTGGAGGGTAGCAGGGGAAGATCAAGAAAGGGAGAGCAGGCAGGGAAAAACATGGAGGGCGGGTCTTAGGAGAAGCACAGTTAGCAAACAAAACAAGCGCACGCAAAAAGCATTGGCCGCGCGGGCGCCGAAAGTGATTGCGATGCACTTCATTACCCGTGACAGAAAAGACAGATGGCGGCTGCGCGCGTTCACGCGCACATGCACGCAAGCTTGAGGCCAGCAAAAGCCTCTGGTAGCACTTTGAAAACCCCCTTACTAAAAGTCGAGCAAGCAGCGCATGCGCTGCTCTAGGCTCGACCTAAAAAGACTGAAGAAGAACTCACTCTTTCTGGATTTCAAAAAACAAACAAGTGGATAAAAAAAGAAAAATCCTGGATATTAACCCTTTATCTAGCCTGGCTTCTGCTACATTAAGGTGATTTGAAATGTGCCATAGGTTTACAAGATGCTTTATTTCGATGGATACTTCAAATTGCATCAATTTCTTGTCTCTTCCTTTTCCACACCCTATGATGTGGAGCATGAACAATTGTTGGGAACAGTGCAATGAATACAAATTTGGCATCTTTTCATTTGTTAAAAATAAGTCACTCCACAGAATGCGCAGGTGGGAGACATTGAAGAATCAGGTTAAGTTATCCTCCACAAAGAGTATTACCAAAGGTAAGTAACTCACTCTTCTGATGAATACTTCTAACCGCTGATTCTTTACCTTGCAAAAGACGTGCAATAGATACCAGCAGATACCTAGGACGGGCATCTTCCCCCTCCCCCACATACATACATACATACATACATACACACACCAATGCCGTGGTAGTAGCCTATGCTGTGGTGGAATGGGCCTTCAGATCTTCCAGGGCTGCTTCTTGACTAGTGCATGGCTGATCTTAATGTAGAGGACTATCCACCTCAACAAGGTCCTCTTTTGCACAGCCTTCCCTTTCTTTGCTCCAGAGAACCGCACCAATAGTTGATTGTTCACTCGATGGTCCTTGGTACAATCTATGTAAAAGCTTAAAGCTCTTTTGGGGTTCAACTAATAGAGCCTCTAGTTCTCTTTTCAGGGGTGAAAAGTAGCATGCACATCCAGACAACAGGAAATATCCATGTGATAGAGACTTCTAGCTGCAGATTCTTACCTTTGAATTTTCCAGGCATCAGACTGGATCCGGAAACTTTTGTGTGAGCAGTACCCCTGCGCGCCATCGGCTGGCTCCATTCGGATCCGTAAGGCGTCGCTGGCACCGGATATGACGTTGCATTCACCTCTATAGGCATCACCCAGGCGCGCGGACGTACGTTCTTTTCTTTCCACTCCAGTTAGCGCTGATCCTGAGAAGAACTACCCCTCTGTGACTTTTTGACTTTTTTCGAAGTTTTGGTGAAGATTTTTTCATTGTGGAGGGATGACCTCTAAAAGGTAGGGTTTAAGCCATGTGGCGCCTGTCACCGCGCCATGTCTGTTACTGACCTGCACTTTGTGTGCTAATAGTGTCTCGAGCTCGACCACGACTCAGAATCGCTCTTGGACTGCCAGGCCATGGCGGATGAAGGTTTTGAGAGGGCGGTCCCTAAAGATACTTGCGGCCCGGCAGTCAGCGCCATTGAGCGCAACTCCTCAGAGGTCCTGGTGCCAATCGAGGAAGAGAAGGTTGCGGAACCACTCCAGGAGCCCCAAGTTGTCTTCATCGCACTTGAGGTCACAAGCACAAGAAGAAGTCTAAACGGACTTCGACTTCACCACGTCCGTTGAGGATTGACAAGACGAGTGAGTAAGATTGACGTTCCAGGCACGGTTCTGCGGACCTGGTGCCAGGCCCGACTCTGTGCCTCCCCCCATTTCCGGGAGCCACGCGACCCCCCCCCCCCCGAACGGGTTATACGAGGCCATGCGCCGAGTATTTGAGCAGGCCTACCCCTCTGGTGTGCTTCCGGGCTCCATGGGGTCGGAAGAGGCCCCATCGGGTTCCACGCCAACTGCTCCGGCCTCTGCTCCAGTGAGGCTTATGGATCTGATTCTGCATCCGCGCCGGTCGTGCCAATGCGACCTTCCTCGGCGCTGGTCCGGAAGTCTATGCTTCCAGCGCCACCAGACCAATTCTGATTCCCGACAACTCAAGAGTCGGATCAGCGTCAATCGAAGCCAATTCCTGCACCAACAGAGCCCAGGGGCTCTAGGTCATTGCCTGAACTTTTTAGAGGCGTTTTTAGGCACAGGAGAAGAGTGGAAGGGGTCACAGGACCCTCTAGCACACCAGTTAGACACTCCCGGTGAGGAATTGGACAGGTATGAGGAGCTTGCAAAGGCCAGTGGACTGGACACCTCTCCGGATACCGGTATGCTCTCTCCACCTACTGTGGCTACGGAGGAGGAAGCTTCTAGTGCTATGGAGGTGAAGAGGGCCGCAGAGGTCCTTGGCCTGGAGCTGCCCTTGGTGCAGGTCAAGACTAACCTTTTAACTGAAGTGCTTCAGCCTGGGGCTTCCTTATACGAACCCCTTTTGCCCCTTAATGGAGCACTGACGAATGTCCTCCTAGGCACGTGGTCCAAGCCTAGCACAAGGGCTCCTATGAACAGGACAGTAGCACACTGCCATTGCCCTGCCCTGGGTGATCCAAGTTTCCTCAGCCAATATCCTACTCCTGAGAGCTTAGTGGTCCAAGCTTCAACATCCCATGGCACGTTCCATTCCGCTCCCCTGGACAGGGAATCCAAGAGGCTGGATGCACTTAGGAAAATAGGGTCTTGGGAAAAATGCTGAGCATTGTGGTCCGTGAAAACCACATGCCTTTTAGGCCATTTCTTGCATACATTATGGAAAACGGTTGCACAAGTGCTGCCACAGGTGCCGGAGGAGGCCCAGGCTGTGCTATCCCAAGCAGTGAGGGATGCAGCAAAGTTCATCATTAGGTGTGATCTGGATACGACTGACTTTCTGGGCAGAGCAGTTTCTGCGACAGTGGCCTTCAGCGCCACGCCAGGCTGAAAACATATGGCTTTTCGGGGGATGTCCAGGCCAACCTCATGGACATGCCCTTTGATGGGACTCGAAGACTGACTCGGCACTGGAGCGCTTCAAGGACTCGCAGGCTACGGCCAGGTCCTTGGGCCTCTCAGTGACACCTCGCCCCCAGTCTTCCTTTTGACCCTTCCGTGGCTGTGAAAATGACTTTCAACTGCGTCAGCCATGCCCCAGCCACTGTCCTGCACAGGCTTCCCAAATTGTGCGAGGATGTGGACGCGATGCATTCCGACCTCATGGGAATGGTGGCCAGAAGTAGTCTGCCACCAACCCCCCCCTGCAGTTGCAGGCTTTAAGTCCTCCTAGTTTGGTTCTGCAGGACCATGGGAGCCCAGTTGGAGGGAGAATCCAACATCTCCTCCACTGGCAATCCATAACATCGGACAAATGGGTCTTCCAGATCATTCTGAATGGTTACTTCCTTCCTTTCCAGTCTTTCTCTCCTCCTTTACTACCATCTCAAGAATGGCTGGCGGACGATAATCTCATCTTGCTCCGAGAGTTACAGCTCTCCTTGCCAAGGGGGCTAAAGAAAGGGTTCCGATATCAGAAGTAGGCAGTGGTAGTTATTCCCGCTACTTTCTGATGCCCAAAAAGAACAAAGGTCTTTTTTCTATTCTAGACCTCTGGACCGTCAATCTTTCACAAAAAGGAGAAATTCAGGATGCTCACGTTGGCTCAGGTCTTGTCTGCCCTAGACCAAGGAGACGAGCTGGTAGCGTTGGACTTGCAGGATGTGTATTTTCACATCTCTATTCTGCCCGCCCACTGGTGTTACTTGCGGTTCAAGGTAGGCCGCGAGCACTTTCAGTTCATGGTGCTACCCTTCGGCCTTACCATAGCCCCTCGAGTATTGACCAAGGTGAAATCGGTGGTGGCAGCTCATCTGCGCAGTTAGGAGTTTGTCTTCCCTTATCTTGACGACTGGCTGTTGAAGGCGTCCTCGCCCAGCCTGTTTTTTCCCACCTTTAAACTACGGCAGGCCTCCTGCACTCGCTGGGGCTCACTATCAACATGCCGAAGTCCAACTTGACTCCCTCTCAGACGCTCCCTTTCATAGGGGCGGTTCTGGACACTGTGCAGTTTCGGGCCTATCCTCCTGAGCAGCGAGTCCAGGATATTCAGGTTATGATACCGATGTTTCAGCCTCTATCCTGGATTTCGGTGCAAATTACTCTGAGGCTGATGAGCCTCATGGCCTCCTGCATCCTGTTGGTAAATCTTGCCAGATGGCGTATGCCAGCTCTGCCTATGGAACTGAAGTTACAGTGGGCGCATCATCAGGGGAATCTCTCCGATGTGGTCCAGATCTCGGCAAGAACTGCAAAGGACCTGCAGTGGTGGTGGCTAAAGGACCGCAATTGGGTCAGAGGCAGACACCTCTCCCTTCACCAACCAGATCTCACAGTGGTGCCAGATGCGTCACTCCTGGGATGGGAGAGCCATTTAGGAGAGGTGGACTCTGGTCTCTGGCGGAATCAGGGTTCCACATCAACTTGTTGGAGCTCTGGGCGATCCAGCTAGCATTGAAAACATTTCTTCCCTCTGTCAAGGGAAAGTCAGTGCAGGTGTTCACGGACCACGACATGTGGTACTGCAACAAGCAGGGTGGGGTGGGGTCATGGACACTCTGTCAAGAGGCCCTGCGTCTCTGGACATTGTTTGAACAGAAGGGCATAACCCTGGTGGTTCTCTGAATGCCGGGGCAGACTAACTCAGCCGTCGATGCCTAGCGGATCACGAATGGCGTCTCCAGCCAGAGGTGGCGCATGGTCTCTTTCAGCAGTGGGGAGAGCCTTGGTTAGATCTGTTTGCCTCCGAAGAGAACGCGTATTGTCAGCAGTATTGTGCGTTGGAGTTTACAAGGCGGCTATCACTCAGCAACACCTTTTGGCGCGAGTGGAGCTCAGGCCTCCTGTACGCCTTCCCGCCCATACCACTCCTGCCCAGTGTTCTCAAGAAGATCAGGAACGACTGGGCCCAAGTCATCCTTGTGGCTCCGGACTGGGCGCGGAGAGTTTGGTATTCCGAGCTTCTGAAAATGAGCATTGATCCTCTGATCAGGCTGCCCCTTCGGGAGGATCTTTTGTCGCAGCAGCAGGGGAGGGTTCTCCACCTGAATCTGTCAACTCTCTGCCTCCTTGCGTGGAGAAATCCTTTCTACTTTCCTCCCAAAGTTTGTACAGTTATTCTGGCAGCCAGGCGACCCTCCACCAAGTCGGTATATGCCTGCCGTTGGCAAATATTGTACAGAACAGTCTATCGACCCTCTTTCTGCCTCTTTTTCTGATATTATTCTCTTTATTCTTACCGTTGCCCAGCAGCGCTCTGGGCACTCTCAAGGGTTATCTTTCTGCTCTGTCTGCGGCTGCCTGACCAACCCTCTTTATTCAAGTCCACTATTGTGAATAGGTTCCTGAAAGTGCTTGTACATGTTTCCTCCTACGCCCTTCATTATGTCTCAGTGGGATCTGAACCTGGTTCTCACTTACCTCATGGGTCTACCCCTTGAGTCCCCTCTGGTTGCTTACCATCAAGACAGCATTTCTAGTGGCAATGTCTTCTGTCCAGAGGGTGAGTGAGCTGCAGTCTTTGTCATCCAAGCCTCCCTATCTTATGATATTTCTGAATAAGGTGGTTTTTCACACCCGAGTCTCTTTCCTACGTAAAGTGGTGACTCCATTCCATCTGGGTCAGTCGGTCACACTGCGCACCTTTTATGCTTCTCCACATCCCTCTAAGGAAGAGGAGAGACTCCATCGTCTGGACCCAAAATAAGCGTTGTCGTTCTACCTTGAACGCACAAAAAAGTTCCGGGTGGACGGCCAACTTTTCTTGGGCTACGTGGGAGCTAAAAAAGTTCAGGCAGTTTAGAGACGAACCATTTTGCGCTGGGTTATCTGTATTTAGATCTGCTATGCCCTGGCTAAAAATCAGCCTCCTGATGGCTTACAAGCCCATTCCACCAGAGGGATGGCTGCCACCACGGCGTTGGCTCGTGGAGTGCCAGTCCTGGACATCTGTCAGGCAGCAACTTATGCTAAACACTACTGCCTGGACAGTCTGGTCCGTAGGGATGGGCATTTAGGCTGTTCAGTCCTGCAGGACTTTTCAGTCTAGTAATTTGTCCGCAGGCCACCTCCAGGATGTTATGGCTTGGGTAGCTATTCAAAGGTAAGGAATCTGAAGCTAGAAGTCTATCAGATGAACGAGTTACTTACCTTTAGTAACGCATTATCTGGTAGAGACAGTATCCAGCTGCATATTCCTTACAGAACCACCCATGCCTCCCTGCTCTGCGGACACATTTTTAGACCTACGGTTGACCCCCTTTTCAGAGCCCTTGTTTGGACACTCACTGGTCAGTCCAATTCATGGCTCTGCACCCCTGGCGTGGATAGTCGTGAAAAGAAACTGACTTCCGCTCGCCTGGGTGGGACCTATATAGGTGACCGCGACGTCCTAGTCCGCGCCAATGATGTCACGTGGAGCCGAATGGAGCCACCCGAAGGCACGCAGGGATACTGCTCATGCAAAAGTTTACGGATCCATTCTGATGCCTGTGATATCTAAGGTAATGAATCTTCAGCTAGATATTGTCTCTACCAAATAATGCGTTACTGAAGATAAGTAACTTGTTCTTCAGAGCCAGATCCACTTCGGTTGCAGTGCTGTCCATACACTGTCTAGGAGTGGTTTACACATTCAGAAGGCAAAAGCTTTTCTTCGGGATGGAAACTACCTTCCGTCGTCTTTTATTGGGTCAGTGGAATAGTGTTTTCTTCTGGTGCAACATGCTTGCCTCCAAATAAGGCTTCTTCCCCAGCATCTGGATGATCCACGGTACCAAAATAGAGGCAATTTGGAAGACAGGTTAATTATTTCTTATGCAGCTATCTAGTGTTTTGCCTTGTCACCCGAAAAACCCGATGCAAGGAATAACTTTTCATAGGGAGATCCTGACAGACAATGGTGACCAATGCTTCCATGTTGGGACACATTTGGGTCATTCTGCAGATCAAGGGAATTCCACTTGCTATATAAATCTTCTAGAACTCCGAGCAGTCCATCTTATCCTGAAGTCTTTTCTCCCAGTCTTCAAGTAAAAGCCACTGGTTGTGGAAGCACAGTACAATGAACTGCCTTAACAAGTAGGCATGTGAGTTTTTTTTAGGGAAGAGCAAACAATCTGTGAATACATCTAACCAAGGGTCTCCAGCCAGTAACTCATGAGCTACTGTAGCTCTCCAGCTACCTCTGAGTTGCTCACCTGTGTGCAGCCCAGCTTATTAAATTAGAAAGCTTTTGCTTGGTTGAATTAATATACATATAACAAAATTGAGATTATACAACACTAATAATATTAGTAGCTCTCAATGTGTTTAATTGAACATAAGTAGCACTCAGTACAGATAAGTTTGGAGATCTCTGTATGAACTCGCCATCCCCCAACTTCGAGGGAGTCCAAAATGAGAAGACGGATGCTGTCTACAGAAGCTTTCAGGAATACCACAAGTAGGTCTTAAAACAAGCAGTGCTGTCTGATGTGACCGTCTTCTCCCTCCTCTCCTCTTCTCTACAAATCGGGGTTCCATTGATCTTGCAAAAAATTACCATCATGCATACATTATTGCAGCCCATTCATAAATAATCCATCTGTAACTGATAGCTTAATTTCCCAAAGCATTTTCCTCGTGGGACACTGGTACAGAAGTTCAACAAACATTGGCAAAGCCAATAGGTTGCGCCTTTATAATGCGAGTAATGAGCTCTTGACTCTGCAAATGTTTGTCTGTAAAGTATTATTTTAAAAAGGTAAAAGAAAAAACGACTTCGAAATAGTGGAGGAAAAGCAATCCTCTATCTATGGTGCCTCAAAACTGTTAATTGAATTCAATGTTCAAGTCCTTAATGTCATGCTTTCTTTTTTAAATACTTACGATCAGGAACTTCTGAATAAAATTTAAAAACAATAGGGAAGTTATCAGACCTTAAAGGGAAACGCTTGCCAAGGCCTAATGTATTATTTGGAAGATTTGGCCATTTGGTCTTCTGCAGTAGCCCAGGGAGCAGATTTATGGACCTCTGGGAGACATGTCATAAGTCCACCTTCTCCATCAAATGCCAGCTGGGTGAGTCCAGCAGCCTACCCTTCCCCCAGCACTTTTAAAGCCTTTGTATGCCAGACCTTGTGCTTTCATGCTGTGTGTGAAATGCAGGGAATAAAACAAAAGAAGCCCTTAATCTGCTCTTCAGCCATGTTGCAGCAAAAATATCCCTCTTGCTGTACTTTTACAGGCAAACTGGGAGGGGGGGGAACCTGCACTTGGGGTTGAGGGGCTATTTGGAGGGGGGTGGGGTATGAAGCAGCACATGAGGGAGAGCTTGAAAACACATGTCCTCTCATTGGAGTGCTGAATGAAAAAGTACTTCCCTTAATGTGAGCAGTAGAAGGGAACAAGTCAGCCAATCAAAAGGATTGTAAGGAGGCTATGCTCTAGGGTACGATCAAAAAACGAGAATAGGAAGGTGACCCATCAAATAAGAACCAGCCTATCATTGCCAATAAAGTGAACCAATAGTACGCAATTGATGGGTTCACAGTGGGCCTTTCACAACCAGAGTGCTTGCATTACTTGATAGGAGCAACCTAAAGAGGAGGTTAAGCATCAATGTTTAGCTTAGGAAAGCTGTAGCCCAATAGCTGCTTCAGATGTACACCCCAAAGTACCTAGAAACAGAGTCATGCTTACTCCTTTGGTTTGGGTCTTGTTAGCAGGGTAAAGCTTAGCCTGTATTTTCATTGGATTTTCTGTATATCTTCCCCCATGATGTTTCCATTGTAGTGTTACTTCACATACTTGACATCCCTATAGGACTACTTCCCTGAAAGCAGTCCTGGGGACATATCTGATAATACTTTGTTGAAATAACACATAAACGCCTAAACAACTCCTGTCTCCTAATATACAAGCATGGAAGAAAAAGGACAAAAGAATGAAATGGCCAGGACGATCCACCTGTTTAACACCCTTTCTTCGCCAAGGGAGGGAAGTTAATTGAGGGCTATGGTTGCTTGAAATTCAGTGGTGCTTGTTGATTGCTGGCATCAGCAATCATCCATATTACATTTGACGTGTCACATGAATTGACACCATAGAGAATGGATTTTGGAGATTACATTTGAAAGGCTTAAGGTAACATTAATTCTGTAATCTTTTGGCGTCACCTGGGAGATCGCTGCACAGGGTTCTCAACATATTTACAAATGTTGGTACATATTTCGGCTACACCATCAACTGGACAAAATCTCTTATATTTGTATTGAGAGGTAGCCTGCCTTCCCTGCCCAAGAATTGCAGGGTGGCGGAAGCCAAAGATGGATTCAAGTGCCTCGGACTGTTTGTCACTAAAGATCCCAAATTGTTCTATGCACATAATCTGTTGCCGCCGCTACAGCGGCTAAAACATGATGTAGAGCACTGGAAGACTCTTCCCCGATCATTGTTAGGTAGAGCAGCACTCTTTAAAATGATGTCCTTGCCACGCTTCCTGTATGTCCTCCACAACTCACCTAATCCGGTCCCCACATCCTACTTTGCGGCCGCAGAAAGCGAACAAAGAACGCTGCTTTGGGGGAGTGGCCTGCCTCGGATATCATTTTCAAAGCTAGTAAGAGGGTGGTATGATGGTGGAATCGGGCTCCCAGATATTAAAAAATATTACTGGGAAGCCCAGTTGACTGCCATCAACCAATGCATGTACCGGCCTCAGGATGAGCCAGGATATACGATGGACAGATGGCTCTTACCTGGGGGAAATTACACATGCGCTTTATTCAAAGTCCACGAAATTACAGCTGACGGGTCCCACTAGGCACTCTACTCTGGTGTGGCATATGGTGCATAGGAGTCTAGGATGTACAAAGAAAATCACACTAGCCACTAAACTGTGGGATGCGGAACAGCTGGGCTCACTATGGAAGACGAGAGGTTTCGATAACTGGGACACTATAGAAATATCTAGGGTGGGCGATCTTTGGAAAAAGGGGGATGTTGTACCCTTTTCAACTTTATAACAAGAGTGCGAATTGGCAGATACCGAAAGATTCCGGTATCTACAGGTAAGACACGCCCTGCTGACAGCTGTCCCAAGGGGTGAGACTCCTCTTGAGGCCTCGCCACTCGAAGGTAGACTTCTGGACGGGTTTATGCCAAAAAAAGCAATCTCCCTGACTTACTCAAAACTGATTAACCACTCGCTGGTCCCTCTCCCACAGCTCCGTGAAAAGTGGGAAGGAGACTTGTTGGAGCTGGAGAATGAAGACTGGTTGGAAGCACTGGCCTCGCCCAGAGAGGTTGCAATTTCCTCCAAACTAAAATTGGTACAGTTGAAAATATTGTACAGAATATATTTTACAGGGCCAGCATTGGTCAAGATGGAATATAGAGAAGACTCTAGTTGCAGACAACAGTGCGGCCTGGAAGGCACGTTTTTACACATCATATGGGAGTGCACCCACATTAGTAAGTTTTGGAGGGACGTAGTACGGTGTATGGAGGAGGTTCTGGGAGAGGGACTGGTGCCGGAGGCCAAAAGATGTCTGCTAAATATATGGGAACCAACAGATTTGGGCAGTAAAGAGAAAACATGGGTATCGCTGGGTCAGATGGTCGCTAAGCGAAACATTGCAGGGAAATGGGGGGCTCAGGAGGCACCGACAGTGACGGAATGGAAACAAGACATGGACTGGTGCATGTTTAGGGAGAAAACAGTGTATGTATCCAGGGGGTGCCCAAAGAAGTGGACAAAAATATGGGGTAAATGGAACGAGTACAGGGTAGACATATGTGCACCACCCAGTTTTCCTCCGCTAACGTCCCCTGATGAGTCAGAGTCCTAGATCACAGACATTCCAACCAATTAACGTACCAATCATCGAGAGTAAACCATATGTCCCAAACCAGGATTATTGTAAATCAATTGCATGAACTATGTGATGTCTGTAACGTTACTTTGCTGTTATCGGTAAAAAGATTTAATAAAAATAAAAAATAAAAATTCTGTAATATTTTATGACTGCCTTGGTGTAACCCAAAAATCACAAAAGGGAGTAAGAGGGTTTTGATTGTCACATGTTCTCACTTAACATGACTACTCACAAAAGATGTGACATTCTGTGAGATTTCTCACTAACCTTGTGGAAAAAAACAAAGAAAAGTATTTGCAACTATTTTTCTGTCGTTCCTGTCCCTAAGCGTATCCTTTATAGGGTACACTGACCTTGACCCACTGACGTGGCATGCTTCATCATTGGGTCATGCTGCACACTGGGTGCAACACCCAGCGGGCTCCTCAAAGAGGGGGGTCTTTTGTGGAGATCATTACTGCCGTTATCTGGATGGGATTGTGATGAGTCAGTGGAAATAGTAAGTAGTGGGTGTGGTGATTCTAAAATTGCCTATAGATGACAAATACACGCTGCTTTTATTTTACAGTGTTATTTTTGACAATATTAAAACAAATTTGGACGAATGGAACAGGAGTTATTCTCTGGTCCAAATTTGTGATCAACACATTTCACACCTTTCTTCCATGATCGGTTGATGGCTTTTTTCCGGACCTATGTGTAGAACCCTACTTTACTTGGGTCTATGTCTGCTTCTTATAGCTATATCAAATAATGAATCTATCCTGTATTTGTGAAGGACCCTTTAGGTGTGTCCCATACTTTAGAAACTCATGCTAATAATCTGGAGAACCTGTAAAACAAAAAAACATGCATGGGGGCTGTTAGACCTGGCTTGTCCAGTGGGTTTAACCCCAGACATTTTGCTTTTTGGCCTCCTGTTGGGACCCTGTTTTAGTTGGTTTTATGGCTCTGGGCACTTTACCACTGCTGATCAGTGCTAAAGTGCATATGCTGTCCCTGTAAATTGTGTTTATGGATTGGTGTTTCTCCAGTATTGAATCTTTCATAGATTCACATGCTTGTATCTTCCCCGTCGTCATGGTGGGAGTCTCGCGGTAAAGGAAATAGATAGCAGTAAAAGAAAAAACTGTATAGGTACCATAGATAACTATAGACTTTGGTATCCCAGTATCATTATGTGGACCAAATGTCAGCCAATGAGACGCCAGCCCTGAGATCACACTCCCCAGCAGAGCCATCATACCTCAGATTTCCAACCGCCGTCGTGTGAGAAGGAGTCTCCCTGAGCTTTGCTCAGTTTGTTCCCTTGGTTGAACTTTTGACCTGTATTTTACAGCATTTCCTTCTGGAATTGAGGTATTGTCTTTTCTTCAAGTTTTCTTCAAAATGTCTGAAAGCTCTAAAAAAAAAAGGCTATTCAGACCCTGTAGATCTTGTGGGAAGGCCAGGTTGTTCTCTGAGGACCCCCACAAGGATTGTTTATACTGCCTCTATCCAAAGCACGTCCCTAAGGAGTGCAAACATTGTAGGACATTTTCAGCAAAGACACTTGAGGATAGAGAGGCACGTTTGTTATTGTGGCTCCAAAAGAAAAAGGCCACTTCAGAATCTGACTCTGAGGATGATTCTAAATCTCACTCCTCTTCAAAACGCAAAGGAGGAGCTTCTGAAGAGAAATCTGATTTTAAAAAAGCAAAAAATCAGTAAATCTAAGGAAAAGGAGTCATCTTCCTCCTCTCTGCCTCATACTCCTGTCAAAAAGTCCTCAAAGACGAGGGCTCCGTCGTCGGATCCGTCGACGAAGAAAAGTTTCTACAACCATTCCGTCGACAACGACAGTTACAACGATGATGGCCTCGTCGACGGCGATTACGAAGACGACACCGTCGACTATTGGGTCATCGACGACGGGTACGGAGACGACACCGTTGACGACTACTTTTTTAACACAGTCGTCGATTTCGTCGACGATCACTCCGTCGACGACCACTTTTAAATCTCCACTGAAAAGATCACTGACGACGATCTCTATTAAAAGGTTGCCACCGTCGACGGAGAGATCTGGCAATTCAGAATTTACTTCTTGGACAAACATTTCTCCGATGCCTCCGTCAAATCTTCTTGAGATGCAGGAGTCTGAAGAGGAAAGTCCATATGGGGTCGCATACAGTCCTTCTCAGCTGAAAACTAAAAGTCAGGACACTGATGAGGAGGAATATCAAGAAGTGCAGGAGGATTTCTCTTTTCAAGATCGACCTCTAACCGGTTCAAAAAGATACAAGTCTTTTCAACAATCCTACGACTATGAGGAGGAGGATAATGCCCCTAGTGTCAGAGAGAAGTTGGTGTCCATGCCACTATCACTGGTATCCGATCTCAGGGGCATGATCAACGATTACTATTGTCGCTTCCCTGATGCTAATGCCTCTCCCGTGAAAATTTCAAGTAAGCAGCAACCAGTCGCGCAGGCTCCGGTTGTGCAGCCTCCGCCTCTGGTGCAAAAGGTGCAAACTCCAAAAGTCATTACCATCAGAGATGTCTTAGCTGACAGCGAGGTGGAGGACCAACCTGAGGAAGGGGAACTAAGCCAAGATGAGCTTGTGGGCGATGAATGGGACCAATACATTATCCCATCTTCTCCATCGCCGTCGCCCTCCCCGGCGACATCTCCACCAGTGGACATCCTGGGATTCCACGAACTCATGGAAAAAGCTTCTAAGAGGTTCGATCTTCCTCTTCCGGTTAAGGAAACGGAGTGTTTCCTATATGATTTCAAAGAGTCTTCTAGGAAATCAATAAGGACAATCCCCATGGTAAAACATATATGGGAGGAGGGATTGAAAAGTATGAAGAATCCAGCTTCCGTCGCAGCCTCGGTTCCCAGGATTGAGAAGAAGTACCAGGCTCCCGAATCCTCTCCGGCATGTCATATTGGTCATCCCCGACCAGAGTCTGTGGTGATGCAAGCTGCACAAAGACGATCAAAGAATCCATCGGCTACATGTTAAGCTCCTCCTGACAAGGAAGGGAGGAAACTTGATGGAACAGGCAAACGCTTTGCAGTCATGGCAGCAGCTTCTATTAAAGCATCAAATGCGCTCGCCATAATTAGCCGTTTCAACAGGCAAATGTGGTCGGATATAGCTCCTCTTTTATCACATCTACCGGAGGACAAGAAAGAAGAGGTTACACTAATTTTACAGGATGGAGCTAGAGCAGCTTCAGAATCCATAGACATAGCCATGGATATATCAGCGGTGGCGTTCAGACAAATGGAAGGAGCCATAGCACTTCGCAGGCAGGGATGGCTTAAGGCTACCTCATTCAGATCGGAAGTACAGACTAAGATAGTAGACATGCCCTTCGGAGAAAATTTATTTGGCAGCCACATGGATGATACCCTGCAGGGTATTCAGAAAGAGACGGATACGGCGAGGGCATTAGGTTCACTGCAACAAGGCAGATTTCAGTCCTTTCGTGGCAGAGGATCAAGAGGACACTATCAACAGAGATCGTCGTATCAGTCCAATAAATACCAGCCGTACCATCAACAAGGGTATCGTCAGTATGCAAATACACAGCAATTTCGAACCTCAAATACGTCTTACCAACAACAGTCCAGAGGAAGGCCATCGGCAAGAGGAAAATTACAGGACGCCAATCAAAGACAGTGACAATTCCAAGACGCCAACCACCTCATCATTCCACAGCCTCCATCAGACCCATTACCTTTCTTCCTATTACCACCAATGACTGTCTATAACATCGGACAGATGGGTGCTAGACATAATTCGTCAGGGTCACACCCTAGAGTTCCTCTACAAACCACCAGATCATCCCCCATTGACAGAAAACAGCAACATCTCTCAGCCCTCAAGGTGGAAATTCTGTCTTCTGGTAAAAGGAGCAATAGAGGAGGTCCCTCTTCAACAGCGAGGGAAAAGATTCTACTCGCATTTTTTCCTCATACGGAAAAAGCAGTCAAACAAATGGAGACAGGTAATGGACCTCAGAGGCTTGAACAAGTTCATCAGGAAACAATCCGTATGCCATCTCTTCAAGAAATTCTGATGATGTTGAGAAGAGGGGAATATATGACATCTTTAGATCTATTAGATGCATACTTCCATATTCCAATCCACGTACGACACAGACTGTATCTCAGATTCGCGGTGGTGGGGCGCCACTACCAATTCAGAGTGTTACCCTTCGGTCTCCGATCCGCGCCAAGAGTGTTCACGAAATGCATGGCGCCGGTTGTAGCGTATCTGAGGCAGCAAGGTCATCAGATATATCCATATCTGGACGATTGGTTGATAAAGGGCGCAACGTACCAAGACACTCTGGAGTCCTTGGAATGTTGCATGAATCTCTTCCAGTTTCTAGGGTTACAGATAAATATGCAAAAATCCTCTCTAACTCCGTCCCAGTCTCTTCAATTTCTAGGAGCCTGATTGCAAACCAGAGAAGCAAAAGCGTACCCTTCAGAGGAACGCATCCGAAAGATTCTGAAGCTAACTTCGCAACTAAAGAAAAAGTCCACTTCAGTAAGGATATTCACATCCTTGTTGGGGATGATGTCATCCTCCATCCCCTTATTTCCAAATTGTCTGCTTCACATGCGGCCTCTACAAGAACTTCTAGACCTTCAATGGGTGCAACATCAAGGCTCCTTCGAGGATCGGATCCTCATCAATCCTCAAATAAAGGAGGCGCTGTCATGGTGGGGAATAAGACAGAACTTATCAGAAGGGCTAATCTTCGAGCCTCAATCTCCCAGTTCTATAATGACAACAGATGCATCATTGCAGGGATGGGGAGCGCACCTTCAAGACCTAGAAATCCAAGGACACTGGAGCAAACAAGAGGCTCAATTACACATCAACTTATTGGAGTTGAAAGCGGTGTTCTTGGGCCTCCAAGCCTTTCTCCCCAGGATTCACAATTCTCCAGTACTAGTCAGGACAGACAGTACAACAACGATATTGTATCTAATAAAACAGGGGGGAACAAGATCAAAGCCCCTATCAGCGCAAGCTCAAGAAATCTGGAAATGGCTTCTAATACACTATCTCTCTGCAAGTTCAACATGTTCCCGGAATACACAACATAAGAGCAGATTCGCTAAGCAGATCAGCAAGTGTTTGTCACAAATGGGAACTGAATCAGGATCAACTCATTCGAATATTTCGCTTATAGGGCACTCCAGCTCTGGACCCGTTTGCCAATCGAAACAACAAAAAGTGCAAACAGTTTGCAAGCAGATTCCCTCAGCCAGGATCTTGGGGGAATGCTCTTCAGCTACGTTGGACAGGGATGTTCGCATATGCATTTCCCACATTCCCACTGATCCCAAAGGTGCTCAGGAAAATGAGATGGGAACCGTGTCACTTAATTCTGATAGCCCCGACATGGCCGAGACAATTCTGGTTCTCAGAGCTTCTTCACTTATCAGTGATTCCCAGAGTGCAGTTTCCTCTAATCCAGGATTTCATTTCCATGAACAGGGGGCAAGTTCTGCATCCCCAGTTGGCCCCCCTGAACTTGTCAGCATGGAACCTCATCAGCACGAATTTCATTCCTTAAACATTAATGAAGAATGCCGAGATATCCTCTCCCACTCTCGTGCAATTTCCACAAATAAAACCTATGTGGCGAAGTGGAAAAGGTTTTGCCAATGGTGTTTGACACATTCTCTTCACCCCTTCCACTCTTCTCCGGAGCAGGTTCTCCCTTATCCATTACATCTAGCCAAGGCAGGCCTTTCTCATGCATCAGTCAAAGTGCATCTTGCTGCCATTTTAAGATATCGCAGGAAACCAAATCATCCATCTCTTTGGTCACAGAGTGATGTAGTGTAGCTCCTATTTCCCTAATAGGCTCTGCGCATTGGAATAATATATCCTATAGGTTTGACTTAGGACTAAGGTCAGTATGTCCCTATCGAGTATATTAAACTTAATTACTTGTGCCAGCTAGCTCAGAGGCCACTAGAAACTCCTTGACAACAAGAAGGGAGTAGTTTCTGGCAGCCGCAAAACATGACCACTGTGTTTCCCTTTAGAATCAGAACGTGTCCCAGAGTCGTGGAAACAATAGATAACTATTTCACTCAGCTCAGTCGTGCATGCTTAGTTATCTCCAAGTTACACAGAAAGAAATAGACGGGCGTTTCAATAAAAGATTTATTGAACAGTCTTGTTTCTGGTGTAAGTAAAATGGGCTGTTACGATCACAAGACAGTATGCGAGATAAATAATGTACAGTGTGAGCAGTAGAAATAAATAATACTGCGAGAGCATTATCTTTTAGTACATATGCTTTTACATAAATAACACAGACTAAAAATGCGAGTACTCATACGATGCGTTTCTAATCTAGTTCTACCCCAATGTACCTAACCTAGGTATAGGACGAGGTATGAAGTAGGTGAAGTATTCCTTACTATGTTATACTAAGAGTACGCTAACCCCAGTATGCCTAGTATGCCAAGAGTCCCTCTAGGTTCTAGTCTGCTCCATACCTGAAGAATGAGAGAGGTAGAAATCTCTTTGCCAGATTCGAACTCCAACACCCCGCAAGGGAAGTCAGATCACTGGAAGCTGGACTCTCTGCGTGCAGGGATGACAGCGTCTTCTCAGTGCGTCAGGCCGGGAAACGGGCTCCTCTGAAGTCGAGGTCTCCTCTGATTTACAGGGGCTAGGGAAGGTATATTTATACCTGAGAATTACCTCAGAATGTTAGCATTGACGTGAGTCGGACAGCGGAAGACGTCATGAATGAACCCCTAAGGAATAATGGTTCATGCATAATATGAGTCCTTGAAGATATCAATAGTCTTGGACTAGGGAAACTCCCGCAGCCTAAGGGTCTGTTCTTCAAGAACTCGTTGCGACGTTAGGGTGGACGGATGTCAGAGACCATGCCTGTATTTGGCGTGCACGGTTTAATGCCTAAATAAGGGCTGGGATTTTATGCCTATATAAGGGCAGGGCGAATTGTGCCTATATAAGGACATGATTCTGGAAAGCCCGTTTATGGACACCCTAAGAGGAATACAACAGTGATAAAGGAATTCTTGAAAGGATTGTTCAGGGTTTTCCCTCCAATTAGACATCCATCAGTTCCATGGCAGCTTAACACAGTCTTCGCGCAACTAATGAAACCACCTTTCGAACCGATTCACAAAGCTGAGCTACAGTTTGTATCTTGGAAAGTGGCTCTACTCCTGGCTCTGACGTCAGCGAGAAGGGTCAGTGAGATTCAGAATTTTTCCATCACAGAGCCTTTCCTTCAATTCAAAACAGACAGTGATATTACGAACGAACCCTAAATTCATTTCGAAAGTCCCTTCGGATTTTCACCTCAATGAGCCTATTCTACCCACATATTTTAAAGACCCATTGTCTGCAGCAGAAAAATCTTTGCACACATTGGATGTCAAGAGGTGTTTTATATTATATTGATAAGACAAAGTCCTTTAGAAAGACAAGTCAGTTGTTAATAGCGTTTGCTGGTCCCAGGAAAGGTTTGGCTTTGTTAAGGACTAGCATATCCAGATGGATAACCTCAGCCATTATTTTGTGTCACAAGAATGCCGGAAGTCCTTTACGCTCGACGGTTCGAGCTCACTCAACCAGAAAAATGGCGACTTCAGCTGCATTGTTTGCGGGAGTATCCCTTCCGGATATTTGCAGAGCGGCAACGTGGAAGAATGTCCACACGTTTACCAAGCACTACTGTCTGGACACAGCTTGGAAAGCAGATTCAGCAGTAGGACAAGCCGTGCTACGTCATCTGTTTCATTAAGGTATTTACCTTACAATTTTCTAAAAATGGCTCTTTTGTTCTTGTTAAATGTTTTTTTCTTAAATGTTACATTGAATAGTTCTCACTATGTCTTTGATTTTTATATAATATTTTGCATTATGTTACATGCTGATACAGTCAATCTGTTCTATCTTCAAGAGGATATATATTTTAATCTCTCGAACAGGAAGCAGAGCCTGAGAAAAAAGGGTGCTATCCTGGAAATGCTTCCTTGAGTACTGCTTTCTATTCTGATACAAGCATGTGAATCTATTAAAGATTCAATACTGGAGAAGAAACAAGGTACTTACCTGATACTATGGTTCTCCAGTATTGATATCTTTCATAGATTCACATGCGACCCGCCCGCCTCCCCGTTTCTCAGGTAGGCCACCTTTTATCTCTAATTCCTTGGCTCACACTATGGGCTGGAAATCTGAGGTATGATGGCTCTGCTGGGGAGTGTGATCTGAGGGCTGGCGTCTCATTGGCTGACATTTGGTCCACATAATGATGATACTGGGATACCAAAGTCTATAGTTCTCTTAGGTACCTATGCAGTTTTTTCTTTTACTACTATCTATTTCCTTGACCGTGAGACTCCCACCATGACGACGGGGAAGATACAAGCATGTGAATCTATGAAAGATATCAATACTGGAGAACCATAGTATACAGGTAAGTAACTTGTTTCTTCCATGATTGGCATATTTGATTTACTAGTCAGTCCTTAGTACAGTGCACTGTGTGTGCCTAGGGCCTGTAAATCAAATGCTGCTAGTGGGCTGCAGCACTGACAGTGCCACCCACATAAGCAGCCTGTAAATGCAACTCAGATCTGCCACTGCAGCATCTGTGCGCAGTTTGGTACTGCCATGTCCACTTGCCAAGTGCACCCACTTGCCAGGACTTACCCTTCCCTTTTCTTGTATGTTAGTCACCCCTAAGGTAGGCCCAAGGTACCCCTGTGGGCAGGGTGCAGTGTATGTGAAAGGTAGGACATGCCCTGGTGTGTGTGGCATGTCCTGATAGTGAAATACTGCCAAATTCGTTTTTCACTATTGCAAGGCTATCTGTTTCCATAGGATAGAATGGGGAGTTTGCTTATAACATCTTATAAGCATAACCACCCCTGGGAACTAGGTAGGAAAATAAAGTGTAGTATGCCTGAACTCAGAATGTTAAGATGCATCTTTTAGAGAGGGTGATTTTTGCATTCCGGGTTTGAAAATACCACCTTTAGAAAGTAGGTATTTTCTTGCCTAACCATGCAGTGTGCCTCTGCTAGGTTGTGTATTGACTGTCTGGCTTTGGAGTGACAGGGGCTGGGGATGTGCATTCTGTTCAGACAGCCACTTGGAGGGGGGGGGGGGTGGAGGTGTGTCCTGCCGTTCCAGGGTGAGTCAGGGCTGGGCTGAATAGACCTGGGCTGCATTCAGAGTAGGGGGAGGAGATTCACACCGGAATGGGCCTGGTCTGCTAAGGACAATGCTGTCTCCACCTCCTGCCGGGTAGCTGCACTGAGAGGACACTACTGGTTTTGGCTGGGCACAGGGCTTCTCTGCCACCAGAGAACAAAGGATTTTGCTGTTTAAATATTGGGGCCCAGAACCTTAAACTACTTCTGGAAATCAAGAGGAACCTCTGCCAAAGAGAAGAGCTGGAAGAAACTGGAGGAGTACTGCCCTTTTGCTGTGTGCTGTCTGGGGTTGGCCTGCAGTGGCTATTTCTGCCAAGGAGAGGAACTGTGTTTGTATCCTGCTTGCAAAGTGTCTCCAAGGGCTTGAAGTGGAGCTTGCCCCCTGTTCAAGAGGTCTCAGGAACAGCAAAGACCTCACCATCCTTCTGGGCACTGTCGCTGGTTCAAGTCATCGCAGAAGAAAAGAGCAGCCGACTCCATCACCGAGTCCGTCGCAGACTCCGTGTCCTGAAGGCATCGCAGAGAGCACGGCATCGCTTCGCAACGCAACCCTGGTCTCAGCAACTCTGTCAACGAGCCGCATGCTTGCGCCACGTCCTGTGGGCACCGCACTCCGCACCGCTTCGCTGCACAAATGTCATCGGTTCCGTCGCTGCCCGACTCAAAACATCAACCGGCTCCGTTGCCCCAACGTGACGTGCCAGCACCGCATCGAGCACCGTCTCACACTGCAACGCAAGACCTGGTCTCACCGACTCCATCAACGAGCTGCTGCCTGCACTGAGCCTTGTGGACACTGCACGCTGCAACGGTTGCCCCGACCGACTCGCATCGGCGCGTTGGCCGCAACAAGAAAGGTACTGTCTCCGAGTCTGTCGACGCTTTATCTGACCCGTACGGACGCGGTTGGCTGGAATTATTAGACTCTGTCGCGCTCAGTATCGCGGTAGTCCTGAACCGAGCTACCGAGTCGGAGCAACTGAGTTTTCACGTTATTCCTGCAATTTAAAGGTTATTTTTGCACAATAACTATTTTTACAGTATTGTATGTTGGATTTTTGTCGTTTTTGGTCTTGTGTGGTTTAGATAAAGTTTTACTTATTTTTCTAAACTGGTGTGGTGTCCATTTGTAGTGTTTTCACTGGTACTGTATGCATGCACAAATGCTTTACATACTACCTCTGAGATAAGCCTGTCTGCTCGTGCCAAGCTACCAAAGGGGTGAGCAGGGGTTATTTTAGAAGTGTATCCCCCTTACCCTGACTAGGAAGAAGGGTCCCTACTTGGACAAAGGTACCTACCTCTGCCAACTAGAGACCCCCATTTCTAACAGGTACGTAGACCTGCATACGTATTAAACATTGGCACTGCCCTGTGACTTTTTAGACTGATCCTTTGTGGCTCACCCACAGTCTGACTTGCGCACACTCTACATATTCAACATGCACTTGAGTGGGCACAGCAAACTATAAGTCATGGTATATCGCTACTCATTAGGCATTCGTTTTTTCTAAAAACCTGTTTTATGGGATAAATTTAATTTAACAGATGGTCTTACCCCTGCTATAGTTTGTCAGGGCCCCTGTAGGATGCGGGAACGTGGCACCCTTATAGTGTACTGGCCTGTCATAATAGAGGGAAAATGTTGGCCCATATTTACCTGGAAGATCTTAGGAATACCTACTAAACTATGTATGTATACCTGCAGTCTCATCTGCCCTGACCCTCCTGCTCGCAAATTATTTTGGATGCGCCAGGATCAGCGTTATTTAAGCTCCTGTTCTTGTAGTGTAATCCCGAGCAGGTTCCGAGGCCTGTTCTGCTTTGCAGGTATGGGCATATGTGTTTTTGGGCCTCATGACTCCAAATGCGGCAGAGTTTACAAGTCACTTTGGGTGCCATCTTTGTTTTGTGTTCAAGATGTTTTTATTGGTATTTTAATAAGGAGAAAACTATACAGAAGGAAACAAGGAGGGAATGAAAAGGCTAAATAAAATGAGTAATTACATAATTTGTACATCAATCTGACACTTATGATTGTTATCAACAGAATTCGTAGAATGCCATTAGCTGTAGACCATACCCAGAGTGTGGCTTAAGGTTGGAGTGTTGATGTGTGGGGGAGGTATGAGTCTTGAGGAATGGAAGCAGAAACATATTCAAATTGTACACATCCCTACGAGTGTGTCCGGTGCTATATCTAAGGGGGGGAAGGGGTCTCGGGGGAGAGGGGTGGAGTCATGTGATTCAGTATGAAAGGTGGCAAAAACCTAAGTAGTGCTGACGAAGGTAGAACCTGTGGCCAGGGGGAGATTTGGAGGATTTCCCCTTAGGGGGGGGCGTGCTGTGAATGAAGAGATCAAGCATATCCCAAATATGTTTGGAGATTACAGGGCAACCTTTGTTACTAGATTGGGTTATGTGTGTGCTTCTTAGATAGGTAACCCAGGCCCACCAGGTATGGTAAGATACCTTGTTACTAGATTTCCAATCAATCATTATTACTTTGATCGGAAGGGTGAATAAAAGGTCAAGGGGGGAAAGATCTATGTCAAAGAGGTCAATTGGGGGTATCAGCCAGATAAGATCCTAGTAAGATTATTGGAGGGGATAACGAAATAGTTGTTCTGAATTTTTTTTGTAGCTGTAGGGGGACATTGTGCCAGTAGGATTGCAGGTGAGGGCAAGAGAAGAACATATGTTCTTCATTGTGAAGGGATGAGTCGCAAGCCCAGCATGTGTTGGCGTCCTTAAGTTGTAATTGGAACAATTTTGCAGGGGTCCAGTACATGAAGTGTACTGCATAGAATTTGTTATGGGTTAGGGAAAGAATCCGTTTCTGCTGAAGTAAGTGTGATCCCACTTTAGCCCAGGTGTCCTTGTCTGGAGGAGCAAGTTTATGGAAGAAAAGTAGGGAGCCCATATATATGCCAAACGTGGGTGGCACAGTATTTTAGAGGTGGTATTTTGTAACATTTTGAAGCGGCATTACCACCTGTGGGTGCCATCTTTGAATACTAAAGATCCAAGTAATTTGTTCTCGCAGAGGGCATAGACAAAAGTATACACTTTTCTAATTAATTTTTTTTATGTTTTGTGGTCTGTCTAACCTCATTTCCTGCTTGCTGTCATTATAAATGACATCTCTCTCGTGACGCTGTAGTGTCACTGCTGAATGCGGATGCCATTGCTCCGGCTATGATTCTTAAGGATCTGATAGTGGTCAATATCGGTTTGTTCATGGAGGTTGTGGGCCTCAATGTGGTGGTGTACATACATTATTCCCAGTCCCGGGTATCAAGTTTTTTTATGTATTTTACATTTGCTACATTTTAGTCTGATCTGAGAAATCCATAGTAGTGTATGGATTTAAAATTCTCTAGTTATGGTTCATGGAGGTGTCTCAACATTTTTGGCTAATGTAGAAGGAAAACTGCTTAGACTTAGAAATCAAAATTTTAATGGAAGGTTGACCGCAAAACCCACCAGAAACCTATGGGTCCGCAACGGTTTGATAACCTCTGGGAAATCCCCCTCCTATGGGCAATTTCTCCGACCCGATGATGAAGCATGCCACCACAGTGGGTGAGGTTCAGTGCATGGTACAAAGGATACTGCTATCAACATATTTTTGACAGAAAAATAGTTGGAATACTTTTCATTCGTTTTTTCCTCAATGTAGGACACAAACTTCATGGAACTTCACTTTTTTTTGTAAGTTGGCATGGTGCAACTAGATTCTTTCTGCAGTTCTTTTACTAAGGCCTGGAATCTTCATGTCTAACCTTCCATTGCTTTTGCTATGGTCCATTGTCTGTGAGCTGTAAAATATCAATATTGGTGTTTTTATTTTCATTTATAGAGATATTGTATCTTTTCATCATTACCTACGCAGCCTTCGCCCGAATTTGCACCACAACCATCTTTATCTGGAGATGGCCGTTATAATTTGAGGTTTCACGTTTATTCCCCATAAGGATCTTGGCATAGGGTTGTTGGACTAAGTTTTCAAAAGCTATTCTGATGTCACTTGCCTTCAGCTGGTATTAGGAGTTTTGGTGATCCCCTCCCCATGGGTGGGCCACGTTAGCTAAATATACCGGCATTTGGGCCAACCTTCCTATTCAGTCCAGTACTTGAGAAAATGATTGAAAACGTCTGTAGTCCCAGCAGCCAGACTCTTCCCTGCTGCATTAGAAATTATCTCCATGCAGTATCTGGTATCCTTTTCATTTTCATGGTCCCATTTGGAGGCAAAACACTGAGAGAAGGGTTAATTGTATGACTCGAAATTTTATCCATCTTACTATTCACTGTTAATTTGTGACTCTCCAGAAAATCGAGCTCCATTGCTGGGCAAAATGTTTTTTCTGCAGACCGTGTGTAGGGAAAAACAGTTTTTAAATCCGTGCAATATCTGAGCTCTGAAGGAAATCTAACACAATCCCTTTTCAAAGAATTAGCACAAAAATGAGGTCCCTGTTGAATGAGCTGGCATGTGCCTCGGATTATCCACGCCCCACTTGAGAGAAAATATTGGCGCATTTTCTCATTCACTTGCCTATGAGATAAAGAGAGCAGGACTCTTCATAGCTCTGTCACCTTAGAGAATCAACAGTGATGTCCTGGTCTCAACATTCATAATCTGTGTATTCTGTGAATCATTTGTTCTGCAGTGGGAAGCGTATCGATAGCATTGCAGCCTACCCATCAGAAAGCAGCGATTCAGATTTACAGAGCATGAATTCATTTGGTAACGTGATCAGCCCAATAATCTGTTGGCACAATTGCAATTCATCAATAAAAGTTCCACAAAGAATGCATTTTGTGGCATGTAACTGGAGTTACTCATTGTGTGCTGTGTTGTAAAGTAACAAGTCTTGCGTTATCCTCAACACCGCCTGATTACTTATCCGACATACTGTACCTGTTTGCCCTGCGGTGCTCCCTTAACTAGGTTTACCCCGCTTTACCTGGTGCAGTGAGGCAGATAACACAAAAGAAGCGCCATCTCTGACCGTTTGCTCCTGCACAGAGGAGAGCGCTTTCGTAGGGCTTGGCTGCGGGTTCAAACCGTGGCGCCATCTTTAGTTTTTTGTTTTTTTTAAACTGCTTGATCAGAGCTTGAACAAGGCAGTCAAGAATATCAAGCAAACTCTGTGGAATAACCAATGAAGTGAAAATCCAGCTCCTTATATTTATAACTTTTGTGCACCACACTAAAACGCCCTAAAAACTGACCTGTTTTGTTTCTCTCTGTTCCACAGCATTCGTGTTATTGTGACCATAGAACAGACTGATGACGAACTGGACAAAGCTGCATTAACGATCAAGCAAGCTGTGCAGTCGATACTGAATTGAATGACGTCTCTGCCCAGATATTGCTGGTTTCCCCTGATGCAACCATGTTTTCCAGTGTCGAGTGCTTGGCCTTCCATTGGGAAGAGATTTAGACATGGATTATTGATTGCCTTTTATGAAACAAAACGTTTTTCAGTGCTGAATCGCTTCTGATTCTCTCAAATTGGACGGGATAAACAAATCTGCTGTGCGGAACAACGACTCGAGCATGACAAAGTAATGGTGTACCTAACAACATGTTTTTAACACTTGAAATTGAGCCTTATTGATATACCATTATTTTAATAAGGATTATCTTCTCCATTATAAAACAAAGAATTTAAGCTATTCTTTATTTTGCCAATTTCATGATTGAGTATGAAAGCATCTGTTTGCAGTCTGTTTTTATCCAGGCGTCCTAATGGATCGTATATTTTTATTGAGCATTGAGAAGCACTTTGGCAGTATCAACATGTTAAATGTTAAAATATATTTACAGTCTTTATTTAAAATAAAATACGTTTTGTAGAATTGCTTTCAAGGTATTGGTCTGCCCTTCCAAAAAATAACGTGATATTAGCAATGTGTCTGTTTTAATAAAATTTACTCCTGTACTTTTTTCATTGTATAAATGGGGTATTTTTAACCACGTGTGTCCCATGTTAAGGAATAACAATGAGTTCTTTGCCTTGATTGTACGCTTTTATGTTTAACACTTCACATCATTGACAATTATTTTATAATGTAAGTGAAGCCTATATTTATTCATTTCCGTACCACGTAGAACGTTTGGGATTTTTTTTTCGGGAAATATTTGTAAGATCAAAACTGAATTTCCCTCTGAATGATTCACAGAAAGCCAGCCCTGGAAATAAATTGGGGCTTTAAGGCTTCATGAAAGATTCTAAAGCCATAGGAAACACCTTCAGTCTCCTGCCGAGGTGTTGGAATACATAACAAATCCTCCAAATGACTGCATCATTTTAAATTAACATAAGGTGATGAGCCTTCTCTACTGCAAAATACCGCAAAGATGTAGGCTTACACCCACGTGTTATGACTGCACAATATCTAAATGCAGATTAAACAATTGCTAATACAATAGGAAACAGCCAGATGTTCTACTTTGCTTAGTAGCAAGAACACCAAACTAACTCGTGCATAGGCAAAAACCTAAGGTTTAGCATCTAACTTTGGTCTGGAGACTGCGGCTCACTGAAGAGAAGCTTGCTCAGATGCCCTTTTGACCATGGAATAGGCAGCCATGTTGTATTTGTTTTTGCAACGAATTCGAGACAGATGAAACCTCTGATGGTGAAAGCAACGCAAAAGTTCAAAATCTGTTTTATGCACTGAAATGGCCTCAGTATATTTATTTGCAAGGCTTGAGAAAATACGTGGCAACCTAAATAGTACATTTTGGGAGAACAGACCCTTGAAAAATGGGTCAATGTACTTCGTTCTTGATGAGCAGTTATCTGTTTTTTGTTTATTTTTTTAGGTCCACATAGCGAGACTGCCAAGTTTGACAGTTCTGATTCAGAAGAAGTTAAATGCTGACATTTTTGCAAATGTATCCCTTGCTTGGACATCCGTTTTCTTTTGATATCGGAGGTTTACCTGAAAACATAAATGTAACTGTTTATAATTCGAATAGCGTGCTTTTATTGTCTGATAGAGTGGAGCCATATTGAGACTGTGTATCCTAATAGAAGTAATTTTAATTATGCATTTTATGTGCAATACTATTAATGCCCTGAAATGAACATGTTATTGAAACAGGCTGGCAATCGTAGATCTTCTCAATTATGGTAAAATGTTAAATTGTTAATATATGCTATTTGTGACATAAACATTTACTGCATATGTTAAAGTACTATTAGTGCTGTAAATTGCATTGAATATTTTGTCTTTCTCTTGAGTTTTTCTTAAGTTTTTATATACCTTATGTGCCTTTTAATTGCAAATACAATGATGATTTTGCTACACCTGGGACAGAACTCTGTTGTAAATTAAAATAGTTTTCCTATAAACTGACTTTGTTTTATTTTACAAAAAACAGTAAATAAATGGCAAAGTATGGTTGTACCAATACGCATATGCCAGAACTCACAATATTGTCTTTAGGTCATTGTTTTATTCTTCTGTACATTTAAAAAAAAATTCTTCCTGTAACAATTAGATATTTCGATTTATGTATTCAAGGGCTCGCATTTCTACTTATCATTTGCAGAACTAAGTGAAGGAAATGTTTCCTGCTTGTAATCGTAGTTTTACATTGTTGTAACAGGCCATGCTCCTTTAAGAAGTAAGCAGATAGCCTACTTGAATCCTTAATTTATCATGACAATATTGAGTTGCTAAGAGAAGAGTATCTTGTGCTTTACTTCACTGAAGATACCTATGACTAGTTGTAGGATCTGGAGTAAAGGTCCTAAAGTATAGAATAGAAAATCAAGCACAAATCCTATCCCCACTGCAGCATCATCATAGCATGGGTAAATGAAAGAGGAACTGACCGTAGGATATCACTCTCCAAACCAGGTCTTCAGAGCTGCTTGCCCTAAAAAGGTTGTCTACTTTTGCATCTGAATCTAAGCAGGTGCAGAAATCGACCCCCCTGTATCAGAGTTTTATATCAATTGAGGTACATTTCTCAACCTTTTCCCTCAATTTGATTAATCTTTTGGACCTCTTGGCAACTCATTAGCTAATTGATAACATAAAATTAGACCAAATATAATTCAACCTAGCAAAGATGTTTATTGAGATGGGAAACCCTTTATGAATTGAGCCATAACTAAAGTGTTAATTAGACTTTCTGAAGTGTTTTGATCTAAATAAACCCTAGGACCCTCCTTATATCTAGGGTACAGAGACATCACTGCAAGAAAGTAATTGTTACTAAAAACTGGTAAGGGAAGTCTGTTTCATAGGAAACTCAAACTAGTTTGGGCCCTTGAAGAATGCTGTTTTTCCCCTTTACAGTCCTGGTTGCAAGGGAAATTGCATGACATTAATTTGCCGATAGTGGTTGTAGTTCTCTAACTATGTGCTCTAACTATGTGCTGATAAAATCTCCACGGAAACATGTTTGCAGGATCCGAAGATTAAGGTCACATGCAGGTCATACTTTTTCCATCTGGTATTGGACTCAGAATGTTACAAGTTATTTTTCTTAGAAGAAAGGGTTTTGATTTTGAAGTGACTTGTACCATTCCTAAAAGTCCACCTCCGATTGTTTGTTTTTTTTAGCCATCTGGTTCAGGTGTGTTTCGACAGCGCAGTTCCCATTGTGCAACAGTGAAGAACCTTGGCGAAAGAGGACCGAGGAAGCAAGATGTTTTTAACAATAAATCAAGCCACTGAGTGACCGCAAGTGCCTCAGAATCCAGTCATCAGAAGAGCTTTGGGCCACATCATTTGATAGTGACTTGCTTTGGAGGGAGGGTATGGATCCACTGTGTTCAAGTGTTGCGTATCTTGCAATAGCAAATTCCTCTGGTTCGGCCATGTAATCCATGTTGTCCGAGGGACCACGATGACCGATCCGGTTTGTCATGTAATGGATTCTGCAAAAAAAATAAACTTGTCTCCTGTGTGGCCGAATGTGAACATATCATGCATAAATGTAGTGCCAGGCTTCCACCGAATCCTACTCATGCAGTAATTACCCACCCCTTCCACCACAGCACAAACTGTATTAACTTGTATTAACTTGTTCCCCTGGCTAGTGGCCACCCAGTTGGAGGGTGGATTCAACAGTTTCTCCAAGGGTAGCAGAGCATCACATAAGATCATTGGGTACCCTGTATTGTCAGATGAGGGTACGCCTTACCATTCTTGGCCGATCCACCTCATATACTCCCTTTTACAGATCGTCTTTTGGGGGATCATTTATCCATCCTCCAGCAAGAAGTTTAGGCTCCTTTGTTCAAAGGAGCCATAGAGAGGGTCCCAGCATCGGAAATAGGGACTGGATGTTATTCCTTTTATTTCCAAGTGCCAAAGAATGACTGATGCCTTCTTTCTTTTTTAAGGCTTCGCCCTCATGTTTTTATTAAGAAGGACAAATTTTAGATGCTCACCCTGGCCCACATTCTATCTGTCCTGGATGATAGTGCTGGATTTGCAGGATACTTATTTTCACATCCCCATCCTGCAGTACCACAGGTGTTACCTGTGGTCCAAGGTTGGCCACAAGCATTTTCAGTTTGCATGCTCCCTTTTGGCCTTACCAGTGCCCCACGTTTGTTCACGAAAGTGATGACTGTGGTTGCAGTGAAAGTTGGGAATACAGTCTTCCCATACCTTGACAACTAGCTTCTGAAGACCATCTCCATCAGTGTGCTAAAGTCACACCTGACTCCTTCCTAGAAGCTTCCATTCATCGGAGCAGGCCTGGATACTGTGCTCTTTCGAGCCTTTCCACCAGCTAAATGAGTCTAGGACATTCGTGCTATGATCCAGATGTTTCAGCCTCTGTCCTGGATCTCCGTGAGATCAGCCTGAGGCTTCTTGGCGTTCTCACCACCTTCATCCTCCTTGGGGAACATGACAGGTGGCACATGAGGGCTCTGCAGTGGGATCTGAAGTCTCAGTGGGCTCAGCACCAAGGAAACCTGCCAGACTCCATCCAGGAGTGTGAAAGATCTGCATGAGTGGCTGCTAGACCGCAATTGGACTTTCGGCATACTCTGCTCCCTACGCCAAACCAAAGTTGGCAGTTGTCACAGGATCACCTCTGCTGGGTTGGGGAGGTCATCTGGGAGAGGTGGAGATTAGGGAACTCTGGTCTCTTGCAGAGACCCAACTCCACATCAATCTGTTGGAGTTTCAGGCAATTTGATTGGCTCTAAAGGCCTTCATCCCATCCATTAGAGGAAGCCTGGTTCAAGTTTTCACAGACACCACTGCCATGTGGTACTGCAACAAGCAAGGCGAAGTGAGGTTCTGGGTCCTGTGCCAAGAGGCTCTGCACATCGAACTGGCTGAGCCACAAGGGTGATTCCCTGGTAGCCCATCACCTGGCAGGATCTTTGAAAGCCAGGGTGGACGAACTCCAGTGCCATTGCCTAGCGGAGCACAAGTGGCTGTTACTCGCCAAGGTGGTGCAGGGAGTCTTCCAGCAATGGGGAGAACCCTTGCTCAATGTTTTCACTACCGCCGAGAATGTGCAATGTCCAAGCTTTTGCGTGTGGAGGTCCCAATGCAACTTTCTTGCCAAGAGTGCAGTTCGACACTCCTGTATGTCTCCCCATTCCCACCTCTGCCTATACTGCCCAAATTAATGAAGATCGGGAACAACCAGGCCCAGGTCATCTTAGTGGGTCTGAATTGGGCCAGGAGAGTGTGGTACCAGGAACTCCTGGGCACAATCATCTGTCCCCTGATGAGGCTGCGGCTTCGGGAGGATTTGCTGTCAGAAGCAGGACAGGTCCTCCACCCAGACCTGCACAATTTACACCTCATTGCGTGGAGATTGAGCAACAACAGCTGACTGCGTTTAACATCCCGAGGTAGTGGATGTCCTCTTGGTAACCAGGTATCCATCCATAAAAAAATGTTCAAGCTTAATGCTGCAAGAAGTTTGTGGCTTGGTGCACTTCTTGTCAGAACAGTTACAAGCCAAGTTGTCAGATGTATTGTGTTTTTGTGCTATCTTTAGCCCAGCAAGGACTTGATGTGACCACTGTTAAAGGTACTTTGTTAGCCTCTTTAAGGCTACCAGATCAAGCATTCTTGTTCTAATCACCTGTTGTGATGCATTCTCTGAAGGGATTAACACACGTTTCCACCAAACTGATGTCAGCATGAAGGGATGGCAATTACATATGGCTCTGGTTTCACTTCTGGGGTGGCAAGGAGTCGATGCAGATCGTCACAGCCCCACATACAAGTGTGTGAGGGGATTGCGGAAAAATTGTTCTAGGGGTATTTACAAGTTGAGGAATCTGTGGTTAAATAGAGTATCCACCATAAAAAGCGTTACTGAAGGCAAGTAACTTTTTCATCCAGGCCTGCAGACATCTCTCGTGGCAAAGCATTGCATGGCTTTCCCCATGTCACAGTAGCAGTGTCAGTTCACCTCACCTAGGCTCCTTTGCAGCCCTCTCTTCTGAGTAGCATGTTCATGCAATGGCACCTCCAGTACCCCCTCTTGAGTGGTCAGTCATCTTGTCCATCAAATTAGGTATCCGGCAGCCCACCCGGGAGACTACTTTAGTTTTTCAAGGAAAGGGAAGTTGGCTGTCAGTACCACTGCCATGGAGCTTGAATGAATCTCCCAGTCGCAAGTAGTGTGGAGTTCTAAGCTTCTCTTTAGATCTTATTATCACAAAGAAACTAGAGCGACCCATACGTCCTTGCGAACTGGGTATTGTTATTTTAAGCAGGAGAACAACGTTCACAAGGAACTCATTTGTATCATTAGATATACTTTCTTGCAAGGAATAATTTTATCTTGCGTGATTTAAACACAACCAGAAAAATGTGAAATTAAACCACAATCAATTAGGCCTATTACTTTTCTTGCAGAGTTTTTAGGAATCCACAGACCAATTATTTTAGCTGCACCCACTTCAGCCGAAGTGAGTATAATTTATTTTGCATATACAGTGTTTCAAGTAAAAAAGAGACATAAATATTTCAATCGTGTATCTACACTATATACATTTCTACTATTTGATGTGACTTTGTGACCCCCGTGAAGTGACCATAACCAAAGAAGTGAAATAAACGTAGTGCTATACAAGAATGGTGACACTAGTTATTGGTAATTGGATAAGGGGAGCCTTTTTCGGGTATAGTATATTCAGTTTTCAAAAACAAATTCGAATTCACAGGGGCTCTCCTTTCAGTTGTCGTCGTTTCGACGCTCTCGTGTTCCGGGGTCTCTTCAGGACAAGAATTCTGGGGACTGGAGGGTGGACATGGTATTAATGACAGTGTAGACATAGTACAGTGGGAATTAAGATTGTGGGCTTGGAGGTAAGAGCAGTTTTGCTGCTACCACTGTTTGTCCTCTACCACCAAGTGAGGTGACAGTCGCACCAATCAAGAGGGTGTACTTAGTATGACTCTATGAGCATAGAGCCCCGCTGTGTCTTACTCCATCTTACTGGAAGATCTCAGTGCAGTGCACACATGATCTTTGTCTGTGCTGATGTGGAGGTTCAAATACTACAGCTTGCTGTGGGGGGGGGATTTGAGGCACAGGTTTATGCTCTTTAGAGCCATGAAGGGGGACGTTTCTTGTTCCCAAAAAAAGGCTGTTGAGAATAGTGCCTACAAATTTACACAAGCAAGGAGTCCAGAAAAATCAGCAATGACCAGGAGTGTACTCTCAACTTCCGGATCCCCGAAAAAGAAACAGACACAAATCTTGAACTTGCAACCACTCAACTTCAGAGATGACAGATTTTCTATCTTTGCAACTGGCTAGTAGTTTTGACATTTCCCCTGAAACTGAAATTAAGTTTCTATCTGGGACTCCACTTCCTGAGGTGGCTTCCTATCATTCAGTGGTCTGCAAATCAGTGGATCTGCTAAAATGACAGCTACTCTCGGAGTGCAAGGTTAACCATCTCACGGAGATACTGCAACCATCAGTGCAAGCATCTGAACCACTTTTGCTCTTAAATGATGCATTCTTAGACCCTGTTTTAGCAGTGTGGTGAAAGGCCTACATCGACTCTGGCCATCAATAGGCTTAACAGATAGCCAGGAGATATTGACCAGCTCTATTTTCTTTAGGTTTATCGTTCTCCGGGGTGTTTGATGGTCTAGGGTTCATGCTGCCCAAAGCAATTTTCCGGTGTATTCCCAACCTCACCAGCAGACAGGAAGTCTATGAAAATCAGAGCTGGGGGCAATTTTTTTTTCTCTATGGGTAGTCTAGTATTTAATTCTCTAAACGCAGCATGACTACTGGTTAGGTATAGCCATGCACTGGGGGAGTAGCCCTATATTGTGCTCCCTCATCTCGCAATCATATAAAGGAGCACTTCTCTGAAATTGGAAAAAAGGCAAGGATGCTTTCAAGCCCATAATCAAAGTAGGCCTAGACATGGCTGACTATTGTGCTTATAGTATTTTCCTCAGTGTCCTTTGGGTGCCATAGGGGGTTGAGGTCCTCATTATTCTTTTCACATGTGCAGGTAACCTTAATTAGCCCTCCCTTTTAATGGTGCAAAACTCTTCAGAGACCAGGGAAACTTTGACTAATTCAGTTGTGAGCAGGTCAGTGTTTGCTTGCTGTCTCCTCAAAAAGGAATATGGCAGTACAAAATGTTTTTTGGCTTCACGCAAAGGTTTCACCTACAACATTCTACTCAACACCATCCCATAATCCTGTGTTTAAACAGTACAGGGGCAAAAGCCAGAACACAACAAGGATGTTCCTCCTCCTACTCTTCCCCTGCACCACAGAGAGTAACTCTAGTTTGCCCTTGTCTTCACATATGGGGTCTGTTGGAGGACTAGTGTCCTACCTACAGTCCTGGCAGGCCAAAATCTTGGACCAAAGGACTCTTCAAAGTGTAGACTGGGGTTATGCCCTACCATTTCAGCAGGCCACAGATCCCTCCTCCACCTTTCCATGAGATGAATGGCCATCTCTATATTCTGCAGGAAGAAATGGCAGTACTATTCCAGAGACCTGTGGAGTTTGTGCCAACACAGGAAGTTGGGCAGGGGTGCTACTCTTGGTACTTTCTGGTTCCTAAGAAGGGCGGTGGTGGGGGCGCTAGAGGGCGGGCCAGCAAGATGGCCACACCTAAGTGAGGCTCCTCCAGTCAGGGACTGATAAACAGCATAATCCTGCCCCGTAAACCCACATAATTTGATTCAAAATGCAGCCCGAAGCCCCGTAAAGTACTGAGACTGGCATAAGTGGAGATTTTTATTTTCTTCTACTGTGCAGCATCCTCCCGGAGCAGTGACGTTCTGGAGAGGCCTGTGGGACTATGGTGGGTCTCCGGCTCGGGAGCTGGCAGCAGTGGGACTGGCGCAGTGAGAAAAATAAGGCCGCACGGCTCAGGATGGCGCTGCTGGAGTGAGAAGGGCCACTCCCACTGGAGACCCGGGGGAGGAATCGGCTGGAGAGGTGAGATGCAGATGCTTCCACAGCGCAGCAGTGAGGAATGGGCAGAGCAGCAGGATTACTACGCGACAGCAGGGCTGTAAGGGCCTGCGTGCCGGCATGAGCAGTACTCCCAGAAGTGGAAGAGAACTCCTGGGGTGTATGCTTCATTAACACAGCGAGGGACTCAGATGAGGAGTTCGGTGTACATGACACTGGCCAAATTGCCCCCCCTTTCAATTTTGCACACACAGTGGCCATTTGCGTCGCCTGGCACGTTGCTATTGCTGGCTGCCTTGCACACGTGGAGAGCAGACCGGGGACAGAGGACTGCTCGTGCCCCCTGCGGAGGCCTTGGGAGGGTGAGGCAGAACTTGGGATCTGCATGTTGGAAAACATTGATGCTGGGCACTGCATGTGGAGCTGGCTGGGACTAATATTGCGGTGCTGACCCGCCAGCATTGTGCCATTTTGGAGAGCCTACCTCTCTTCTTCTAGAGATGGGCGTAGGGTAAGCAGTCAAAACTGCCATTTGAGCCCCACAAATCTACCCGCAATCATAGTCAGGACGACAGCCCCACTATGGCGGAGAGAGCGGGGGTAAACCAGCCAGGCGGAGACGACGTCATGAAAACGCTCCTCATAACAATGAACCATAGCCTCACCTCAATAGAGTCCAAGATGGACTCCATGTGTACCCGCGTGGAATTTATAGCCCAACAGTTAGAGAAACACGATGGATGACTGAGGGAAGCGGATCACCAAATATTTGAATTGGAAGACTTCTCACAGAGAGAAGACCAAGTGCGCAATTTGGAATGCCTACTAAGAGCCATAGTGGCTAAGAACGAGGACTTAGGGGGCCATGGCCAGCAGCTGGCTGAGATGGCCGCAAGCTAAGTGACCTGCGCTAGCCACACAGTGATTGCCCTGCTAAATCCGTCACTATCCGATGTTTGGTGTGCCCTCGACTGAGGAAGAAAGACCGGGAGTGTGTGGCGACCTCCCGATAGTTTCGAGCGGTTCTAGAGCCTAGCAGACTGATAAACCGTAAGGCGGCCGCGGGAGCTGGCGCAGGCAAAATGGCGCCGCCCCCCCCGTCGGGCCCGAGCTCCAAAGAGCTGATGTTGCTGAGGTCTTGGGAATCTGGCTTCTGGGGGCTGGCAGCGGTGTGTTCTACAGCAAGTGAGGCGGCGCTTGAGTGAACCCCCCCCCCCGCCGACAACAACGGAGATGGCGTGTAGAGGAGACAGCGACACCGCAACAGCGCAGTCCGAGCTGGCGTGTACCCAGTGGGCTCACCGTGGCCTCGTAGGCGGCTCGTGGGTGCCTGCACTGGGCCGGTGAAATCGATATTGCAGGTACTGCCGCGGCTGGGAGCGGGGCCCTCCCTTGTTGTGCCTCTCCCTCTGCCTTCCAGCGGCTACCAGGAGATAAGTGATCGCGGGCGCAGAGGAGGCAGTGAAGCACCCGTGTAGCGGAGACTGTCGTGACCCGTGAGCGGGAGCCTTCCCCCATTGTGCCTCTCCCTCTGCCTCCCACCGGCTATAACTCAATAGCAACCGCGGGCGCTGGGGAAGTTAAGAAGCGCCAGCGGAGGGAGATTGGGCCTGTCCTAGAGGACTGGACCGTGTGCTGCAGTAAGCAGCCTGTGGCCTGGTGGGGGCAGGAGATTGGAGTGGCCAGTGTCATACCTGGCGGCGGCGAACTGTGGATGGGGGAGGACAAATTTGTTGGGCCCCAGTGTTGCAACAGGCAGCCCCAGAACTCTGGAGATTGAGGGCGAAAGACACCAGCACGGGGCGTGGAACAGTGACGGCGGACCTGTTGGACCCTGGTGGTGCCCCGGGAGGTTTGATAACCCTGCAGTTTGAGGGTAGTAGCTTCACCACCACCCGCGGATTGGGCAACGCCTTATTGGAGAGGAGGGAGGCCCTCTGGAGTTGGGAGACCGAGCCCACCTGTGTGTTATGTTATTTTATATCGCGCACAGATACTCCAAGGAGTGTCCCGGCGCGAGCCGTGAGGGGTAGAAAGAGTAGAGTTAGGCAAAGAGGAAAGTTTTCAGATTTTTCTTAAAAGCAGTGGGGTCTTGAATGTTGCGCAAAGCAAATGGTAATGCATTCCAGGCCAGGGCAGCTTTCAGAGCAAGAGAGCAGCCACCCAACCTTTGTCGTTTGAAGTGGGGAACCTGGGCTAGGAGTTGAGACGTGGAGCGCAATTGCCTCATAGGAGCATAAAAGGAAAACCGTTTTTGTAGGTATGTAGGGCCTAAGCCATGAAGGGCGCGATGGGCAATAAGTATGGATTTTAATTTAACCCGTTCAGCCACAGGAAGCCAGTGTAGTTAGCGCAGATGTTGTCTCGCGCTGCTTCTAGTAGGGATGTTGAAGTCGATGTTGTGGGAGTCTATATCGGGCGGCCTTAAGGGCCCCAGCGCAGAGAAAGTCGCCTCCGGACGCCCTGAGGAGGACCATCGAGACGCCCACGGCGGCAGGCGAAACAGTTGAACACGAGACAGCCGGATCACGCCAGCTCGAAATAGACCGTGACGCTCGGCAACAGTAAACGTCTCCAGGGTGAGATACCATCGGAGAGCTGCCAGATGGGGCGTACTAAAGGAACAGGACCGGGCCAGTCGAATCACATAGATAAATACACAGTTGCGATGGACTGTGAGGAGGGTGCTACCGGGGGAGCTACGGGACACGAAGAAGAAGACCCAGCGCAGGACCCCTCGTTGAAAGATATTCTTCGGGCGATAACGGAGCTTCGAGGAACTCTAGAGCCGAAGCTAGACTCTGTCACTGAGGAGGTCAACCTGCTCAGAGCAGACTTTCGGAAGATGACAGACAAGATGAAGTCGGCGGAATCCAACATCGATGGACTACAATCAAAGACTAAACGCTTGGAGGAGCAGGTTCTCAAATTGACCAAGAATCAGACGGACATACTGACCCGGCTGGATGACCAGGAAGGTAGAGCCCGGCGCAACAATATCCGCATAATCGGGCTGCCAGAGGGCATGGAGGGGCCGTCGGTGGATCTCTTTCTGGAGGACCTGATCTTGAATAAACTAAAGCCGAACCGCCTCTCCAAATTCTTCTCTATCGAGCGGTCTCACCGGGCCCTGGGGCCGAGGACTAAACCGGGAGCTCCCCCCAGCACGATAATAGCGCGCCTGCTCAACTACAGGGACGTGATCCTACAAACGGCGCATCAACATGGCGATCTACAGCATGAAAACACCACGATCCGATTTTTTTTCCGGACTTCACGCTCAAAGTACAGCGACGGACCTTTGACGTGGTGAAACTGGCCCTACGGGACCAGAACATTAAATACATGATGTTAATGTTAAAAATGATTTATAAACCGCGCGTAGACTGGGTGATTTCATGGCGCTGTAGAAGGCTCTGTGTGCTATCGATGAAAACATTAATTGTAGGCTTGTGCAAATAGCCATGTTTTAAGGGACTTCCTAAATTGCAGGAGGTTCGTGCAGGACCGTATTTCCAGCGGGAGGGAGTTCCACAGTTTGGGGGCAAGGGTAGCAAATCTGCGGCCTCCTTGACGTACCCGCTTGAATGCCGGGGTGGTGAGGAGTGAGAGGTGGGCAGAACGTAGGTTGCGTGAGGGAGTGTGCCTAAATATTGGGCTGTTAATAAATACGGGACTATTGCCATGCAGGGATTTAAAGATGAGGCAGCCTGTTTTGAAGGCGCAGCGCTGGGAAATAGGGAGCCAGTGCAATTTCCTCAGCAAGGGGGTTGCTGGTTGCCATTTAGGTTGTCGAAAGACCAGTCGGGCTGCATGGTTTTGGGCCATCTGAAGCCGTTTGAGCAGGTAGAGTGGCATGCCCAAGTATACAGAGTTGGCATAGTCCAGGTGCGACAGGACGGTGGCTATTATGACCTGGATCAGTGCTTCCTGAGTGAGAAGGCGATGTATCTTCCTGATCTTGCGCAGTTGAAAGAAACACTTAGAGATAACCGCGCCAACCTGGGTTTTTAGTGAGAGGTCATTGTTGAGGGAGACTCCTAGTGTTTTGGCTGAGGGGGAAGGGGAGGGAGGGGGTCCTAGCTCTGGTGGCCAGTAGTGTGGACCCCAGTACTTGTGACTGTCCCCAGTGAGAACAAGCTCTGTCTTACCAGGGTTTAATTTAAGGTGGTTGTGGTCCATCCATTGTTGGATGTGCAGCATTGTGGCCTGGAAATTGGTGACAGAGTTGTGTGAGTTGTCAATCTTGAAGACTAGTTGAAGGTCATCTGCATAGTTGAAAACCGTCACCTTCCTGTCTTTAAGGGACTTAATCAAGGGGGCAATATAAAGATTAAACAGGTGGGGAGAGAGAGCCGAGCCCTGTGGAACACCACAGGTAGTTTTGCGTGGGGGAGCCAAGAAGTGTCCTTGACGGACGGCCTGGGAGCGATCTTCCAGAAAGGAAGTGAGCCAACGAGCCGCCGCACCTTGAATACCAGCATGTTTGACATGGTCAGACAGAATAGTGTGGTCGACCGTGTCAAAGGTGGCGGAGAGGTCCAATAATACCAGTGCCTGAGGGGAGCTTCTATCGGCGTTGTCCCGGAGAGTGTCCAGGACAGCGAGGATTACGGTTTCAGTAGAATGAGCCGGCCGAATCCCTGCCTAATGAGGGTCCAGGTATTTAGATTCCTCCAAAAAGTTGGATAGACATTTAGCTACATGGGTCTCTAATACCTTCGCCAAGAACAGAAGCAGGGAGATCAGGCGGTAGTTAGGCAGGAGCGCGGGATCAGCTCCAGGTTTTTTTTTAGGATGGGTACCACTATGGCTTTCTTGAAGGCCATAGGGACTTGGCCGGATGAGAGTGACTCGTTCAGAAGGGCGAGTGCAGGGCCCGGGTAGACTGCAAGGCAGTCCTTGAGTATATGTGGTGGGCAACAGTCAGAAGGGGCACCTGATTTGACTTTCACTAGGAGAGCCTGGAAGGTCTCAGTGCTAATAGTGATGCTGCTTCCAGCCAAGTTAAAAATCATCGCAGAGGGCAAGACCTTTTTCTTCAACGTGCCGGAGGAGGCGAGCGACTGGCTCGAGGGCTGGAGAACGGTTGGGTGCAAGGGGGGCAGGGCCCAACAACACAGCCCCAGGGAGCGAGATGGTGAGCAGAGAGGTGAAGACCAGGCAGCTGACAACCCGACTCAGCAGCAACGACCAGATTAGTGACCACCTCTGGGGTGCTAGGTCCTGAACTTCGAGAGTGTGCATGTAACGACCGGGGTGGCAATGTCACTAAGCTTGTTGGGGATTTGGGGTGCTGAAGAACAGCTACAGAAACAATGTTGCTGTGACAGCCGACGGCTATTGGACTAGAGACATATGTGCAAAAGGTGCACCCATGAAGTGAATTGGGGCATGGTTTATCCGAATGTTATATGAGGTATCATGTGGCTGGAGGCTGGCACGTAACCCACAGTACTAGTTATCACTATACAGTTTGGGCGACAGGCACTCTGCATGTTGGGGAGGTTCTTTACTCATCGAGGAGGGCTGCAGGGAGGGGTTGGGAAATTGTTTTGTTTGTTTTTTTGTGTGCTCTGATGTTTTCAGCTCAAGACTAAACGATAAGCAATATGCATGCGCGGAGGGGAGAGATGGAGTGAGGTGAAAGACAGATCATCCCTGTCTCACCATGGCTAGGGTAAGGAAGAGCCCCGCGCAGCTCAAGGCATGGACCTGGAATGTCAATGGTCTGGGAAATAAAATTAAACGCACTCTAGTCCTACAACATATTAAATGGCACGCCCTGGACGTTGTAATGTTACAGGAGACGCATATTAAAGGGAACAAATATAAGGCGCTGGGCCGTTTTGGGTATAAGCTGGTGGCCCATTCTGGGTACACAACTGATGCCCGGGGGGTGGGGGATCCTTATGCGGTCCACCTGCCCGCTGATCGTAGAGAGTCTCTGGACTGATACTGCTGGCTGTTGCGGGGAGGTGGGAGGGACGGAGCATAAACTTCTGTTCATTCTATGCTCCCCCGCGTCTACAGGAGATTGTCTTCCCAACGATTAGTAAAATCCTTATAGCACTCCCAATGGGCGCGCTGCTGGCTGGCTGGGGGGGGCGATACTAATGCAGTTTTGGATCCAGAGCTGGATCGCTTGCGCGACTCGGTGGGGCAGAGGGGTGAGAGGCTTCTCCTTGGATTCCTGTCTGCTTTGGGATTAGTGGATATATGGCGGGCGCAGCACCCTCAACAGCATACATAATACTCAGCACACCATGGCTCGTTCTCTAGACTCGATTATTTAATCACACAAGCCGACAGGGTAGGAGAATTTTCAGCCGCCTGGCATATGGCTCGGGGCATCTCTGATCACTCCCCAGTAAGCGTAACGATTCAGGGGCCGCACGTTAACAAAGGGGTGTTCCCGAACATAGATCCGTGGAGATTGAGGGACCACGGGCTGAGGAATAAGCTGCGGGAGGGTACGGACTGGTATTTTCAAGAGAATAGTGGCACGGTGGATTCCCACCGCACACTATGGGAGGCATATGAAGCAGTGATTAGGGGCCAAGCGCAGGCACTTATAGAAGGCCAAAAAAAGGAGGAGGCGAGACATGTAGCATCCCTAGAATTAGAAGTGCTTCTGGCAGAGCAGAGAGCGACTGACAGGGGAGATGCAGACTCACGTCATGCTTTAGCCATGCGCCAATATGAACTGAGAGCAGCGGCGGAGGGTGCAGCACGGGCATATGCGTTGGCAGTACAACACCGCCTTTATGACGTCTGTGATAAGGCTTCCAGGTTGCTGGCATGGCTCGAGAAACGTGATGGAGAAAGATCATGGGTGGCATCGGTCCAAGATGGGGAAGGTATTAGCCGCACTGACAGTGCAGAAGTTGCGGAGGTGTTTACTTCATACTATGAAGGTGTCTACTCGCCAGTTAGCACGAGATCTGAAAGTGACTGTTTTGAATTCCTAAGGGACTTCGCATTGCCGGTGGTCTCGGACGACGACAGGGCGGCTCTAGAGGCTGAGATTACGGCAGACGAATTGTCAGCGGCGCTGGGATCCTTAAAGGTGGGAAAGGCAGTTGGCCCCAATGGACTTCCTGTCGGGTTATTCAAGGGCCTAGCCTCCAAAATAGTGACACCACTAAGCAGTATGTTACAGGAGGCGCAAAAGAGGGACACCTACCAGTCGATCAGCGGGTGGCCACTATTGTAGTAATACACAAACCTGGGAGGCCTCCAGATCGCTGTAGCTCGTATAGGCCGATTTCCCTTCTTAGTGTCGAGGTCCTGGCCAACACCCTCGCCAATAGACTAATACCGATTTATCACCGGGCTGGTACACAGAGATCAATCGGGATTCATGCCTCATAGAAGCACCCGTCACAACCTACGCCGGCTTTATGGAGTGCTGCACACAACGCGAGATCCCGATGAACCGCAAACTGTGCTGATGGCGCTAGACGCATCCATGGCTTTTGACAGTATTGAATGGCCATACCCGTTTGCCGTGCTAACAAAGTTGGGGTTTGGCCCTAATGTTTGTAAGTGGGTGAGACTCCTCTATCAGGACCCGATGGCCCAAGTGCGAGTCAACGGTGTGTTGGCCAGACAATTCCGTTTGCGGAGGGGCACAAGACCGGGATGCCCTCTGTCTCCCTTACTGTTTGCGTTGGCATTGGAGCCCTTGGCTCACTGGATCAGGAGGGACCCTATGATATGGGTTATTAAGGCACCGGGAGGGTGGGAAGATCGTATATCGTTGTATGCTGACGATATTTTATTGTATCTCACGAGGCCCTACTACTCAATTGCCAGGGTGCTTCATCTCTTTGACTTATTTGGGAGCTACTCAGGTTATGCTATCAACTGGGAAAAGTCTGGTGTTTCTGTTGGCGGCCCCATCCCCCGGGACTACCGGTGCGGTGTACGGCTCCAGTTGTTAAGGAGTGTTTTAAATACTTGAGGATTCAGGTGGTGCCAAACCAGAAGTTGTTTTTAGACAAGAATCTTGGCCCCCCCAGCTGGAGCGACTCCATAGCGATGTACTACATTGGCAAACCTTGCCGTTGTCTCTAGCAGGCAGGGCGGCCCTCTTCAAGATGATGGCCCTGCCGCGCTTGTTGTATATACTACAGAATACCCCCTATTCTGTCCCGCAGATGGTTTTTAAGAAGATCGCCCAAGCTACTCGGGCATTGCTGTGGCGGGCAGGTACGCCTAGAATTGCACTACATAAGCTGCAAAGAGGAGTATATGATGGAGGCCTGGCGGTACCAGACATACGTCTTTACTATTGGGCATCGCAATTACTAGTAGTAAACGATTGGGTGTTCTCGTACAGAGATGAGCCAGCATATAGAGTAGACAGACGCGATGCCTGTGGGGAATTGTGAGCCTTTGTTGTACTCATGTTCCTAGCTGGCCCCCACATACGGCAGTGGTTGTGACGTGCTGGAGGGAGGCGAATCGGGCCCTGGGGTGGCAAAATAGGCTTACCAGCAGAACACCGCTGTGTGCTAGTGCAGAGTTGACAGAACTAGCCTCGCTCCAGGGGTTCGCGGGCTGGAGGACGATTGGAATAGACCGACTTGGGGATGTATGGAGGGAGAGAGCCCCACTTTCGTTGGAGGACCTACAGCGGGAGTTTGACTTGGCTGAGACCCAGAGGTTCAATTACTTGAGATTTAGGCACGCACTGCTGACGCAGCTGAAGGGCGACCCCTTTCTTCCTGACTACTCTTCCCTAGAGGACCGATTATTAATAGACCCTATCCCCGAGAAAACAACTTCAACAATATACCGGAAGCTCATCAATAATCTGCTGGACCAGTTGACGGCCTTGAGGGCCGCCTAGAGGGACGACCTTGGCAGTATTGACGAAGAGGAGTGGCAAGAGGCGCTCCAGGGCCCCAGGGAGAAAGCAATACGAGTGTGCTTCAGATTAATCCAGCTACGGATTCTGCATCGCTCCTACTACCCTTCAACACTCCTGCATAAGATTGGCAGAGCTCCATCGGCAAAGTGTATCCGAGGCTGCCAGGGTGATGGTACTTTTCTCCACATTCTGTGGGAATGTCATAAAATCGTGCAGTTTTGGCGTAGGGTCACAGCAGTTATGGTCAGAGTGGTGGGTACTGAGGTGCCGCTTGACGCAAAATGGCATTTACTTATCATCAAGGGAGAGACAGTTTGGCCCAAATATGTCACCATTTGGCTTACCCTGGCGGCCGGGGTTGCGAAACGTAATATTGCTAGGGGATGGGGGGGCGGCATTCCCCCCTTCAGTAACCGACTGGGAAAAAGACATGGATTGGTGCCAAAGAGCAGAGGAAACAGTCTATAAAAGTAGAGGGTGCATTAAGAAATGGGAAAAAGTGTGGGCGCCATGGCGGGCATACAGGGGGACATTGGAGGGCCCTGTAGAAGCCGGAGATGATCTGATCGACTAAGGATTGTGGTTGGTTTTATGTGGATTCCTCCTTGTTTGTATGATGATTACTGCTTCACCCTGTCATGTGCTCTTCTAATCAATGTAAACGTTTACCAGAGGTGCATGCAATGGCAAATGTTATTATACTGTCTATTGAGCTTTTCAATAAAAAGAGTTTAAAAAAAAAAAAAAAAAGAACGAGGACTTACAGGTGAGGTCAAGAAGAAACAAAATACGGATGCTTGGGATTCCGGAGACCACCAACACTGGGAAAATGAAGGAATATGTGGAGCGAATACTCACTTCTACTTTTGGGAAAGACGCTTTCTCCCTATTGCTGGTGGTAGAAAGAGCGCACCGATCGCTCACAGCTCATCATCCCCTGGGGGTTGCCCCACAGCACATAGTGGCTAGACTCTTAAATTATCGAGACCGCAATGTGGCCCTTAGGCTGGCCAGGGAGCAGTGCACACTCTCTTTCGAAGGCAACAACATAGCTGTCTACCCGGTCTTTACAAGTTCCTCCCAGTTTCAACAGGCCAATTCCACATACACCATGCTATACGCGGCTCCGCTTAGAGTTACACACCAGGGGAAGCAACACTTCTTCACCAGCCGCGCAGACATGGCCTGGGCTTAGACCAGCATCCCCTTTGTCGGAGCCGAGCAGTCCTTTCGTCCGAATGCTAAATGACAGCCCACGAACTATACACTTTAACTCACTAGACTAAGTACCCGAATGGCCATCTGCCAGTTATGTGCCACAACATCATGGATGTATGGATATCCCTTCCAGTCGCACTGGACCCCACCACACGCATGTAGAAACACAAGGAAGAGACTACTGCAGCTTCAAAGGCAGCACTGCTATAACCTTGACTGGCTGCTCGGGGCCACAAACAGCTGTCCCTGACACCCTCATTACTCGCAGAAGTCCGGCCCCACCCTTTGGCGATACCTCAAAATGATATCCCTGTTAAGAACTATCTTGATGTTCCCTTTTCTTCCCTTATACTTCTCCATTGTTCTTTTTCCTCCCCAACTTGGCCCCTCCCCTGCATATGACTTCTCTAGGACAACCTGGCAGGTACAGCCAAAACCTTATCCCTTTCTGGTCCCTTTTTGCCCTCTGCTTCTCTCTGCTGTTTCATATCCCTTTCTGTCTACTCCGTTGATACACTCACTGTTTGGGGGGAGGGATGATTGTCTCTGGCGAGTTTGGGTTGCCGTTGGAGGAAGGATGGGAATGGGGTTACTACATTGTATGAGGCATTTCACAGAGTCTAGAGTCTAGACTGTCCACTTTCACTCACCACCGACTCATGGATGCACCCAGAATGCATCTGATTACTCAGCTTTTCTAGATGCTTACCCATGCTGGATAGCCTAAAATGCCCAAGATATAACTTCTTGACGTGGAATATACAGGGTCTGGGGGACCAGTGTAAGCGCAGGCATATCCTAGCTTATTTGGACAAGCCTAACATACATGGGGCCATGCTCCAAGAAACGCATCTGTGCCCTGCCACCCTCCGGGCTTCCCACAGAAGCTTTTCTTCATATTCCACATACACGAGGGGAACTCCTATTATCATTTGGAAAAATACCCCTTATGTTGCGGTGAGATCCATGCAAAACCCACTAGGCTGTTACTGCATAATGTGGGGCAGATTGGCGGGTCAATCTATCACGCTTGTAAACTGTTACGGACCTAACACTGATGACGTGGATTTTTTTAATAAGTTATGGGGGTTGGTGGTAAATATTGGCTCCACTCATGTTATTTGAGAAGGCGACCCCAACCTTACAATAGAATCAAGTTTAGACCGGTCCCATCACTAAACAAACCATTATACCAATGCGCAGCGACACATGCAGCAAGTCATGGCGGAGTACGAGCTCTTAGATGCCTGAAGGACAAGACATTCATTAGATAGGGAGGGTACCTTTTATTCGTCACTACACTCCAGCTGGTTTAGGATAGACTGCAGGCTCATATCCACAGGAATCAGCACCTGGTTGGTGCAAGCACAGCACTTGGCGCACACGTACTCAGACCACTCCAAATGCGATTATCCTCGCCAAACTCGCCACCGCATTTCTATCCTGGTGACTCCCCCATAATGCATTGCTAGACGCTCCTTTCAGAGAACTACGTCAGGAGATAAAGGATTTCCTCCAGCGTAATGTTAATTCTGTCCTGATGCTGGTGACTGTATGGGAGGCATTTAAAGTCACTGTCTGAGGTCTCTGTATTGTTAAAAGTGGGGAAATCCTACGCAATATACGTAACAATCTTGGGAAACTGGAAGCTAAGCTTAAAAGTCTAGAATCACAAATGCATAGCTCTCACAGGAATCATGTGCGTGCTAAATTCACAGACACACTCACTGACTATCAAAGTACTGCTGAAAGGAATTTTTTGTTTCGCAGTAGATATTATCAGGCCAGACAATATGGGGAGGGAGAGCGCCCTGGAAAGCACTAGCTGAGATGACCTGCAAACCCCGATTCTCGAATTATATCTTGGAGGTTAAAGACTCTAGGGGACACCTACAGAGGGACACTAAAAATATCCTCCACACCTTCCTGTACTTTTACTCCACTCTATATGCCACTCGAAGGTCCCAACCTCTGGACGTGGATGCATACTTAGAAGATGTGCCCTTGGATGGTTGAACAATGCCCAGTGGGAAATTCTTTCAGCTACATTTGAAGAAGATGAAATCAAGATCACTATTATGCAGCTACGGTTGGGAAGAGCCCTCGGCCCAGATGGCCTACCGGACAAGTTTTATAAAACGTATGCAGACAGTTTGGTGCCGTTTCTAAAAACTCTCTATGAGGAGGCCTGGGAATCAGGCGCTCTCCCGTCCTCCATACGAGAAACCTTAATCGTTCCTCTTTTAAAACCTGGCAAACCAGCCGATGCTTGGGAATAATATAGACCCTTGTCATTAATTAATTGTGACATGAAAATTCTGGCTAAACATTTGGCTAATCGGCTCAGCTTTTTAAAGGAATCCCTGGTGAGGCCAGATCAGTTTGACTTTATACCAGAGAGAGCAACCTCTTATAACTTGTATCCTTTTTCTTGATACTTCAAGATATCGACCCGGACCTAGCTGCATTGGCTGTCTTTTTTGATGCACGAAAGCGTTTGGCTCCCTGGAGTCGGACTTCCTCCTAGCTGTATTGAGACGTATGGGCTTCCCTCCTCCTTTCATCTGCTGGATAAAGCTGTTATACCATCAGCTGCAGGCAAGAATTTCAATAAACGGTGCATGCTCTCCACATTTCGCCATCTTCTGAGGCATCAGGCAGGGGTGCCCTCTGTCACCTCTCCTAGTTGCCTTCGCGATAGAGCCATTGGCAACCAAGCTTAGACAGCACCACTGGGAGTATGCACTCAGATACCCTACCAGGCATTTGTTGGTGTCCCTTTATGCCAACGATATCACTCTGTACATAAGAGATCCCCTGGTCAGAATCAACCCAATACTTTGGGAATTTATAAATTACAGAGGACTCTCTGGAACAACGATTAACTGGGAGAAATCCCAGATCTTACCCCTCACCACTAATACCTCCCAATATGTCCCATATTTCCCAGTGAAATGGTGCGACTCAAAGATCTGGGAATAGTTATCTCTAGAGATAAGGAAGAGCTAATGCGCGTATACAATGGCAGAGCACTTGACGCATTGACAGATTCCATCACCCGCTGGATTTCCATGCCCTTGTCGGGCCGTATACCATTAATGAAGATGATAATACTGCCCAAGCTGTTACAACTCTTCCTTAGAATTGTATATTTCCATGGCTGCCAGTTTTTTTCAAATATGAAAACGCAACTAATTTGCTTAGCTTGGGGGGGGCGGGAAGCAACTGAGGCTTCGCTGGGACATACTAATATAGCCTTTTTCGAAGGGGGGTTTTGAGGCCCCGGATTTGGAATTATATTTCTTATGTGCACAAGCACATTTTGCGGCATATTGTTTCCACCCGCCTCCTTATGTGCCCCACTTAGCGATAGAACAGGGATATATAGCACCAATCCCAACAACTGCTTTTCTAGGAGCACGTTCACAGGGCACGGAAGCGGATATAATAACAGTAGCCTGCACCACAGCAGTCTGGCTAGGAGGCTCCATACACCTAAACTCTATTCCCCTCTACTGCAAATTTCCTACCATCCCCTGCTCCCGACAGGAGGCGGTCTGCCGGCTGATGCTTCACAGATTCAACATGTATACATTGGGGGTGGGGGGGGGTCGGGGGGGGACCTATAGAAAGAAGGCAGTTTCTGGAACAGAGAGGACTTTTTTGAGGATAACTTACCAACCCCTTTAGAGAGATTTTTGTACATCTGATTTAGACACAATATCAAATCAAACACTTCTGACTTCCCGAATGAGACCCCCACACTGGCCTCCCTAATCCCACGTACATAGTCTTACAGCTGTATCGCAACACTCAGAGGAAGCAGAAGTAGAAGGCGGGTCTCTATCGGGGTGGGAGTCCCCCTCAGTGCCAAGCAGTGGTACGACTGCTGCCACAAACAGGGAAGATAATGGGCAGTAGTCGACTACGTATTATCCATTATAGGTTTGTGCACCGTACCTATTACACTCTGGCCAGGCTACATCAGTATTGCTTACGTACGACTGACGATTGTGACAGACGTAGGGCAGAAGGCACAGATTTCCTACATCTGGCATGGGCGTGCAGCTCGATCTTTGGTTACTGGGAGGAGATAACCGAAGCCCTGACACATATGACGGGATCACAGATACAACTTACCCCACTCATGGTGCTGTTGGGATACACAGAGAATGTAAAGGTGTTGGTTAGGCGATTCATTTCACTGGGGTTACTGCTAGCCAAACGAAGAGTGGCATGCAGATGGGGACGCAGGAAAGCTTCTACATTTAAAGACTGGCTGAATGATTTATTACACTGTCAGGAACAAATGTCCATATATTCAGAATTGTTACCACCATCCTCCAGGCCAAAAGATATTTGGGAGCCTTTAAAGTCATATTTGCTGCAATATCCCCAGGCACCGGGGATACCAATAATTCTGGCCCTCCCTGAAATCAAACGTCCAATCTTATACCACAGAATAATTGAACTGACATGGGGAAAAGGTCATAGCACCAGCTCTTTCGGGAAAACTCCATGGGGAGACTCACCCTAAATGGTTATTTTCCTTCTTATTTTCTTTATTACAAAGCAAACGTAATCTGTACAAAATGTGAAAGGGTGACGTGGGGCAGAAACGTATATGATATGCAAAATATTTGCGAAAATACACTTGCCATTCTAACCTGCTGTTCTTGTTGGAACTCTGTAACTGTTTGACAGTTGAACTGGTGAAATGCCAACAAAGAAATATAAAAAAAAAAAGAAGAAGGGCAGTGGTCTTAGACCGATCCTTGACCTCAAGATGTTGAATTTATTACTCTGCAAAGAGAAGTTCAAGATGCTGTCCCAGGTTCATGTTCATTTGGCTCTGAAAGCTGGAGACTGGATGGTGTCCCTAGGCTTGCAGGCTGCATATTTTTGCATACTGATCCTGAAGTCTGAGGTTTGTGGTCCTACTGACTGGATTGGCATCAGTACCTCAAACCTTCTTGAAGGTAATAACAGTGGTGGCAGTGCATCTCAGGAGAATGAGAATCCCAGTGTTTCTGAACTTGAACAACTGGCTGCTCAAAACCAGGTTGGTGTAGATGGTGTTGTGCCACTTCTAATCAACTGCATCCCCAATGTTCAAATTGGGCTTTACTATTGACGTGCCAAATCCCACCTTGAACCCTCTTGGCACTTCCTGTTCATAGAGGCAGTTCTGGATAACATTTCAGCCTTCCCTCCTCCCCCTACTATCCAAGACATTGAGGTTATGCTTGTGATATTTCAGGAGGGGGCTCTGATTCCAGTCCTGATGATCTTACTCCTGCTGGGTCACCTGACTTCTTGAATTCTCTAGTTACATATGCTCTCTGGGACATGGGAGCTCTTCAGTAGTCCCTCCGCAGGTAATGGTTTCAGCATGAAGGAGATATGTGGTAGACCATAGTGATCTCCTGGAATGCTGCAGCAGACGTAGTTTGGCCATCTGTGGTGGAGAACCTACTGCGGCAATGCCTTTCTACTTGCCAACTGCTATGACCACAGTGGTAACGGATGCCTCCACTCTTGAAACGGGCACTCATTTGGAGGAACTAGAGATCAGAGGGCGCTGGTCACCAAAGGAGCACATTCTTCACATCAATCAACTTGAGCAGTGGACAATTCAGCTTGTGCCTATGGCCTTACTCCTATCCCTTCACATTCTGTCCAGATCTTGACAGACAGTGTAATTGTGATGTGCTGTATCAACCAACAGGGAGGAGCGGGGGTTATTCTCTGTTGAGAAGCACTGAGGCTCTGGACTTGTGCATGACAGCATGGAATTTGGCTGGTTGCCAATCATCTAGCCAGGTCATCGAACGTTAGGGCTGAGAGTCTGAGTGGAAGTCATTGGGGGGGGGGGGGAGGCATGAGTGGTGTCTCAATCTAGATGTTGTTCTTTGGGCAGGTCTCAAGTGGATCTTTTGGTTGCTTGGGGCAATGACCTCTGCCAATTGTTGTGTTTGCCAGTATCAGTGAAAGGGAATGTGTTTTGGTTGAGGTTTATCTTTCCACTTATGGGTTTCCTCCCATACACTTGATTCCTCAGGCTCTTAGGAGGTGTTATGTGCCCGGTCTAGGCCAATGTAGCGAAGCTGCTCATTTCTTATACTGTCCTATTTTTCACATTAACATTTCTGCAGTGACCTCTTGCACATATTTGCATGCACAAAATGTTGGATTTGTTTCCCTGTAACTACTTTGTTTACACGTCTAGCTTCGCACAACGTTATCACGATGCCTCGACCATCATGTAAAAGGCCCTTCTACCCACTATGTACAAATGTCGTTTCTATCTTCATCCACGGGGCGACATGGCTATCTACATATCCATAACATTGCTAATCTGTACGCACATCGCAAGGCTTCTTTATATTATAAATAAAGAGCATCCCATAAGATTAGCAGAAGAGGCATTTCAGCTGACACCGAGGGGCCCTTCATGCTGAGACTTCACCACACAGCGTTCTGACATCTCGTAAGTGGTGTACAGTTCGTGACCAAGAAGGGGTCCTTCTTTTTCTCCCGCCAGGTAATGGGGTTGGATCGTCCCTTGGGGAGATTCTTGGCTCTACACCTACACACACTCTAGGTACACTTAGATTAGCGTTGCATAGTAGCAGTACGCCTGGTTACTGCCTTGGTAGAACTGTATCTACTATTTACGCTTTTGGTGCTTGTAATCACTTTCATCAGCTTCTGTCTACTAATTATCGCAGCAAATGTATTCCATACATGAATAACGGTGCAATAAATATATTGAAAACGTCCCGCTGTGTATTCTGTATATTTCTCTCAGCACAAGGAAGCATGAGTGACTGAGCGAAAGGTTCTGATCTGTTTCCACGATCCCTGAGGGGTCAGGATTGTCATGTTCAGTGTTTTCCAGAAACATTCGCTCCCTGGTAAGGTTAGGGGGACTTTTGGTTGCACTGTGAGCTAGCTGGTCTCTAGTCCAACATATCCTGCGGGGGTGCTCGGAATCAGTATAGGCACCTCACCCAAAATGTATGTTGTCCAAACAAAGGAGCAGGTCCTACGGATTAGTGGGAACTACACGACATGGCACCACCAACGTTGGCTGGGCTCTTACTTAATAGTCTATCTGAGTAGTTCAGTTGTGCTTTTCTCAGAGAACCCTACTCACCTCCAAACCGGAGACATCCATGGTGGGAAGGAAAAATACACCTAAGCTGAGTAGGTATAATCTATGAATTGGCTGTAGGTTATTCAAGCTTGTAGGATAAAAACAATTCACACATTGTGCTAACCCTAGCTCCATAGATTCATCTCCATAAATTCTATTCTCTTCACAGAATATCCGTAAATGGAGAAGCCGGTCGAGAGGATGTAGTTGCTTTAAATATTACAGAAAATTACAGACATGCAGTTACTCTGAAATTATTACATTACAGCCTCCCGCCAACGGAAGGTAATGTTACCTTTGTGGTTGAGGCACACGAAGTGTTCAGAACAGAGGTATTCCACTATTGGGTTAAGTTCCAAGCTGCGGATGCACACACAAAATTGTTTCACACTTGCATTGAAGATGAAACACCACAGGAATACTTTCCATATGTGGATATAGAAATTCCGTTAACTTACCTAACACACATACATTGGTTTAAAAACTCCCTCCCCCATACCGTAGAAAATGTGAGACTCGGTCTGCTCAGTAAAGAAGTAGACCTGCCCTGGACTTGGGGATGAAACTGAGGGGCAATTTTGCAGCTGTATCAACAATTATGTTAAGTAACATAAAAGGGAAAGCAGCAGCATTGGCTATACACCAATACCTGAGGGAGTTCACTCCTGCACAGCAGGAGCGGGAATTGCCTAGAATTATCGAAGAAACCTCTGCTATGCTAGGTAGAGATAATTTGGGAGCCAGACCTGGGAAACCACAGTAATTCTGAAAAAGATAACTCTAAGCAAGCACTCGATTCTTCCAAGAAGAAATGGGACAATAAACAAAATAAAACGCAATCACAGAGTTGGTCTCCCCAACAGGAAACCACTGAGAAAAAATAGAATTTAAGAAACCATGATAATATTAGAAAGCCTGACAGGTATCAGGATACTGATACACGTTCCTATCGTTCCTTTCAGAATTCATCCGATACACGTTCGGAGAGAGGTGGACGGTCAGAGCGCAGATCAGAAGAGCGTGTGAAGCCGAAAAGGGAAACACATCGTACTTCAGACTAAATCCTTAAAGAGGACAAACAAAAGACTCAAAAACCTCAATTCAAAAAGAAGAAGGTAGCAGGGATTAAAATAAGACATGCCCAGACTACTGAGGACTTCTGAACAGGGAGTGGGCAGTGACGATGCTGGACAATGCGGCAGAAGTCACAATAGATCGCCGGAACCTGATGGATTATCTAGTGATAGCGCTAAATGAGCATATCACAGTGGAAACACCTGATACAAGGGTAAGTGTTCCACGTCATTTATACAAAATAATGCTCCAAATGGAGGTGGACATACCCAGAAACATCAAGGCTCTCTTTTGGGAGAACCTGACATACGGTTATGACTTTCTTTTGGCTGAAAAGGATTGATCACCTGAGTTCATAATGGAGTGCCCACTGGGAAAAACGGTAATTTTACCTGCTTTCTCTGACCTTGTTTCAGAATCAGTTTAACATTCATACGTGCAGGAGTGGGCGTTAGTGCTAGCCTCTGCACTTTACCGCAATCATGTTGGGTGGGATGATGACTCACCTCATCACAAGATGCCATTAAAATCAACTCCTCAACCCCATAGACAGTACCCAATTAAGCATGAAGCTAAAAAACAAGTTAGGGAAATCCTAGAACAACTTGAATACCAACGTGTGATAGAAAATTTCACCTCATCCATGAATATTCCCTTGTTTCCTGTAATGAAACCGGACAATTCGTACCATCTACTCTTAGACTACAGACATTTGCACACTTCCACAAGCACATTTGCAGTACAAAATGCACATAGTGCCGCACTAATGAATAACATTGTGCGTAAGAAATACAAAACAACACTAGATATCTCAAATAGTTTTTTTGGCCAGAATATAGAGCCTTGAAGCAGATATTTGACCGCATTTTCAGTGCTAGGTTCACAGCGTCAATATTGCCATTTACCTCAAGGGGTATAAGAACAGCCCGGGCTGTTCTAAGCCAGGGTAACAGGGTTGCTTAAAAATTTTGATTAGCAGTCATTGTCCTATGTAGATGACATCTATCTGACAGACGATGAGTTAATGGACACTAGGACAGAGTGAACCACATAATTCTGGGGTTTGTCAACTGGGTTACAAATTTAATAAAAAAAAAAAAAAAATTGCCCACCTCAATGTCCTGTTTCTTGGATATGAGTTGTCAAGTGAAGGCAAAAGCCTGGCAGCACATTATTTAGAAAAATGCGCACTGCTCCAACCTCCAGCGACTCTGAAGATACTAAAATCTTATGATTTAAAATTTTTGGCAGAACACACATTTTGGATTACGCAGAATGAGTGAAACCATTCTATCATTTAATCAGACCTGATTTCTCAACCAACCATTGGACACAGGAACACACAAACATTTTACGTTCTGTACAAGCTGATATGACAGCCTTCCAAACATTTGCACACACGTGTACACACAACTAACTTGGTGATCCGCGTAGTCGCTGGACCCACTGGGTACACCTATATCACTTTCAAGGAAGGTGATACAGTACCCATTACATACAAATCGCATTTGAACACCAATGCTGAAAAGCGATTGCACCCACTGAGAAAATTCTCATGGTGGTACAGACTGCTGTAGTGAGGGAGAGAGCACTGGCTCTGGGTAAGCGAATAATTGTCGTTACCCCTGTACCAACCTTAAAGGCCGTTACTAAAGCAAGTGTTGCAAATGCCAAAGCATTACATCCATGTTGGATTCAATGGATTAACTCTCTCACTGCAACAGATGTAGGTTACAGATTCGATTCTACATTACAAACAAGCATTCCTGCAGTACAAACAAGAATATCCTCTCCCGAATGAGATCATGCCTCTAGATCGATATGAATACATCATTTATACCGATAGATCTGGTAAGCATGCCGTAGGGACACAACACCAATATTCCGTGGCATGTGCAATTGTAAAGGGGCGCATGCATGACGGAAAGTTCCGTCCTGAAAAAACACACACTCAGTCCTTACGGGACTGTACAGTGCAGCTGGCAGAACTTAAAGCTCTGATAATGGCACTACAAAGTACGGATCCTGAATTTCCCACACTTATAGTGTGTGATTCATGCTACTGTGTTAAATCATATAACGACTATCTTCACTATTTGGGCCAAAATGGATTTTGAGATTCCAAGGGTTGCACAATCAAGCACAAGCTGCTTTGGGAACAAGTGGCAAAGCTGAAAAAATGCTTGCCACGGGCTCATGTTATTCACACATTGAGTCATCAGCTTGTTGGCGTTCACATTGACGGGAATCCCATGGTCGATGAGGCAGCTAAGGCAACAGTCCACACTGCTGCTGTTGCTACAGTCACTCGTTCAAGTATGAGAATAGACAGAGACATCATGATGGCTGTCAGTGCTGCTTGCAACGACACCCACCTGCCAAAAGGTTTTGCACTCAAGTACTTCTACAAGTTAGATGCACAAAATATTCCGTATGCTCAGATTCCAGGAGTGGGGGACAGAGTAATACCAAACTCTGATCGTAGATTGGGTTTAATAGTAGCTACACCCGAGGGTCTAGAATCGGCACGTACAGAAGTCAATGCTACAGTTTCCTTACTGAAGCATCGCTATTGGTAGCCTGGTCTTACAAAACAGACCAAAGACTTTGTCCTCAAATGTGGCATCTGCCAGCAAATGAAGGGCTCCACCATATCACGTCCACCTCAGACACCCCTATTGATCTCAGACAAGCCTCTAGAAGTTGTTTATTTGGATCACTGCGGCCCCTTACACTCAGGCGGGGCTTACACGGGGCTTGGTGGCAGTGGATTCATGAACCAGATTCCTGTGGGTTTGGCCACAGCGCTCAGCTGACGCTTGAACTGTTAAAAGAATTTGAGAGTCTTCATTGGGACATACGCAATTGGCACACTACATTCTGACCAGGGCCCGGCATTTAGCTCTCGGGCTTACAAAGAAGCCATGGAAAGTTTGGGTGTGGCCTTGCAGTACACCTCCCCCTACCATCCTGAGGGAAATTTGGTAGTTGAGAGGAAAAACCGTGACTTAAAGCAGTCCTTAACAGCAAGGTTATTAGGCTCGGGTGGCAGTTGAGTCAATCACCTATATGGGGTCCAGAGGGCACTCAATAACATGCCAAGAAAATCCCTAGGGGGTTGTACTCCTTATGAACTCCTGTTTGCTGTGAGAATGTGGGTACCAGACCTCAACAATGTCAGCACAGTGGCGCCAGAAACACCATTTGACATCAATGAACGTTTGGCTGTTTTACAGGAACTCAATGAATTCTGGGGCGCACAAAACAACGTCCAAGTAAAACGTACAACCACTGGAGAAGTGAAGGCTGTACCGGGAAGACCAGACTGGGTCCTAAAGATTGGAGACCTAGTCAGAGAGAAAATTGTGGACAAGAAAGAATTTGGGCCATCTTACAGAGCGCCTGTGCCTGTCTTAGTTGGCGAAGGTACCAGAACTGTACTTCTTCCGCCCCTAGCTGGTTGGAGAGACAAAAGGTTTGTCTCCATTGATCTGATCAAAGCATACTATGTGGCCGATTCTCAACAGTAGGCATGGTGGACTCCTTGGTAGCCACTGCACTCCTCTCGCTACCGTTCAGCAAGTTCAGATAGAAGCTTTAATAACTACAGAAGATTCGCCTCTGCGAAGAGAAGCTGTAAATAACAATGAAGTGATATTTCTTGTTGAAACAATTATAACTGTACAGTCAACTTGTTCAGAAATCTCAATTCGAAGAATTGACGACTTCTATGTGAATATGCCACAGATAGAGTTATTTCCTTATTCTACAAAACCTGCTGGGCTGCAAAAAATAGATCGGACGGCGTCTGGCTACTTCATGCATTATGACGACTTCTTATCGGATTCAAGTGAACCTGAACTGCCACCATCACCTCTCCCTTTCAGCTACGAGTGCATACTCTCTATCTTTGGCTGATAAAAAAGACATACTTTGGTGCTCCATGGATACATCTCTGGATTACAATTGGATTACTTTTCCTGGTCCTCTGGATTGTTTTGGTAACTGTCTTTTTTCTACTCCTGAACGGACACTATTCCCAGGACGCTCTGCTGTGCAACTTGTGAACTTGGTTCTGAGACCACATGCATCATCGCACCGTGAACTAAGGGACCTGTCCCTAGTGAACATTACAGCAATTCCAGTTCCAGAATGAATAGTATGGGATAGGGTATTGGATGATGTGTATGGTCCTACTGAACTTTTACAAATACCATATTTGTTTAAAATTTTCTTAAATGATATCATCACCTCTAGTACTTCCTCTGATGATTGGGACATTGAAACTGTGCATAATTTGCTTGCAGACCTAGAGCAATCAGCTGCATTTTCTAATGATGAATTGTATGATGGTACATCTAATTTTTGCAAAACACACAAGATGATGGACGGAATGTTGCACATTGGCAAACATTCACCCCCAGTCACAGATCTGGGTTTAATCCATCGTTATTTTGCTTCACCACGCCACCCCAGTTCAGACATAGCCATATGCAAATCAGTCTTGACCCTGTGCCTCATGGGAACAGTCCAGACAGAACTGCCAAGCCATGTCTTCGCTGGACCGGAATCAAGCATCCTAGGACCGGTTTCGGGCTTTCAGCCCTCATCAGCCAGGATAGCTTGACTCCAGTGGCGTGGTGAGCACGGGACCCACGTCTGGGCATACCCTTCCCACTTAGGGCGAAATGCAAAACACACAAGATGATGGACGGAATGTTTTTGCATTTGTCACCCCGAGTGGGACGGGTATGCCCAGACGTGGGTCCCGTGCTCTCCATGCCACTGGAATCAAGCTATCCTGGCTGAAGAGGGGTGAAACCCCGAAACCGGTCCTAGGATGCTTGTTTCCAGTCCAGGGAGGACCTGGCTTGGCAGTTCGGCTGGACTGTACCCATGAGGCACAGGGTCAAGACTGATTTGCATATGGCTGGGTTCAAACTGGAATGGCATGGTGAGCAAAAAAACGATGGATTTAGGCCCAGATCTCTGTACTAGGGTGAATGTATGACATTGTTCTGCATTCTGTCCATCAACTGTTGTTTTTGCATTTGTAACACCGAGTGGGACGGGTATGCCCAGACGTGGGTCCCGTGCTCTCCATGCCACTGGAATCAAGCTATCCTGGCTGAAGAGGGGTGAAACCCCGAAACCGGTCCTAGGATACTTGTTTCCAGTCCAGGGAGGACCTGGCTTGGCAGTTCGGGCTGGACTGTACCCATGAGGCACAGGGTCAAGACTGATTTGAATATGGCTGGGTTCAAACTGGAATGGCATGGTGAGCAAAAAACGATGGATTTAGGCCCAGATCTCTGTACTGGGGTGAATGTATGACATTGTTCTGCATTCTGTCCATCAACTGTTGTTTTTGCATTTGTCACCCCGAGTGGGACGGGTATGCCCAGACGTGGGTCCCGTGCTCTCCATGCCACTGGAATCAAGCTATCCTGGCTGAAGAGGGGTGAAACCCCAAAACCGGTCCTAGGATGCTTGTTTCCAGTCCAGGGAGGACCTGGCTTGGCAGTTCGGGCTGGACTGTACCCATGAGGCACATGGTCAAGACTGATTTGCATATGGCTGGGTTCAAACTGGAATGGCATGGTGAGCAAAAAACGATGGATTTAGGCCCAGATCTCTGTACTGGGGTGAATGTATGACATTGTTCTGCATTCTGTCCATCAACTGTTGTTTTTGCATTTGTCACCCCCAGTGGGACGGGTATGCCCAGACGTGGGTCCCGTGCTCTCCATGCCACTGGAATCAAGCTATCCTGGCTGAAGAGGGTGAAACCCGAAACCGGTCCTAGGATGCTTGTTTCCAGTCCAGGGAGGACCTGGCTTGGCAGTTCGGGCTGGACTGTACTCATGAGGCACAGGGTCAAGACTGATTTGCATATGGCTGGGTTCAAACTGGAATGGCATGGTGAGCAAAAAAACGATGGATTTAGGCCCAGATCTCTGTACTGGGGTGAATGTATGACATTGTTCTCCATTCTGTCCATCAACTGTTGTTTTTGCATTTGTCACCCCGAGTGGGACGGGTATGCCCAGACGTGGGTCCCGTGCTCTCCATGCCACTGGAATCAAGCTATCCTGGCTGAAGAGGGGTGAAACCCCGAAACCGGTCCTAGGATGCTTGTTTCCAGTCCAGGGAGGACCTGGCTTGGCAGTTCGGGCTGGACTGTACCCATGAGGCACAGGGTCAAGACTGATTTGCATATGGCTGGGTTCAAACTGGAATGGCATGGTGAGCAAAAAAACGATGGATTTAGGCCCAGATCTCTGTACTGGGGTGAATGTATGACATTGTTCTGCATTCTGTCCATCAACTGTTGTTTTTACATCTAATTTTTGCGACATGTTCTGCTATCACCATTATGGTCACAATATTTTACACAAAGCTAGTATCCCATGCGCAGTTTACAATTACACTCAATGGGAACATTGCCCAAAACCACCAGAAAGGTAGTTCAAAAACATTTGCGCAAAAGTTTGCTTATTTTTCTGGTTTTGACACATCAGACCCAGCCTCTTATTATTATAGACTTGCACCAACACCAGCAAAGAAAATATATTAACAAACACCAAGCTGATATGCTCTGCTTCCTTTATTTCTCAACTGTCTGTACAGGGTTTCGACTTTTGGAAAGACACCATAGACAACACATCTGTCTGGGGGACAAAAGTTGGCAGGTTCAGGAAACAGAGGCCTTATTTAGAGCATGCCTCATACCACATTAAATGATTTCCCTGAATAAAACAGTGCAACAAACTTCCGGTCTTGGAATAGCCAAGATGAAGGATTTGAACACACCTTGTATTCCCGCATTCTCACACTTTGAGAACTGGCAGCATTGCGCACAATACAGTGAGGATATACTAGATACCATGATATGAAATGGTTCTTTTAAATAATCAGATCCCAATTGGAAGGGATGGTTGGTTTGGCATGTGGACAAAAATGGGTGTCAATCTAGGTTCCTGGGCAACATCGAAGGGTTTAGAATCAATAGGCCTGATCAGCGATATGTAAAGACTGAACACTCTCGGATGGTGACCTCATATAGTGTGGGGAAGTTATGCCTTGATTGGGTAAAAACCTCAGCCCTCTCTCAGGTGAAGAAACACTTGTTATATAACCACGATTGCCCCAGGGGAGACCTGGGGGAGGGAACCAGAGGCACGGGGTACTAGGAGCAGGCAGCCTCCAACATCTAATGTTTAACACAAATGGGGCCGCTCCCAGTTAAGAGACCAGGGTGCTAAAGTGTTAGATTGTGAGTGTAGGCATCTCACTAAAAGTGAAAGACTGGTCTCACACACCTCCTGGTGTCATGCTTCATCATTGACCAGTCCTCGCCCTCTAAAAACTTGGTTTGATAGAGGGCGGGCATACACCTGACGACAGGGATGCACTTCTAAACTAAGTGGGGGCCCTTATAAGGAAAAAAGTGAGACTAAAAGGCCATTATAGATGTCAAATTAATTTTAATGTGACTGGCATCTATATGGTGAGTAAAATCAATGATCGGTGCGTTGGGGATTCTATTGTCCCCTCACGGTGGTCAGTGTGGTCGACATGTTTCTGCCAGTTGGCCCAATAGGGTCCATGGCATTCATCAGGACCTAAAGGAAAAAAATGCGGGCTCCACTCTTACCAGACTTTGGTGAGAGGGTTCCACTGTATGTGGTGACCTGTGTCACACTCCAATGTTACGCGGCTTATGAATTTCAAGCCTGAAAGACAAAGACATATTTTATAGGCAAGATAAAATAAACAAAAAATAAACAAAAAGAGCACCGAGATCATTATTTACATCATACTTCATTCAGCCACATGCACGGACATTATTGTGAGTGGCTATTTGTGAAAAATCGTCGCAGTCATCTGTGCACGCGTTTTTTGTGGTAGCATTATCCCACAAATCTTACCCTAGATAGGGGAACAAATCGCCCCATAGGAGGGTGAGAGAGGAAGACCCCTGTAGTCAAACTCTGAGTATTTTGGAAAGAGACAAAAAAGAAGAAGAGAACATTTTTTAAGGAAACATTATTAAAGCACCAGTCCAAACATGAGGATATATGAACTCTAAGGTGTGGGAGCCTAAGAGTACCCACTTCAGAGTCTAACAATATGCCACACACACATTTATACTATCACTCTCTTACTGCCTCAATGTGCGTCTCCCGTGTCTGCACCTAGATGTGTCCTCAGCACCTCCTCGTCGGTAACTGCGAGGAGCGAGTACACACTATTTATAGTGTTAGCGCAAGGGCGTGGATGCTGATTAGCGTTGTAATTGAATGAAAGTGGCTGCCATAAATGGAGATCCGGTGTCTCCAAATGCGCCGCTTAAAAAACCACTGCATCGCCTGACCTGCCAGGAGTGTGCTCATGTGATTTATAGGGCCTTTCACGGACATCCGGTGTCTGTAGCGGGGCCGTAGAGTAAGGGCCAGGCATCCGCCTGTCAGTGATGGAGTTCTATGTGTCCAAAACGGATTGCCGAATGCCGATGGAAGGGGCGTAGTCCCGCTTTCCCCAATTCACGAGTGTTGTATTGTCTGCGGGCTGCGCATGCGTCTTACCCAATCCAAGAGCGTTGCACTGACTGGGGGCTGCGCATGTGCAAAGAAGTAGCGTTTCGTGAATAGACCTGCCGCCGTAAATACTGCACCAAGGCTGTATCATGCGGCTTAAAAAAACGCAAATTAGCGGTGAGCACTTGCCCGATTTTGGCGGTACTCAATGTAAAAATTGCCGCATGGAACCACTAAAACGGGGAAAGATTTACTTTGCAATCACCTCGTTTATAAATAATCATAAATGAAGTGGTTATGTTGAAGCACCGTAGTTTCCCATGCAAGATGGATCTTGCCCTGGGGAGGAACCTGATTTCCTCAATAAATGGATAGATATGATACTATGCTTGTTTTTGAGGGCAATCAGTTGTTATGCATAAAAAATATTACAGAAAATAAGTACCCAGCATCTATGTCATGGCCACGGGTCCTGGAAATTATGTTTAGATTCTATACTTGAAGTTCTTGAGACATAAATTTCTGAAGACGGTGCATGAGCGTGGCAATGGCTACTGTCCAAGTTGTAGCCAAGGGATTTCGTCATTAAGTCCCTTCTCCCAAGTCCGAAGACGGTACACCAACCGTTGTTCCCGGACATGTAGTGGTTTAGTCAGGTCTATCTTATGTTTTTTCATTACTTCCAAGACCACCCACTTTAGATCGGTGTCTTTATGATTGTGGTCCAAGAAGTGTCTTGTTAGTTTGGTATTTGTTTTCTTACACCTTATGGTACTACGGTGTTCATTAATGCAAATTTTAATCTTCCTAGTGGTCATGCCTACATACATGAGGCCCCAAGGACATGTGAGAAGGTAGACCACATTTTCGGTGTTGCAATTGCTGAAGTTTTTCAGCTTCCATGGATTTGTAGTGCCAATGTCTACTTCTTTTGTGGTCACAGTAAATGGGCATGCGACACATCCCCCACACGCATAGTGGCCTGAGGGCCTCTGTGTGTTCCAAAGCGTCACCTGGTCTTCCCTCACTTTAGGAGGTGTTTTTGTATGTACCAACTCATCCCGTAAACTTTTGCTCCTCTTAAATGCGAACAGCGGTGGTTTCCCAATGTTTTTCTGCACCATCTAGGATGTGCCAGTTTTTCCTTATGATTTTCTGTACCATATTAGAAACTGGGGTATACGTAGTTACACACACGATTCTGTCTGTTTTCTCTTTAGGGGTGTTCTCTAGTAGTGCTTCCCGATTATTGTTTCTGGCTCTCTTTTTTGCTCTTTTAACCATTTTCTTTGGATAGTGTCGGTCGAGTAGCTTCTTCTCAAGTTGTTCTGCTTGTTCTGTAAAATTTTCCATCTCTGAGCAATTTCTGCACACCTGGAGAAATTGACCCACAGGTAGATTCTGCCGCAGGGCCTTCGGATGATAGCTTTCATACAGAAGTAGACTGTTTTTGTCTGTGGGTTTATTATGTACCTTCGTGCTGATGCCATCTGTAGTCATGCTGATATCGAGATCCAGGAAAGTTGCGTGGTCTTTATCAATGGAGTGGGTGAACCTCAGATGTTGATCCTTTGTGTTAACCCATTGTACAAAGGCTGTTGCTGTCTCTTCATCCCCACGCCAGACGATAAAAACTTCGTCGATATAGCGTTTCCATGTTTTCAGGTGTTCAATAAATGGATTACTCTCATTGAAGATATAATCTTCCTCGAATTGGTGTATGTCAAGGCATGCTAGACTCGGGGCAAAGGTGCTGCCCATTGATGTGCCCTTGATTTGGTGGTATATCACATCTTCAAATTCAAAGTAATTCTCAGTTAAGGCCACCTCCGCGCATTCCATAATGAAGCGTTGGGGGGTGAGAAAATCCCATTCCATGTTAAGTAGGATCTGTTCCACGGCTGCCAGTGTGCGTCTTTGTGGGATACTAGTGTACAGTGCCTCTATGTCCATAGTAATGAAGAGGTCCTCAGATACATTGGTCTCTAGATCTCGCACGAGGCACAGCACATCCTTAGTATCTTTCAAGTAGGAAGAAGATTTTTGTACAATTGGTTTTAAGAACCAGTCGCTGAACTGCGATAAGGGCTCTAAAATAGAGCCGATGCCCGAGACTATAGGTCTTCCTGGCGGGGGCACCTTTCCCTTGTGAACTCTTGTCCCTTCTTTCTGATGACATGGATCTCAGGGATTTTTTATTAGGTCCCAGGAACCCACGTCTTGTATGGAATATACAACAAGCTGTGGAAAACTTACCAGCAGGAAGCTGCTGAGAGATTGTGCGAGATCGACGGGGTTAATTAATTTAGAAAAGGGTTTGGCTGTGGTTGCCAACGGTATGACCAAATTATCATCCAAAATGTATTCACTGGGCAACATCGGGGCATATTTACAAGGACTTAACACCGCCGTAGTTGCCGCTAACTCAAGTTAGCGGCATTTTTCTAGCGTTAAAATGAATTTTTCCTTGCAGCACTTCTGTTAGCGTGATTTACCAAAAATGAGATGCAAGGTAGGGGGTTCCCGCGTAAAAACTCCCGCAAAACACACGACCCAATATTTACAAGGATTTCTTTGTACGTCGCTAAAGAAAAAAAACTGCTGCTCAGTTCAATTACAGGCAGTTTTTTAAAGTCAGAAAATACCTGGTCTTAAAAATGGGTCAAACACACTTGGGGCCTCATTTAAGAGGTTTTGGTGCTGGATAGCGCTGCAAGGCACTTTGCTGTGCTGTCCTTCGACCAAGCAAAAGGGCAGGAATGCGCCTTATCAATAAGATAGGGCTCATTCTTGTCTTTTTCCCTTACATTGGCGCACAATGGCTGCCATGCGCTAATGCAGGAACCCCTGCGCCATGGAACAAGGGTGCCTGCGTTGCGGAGCTGATTGATGTTGTTCAGGAAGGTACACCTTCTTGCACAAAATCAATCAATCCAGGCGATTTCCTCTTTCTATATGTGCTGCAGAATGCTGCACACATAGACAAATGAAAAAAAGAAGAGAAATGAAAACATTCAACCTCGTCACGCATCCCAAACGCCACCCTTGTGGTGGTGTTAGATTCTGACACATTCCCAGGTTTCTGGTAAATCTGGGAATGCTTCAGATTACATGGGTTTTGCATGGGAACGCCCACAGCAACACCCATGGAACCACCCATTCATGCAGTTTCATGCGAGAAAGGGGCACATATTTACAAGTCCATGAAAAGCCACATAAAGTGGCTTTACGTGGCCTTGTTAACAAGCTGTGGCACATTGCGCCACTGGAACGTCAAAAAAGTGACATTTCAGCGGTGCAAAAGTGCTGCTAGGCTCACATAAATGAGGCCCTTGGACAATAGAAGAACTCCCACAATTCATCCTTAGCAATTTCAACAACGCCATGGACCTCCTGCCATTGCAGCTAGGAACACCAAGTAGGCCACCACCCCTGTCATGCATCACTCACCTGAACAACCGCTCCGTTCCGTTCCCTTTGGGTGAAGCCTGGACCTGATCCCCTCTGAGTGCTGACCTCAGTAGACTGGAACGTCAGCAACAGGAAGCTGGAGACTGGGAACCGTAGAAAGACAGAGACTCTCCAGAGCCGTCTGGAACCCTGGAAGAAGGAGAGACGCACAACCATTCATCTGATACCTGATATCTTCGGGTCGAGTTTGCGCTATATACAACTAAAAAAAACAAAACTTAAATTAGGTCATCTGCTGTCTGAGGAGTCACATCCGAGGGCCGTCCGGACTCCACACCGGATGGCCGCTTCGCAGTGGAGCCAATGTTGCTGGGGGAGTGTTCAGGGGAAGTGTCAGGATCCTGTCTCTGAGTGCAATCGCGCATCGTCGCATGCAGCGCCTTCCGCCTCTCTTGTATAACCTGCTCCAGATTGGGGGTGGCTTGTAGTTGTGGCGGGGGCGCCTGCTCCTCCTACGCCTCCCACTATGACTGGCTCTGGAAATGACAGCTTGTTGCACAGACCCTTCACTCCCTTCACTCCCTGTTCGCATCACCTGGCGACTAGTAGATTCCAGCCAGGTCCAGACCTCTTCAGCAGCGTCACAGAATTGCATGTTACCATCTGAAACCACTCGCAACCTTGCCGGGAAGAGGAGGGAGTATTTGATGCCCAACTCTCGGAGGTGTCGCTTAACCACTAGAAATGACCCGCTCTGCCTCTGCACCCCCGTGGCGTAGTCAGGGAAGAAAAGTACTGTGGCGTTATCCATTTTCAGCTTCCCCAGCTTGCGTACCTTCCTCAGCACAGTGTCACAATCCCTATAGGAGGCGGAAGAGAAAGGATCTAGGACCTGTTCCAAGCGGCGGACGGCTCGCCAACACTCGATGGGCCCGCTCCACAACAAAGAATGGGGAGAGTGCACCTGCTGGTAGTAGATCACGCAACCATGTCTCAGTATATGCCACTGCAGCAGCTCCTTCTGCTCCCTTGGCAGACCCGCCACCTGCACGTTGTTCTGCCAGGAGCAGACCTCCGCATCCTTCACTCTTCGTTCTAGTGACTTCACACGTGCCATTTGCTGCTGTACCTCCAACCCTTCATTCCGGGTAATAGGGTGGACTTTGGCCAGTTCTTGCTCAATGTCGTGTACCTTGTCAGTCAGCTTGCGATGATCTGCACACTCCAGGGTGAAGTCAACTGTGATTTTGGCGATGCGGCATCGTGCATTTGCTCGAGGGAGGTACCTATTTTCTCAACATGCTGCTAGTACAGGGTCTAGTTTGGAGTCCAGGGTGTCCTCTGGCACCTCCCCCAGCAGCCAGTAACCCCCTCCGCTCGGTCCAACAACACGGAGGAGCGGCCAGGTGTCAACGACGCCCCCGTCTGTAGGCGGCCCATCGTTGTGCAAGACGCCCAGGCACTATGTATGACATGCGGTGCAGTGCAGTGTGGCTATCCGGCTCTTCTCTTCCAGTCAGGTGTATGCTAGCCAGGAATCTTTGTTCGGGCAGCACTGAGGCAAATCAATCAATCAGGGACTTATATAGTGTGGCTATTTACCTGTGAGGGTCTCAAGGTGCTGGGGGACGGGGGCTGCTGGTCGGACTGGGTGGAAGATCATTCAAAGAGCCAGGTCTTGAGGTCCTTCCTGAATTGGGTTCGAAACGCAGATTACCTGAGGTGCAGGGGCAGGGTGTTCCAGGTCTTGGCAGCGAGGTAGGAGAACAACGTTCCTCCTGTTCTGGTCTTGTGGATCCTGGGGACGGAGGCGAGGAGAAGTGGGAGTATCAGAGTTGTATGTGGAATGTGAGGCGGTGGTTCAGGTATGCTGGTCCTTCATCATGTAGAGCTTTGTAGGCGTGAGTGAGGAGTTTGAAAGTGACTCTCTTGTTGACTGGGAGCCAGTGGAGTTGTCGGAGGTGTTGCATGATGTGGCTGCTGCGGGGATGTGGAGGACCAGTCTGGCTGCATCGTTTTGGAGGTTCCGTAGTTTCTTGAGCTTTTTCTGGGTGACGCCGGTGGAGAGTGCGTTGCCATAGTCGAGTCTGCTGGTGATGAGTGTATGGTGGACCGTCTTTCTGGATTCTGTCGGGATCCATCTGAATGTCTTCTGAAGCAGGCAGAGCGTGTGGAAGCAAGCTGAGGAAACTGCGTTGATTTGGTGGTTCATAGTGAGTGATGAGTCCAGTATGATGCCGAGGTTGCATGTGTGGTCCATCAGGGTGGGGGAGATCCCAGAGCGGCTTGCCACCAGGAGTCACACCAGGCTGAAGGGGTGGGTCCCAGGATGAGTAATTCGGTCTTGTCCGAGTTGAGCTTGAGGCAGCTGTCTTACATCCAGGTAGCAACGGCCTTCATTCCACTGTGGAAGTTGGTTCTGGTGGGTGAGTTCATTGGTGAGGAAGAGGCTCAGCTGGGTGTCGTCTGCGTAGGAGATGATGTTGAGCCCGTGGCTTCTGATGATGGCTGCGAGGGAGGCCATGTAGACGTTGAAGAGGGTGGGGCTCAGAGAGGAACCCTGGGGTACTCCACAGCTGATCTCCGTGGGTTCTGAGAGGAACAGTGGTAGTCTGACTCACTAGATACAGCCGGTTAGGAAGGAGTGGATTCAGTCCAAAGCCTTGTCACGGATGCTTGTGTCGTGCAGTCTTATGATTAGGGTGCAGTGGGAGACGGTGTCGAAGGTGGCCAAGAGGTATAGTAGGATGAAGGCTGCGGTCTGGCCCTGGTCGAGGAGGGAGCAAATGTCGTCTTTGGCTGCGAGGAGTGCAGGCTCTGTGCTGTGGTTGCTTCAGAAGCCGGATTGGGAGGTGTCCAGGACATGGTTCACTTCGATGAACTCGGACAGTTGGGCGTTGATGTCTTTCTCTATGACCTTGGCTGGGAAGGGGAGTAGTGAGATCGGTCTGAAGTTCTTGAGGTCTGTCGGGTCTGAGGATGGCTTCTTCAGCAGAGGGTTGATCTCGGCATGTGTCCAGTCATCGGGGAAGGTGACAGTGTCAATGGAGCAGTTGATGGTGCGGCAAGGCTGGGCGGCGATGGCGGCGGCTGCTCTTTGGAAGATGTGGTACAGGCAGGGATCTTTTGGGGCACGTGAATGGATGCTCTTCATGGTCTTGAGCATGTCCTCTGTTGTGAAAGGGGTCCAGCAGAGCACGGTCTGTTGGGGTACGGCTTGGTTGTGTACTATGGTGGCGGGCGTGGTGGCCGGATCTGGGGTGTCGAAGCTGTCATAGATCTTCCTAATCTTGTGGTGGAAGAAGGTGCCGAGTTTGTTGCAAAGGTCTCGGGAGGAGGGGCACATCTGGTCTGGCTGTTGGGCCTGGCAAACTCCTCAACGATGGTGAACAGTACCTTGCGGTTGTGTGTGTTGGCATTGATTCTGTCTCGGAGGGCCATTTTCTTAGTGGTTTTCAGGAGGAGGTGGTGTGCATTGACGGACGGATTTGAAGGTTGCGTGAGTTTCTGGGGTTTTGTTGTGCCTCCATCTCTTCTCGAAGATGTCTGCATGTGTGTCTGGACTTGTGGAGGGTGGGAGTGAACCAGCTTGCCTTCTTGGAGTGTTGTTTGCCTGGTCTTTTCTTGAGGGGTGCCAGGGTGTCAGCGCAGTTGGATATCCATTGGTGGAAGTTGCGCGCTGCGGTGTTGGCGTCCGTGGGTGTTGGCAGAGTGGTGGTGCTGAGGGAGTTGACGAGAAGTTCTTTGGTGGCCTTGATCCAGCTGCGACGGGGGGGCGATAGTGGTGGTGTACCGTGGGCATGGTGAAGGCGAGATGTACACAATGATGGTTGGTCCAGGAGAGTTTGGTGCTGTGGCTGTAGTTGAAGTTCCCGCTAGCAGAGAAGACGGGGTCGAGCATGTGTCCGACTATGTGGGTGGGTGCAGTGACTAGCTGCTTGAGTCTGATGTTAGTGAGGTTCTTCAGGAGAGAGAGGTGGTGTTCTGGTCACTGGGGTTGTCCAGGTGGAAGGTGAGGTCTCCGAGTAGGTAGTCGGCGATATGACCATTAGGTCATTAGAGTGCGTGGTCAGTCGGAGTGTGCTTTTGTGGACAATGGCAATGCCTCCTCCTGGGCGTTCGGGCGGTCCTTGCGGTTGATTTTGTAGCCATCAAGAATGGCGATGTTCGGTCCAGGGTAGAGTGTGGTCCAGGTTTCCGTTAAGAAGGCGATGTCTGGAGAGGTGGCGTTGAGGTCTCAGACTTATGTGGTGTGTTTGTGGAGGGACCGCACGTTGAGGAGGATGCAGTTGAGCCAGTCGGTGCGCTGTTGGTCAGCTGGGCGGCGAGAGGAGCTGGTGTGTTGGCGTGCAGAAGGTGCAGTTGCAGTTTCAGCAGGCGAAGGGTCTATGGGTATTCTTCGTGATGCTAGATGGCAGGCAGTGTTGTGTCCAGGGTTGAGGGCGAGGAGGGTGCTGGCGTTGTAGCGGTGGAGTGTCTGAGAGGCAGGGTCCAGACGCAGATGGGCTTGCCTTGGCGCCACACAGCAGCCGCCATTAAGTAGAGCTGCGGGGTGCTGTACATCTGGGAGGCGGGAAACCCAGGAGTGGGAAAGGGCACTGGAGGGGGCCGGGCCATGGGGGATTGCAGCAGCAACGAGGGGGAGGACAGGGAAAAAGGAACTGAAAAAAAAAGCACAGAAAAGACAAAGCCAAACCAAGCAAATAAAAAAAGCAGAGGCAGAAAAGGAATGGAGAAGAGCAGAAAGAGGGACAGAAACAGCAGAAAAGAGGGATAGGAGGGCAGTCAAGCAGCAGGGCAGTGACGCTCTATCACTGGACCACCAGGGATGAGGTGCAGGCAGGAGCCTGCGGCTGGAGGAGGGCCTCAAACTCCTGACCTCCTGGTTAGAGGAACCAGCATCAGCAGATTGGGGCCAGTAGCAGCAGCTACCAAATGGCACTGCGCTGTGGAAGGAGCAAGTCCACTAAGGGATAGTCCCCGTACACCCAAAAATGCACTAACAGGGTGCAAGGAAAGGCAGCACCACCTGGTCGCTTCCCCTGATCCAACAGTGATGACCAGATTCCGTGTTCCCCAGTGCCCCAGCGAGTAACTGCCGATCAAGCTGCGCGCCCAAGGGCCTTGGCCCGAACCGACCTCCGTGCCTCTGGCACCCGCTGCCACCAACGGCCGATGCCAGTGACTTGAGCCAGTTAGTGGAGTCTCCCACCAGTCTTGTGCAGTATCCTCGGCGATGTGGGTCCGTCGCAGCACAGAGATTGCTCATGGCACGATGTGCACCACCCACAGGCACTAGGGCTGGTCCCGACATGGCCCCCGGGCCTCCTCCGCTCCCCATCCCACATTCTCCTCACCTGGACATCGAAACCAGGGCTCAATCCGCTGCGCTATCTCCGAATCTCTGACTCAGCAAATAGGATCCACAGCCAGACCCGATTTTACAAACCTGGGTACACCAGTTACCTCTGAGTCCCCTGGGGAACCTCTCGATGCAGGTATTGCAACAGGGCCCTCTTAGGCGCAAAGTCGCGGCGCTCCCACCACTCAAGTTCAGCACAGCTCAGGGGCCTCACCTTCCACAGCGTCCGGGCAGCGCCACCTCCTCCGGCCTGTGATGCAGAGAGGCGCCGCCCACCATTGGCAATCTCCTTCGTGCGCCCCGATGTAGTGGTGGCGCATGTTATGCAATGCAGTCTTCCCCAGGTCAGTGCGCAGGAGCGTCTCTACCGATCACAGTTCCAAGGGGCACCAGACGATCTTCTCACACAGGTCAGCAATGTATCTCATGTGACCTGCCAGACTTATCCACCAGGTAAGGGCGATTGCTGACGCCTCAATGTCTACAGCTGCGGACCACAGGCTCGGGCCCGACGAGGCCTGCCTCCACCGTCAGGCCGCAGTAACTCTACAGCACCGGTGCCTCCCACTTCAGGTCTCAGACGCAGGCCCAGCGAGGCCTCCAGACCCCAGGGACTGTCCGCGCTTCCAGACATTGGCCACCATGGTGTCACAAGTATGGCACAATGAAAAGTGCTGCATCGCTCTTTTTTCTCAGCGATGCGACACTTTTCATTAATGAGGCCCTGATTCTGCATTTCCTCTTCCCCTGGGACTCTGGCTGGTCATCCTGGCTATTGGGGGGCTTGTGGGGGGTTGTTGACTTGTGCTGAACTTGGTCCTGGCTTCTCCATTCTGCATTCCAGTGGTTTTATTTTCTTTTATTTCCTTAGAGGTGTATTTGTAGGCTCTTTTTACCTCTAGAAAAGTGACGTTGGGCTGACTAATGTGAAATTTTTTGCTGCTAATTGGCCGGCCATCTTTTTACTCTAGCATCAAGATTTTTATCGCCATGACGCTAGAGTTAGTGGCAATTTTTGCTGCTGCTAGCTGATCCTAACGCCATGTAACAAAGTATTGTAAATACATCGCTAACATGGCGATGGATTTCTGCGATAGTCAGTGGTAAAAGAATTGCTGCAAAGCATCGTCAAAACTGCTGAGCTGCAATTCTTGTAAATATACCTCATACTGTCTTCTGCAATAGACATTATACAGCAAGGCATGTCTATTTTACAGCATGGACAATCACACTTACGGTCCATTGCAATACTAAGCTGGGCGTTGCAAAAACTACGTTCTGCCCAGGTGCCATGGTGTTACATCAATAGTACGAGTCTGTTTTCGCATACGATCTAACGGAAAGACAGATATTAATGGGACACAGAGATGCGAAATATACCATGTTGCACATTGAAAAATTAGGACAATTACCTTTCACCGAGGCTGAGACACACTCTCCAGACTGGATAATTCATGGTTACATCACCCTGCCGGTCACGACTTTCCAATTCCAATATTGTCTCCAATACCAGTAGGTAGGCAAATACGAAGCGTTAGGAGAAGGTTATGTGCATGAGTACTGGGAGTTACATTTTAGGTTTGGATGCAGGAAAGGGGACACAGAAGTTTTCCTTAGGGGTTTCGACTGTGAGGATGCTTTAGGCGGGTCCTTAGTTTGCAAGGACATTTTTCTTCATGGGGCATGCAATGCTTCAGTTGCAAACTTGTCCTGTTATCTGAAGGGCTCCCCAGCTGCCTTGATTCATCCAGTTTTCAAGCTGCTCTTGAATGTGAGCTATTTGATGCTGAATGATCAAGGTTGCTGTGGAATGGAACTGAGTATCGCTGATCTGGTTATGGTTATTTCCATAGTCACTTGTTGCACACAAGAACTGTTTCCACCTACCCGCACAGATAGGGAGGCAACGCTATGGCTTTCGATAAATGTTTCCAACATACGCTTTGATTCTCTGAGCAAACTGAAAGCCATGCTTTTTCAAAAGGATGTGGCCTTAACTTCAGCCAGAGAGACGTTTGATCTCCAGGTTGCAAAGTCTTTGTCTGAGATACAGACACTACTCCACACTAACTTCCAATTGCATTTTGGGGAGCTGGTTCACTGTATCTTTAATATGTCTGATACAAAGGGAATCGCGCACTTTTTTAAATGTATCGTCTCTGGACTGGATAGCACCTTTCAGATGATTTTCGGAGTTATACTATCTCTCATACACTCCGTGTTGGGAAGAGTTTTTGGAGGGCTCTCACTTGTCCTGCTACTTGTGGCAGGAATCCTGATTTAATTTTTTCTGCTCCGCAATGGACGTTCCAGTTGAACCCGGAATGGAGACAGCACTGCTTATGCTGCAATGCTGTGAGCGCACGGTATACTACTTATGCACACCTCGGCTTCGAGAACTAAATGAGCACTGGTTCTTGTCCTTCAGGCCTGTTTGACTTCACTGCGTACAACCAGTATTCCACTGCCTGCTTTGCAGCCATGAATGCATTTTGGATCAATGCCTAGGATGACAATCGTTTGTGCCACTGGACATTGAAGTACTTAAAAGCCCATAAGTATTGTTGTCCCTTGCGTATTCCATTGCTGATGAATGCATTTTTTGATCCACCTTGGGATGCTTTGGCTCCTAGTGAAATGGACACCGGCTCAACAATACGCTTACAGGATGCAGTCCCTCCCTCAGTGGCTGCTGTGGGAACTGGATGGAATTAACTTTGCTCCATAAACCTGCTTTGTAGTGCGCCTCTGGGACCGTTATCTGCTGTTGTGGGCAACAGTAATGTTGGTTCTACCACTCGGAACACATAAACAATTGCCTTTACCGTGTGGTGGGTACAATTTGGTCTGTTTTTTAAACAAAATGAATCAAAGCAGCTTTTGCTTTATTTTTCTAGGCACCATGGCTTTCTGAGTGCTTGGGATTTCAAATAGTATAATGACTTTTTAAGGCTTTTTATGAATATTTTAAAGGGAAGCTTGCTATTAGATGGTTTTAAAAGTGATTTTAGTCCTTTTAGTTCAATTTCATTGTGGCCTGTTGGCTTTTAGATATCTTTTATATATCGACCCTTAGTATGAGGAGTGGGTGTTATGTGCCCGGGCTAGGCCCATGTACCGAAGCTGCTCATTACTTACATTGTCCTATTTTTCACATTAACATTTCTGCAGTGACCTTTTGCACATATTTGCATGCACGACAATGTTGGATTAGTTTCCCTGAAACTACTCTGTTTACACATCTAGCTTTGCACAACATTATCACGATGCCTCGAACATCATGTACAAGGCCCTTCTACGCACTATGTACAAATGTTGTTTCTATCTTCATCCATGGGGCGACAGGGCTATCTACATATCCATAACATCGCTAATCTATACGCACATCGCAAGGCTGCTTTTTATTATAAATAAAGAGCAGCCCATAAGATTAGCAGAGGAGGCACTTCAGCTGACACCGAGGGTCCCTGCATGCTGAGACTTCACCACGCAGCTGTTTGACTTCTCGTGAGGGGTGTCCAGTTCACGACCAAGACGGGGTCCTTCATTCTCTCCTGCCAGGTAATGGGGATGGATCGTCCCTTGGGGAGATTCTTGGCTCTACACCAACACACACTCTAGGTACACTTAGAATAGGGTTGCATAGTAGGAGTACGCCTGGTTACTGCCTTGTTTATGTTCCTGTATATATACACTGTTTAAGTACCATGGTAGCACTGTATCTACTATTTACACTTTTGGTGCTTGTAATCTCTTTCATCTGCTTCTGTCTACTAATTATCGCAGCATGTGTATTCTATACAAGAATAACGTTGGTTCAATAAATATATTGAAAACATCCCACTGGGTATTCTGTATATTTCTCTGAGCACAGGTAAGCATGAGTGACTGAGCGAAAGGTTCTGATCTGTTTCCACGATCCCTGAGGGGTAAGTGTTGTCATGTGCAGTAGTTGTCAGAAACCATTCGCTCCCTGGTAAGGTTAGGGGGGCTCTTGATGGCACTGTGAGCTAGCTGGTCTCTGGGCCCACATATCCTGCGGGGGTGCTCGGAATCAGTCTAGGCACCTCTCCCAAAATGTATGTTTTCCAAACAAATGCGCAGGTCCTATTGATTAGTGGGAACTACACGACAGAGGATTTGTTAAGATTAGGCCTGTCACAGTCATTGCCCTAGATTGGCCAAGGAGGGTGTGGTAAGCAAACATTCTGCACCTCTCCTTTTGCCCCGTGCTCTGTTTTCTGCTCTAGGTGGACCTTCTCTCCCAGTTGGAGGGAAAAGTTCTGCATCCCAGTCTCCAGAGCGTCTGCCTTCATGCTTGTGAATTGAGCGGGGTCATAAGCTTCTTTCAGCTGCCGTCCGAGATGGTGGATGTCATTCTCTCAGCATGCCACCCATCCACCAAGACGGTGTGTTCTGGAGTGTGGATTAGATTTATCGCTTGGTGCCGTGAAACAGGAAAACAATGTGGATGCCTTCAAGGCCCACCTATTGTAAATCTTTCGCTCTGCATTGACCTTGGCTCAGAAGTGTCGCACAGTGGGCACAGTCAAGGGATACCTAGTGGCGATCAGCCTTGTTTAAACACTGCATTGGTATGAGGTTTTTGAAAGAGCTGATACATTTGAAAATTCCCACTCCACTCCTCAGTAGGATGAATTTGGTATTGACTTTTTTAATGTGGTCTCCCTATGAGTCCCTGACCAGTTGTCAGTTGCATATGTTGAAATTGAAAACTATTTTTCTAATGACAGTCACTTCGGTGAGGTGAGTCAATGAGCTGCAGGCACAGAGCATTAGGTCTCCCTCTGCAAGTTTTTCCCCAACAAGTTTGTTCTTTGAACTAGAACAGCTTTTCCTGCCAAAAAATGGTGACCCCATTCCACTAGGGGCAATCTATCACCTTACCTTACTTTTATCGCCTGCCACATCCTACTAAGAAGGAAATCCCCACAGGTTTAATCCCAGAATCAGTTTCTACATCAAAAGAGATCAGGTCTGACAATCAGCTCTTTATTAGTTATGCTGGCAGCAGGAAAAGACGAAAGAGAGCATTATCCCGCTGGTTGATTCTCTGTATTAAACTTTGCTGTGTTTTAATGGAAAAGGAACATTAGGAGGGCCTCTGAGCCTTCTTCACATGGGCAAAATCATACGCTTCAGCCTTAGCAAGGGGGGTTTGGGTCACAGTTGCTTGAATTTGTGGGGCGGCAATGAGAGCTTTCCTTCACACCTTCACAAAGCACTGCTGCTGCTGCTTTAATGCTCAGGTGAGAAGGGATGGCCGCTTTGCTTGCTCTGTCCTCTGTTCCTTCAGACCTGCCACATAAGGAGTACTGCTTAAGGTGAGGAATCTGCAGGTTGAAGTATCCATCAGAAGAAAAGGTTAATTATCTGCTGTAACTATTGTTCTGGTGGATACTCAGTGTACCTGCAGGTTTATCACCAATCCCACTCACCTCCCCATTCCGAAGAATGGTCATGGAACACTGTACTTGTTGAAAAGTTCAAAGTGTGAATATCATACTACACCTTCTCAGTCCGGTTTTTAACTGAGACGTGGAATTAATGGATAGGAAACTGATGGCGGGGCACCATGATGGGAACTTTATATCTCCAGTGATGTCACAGTAGCATAATTTCCAAGACTGACATGGAGCCAGCTCTCCCTACCAGTGCAGAAGGGTTATTGAAAATTTCTGGATACAGTCTGCCGCCTGGGATATTCAAGAGGAGAAGAATATGCAGGTAGATAGGATACACACAAGAATGATTGCTTCCACAGGTAAGTAACTTTTTCTTTGCTACAAAGTGGTACGGATTTCAAAAGTCCATATTACAACCATATACTGCATACAGCAACAAGGTGACACAGTCTCTACAATTGTCCAAAACTTACACAGACAATTTGGCATTAGGTGTTACGTCATCAGATACATTTATTGTCATAACATCTCCCATGGACAATGACTTTTGTTTTGGTGAGGAGATCTCCAATCAGGGAACGTACGAGTGAAAGATAAAATTCCATGATCCCAGTACTTTTGCTTCTGGGGAACTCCAACACTAGAATTATTTGTGACACAAGAGAACACAAAGAGTCAAAGCTTCTCCGTGGCAACTACACCCACAGTCCTTGGGCAATGCTCTATGGATAAACTACAAAGAGAAATTTGTTTACTCTTTTGCCTCTGTTGCCAATGATTCCAAATGTATTATGGGTTGTGGTTACTGGTGCTCAGTTTCTTCTGTCCTCCCGCCCCGGTCCGACGCGGTAAATAGTATCGTTGTGCGGAGGGCGGGGAGGTAGAGCCCGGTACTTCCATTTCCGCTTCCGCTGGGATCGCGGTCAGCGGTCTAGTTGAGGGGGAAGGCTAAGCTATTTAGGGCGCATGCCAGAGCGGACGCGCAGCGGTTGAGGACAGACGGTAGCAGAGTCTGTTCGGGGCCGTTGATGGTGGTACGACTTTACCTGTGTCCTGCTATTTTTTGCACTATCCATTCTGTGTTTTAAACCTGAAAACTATAAAACATTATCTCGTGTTTTTACTCTAATCCCTGCGCATTTTAATTGACAGTTTTAATTACCTGTGCGTGGGAGTGGGTTGTGGTTACTGGTGCTCAGTTTCTTCTGTCCTCCCGCCCCGGTCCGACGCGGTAAATAGTATCGTTGTGCGGAGGGCGGGGAGGTAGAGCCCGGTACTTCCATTTCCGCTGGGATCGCGGTCAGTGGACTAGTTGAGGGGGAAGGCTAAGCTATTTAGGGCGCATGCCAGAGCGGACGCGCAGCGGTTGAGGACAGACGGTGGCAGAGTCTGTTCGGGGCCGTTGATGGTGGTACGACTTTACCTGTGTCCTGCTATTTTTTGCACTATCCATTCTGTGTTTTAAACCTGAAAACTATAAAACATTATCTCGTGTTTTTACTCTAATCCCTGCGCATTTTAATTGACAGTTTTAATTACCTGTGCGTGGGAGTGGGTTGTGGTTACTGGTGCTCAGTTTCTTCTGTCCTCCCGCCCCGGTCCGACGCGGTAAATAGTATCGTTGTGCGGAGGGCGAGGAGGTAGAGCCCGGTACTTCCATTTCCGCTTCCGCTGGGATCGCGGTCAGCGGTCTAGTTGAGGGGGAAGGCTAAGCTATTTAGGGCGCATGCAAGAGCGGACGCGCAGCGGTTGAGGACAGACGGTGGCAGAGTCTGTTCGGGGCCGTTGATGGTGGTACGACTTTACCTGTGTCCTGCTATTTTTTGCACTATCCATTCTGTGTTTTAAACATGAAAACTATAAAACATTATCTCGTGTTTTTACTCTAATCCCTGCGCATTTTAATTGACAGTTTTAATTACCTGTGTGTGGGAGTGGGTTGTGGTTACTGGTGCTCAGTTTCTTCTGTCCTCCCGCCCCGGTCCGACGCGGTAAATAGTATCGTTGTGCGGAGGGCGGGGAGGTAGAGCCCGGTACTTCCATTTCCGCTGGGATCGCGGTCAGCGGTCTAGTTGAGGGGGAAGGCTAAGCTATTTAGGGCGCATGCCAGAGCGGACGCGCGCAGCGGGCGCGCCGCCAACGCGCCAAAGGCAAGCCCGTCTGCGCCCGTCCGCGCCCGGACGGGGCCTGGGGCCAGTACCCCTGCCCGAATTAGCCCAGCATGCTGTTATACTGCCAAACAGCTATATGAACTCTGTCCCCCGGTTAAAGAGATGTGTAGGCATAGTATAATAGCAGGGAACATACGTTATAACTGTTGTCACTGCCCGTTTACGCTGGAGTCAACTTCTAAAAAAAGAACCATAGGTCAGAAGATTAGCCTCTGTCTGATCAACTGCAGATCTCTGAGGAGACATAAACAGGAAATTCATGATCTTCTGGTTGATGATCAAACAGATGTGCTATTTCTTACAGAAACGTGGCTAAATGTGGACTCCACTCCTGAAATTCTTGAGGCGGTCCCCAATGGTTTTGGAATAGTCAGAATTGATCGTCCCACTAATAGGGGAGGAGGGATTGCTATAATTTATTGGCTAGCTATCCAATGTACTCTTGAGTCAGTAGACATTGTGGATAGCGAAGCTGGCTTCTTTTCGATTATGGTTTCCTTGAATTACGTTATTAAAGGGTTCTTAATTTACAGACCCCCCGGCCCTTTCACGCATTTTACATCTGGCATCATGGAACAACTGATGCAGCCTGCTTTGCGTTATGAGAAATTCCTGGTGTTAGGGGATCTGAATCTTCATTTTGATGAGATGGCAAATACTGGGGTACAAGAATTCCGTCAGGAAATGGCAGCTCTTCAATTGACACTTAAATCGGTGCACCCCACCCATCAATTGGGCCATCTACTTGATCCAATCTTTGCTAACTGGGAGGCCTTAGATATTGGGCTCCCGGTTCCGGTCCCATGGTCGGATCATTTTTTGGTATCTTTTTCTGCCTGGATGCCTCATTCTTACTCTCAGGAGAAACTGGGCAGTAGGAAGAAGCTGAGGAAGTGGGCTAGGTTTTCTCAAGAGAAGTTTAATCTGGCCCTCCAAAAGGGTGGGCCACCTGGAGGCATAAACATTGACTTGGCCTGTGAAGCCCTGGACAAACGTATTATTGAGGCATTAGACAGTAACGCTCCATGGTCCTTGAGAGCACCTGGGAGAAGATGTAAAGCTGCACCCTGGTTTGGCAGTGAGCTCAGAATAGCTAAATCTGCCTGTAAACACCTAGAGAGAGTTTGGAGGAGAGATTTCTCAGTTCTTAGGAAAGGGGAATATAAAGCCAGCCTGAAGATTTATCATTCTCTTATAAGGAAGACTCGGGCTGCTTACTACAGTGAGAGGATTGAAATAGCAGAGAACTCCTCTAAGGAACTTTATACTATTTTCAAGGAGATCTCGTCTCTCGCTAGAACCTCAGCCCCGACAAACAACTCTATGGACTCTTGCAATAGGGTGGCCGATTTCTTTGCGGAGAAAGTAGAGAAGATTTACTCGACCTTCCCTGTTGCAGCACATAATGGGTGCCAGGAGGATGAGGGGATGACTGACTTAGGGGAGGCAGAATGTCTTCGTAAATTTGTGGTCCCCCTTGTGACTCTCTCACTGGCGTAGCCCTTAGCATTAAGTCTGGCTCTCCCAGAGACCCCGCGCCCCTAAGGTGCTAAAGGGAGTCTTGAAACTCTGGAGCCTTATATTAGGCACCTTCTCGAGCTCTCCTTTACCACAGGAACGGTCCCAACAAGATGGAAAGAGGCGATCGTCCTTCCATTAAAAAAGAAGATTGATGTTAGTATGAGCCAATTGGAGAACCTACGTCCGATTTCCCTGCTACCTTATTTTGCTAAGGTTGCAGAGAAGGTAGTTAATACCCAACTGACAGCTCACATTAGCAAACATAGCCTGCTTCACCCCTCGCAATCGGGTTTCCGGACATCTTATTCCACCGAATCGGCGCTGCTTCTCTCCACCGAAATTATCCGCAAATATGTGGATGCGGGACAAACAGTGGCGTTAGTCCTACTTGACCTCAGCGCCGCATTTGATACAGTGGCTCATCCAACCTTACTTCAACGCCTGAGGAAAGGAGGTTTGGTGGACCGAGCCATTGAATGGCTTGAGTCCTTCCTGCACGAGCGTAGTTTCCAGGGGTCGCAGGAACCTTACTACTCTAAAAGTATTAAGCTGAACCAAGGGGTCCCTCAGGGCTCTATCTTGAGCCCTACCCTCTTTAATCTCTACATTGCCCCTCTGGCAGAGATTATTGAAAATTTTGGGGTTAGTGTTGTGTCCTACGCTGACGACACACAATTGGTGGTGTCCCTAACACAGGAACATGAGAAGGCTGCCATCAATTTCTCGACATGCCTTCAAGAACTGGCGTCTTGGATGGCGGACAACTGCCTTAAACTTAATGGTAGCAAAACTGAGGTTCTTGTGCTAGGTAGAGCCCCCACTATTTGGTCGTCAGCGTGGTGGCCACAGACACTGGGACCTACCCCGCCCCCATGTGATCAGGTGAAGAATCTTGGGGTATGGCTGGACTCTAAGCTTTCTTTCGATAATCACATAAGGCGTGTGGCGGGGAAATGTTTTGGGGTTATGAGAGGTCTGTGGAAGACCTTAGATGTACTGCCAGTTGCAGCAAGGAAAACTATGGTCCATGCCCTGGTGACGTCACGCTTGGATTATGGGAATGTCCTGTATTTGGGAGCCAGCTCCAAGTGTGTGCAAAGACTCCAGCGTATTCAGAATGCTGCGGCTCGTCTTGTTTTAATGTTACCTAGGAGAGCCTCCTCCAACAAGGCCCTGGTTTCCTTTCACTGGCTCCCGGTAAGGGAACGCATCCTGTTCAAGGCTATGTGTGTGAGCCATCGCATTTTACAGAGAAAGGGCCCCACCTACCTGCACGACTTCCTTACCCCATACTCTCCGACCCGTCACTTGAGATCTAGCGGGACAGGGCAGGTCTGTATTCCTAACATCAGAAGAGCGAGGATGGGTGGCCGCTCTTTCTGTTTTCTGGCTGCCAAATGCTGGAATAAACTCCCCCCGGAGCTCCGGGTGGAGTCTGTGGAGACACTTTTTCGGAAAAAACTCAAAACCTGGCTTTTTCCTCCTCTGAGTTCTCTGGTTTAACCGCGTGTCTCCCTCTGCCAGCGATCTGAACTGTGCCGCAGCGCGGGGACACACTGGTTAGTGTAACCATGCGCTTTATAAGTTTGTTATTATTATTATTATTATTATTAAAAGTGCACTAGGTACCAATAAAATGAAGGGCCTGATTATGAGCTTGGCGGTAAGGGACCCGCAGTCAAAACGGCATCAGAAACCCTGCCACCTCATTGGCGGTCCGCCCACCGTATTACAATGTTGGCTGTTTGCAGAACGAAAGACCGCCGGAATGTCACATTCAGCCATTCGCTGACCACCTCAACAGCGGTAGGGGGTATGCAGCTGTCTGTACCGCCCTCTGACAAGTTCGCCGCCAACTGATTTACGAGTTGGCTTTCCGTTAAGATGACCATGGCGGAAAGACCACCTGCTTTGAGACAGCGGAATCTAAGGATTTGGGGCGCATAACCACCCATTTCCTTTTCTTCCCTTCAGTTTCCCACGTGGATCACTTCCTCCAGGGCCCCCCTTCACAACAGCATCTTGGCCCCAAAGAAAACGGCCCTGTTGGTGCCGAAATCCAGCTAAGTCCATTTTGCAGCATTTACCCATTGACTGGACCGGGTACATTTGGTCCAGACTCCAGCAATGGTAAAGTACTGGTAGTAGGTATTTTTTTCATATGTGTACATTTAACACTTTTGCAGTCAAAATATACAATCCTGCATCGACACATATGAAAAAATATTCCCTGGCTGTTACAAATACAGCCGCTGGGCCAGCGGTGACATCTTAAAACAGTGACCGTTCCGTCGCCATGGCGGTAAGACCACCAAGCTCGTAATCAGGCTCTAATTCTCATTACCCTGACATGGACACCAACCTTGGCACTCTCTACTTTCAATTACCCCTCATGAAAAACTACAAGTCCATCCAAATCTGCTCAGTCAACATCTTGGGCATCTGCTTTCTAGCAATCTGAAAAGTGATATGGCTCACAAAATCTTAAAATTCGGATTTTTGAAGCTACCAGAAGAACGTTTCAAATTCTTGGAAGTTAGAAAACCAACTAATCATGCATGATATGTGGCAAAATGGCAATGGTTTGCCCTAGGTTGTTCCAGTCACCAAATTAAGCTTTTAATAGCAACAGTAAAACATATTTTTTGCACTTACACAAGTCAGGTCTAGCCTATACTTCCCTACGAGTAAACTTGGCAGCAACTGCTACAAACCTGCAAAATAAGGAACATCAGTCCATTTTCAAAAATGCCTGTAATTGAAGCATTTATAGAAGAATTTAAAAGGATAATCCCTCCTTGGCTTCCACCGTCTCCCTCATGGGGCCCTAATATTGCGCCTCGGTCTGGTAACTTAGTGGACTAATGCATACTCTGTAGGGGCCTGTATTTGACCTCATGGGCACAGGCTCAAATCCCAGCTGGTCCACTCAGCCTTTCATCCTTCTGATTAGATAAAATGGGTACCTTTGAGTTGGGTAACAATAAACCTCTGTAAAGCGCATGTTCACCCAGAAGGGTAAATTGGTGCTGAATAACAAATACATGTTATGTTATGGTTCTCACTGGACTTAATGGGCTTCGAGCCACCCCACTTGCGCACACTACAGTTACTATCTTGGAAGGTAGTTTTTTCTGGTGTCTATTACTTCTTTAAGAAGAGTTAGTAAAATTCAAGCCTTCTCAGTTAAGGAACTCTTCACAAAGGTTCACCTATATTGAGTTCTCCGACTCACTCGCCCTTGTTTTTTGCCAAAACTTTTATTGCCTTTTGATGTTATGAAGATTTGTATAGCGTACTTATTATCACCCAAGGGGTAGCCAGGTGCTGGAATAGGTGAGTAGGCCAATCGGTTTCTTAGTTGAAAAGCCAGATCTTCAGTTTCTTGCAGAATTCGAGAAGAGATGGGGAGGTCCTGATGTGGTGAGGAAGGTAGTTCCAGGATTTGGCTGCAATGTAGGAAATGGAGCGTCCTCCTGACTTGCTCCTGTGGTTGCTGGGTACTTGCACGAGGAAGAGTGAGGCTGAGCGCAGTTGTTTGTTGGGCTGGTGAAAGTTGAGGTGGTGGTTGAAGTGGGCATGCCCAACGTTGTGGAAAGCTTTGAATGTGTGAGTTTGAATTGACATCGCTTTTGGATTGATAGCCAGTGTAGTTCTCTGAGGTGGGGCGTGAGTTATGCATTGCGGGGGACATTGAGAAGGAGTCTGGCAGTGGCATTCTGGGTGGTCTGGAGTCTTTGTAAGAGTTGATTGTTGATGCCAATCATGATGTCAACTAGTGTGTAGAATCATGTACTAAATTGACTGTATTTGTTCCATTAGAAACACAGAACAACTTTTTGTTGCTTTTGTGCAGCCACATCTTGGCAACCGTACCTGAAAGGCAGTGCTAGCAATGTGAATTGTCACATGCATTTAGCTTTGTTATGCCTAAGACACATGCAATGTGTATACCCATAACAAGAGCACATCCCACTCATAGGAAATGTGCCACAATGGCATTCCTGGGAAATATTCCATTTGTAAAGCTGTTGCATGGAGTTGCACCTACTCTTTCACAAAACGTTAGTTTGTGGACGTTCACATCCAAGAAGTGTTGGTTGAACAAACATGACTTAAAACTTTGTCCCAAACATCTTTCACCTTTTCCTTCAAGCCACTGCATAATAGGTATTTGTACTGCTTTTCAATCTATACACACCATGTGGTCTACAGCTACACATTCTCCAAATGGAAACACTACCTGTAATAATCGACTTACAGTTTGTATTGTCGTAGATTCATCTGCTCCCTACTCAGCTCCTTGGATGCAAGCACAGGTTAACCAATCGATATACTTTTGATTTGCTTGTCAAGTACACAGACATTAGAACACTACTCTTACACACATACACTTACCCATGTGGAGAAGAACACAATCTGAGGTGTAGTCTGTGTCCTGGTGCTTTGTGGGTTTCAATGGAGTATCACAAGTCATCTCGAAATCAAAACCCTTTCGTTTAAAATAAAACAACTTAAAACGTTCTGAGCCTCAGTGGCAGGAGTGTGCACCACATAGGATCGAGAGCACAACAAGTTGCAAATAGATTGTTAAAGGTAAGTAACGTTATCCTTTCCATGACAAGTGCTCTAATGAAGCCTTTTATATGAGCTCAAAAGGAGTAGACATTAATTTTAAAGAAGACCAAAGTTACTTGAGTGAGTATTCTAACTGGGTTATGTACTTTCATTACCCCTTCCAAAAATCTTTAACTACAGGATTGTTAAAAAGGGTACGCAGGGGTGTAGCTTGGTCAGTAAGATTGGGAGTGGTTTGAGCTTCAGATTTTCCTACAATTACCTTGCCATATGATGTTAAAATATATTATATGACGAGCAGGGTGCATGAGAGGGGCCTAGGGAACAGTAAAAAGAGAGTAGAATGCGGATTGATGGGAATACTAAGTGAAAGAAAGCACAGTCATTTGTAAAATAACCAACATTTTTGAAGACTTTCAAAACAGAGAGGGAGAGAGTGTGTGTGAGTTTTTGTCTGTGTATGTAAACATTCCTGGTGAATTCTGACAGACACCTCACCTGCCCAACTGAGAGCAACCGCACCCAACTATTTATCAGAAAATACATTTATTAGCGGGGGTGTAACATCCCAAATACCCCCATGAAGCTATGCCCCTGAAGATATGTTCTACAAGGCGTAATCACAACCAGGCGTACCTCTATGGAGAGCTGCAGCTTTGACTTTGCTAGGTAGGTATGGTAGTATGGTTTCTGTTTGGCAGGTAATTGGGTCAAGCTTCTTCTGTTGGCACCACATGCAGACTTTTCTACTCTGGTAGATAGTCTCTTTGCCTCCTTCAGAAAATCCATGCTAGTGTTCAGTGAGTTCAGATGTCCATATTGTGTGTCCTCAGGAGCCATGTTGCCAAGTTTAAGGATGTTTGATTTTGCTGAAACTCTTAGTTGTAGAGTCTTGCTGAACTACAGAGGAAGTCGAAGAAGGCCCAGACAAGGACGAAGATGTGGTTCCACTCTCGCTCCAGGGACCACTCGTGTGACTGTTTGTCTTCAAAATCCAGGAGTTCGGGCAAGCCTAAGAAATCTAAGAAGCACAAGAAGTCAAAGTACTGGTCCCTTTTATCCCTCCACTTCCACCATTCGGAGGTGCATGGTGCTGCAAGTACCTCTACACCGTTGAGTTGTTCCTCTTTCTCGGAACCGATTCCACAATTAATCCGGATGCGCCCTGAATTCCCCAGCCCATCGGCAACACCTCAACAACTTCACGAGTTTAAAATGACCCTGGACAGAATATTTGGTATTCTACTGGATCCCTCTGGGGTGTCTTCGGGCCCTAAGGATCCTGGATGGTCTCCAGTTGGGTTACCACAAATGGATCTGTCCCAGACAGCACCACTCAACCTTGCTTCGAGGCCGGCCCTGTCTCTGAGCCCAGCTCTGCTGGTTTCAGCCTCAGTGCAACATCCAGAGGAAGAGTTGATAGTTTTATCAGGCACCCTAACTCGGTCTCACCCCACCCCCAATGTCACACATATCATGCCTGTACTCTGACCCAGAAACCTTCCAAACTCATACTGATGATGACAATGACGTTGGCGATAAACCTTATGACCAAGATGCATATTTTTGGACTTACAGGATGCCAGTAGACTGGACACCTCCACAGACATTTGTATTTCCTCACCTGACCTGGCCATGGTAACAGATGAGCCTGCTTCCTTTGCCACAGTGATTAGGGGGTCAGCAAACATTTTAGACCTCACACTGCCCACAATAGACGTAAAAAACTAATGTCCTGATCATGGTGCACAACCAAGGCCAAACAAGCCAAGAACCTTTGCTTCTGTTCAATGAACCCCTTACTGAGCTTAGTGGGCACCTGGGCGAAGGCAGGATCTTGTGCCCAGGTAAATAGGTAAGTGGCAAGGCTGCTTAGAGCCGTTCCCCAGAATCCAGATTTTCTACTCCCAACAACCCACTCCAGAGGTGCAGGCATCCACTCATCGCCTCAACCCTAACGCGTTCACCACTACTCCCCTGACGGAGTCATGGCACATGGAGACATTCACTAAGCGTATGGGTTTTTTCCGCCAGCCCTGCCCTCCGGTCTGTCCATATCATTTGCTTCCTAGGCAGCTATTCGCATGCTCTGTTGGACAGTGTGGCAGATATCTTACCAGCTGTCCCAGATGAAATACTGGCAACCCTACAACACCTTATTCTGGATGGCCAGGGTGCAGCCAAGTACTCAATTTGCTCGGACCTAGATACAACTGCCTGTCTGCATAGGGCATTTGGAACCAGCGTGGTGATCGGTGACACACCTACAATCACTCAGCAGTCTTCTCTTCCAATGTCCAACAATCCCTCATGGATATGACCTTTGACAGCTATGGGCGGTTGGGAGCAAAAGGGGGCTCTGCCTTGGAACGATTTAATGAGAGCAAAGCCACTGCTCGCTCTCTAGGTCTAGCTCCACCTGTTCGGAAGTCCACCAACAAACTCAACCCCTTTCAAGGCTTTGGCATGGGATTCCAGCTGCGTGTGTACCACAGCAGCAACAAGCATTCTAGTCTTTTCGAGGTAGAGGCTGGGGATCAAGCTGACATTATCCAAGCCCCCAGGGGCAACTTTCTACCCAAACTCCGCCTCCCATGGCTTCAGCAAAACAGCTTTAATGTTCCCTTGGCTGCACACTATCAGCCGGTGGGAGGCCACTTCACCTTCTACCTCCCTGGGTGGAGTAGCATCACATCTGACCAATGGGTGCTCCACAGTGTCACAACCTCCGAATATGCCACCTAAACTCTAACACCTCCTGAGAACCACTTGTCCATATTCTGAGCAGAAGTTCAGGCCTCTTGGCCAAAGCAGCCGTTGAAAGGGTGCTGATATGAAAGATAAGGATTGGCTGTTGCTCCCATTACTTTCTAGTGCTGAAAAAGGATGGAGGTCTCCTTGATCTGCACCCTTTGAACTTCTTCCTCTGGAAGGACAAGTTCAAAATTCTAACATTGGCCCAAGTTCTGTCTGCCCCTGACCTAGGAGACTGGGTGTTGCATTAGATTTGCAGGATGTCTGTTTCTTTATTCCCGTCCTGCAGTCCCACAAATACTACCTACGCTTTCAGGTAAGCCAAGGCCACTTTCAGTTCTCTGTGCTCCCCTTTGGTCTTACCAGTGCACGTTGGTGTTCACAACTATGTTGGTGGTTGTAACGAAGTAGCCAGATGTAGGTTTGACTAGATAACATCAGCCCTTAGGCCACCACAACCGTCCAGATCCTTTTCAGCGAATCTCAACTGTCCCATTCCATGGAACGAAGACAAGGAATGTACCATAAAAAGGGAGGGTGGAAGGGAGTAAGGAATAAAGGAAAAAGAGGCCAGGGTGACAAGAATAAATGCAGTAAATACTGATTATAATATATAACAAATTACAACAGTGGTGGTTGCAGCTCATCTGTGGAGGTTGGGAATACCAGTTTTCCCATACCTCGACCACTGGCTACTGAAAGCAGGCTCAACTCAAACAGTTGTAAGCCACCTCAAGACAACAGCCGACCTGTTGACATTGTTAAGGTTTTCCATCAATGTGCAGAAGTCACACCTGACTCATTCCCAGTGGCACCCCTTTATTGGAGTGACCCTCGTTCTGCTCCCGGATGGGCGGGTTGCGTGGTGCAGGAACAGCACGGGAGAGGCCAGAGGGCCATCGCATTTGCTCACTAAAACACTTACCTTACGGCAGACGTCCCTCCGGTACCATCTCACGCGCCTGCAATATTCTCCATGGGGTTGTCAGCTGGGAGTATGCTGGTCAGCAGCTCCATGTTCTTCCAGGTTCTTCTTCCTAGGATTCTTTGGGAAGAAATTCTGGGTATTTGGGAAACCCAACCCAAGATGGCGGCTCCTCAAGCCTTTTGCTCTCTTTCCCAAATCATCATGGTGACGTGTTGTTGCAGGGATTCTGCTGGTAAAGCATAACTGTACCTTGGGATGACAGGACAGCAGAATGTAGGGACTGAGTCTCTCTACTACATCAGCATCTGTCAGCCCAATTAAGCTAACTCTCAATGCCTCACCTGACCTCCTAACCTTCCCAGAGTAGCAGGTGATTTTGGCAACCTAAAACAAGACCCTCTGGTCACCAAGGGAACCGTGGAAACAGATCATCACCTTTTGTCTCTCACTCATGCATGCCCTTAGTAAACAAAGGAAAGACACAAAGAAAGTTTACAATACATTTATTGAAACTATCGTAATATATTATGAAGCAAATGTGCTGCGATAAGTAGACAAAATGTAACTAAGCAACATAATCAGCATTACTAGCAGGCTGTATGCAATAAGCAGCCCCACCATAGCAAATTATTGATCTGTCTATACCTATCCTTACTGTGTAAGCAAAGAGATATATCAGTGATCTCTGGGATTAGTAATAGACCCCCATACCTGGTGTATCCAGTTAGGTGGTCCACATCATGAGTGTAAACTCAATTTACGCAAGGCTGCATGTCAGGCTCCTTGTGTGTTTTTTCCAGACAGGTCTCTCTGCCGGAATTCTTCTCTCTGCCCCCAAGGACACAAGACACAGTTTATATGATAAAACTACTGTGTTGGAAAGCTGCAACTGCGCTACTGCGTTATGTCTAAAACATTAGGAGCTGTTGCTGACTGGACAAGGAATACAGTACATTATGTTGTATGTATTCCAGGCAACCTTGTACAAAATGTGCAGACTGACTCCTGAGAAGAATCACTGAATCAGAATCAGAATCAAAACAAGCTTTATTCGATTTTTCAATATAAAATCATAAAAGCAAACAAAAAGTTAAAAGCACAATATCTTTTTTGTTAAAAATACATTTCATATCACAAATAATGATCAATACAGTACGTCAAAGAATCAAATTCATCGTGGGGTTTCAGAAACATATACCCCTAAACATTTTTAGATCAGAATAGTTTTCTAGTTTTCACAATACTTTTTGAAAAACAGGCAATTGTATTTGTAAAACACTCATTTTCTAAAAATTGCAAAAATAGAAACGCTGGTTTACATTGTGTCCACCCCCCTAATCTTAAAATTGGTAAAATCCACCTCTTTCTTTGTATTTTATAAAATTTACAAAATAAAACCACATAAATTGATGATTGCTGGGACTGATTATCACATGGGCAACTGCATAGCTCCTTCGACCAGTTGTTTGTTTCAGGGAAGCTTATCAGGCGATGGAAAATCCCAAATCTGAAAACGAGTCAGTACAAAACTGTCATACCCGCTCAAAGTATACTGTATATACGGCTGTATGGTAAAAGAGGTTAAAATCAATTAATGCGATTGTACTGACGGTTTGCTTGTTTCTAGGGTAAACCTATTTGCCTCCAGGTGTGTCATACAGATTCTCTTGAACTCTTTCCTGGAGACAGAATTTATGGAGTCTGGAGAATTATAGTACTCTGGGTGACCGAGATCATGCATAACATTTGTTATATATCTTAACCATGGAATGTCGGTGGCCCGATCCAACTTCATACTATCGCTGATGATATCGCGGTTGAGGTAGTTCTAGGGGAGGTCCAGATCCTATGCCACAAAAGAGCGGGTTGGGCTTTAATGATATTGGAGATATACAAAACGCCCAATTCTGTTTGGCTGTTGTAAGTTGGGGTACTGCCAGGGACCGTCAGAAGATATCTTAAAAAGGCATTTTCGACCTGCTGGATAAGTTGGGTATTTCGGAAACCCCACACACCAGCCCCATAAGTGGCTATACTAACACATTTTGCTTGATAAATTTGGAGGAGCATAGCTGGTGGCCTTCTGCCCAGCTTCTTTGCGAAGTTGGCCAGAGCTGCCGTAGATTTCATAAAAAGTAGGCTCCTGCTTTTAACTGCCTGAAACCACATCCCCTTGTAATCAAACAAGATTCCTAGATATGGGAAAGCCTTATTTGCTTCCACCTTACTTTCCCCAATAAACAAACTCCTAAAGTTAGAACTACCCTTCCCACACTTCATAATGTAGGTTTTTGAAACATTGAGTCTCAGACCCAGATTGTCCATGTACGCGGTGTAAGTTAAAAGTGCCTTTTGAAGACCCAGTTGCGTTCGGGCCATCAGCACTGCATCATCCGTGTACAAAATGGTGGCTATAGGGCGTTTATTTATTTGCGGCATATCATAGGTCTTCTCTACCATCGCTTGTTCCAGGCCATTCGTATACAATGTAAATAAAAACTGTGCCAAGACACAGCCCTGTCTAACCCCCTTTCCACGCTAAACGGTGCAGTGCATTCCCCCCTGGTTCCATAGCGGACCCTTGCTGTTGTTCCGCAATACAACTGCCTCAAAAACTGGATCAATGGGGGGTCCACCCCCATATCTGTTAAAACGCCCCAAAGTTTGGCGTGTATGACACAGTCAAATGCGGCTGTAAGGTTGGCAAATGCTAGATAGAGTCTACCTTTTTTGGCCTGCGTATATTTCCCTATCAAGATGTTAAGATTGAGGCCTTGCTCCATAGTACCCAGCCCCTGTCTAAAACCAAATTGTACATCTGACAGCATGTTTCTGTCTTCTGCTCAGTCTTGGAGCCGATTTAGGACTATCCGCCCTGCTACCTTTACCAAAGAATCCAACAAGGAAATTGAGCGATAGCAAGCTGGATTGTGCTGGTCGCCCTTCTTGAATATAGGTACTATTATTGACTCTGACCAGGTCTTAATGAATCCGGCCGAGCAACAAGCGTGCAAAACTTGCGTCAGTAATGGGGCCCAAAGGGTCAAATTTGATTTAAAGAAGTCAATTGGCACACCATCTGGGCCTGGAGCCTTACCGGCCTTATTCGCATTAATTGTGCTAATGACTTCATCAATAGTAAAGAAAAGATCAATGGGAGGTTTTTTATGGGCGATAGTGCCCTGTTCACTACAATAGGAATTCATAGTAACCTCGCCCGGTTGTTGATTGTAAACTTTCGAAAAGAAATCCACCCATTGCCTTTCATATATGGCAACCTCTATCGTTGGTTTATTACAATCTATAGAAAAAAAGGGAGCATTAACCGCGTGCCAGAAAGCTGCACTATCTTTATTTAGGGAGGCTTCATACAGTGTAGCCCACGCATTTTCTTTTAGTTCCCTTTTGCGTTTTTTTAAGACCTGATTGTACTCCCTCCTACATTCCCTTATTTCATCTCTATCCCTTTCTGGTCTATGTAGGGCAAGCTTTAATCTAGTATAAGCTTTTGTGCATTTTGTAGCAAACCAGCCCTGACTATATGTGCGTGCTCCTTTGACTTCAACCCTCAACGTGTTTTGTATTTCATGCTTGATTTGAGCATAAGCTTCTAAAATATTGGCGAGGGAACTTGTCTCCTCCAAACAGATTAAAAGGGAATTATAGCACTTGGTCACAATATTCTTAGTGAACTCTGCAGGTTCAATCCTAGACCAGCGCAATGAGTAGCCATTTGTTCTTCCCAGGGATAGATTCTGGGCCCAAGGTACTTGGGTGCTCTGAGAATTCACAAGACTTAAACTCAATGGGAAATGGTTGCTTGTAGCATTTTTGTGAATTTTATATTTTAAAAGGCAAGAACCATATCGGTTAGGTAAAATAATGTAATCAATGATTGAGTTCAAACCTCTCCCATTAAAAGTATGCTCAAACTGGACTGGGGGGGGACACAAACTGAATCACTGAAAAACAACACATACAGCATATTCCTAAAATAATAGCACAAAAACAAATGTGTTATGTGTGGCTGTGCAAAGCAAAGGCAGCCTAAAACCTCTAATATGCTAAACTAACGGAGAACCAAAGTGGGTCCAGAAGGGACATCACTGCACCTCCTCCTTGGTCAGGAAAGTAACTTAGCGACTACCAAAATAATAAAGTTCACAAGCCAAGCAAATTCAATGTGATGCAAAGAAGCATAATATTGAAAACTATAAGCAGAATAGAAAATTAAACTGAAAATTTCGAGAAGGTGGCCGAAACAAGTTGAGCCGGGGGCACCCAAGATTTCTTCCACAATATCAATATTTAGTGAATCCAGAACAGATTCAGTATCCGCAGACAATGAATCCTCAAGAGCCCCATTCAAAAGCTTCAAAGAACAGACATGAACCTCATTATCAGCCGATGCTGAGGAAGTAGTCTGTTGTCCTGCATCCGTGTTATTAGAGCCAAAGTTCGGAAATACTGGTGTTGAAGCACCCATCTACCCAGTTGGGAGCAGCTCATACCATGCATCTTGAAGCAGCTGCAAGTTCATGGCACAACTCTGAAAATGGGTCGTTATCGAACTCATCAACAGGCTCATGTCCATAGGAACAGGCAATTGCCCACTCGAAGGAACACCATAGGCAATGAAAAACAGATTGTACTCAGGTAAACCAGGCAGGTCGGAATGACAATGACCAGTCAGAGTTCAGTTCCTGCAGCAGAGGGACTCCAAAGAATCATATCATGCGCTTACAGCACAGCTGGTCCGGTGGTCGTTCCATTGCCAGTGGGCTGTGAAACTGAACATCCGTTGCAGAGTAGCAAAAATAGAACCAAAATGCTGCAAATGAGGAATAACACCAAGGGTATGTCCTCGAAAACACTCAAACAGTGAATGTATAAAGGCCGGTATTACTCCGAAGATGTTCTTGAAGGTACTGACTAAGCCAGTCCCGATTGTTTAAAAAAAAAAAAGCGCTATTCCGGCAGTTCAAAGGTCTCCCTGGCAGATGTTAATGCCACGTCTTTTTGAAAACTATAAGGCTTTGAGTCGGCTTAGCTTGTTAAAATCGGCCTTCTAAATTGGAATGGAAGGCCATAACAAACTATCAAAAACCTCATGTGTAGGAGGGAAAAGCACATTATTGCAGCAGGTCACTAGCTGGGAAGCAGAAAGGACATGCAGATTTCTGGCCTTCATTCCACAACAGTCTTGGTCTCTTAACATTAAATAACTTCCATCTGGAAAGGACAGTGATAAGGGGGAGAATTGAAGGGGCTGGTATTCCTTTTAGAAAACAGGCCAAATTTGCTACCGAAGTATTGCATGCTCCATGGATGGTAACGTGTTTACAAACAAGTGAGTGGCCGACAGATGAGTCGCATTCATTGACAGTAAGGAATACCTCTCTGTCTGCCCGTTCACATCAGCAATCAAAGGAAAGTGACCACAATTCGTGACTAAAGCTCCCTCCCATGGCTTCATATCTACCTACCGGGAAATGTTTCATGCAAGATGTGAACTGGAATTTGAAAATTGGCGACAATATTACGCCATGAATTAACCATACAGCGGAGGGTGTTTCAGCCACTGTAAAGGGCAATTGTTCTAACTTTTTGATATATGTAACATTGTGTAAGTGGCATCTTTTTTGGCCACGAGTCTCTGTTTACATGTCAGGTTCAAAGGCAAGAATAGTTGCGTAGAATTTAGAGTAACGCCATGGCACGCGGACATTTTTGAGAACCTGAAGAGTCTAAACTGTATGATAGATCTAAGCTGACTTTGCCCATGGTATATTAAAGACGTTATTTTGCATAATATTGATAACAGAGGACACAATGTTATTCAATCTGTAAATGCGAGAAGACAACGTATTAATGCTATTATCAACAATAGCAAGAACTTTATCCAAATTATCTTGATCAATTTGCCTTAAATGTGCAGCTGCTTCCATTTTTGATAATTTCCAAATTTAATTGTAAGTTGCATAAATAAATCTTTTAGAGGGCGGAGACTTAGGCCCCAGCAAGAAATCGGATAGGTCCATGTCTTCCGACAGGAGGGAAAGATGTTGTTTTACTGCAGACAGCATGGAATGTTCCAACCATTGTTGCCACAATTACCCTACTGAATAGGTAGTGACTATCCCTGAGTGTTGAGAAAGGGAATAACCAGGGCCGGGTCTGCTTGCCTTAAACCCCGGTGTAGAATTAAAAAAACGAGCATCACAGGCCACAATAACCACCTGTTTGGACCTGAAAATGTGGAGTTAAATGTACCATTCTGCGCCATAATGTTCAGCTGTTCATCACTATAATTTGTTACATGTTGCCAATTATCAAATCGGGCAATGGAAGGAGTCATGTCTTTAATTTTAGCAAATCCTAGACAAGTAGTCTATTGAACTGTGTTATTTAGAAACATAATTTGTGATGGAATTAAGCAGGGTCTTAAAAGATCTCTGCTCCTTGAAATTGCCAATGTTTGGTACCCAAAATGATTTAATGTCAATGATATCCTTCCAATACTCAGAACTTCTTAAGGATAACTATTTGAAAAAAACAAATCTGTACATATTAGCTTGGTTTCTGTCTGCATATATTTCTTTGCAGGTGTAGGGACAAGTTTAGAATAAAATAATTTCGGGTCTAATGAATCTTGTCCAGAAAAATATGTGACTGTATCCCTATATGTTTTAAAGCTCCCTTGTGGGGGAGTTGAACAATGTTCCCATTGTGTGTAATTAAAAAGTGTACGTTGAACACTAGCTCGATGTAAATAATGATGTCCATAATGATGATAACAGAACATTTCACCATAATTAGCAGAATTTAGATATAAAGCTTCACGTTCAAATACAGTATAATATTCCAGCTCTGAGAGCATGGAGTTTTCAGTGTCAACATCCCAATCGTCAGAATGTAACCCAGGTACAATAACATCAACTATAGACAACTAAGAAAATGTAACAAATCTGTAGTATTTCTGTAGGGCCGAAAATATCATAGGGGACCTTATCCCAAACAATTCCATCAGTTACTGGGACAGCTGAAATGTTCACAAGGGGCAGGTCTCTTTTCAGTTTATGTGAAGATGAGTGAGGTGTTAACACCTCATCAAACAGTTCTGTGGCAGAGCCTTCCGGAAGGTAATGGCCATTGATTAGCAAGAAGAAAACATTCACAAATCCATTGCAAAGAAATAGAAAGACCAAGGAAAGTGATATCCAAACATGTATGCAAGGACAGACCAGATAAGTGTGTTTCAGCCATGAAAAGAAAACACAGGCCCTTGTAGGTGAAGTGTCTAGGACAGTGGAACTATCAAAAGAGTCGGCTGAAAAGTCATCTATTTCCACAAAATAACCCAAAGCAGTTGGTGAAAAACAAGAGCCAAAAGTGCAGTAAGAGAACTGGTAGATTCCACAAGGGGTGGATCAGTATAAACGACATCATCTGCAGGCGACGCAGTAGTAAGTACAGTACTCATTTCCATCACGCAAATTGTTGTCTCCCTAGCCTCAAAACCAGAGATCGTGGCAGCACGTTTTAACCTTTGCATGAGCCATATCATCAGCTGGATGCAGGATAACTGCTTAAAATTGAATACCGGGAAGACTGAAGTGGTTATGTTTGGAAGGGACACCTCCCTGTGGAATTCCGCCTGGTGGCCGGGGACAGCAGGGCCCTGCCCCAGCCCGTAAAGAAGGTAAAAAACCTTGGAGTCCTGATCGACGACCATCTTTCACTGTCAGACCAGGTCACAGCATCACCTCTTCGTGCTTTTACACTTTAAAAATCCTTCGGAAGATCCTTCCTTTTATTCCTATGCCCCTCAGGAAAACGGTCGTGACTGCCTTGATTTTGTCAAAAATCGACTACTGTAATTCGCTCTACCTTGGAGCCAAAAAGAGTGTGATACATAAGCTGCAGACTCTGCAAAATGCTGCCGCCCGGCTACTACTAAAACTCCCTAAATTCAGTCCTATAAGTCAAGTCATCCGGGAACAACTGCATTGGCTGCCCATTCCGACGAGGATCCAGTTTAAATCTATGTGTATCGTACACAAGACCCTTCATGGGGCAGGACCTGCCCAGATCAGCCAACACATTAAGCGCTATACCCCACAGAGAAGCCTCCGCTCGGCATCGGCGTCTCTGCTTGCTGTACCGAGGGTAAAGACGTTGAAGTGGGGTGGTAGAAGTTTCTGACATCTAGCCCCTAGGCTATGGAATTCCCTGCCCCTGCATCTTAGAAACCAAAACAATCTACTACAGTTCAGGAAGGAACTCAAAACCTGGTTATTCACTCGTACTAAACTGGCTGGTTGATTTCCCGGTTACCCTCCATGGTAGCAAGCGCTAAGACGCCACGGCATACATGCGCTCTATAAAAACTCATATTTCATTTCATTTCATATGGCTGGCATTTGTAGCGGCGTCAAGAATTAACTGAAGTTCGTTCACTGCCCCCCCCACACTTCGATGTTGCTCACAAGCTGTAGAGGAATTTTCTGTATGGTAGCGAGATGAGTTAGGGAACTACCAAGGACTCCTCGTGGCCTGCTGCTCAGAGTCAGCCACATGATGTAGCTTGATGTGATCAATGGAGACAAAACAACTGTATTTAGAACCAGCAAGCGGTGGCAATATTACAGTTCTTGTATCTTTAATGCCAAGGACTGGCTCTGGTACGCGGTATGATGGGCTAAATTCCTTTTTCATCGCAACCTTTTCTCGTACAAAATCCCTAATTTGTGGAATCCAGCCCAAAGGTGCTGGCTGTACCATGGTTCCGGTAGAGGCAGAGGTCTTCAACTGCTCATTGGATTGGTTGTCGCAGAAGTTTTGTAAATCCTGTAAGACAACACAACGATCATATACATCAAAGGAATGTCTGGACTGTCAATGTCTGGAACATACATTTTGATGCCAAAAAGGACCTTGTATGGGGTCCGGCCACCCAGAAATCGTTTAGGCAGTTATTAAGTGTTCTTTGCACCCCACAGAGGTGATGGATCCAACTACGCTCTGAACCTAATACCCTAGCTATTAAGTATTGCTTTAAGTCACAGTTCATCCTCTCCACTACCAAATTTCCCTCAGGACAGTAGGGGGAAGAGTGGTATAACTCTACACCCAGGGAAGGCATGGTATCCCTGTAAGCCTTAGAGGCGAAAGCCGGGCCCTGGTCCGAGTGGAATGCAGTTCAATCATGTGTTCCGATAGAGACTTGCAAATCTTTAATAACAGTGTGAACTTCAGCTGAATGCTATGGCCACACCCAGAGGAACCTTGAGCAAGAATCAATTGCAATTAGGATACATTTAACACTACATCCGAATTAAGAGGACCACAGTGGTTCAAATAAATGCAGGCAAAAGGTTTGTTGGAACTTAACCGGTGTGTCTTCGGTGGGTGAGCGACAGTAGAACTTTTAATTTGTTGACAAATGCCACAACAAAGGATATATTTTTTGGCCTGGTTATTTAAGCCATTCCACCAATAACGTTGCTGTAGTAATGAAATTGTGGCTGCCACACCTGTGTGTGCAGAAGCAGCACATTCATGCGCAGCTGTCACTAAGGCTAGCCGGCGGTCTTGGTTGGGAATCAAATGTTCGCCAACCCATGGAATTTTAACAAAGGTAACCTTTTGTTCACTTAAATGGTATGTATATTTAGCAAGAAAGCCCCTAGGCAAAGGGTTGCAGTAGCATTAGCATCAATGGCAACCAATATATCGTCATCTACCCTCGTATGAGAACGAGTAATCACAGCAACCGTCGCAGTCGCAACTGTGGATTTGACAACTTCATCTGCCAAAGTATTCCCTACAACGTGTGGTCCCACACTTTGATGACTCAATATATGAATGACATGAGTCAATGGCAACCTATCTTTTAGGTTTGGCACCTTCACCAAAGCGTTTTATGCTTTATAGTGCCTTTAGAATCTTTGAATCCCTTCTGGTGCCAATAATGCACATTTTCATTAAAAGACTGGTTACAATAATATGAATCATACACTATAAGTGTGGGGAATTCAGGGTCCTTATATTCTAGGGCTAGATGCAAGGCTTTTAGTTCAGCTAACTGTGCAGTGCAGTCCCTTAAGGACTGTGTGTGAGTTTTCTGTGGTTGGAATTTTCTGTCCAATATTACACCAAGAAAGGTGGCCGATGCCGCCGAATATTGGTGCTTAGTTCCTATAGCAGGTTGGGCTGAACCATAAGTATAAACAAAATATTTATTTTGCTCAAGAGGCAAAAGATTGCTGGTCATGGGATAAACATGCTCATATTGAGGAAATTCTTGTGTTTGTAAAGACAGGTCAAAGACGAAGTCTACATCCGTAGCTGTTAAGGGTGTTATCCATTGTAGACATCTGGGATGGAGAGCTTCGGCATTTGGAACACTTGCTTTCGTGAAAGTCTTTAAGGCTGGAATGCGAGTAACGACAATAATGGGTTTCCGTTGTGCAAGTGGCTGTTCTTTAAGTATATCCATCTGCACTGAAAGTCAGTATTTTTTCAGTGGATGCAACAAGCATCTCCACATTGGAATACAAATGTAATATACATGCAATTGGCACTGATTCACCTTCATTAAAGGTGACACATGCAAAGCCAATGGCACCCGCGAGTATACGGACGACCAGGTTTGCAGTATTTACACGTAAGTAAGTGTTGTGCAGCAAGCAAGTCAGATTGTAGTGATCTGAGTATGTCTGTATGATCTTATGTCTAATGTGAAGTAGAAAAATCTAGAAAAATCAGGATGAATTAATTCATATAATAATTTAATGTGTTGTGCATAATCAGGTATATATGTTCTGCCAAAATTAAGGAATCCTAGTAAGGATTGCAGTTTCCTAAGAGTGTTTGGTGGTTGTAGCAGATCACACTTCTCTAGGAAGTGTGGTGCAAAGCTTTTCCCCTCATGGGTAAGTTTGTTTCCCAGAAACAGGACACTTAGAAATGCTATGTTAGATTTCTTAAAGTTGAACTTGTAGGCAGATTTCGTAAATCCCAAGATTATGTGATCTACCCTGGCTAAATGTGTGTTTAACTCATCTTCCACCAGGTAGATATCATCTACATAGGACAATGCGTCTGGGTCAATATCATGTAGAATTGACAAAATGGGGGCAGCAAACAGTCCTGGACTGTTCTTATATCCCATGGGGAGTCAAGAAAAGCGACGTGATGGGGAGTCGAGAAAAGCAACATTGAAAGCCCAGCGCCGAGAAGGCAGTCCAGTCTTTGCTTTCAGGCGCTATATTTTAGCAGGAAAAATATTGCAAATATCCAAGGTTGTTTTATAATTTCTACAGACTATACTATTTATAAGTGCCATACTGTGAGTATTTTGTATTGCACATGTGCGTGTATGACTATTTAAATGCTTATATTCTATGACTATATGAAATGAATGATCCAGTTTTAAGACAGGAAAAAGAAGATTATTTATTTGGGAGACGCAGGGATCAATTACTCCCTGGGACTCTAATTGAGAGAGTATTTCTCGAACACGTGCTTTAGCATCCCGTTTTATTGGGTATTGCAGTTGCACTTGTGGGCTGGAACTTATGGGTATTACATGATAAGGAGAGTCCTTATCCCAGCCGACATGATTGCGATATAAGTGTTACAGCAAACAAATGATGGACGGAATGCTGACAATGCAAACATTCTCCCCCAGTCAAAAGATCTGGGTTAAATCCATCGTTCTTTGCCCACTACGCCACCCCAGTTTGGACCCAGCCATATGCAAATCAGTCTTGACCCTGTGCCCCATGGGAACAGTCCAGACCGAACTGCCAGGCCAGGTCCTCCCTGGACCGGAAACAAGCATCCTGGGACCGGTTTCAGGGTATGTCACCCTTCTTCAGCCAGGCTAGCTTGAATCCAGTGGCACAGTGAGCAAGGGACCCACGTCTGGGCATACCTATCCCACTTAGGGCGAAAAGTGTTACAGCAAACAAATGATGGACGGAATGCTGACAATGCAAACATTCTCCCCCAGTCAAAAGATCTGGGTTAAATCCATCGTTCTTTTGCCCACTACGCCACCCCAGTTTGGACCCAGCCATATGCAAATCAGTCTTGACCCTGTGCCCCATGGGAACAGTCCAGACCGAACTGCCAGGCCAGGTCCTCCCTGGACCGAGAAACAAGCATCCTGGGACCGGTTTCAGGGTATGTCACCCTTCTTCAGCCAGGCTAGCTTGAATCCAGTGGCACAGTGAGCAAGGGACCCACGTCTGGGCATACCCATCCCACTTAGGGCGAAAAGTGTTACAGCAAACAAATGATGGACGGAATGCTGACAATGCAAACATTCTCCCCCAGTCAAAAGATCTGGGTTAAATCCATCGTTCTTTTGCCCACTACGCCACCCCAGTTTGGACCCAGCCATATGCAAATCAGTCTTGACCCTGTACCCCATGGGAACAGTCCAGACCGAACTGCCAGGCCAGGTCCTCCCTGGACCGGGAAACAAGCATCCTGGGACCGGTTTCAGGGTATGTCACCCTTCTTCAGCCAGGCTAGCTAGAATCCAGTGGCACAGTGAGCAAGGGACCCACGTCTGGGCATACCCATCTCACTTAGGGCGAAAAGTGTTACAGCAAACAAATGATGGACGGAATGCTGACAATGCAAACATTCTCACCCAGTCAAAAGATCTGGGTTAAATCCATCGTTCTTTTGCCCACTACGCCACCCCAGTTTGGACCCAGCCATATGCAAATCAGTCTTGACCCTGTGCCCCATGGGAACAGTCCAGACCGAACTGCCAGGCCAGGTCCTCCCTGGACCGGAAACAAGCATCCTGGGACCGGTTTCAGGGTATGTCACCCTTCTTCAGCCAGGCTAGCTTGAATCCAGTGGCACAGTGAGCAAGGGACCCACGTCTGGGCATACCCATCCCACTTAGGGCGAAAAGTGTTACAGCAAACAAATGATGGACGGAATGCTGACAATGCAAACATTCTCCCCCAGTCAAAAGATCTGGGTTAAATCCATCGTTCTTTGCCCACTACGCCACCCCAGTTTGGACCCAGCCATATGCAAATCAGTCTTGACCCTGTGCCCCATGGGAACAGTCCAGACCGAACTGCCAGGCCAGGTCCTCCCTGGACCGGAAACAAGCATCCTGGGACCGGTTTCAGGGTATGTCACCCTTCTTCAGCCAGGCTAGCTTGAATCCAGTGGCACAGTGAGCAAGGGACCCAAGTCTGGGCATACCCATCCCACTTAGGCGAAAAGTGTTACAGCAAACAAATGATGGACGGAATGCTGACAATGCAAACATTCTCCCCCAGTCAAAAGATCTGGGTTAAATCCATCGTTCTTTTGCCCACTACGCCACCTCAGTTTGGACCCAGCCATATGCAAATCAGTCTTGACCCTGTGCCCCATGGGAACAGTCCAGACCGAACTACCAGGCCAGGTCCTCCCTGGACCGGAAACAAGCATCCTGGGACCGGTTTCAGGGTATGTCACCCTTCTTCAGCCAGGCTAGCTTGAATCCAGTGGCACAGTGAGCAAGGGACCCACGTCTGGCAATACCCATCCCACTTAGGGCGAAAAGTGTTACAGCAAACAAATGATGGACGGAATGCTGACAATGCAAACATTCCCCCCAGTCAAAAGATCTGGGTTAAATCCATCGTTCTTTTGCCCACTACGCCACCCCAGTTTGGACCCAGCCATATGCAAATCAGTCTTGACCCTGTGCCCCATGGGAACAGTCCAGACCGAACTGCCAGGCCAGGTCCTCCCTGGACCGGAAACAAGCATCCTGGGACCGGTTTCAGGGTATGTCACCCTTCTTCAGCCAGGCTAGCTTGAATCCAGTGGCACAGTGAGCAAGGGACCCACGTCTGGGCATACCCATCCCACTTAGGGCGAAAAGTGTTACAGCAAACAAATGATGGATGGAATGCTGACAATGCAAACATTCTCCCCAGTCAAAAGATCTGGGTTAAATCCATCGTTCTTTTGCCCACTACGCCACCCCAGTTTGGACCCAGCCATATGCAAATCAGTCTTGACCCTGTGCCCCATGGGAACAGTCCAGACCGAACTGCCAGGCCAGGTCCTCCCTGGACCGGAAACAAGCATCCTGGGACCGGTTTCAGGGTATGTCACCCTTCTTCAGCCAGGCTAGCTTGAATCCAGTGGCACAGTGAGCAAGGGACCCACGTCTGGGCATACCCATCCCACTTAGGGCGAAAAGTGTTACAGCAAACAAATGATGGACGGAATGCTGACAATGCAAACATTCTCCCCAGTCAAAAGATCTGGGTTAAATCCATCGTTCTTTTGCCCACTACGCCACCCCAGTTTGGACCCAGCCATATGCAAATCAGTCTTGACCCTGTGCCCCATGGGAACAGTCCAGACCGAACTGCCAGGCCAGGTCCTCCCTGGACCGGAAACAAGCATCCTGGGACCGGTTTCAGGGTATGTCACCCTTCTTCAGCCAGGCTAGCTTGAATCCAGTGGCACAGTGAGCAAGGGACCAACGTCTGGGCATACCCATCCCACTTAGGGCGAAAAGTGTTACAGCAAACAAATGATGGACGGAATGCTGACAATGCAAACATTCTCCCCCAGTCAAAAGATCTGGGTTAAATCCATCGTTCTTTGCCCACTACGCCACCCCAGTTTGGACCCAGCCATATGCAAATCAGTCTTGACCCTGTGCCCCATGGGAACAGTCCAGACCGAACTGCCAGGCCAGGTCCTCCCTGGACCGGAAACAAGCATCCTGGGACCGGTTTCAGGGTATATCACCCTTCTTCAGCCAGGCTAGCTTGAATCCAGTGGCACAGTGAGCAAGGGACCCACGTCTGGGCATACCCGTCCCACTTAGGGCAAAAAAGTGTTACAGCAAACAAATGATGGACGGAATGCTGACAATGCAAACATTCTCCCCAGTCAAAAGATCTGGGTTAAATCCATCGTTCTTTTGCCCACTACGCCACCCCAGTTTGGACCCAGCCATATGCAAATCAGTCTTGACCCTGTGCCCCATGGGAACAGTCCAGACCGAACTGCCAGGCCAGGTCCTCCCTGGACCGGAAACAAGCATCCTGGGACCGGTTTCAGGGTATGTCACCCTTCTTCAGCCAGGCTAGCTTGAATCCAGTGGCACAGTGAGCAAGGGACCCACGTCTGGGCATACCCATCCCACTTAGGGCGAAAAGTGTTACAGCAAACAAATGATGGACGGAATGCTGACAATGCAAACATTCTCCCCCAGTCAAAAGATCTGGGTTAAATCCATCGTTCTTTTGCCCACTACGCCACCCCAGTTTGGACCCAGCCATATGCAAATCAGTCTTGACCCTGTGCCCCATGGGAACTGTCCAGACCGAACTGCCAGGCCAGGTCCTCCCTGGACCGGAAACAAGCATCCTGGGACCGGTTTCAGGGTATGTCACCCTTCTTCAGCCAGGCTAGCTTGAATCCAGTGGCACAGTGAGCAAGGGACCCACGTCTGGGCATACCCATCCCACTTAGGGCGAAAAGTGTTACAGCAAACAAATGATGGACGGAATGCTGACAATGCAAACATTCTCCCCCAGTCAAAAGATCTGGGTTAAATCCATCGTTCTTTTGCCCACTACGCCACCCCAGTTTGGACCCAGCCATATGCAAATCAGTCTTGACCCTGTGCCCCATGGGAACAGTCCAGACCGAACTGCCAGGCCAGGTCCTCCTGGACCGGAAACAAGCATCCTGGGACCGGTTTCAGGGTATGTCACCCTTCTTCAGCCAGGCTAGCTTGAATCCAGTGGCACAGTGAGCAAGGGACCCACGTCTGGGCATACCCATCCCACTTAGGGCGAAAAGTGTTACAGCAAACAAATGATGGACGGAATGCTGACAATGCAAACATTCTCCCCCAGTCAAAAGATCTGGGTTAAATCCATCGTTCTTTTGCCCACTACGCCACCCCAGTTTGGACCCAGCCATATGCAAATCAGTCTTGACCCTGTGCCCCATGGGAACAGTCCAGACCGAACTGCCAGGCCAGGTCCTCCCTGGACCGGAAACAAGCATCCTGGGACCGGTTTCAGGGTATGTCACCCTTCTTCAGCCAGGCTAGCTTGAATCCAGTGGCACAGTGAGCAAGGGACCCACGTCTGGGCATACCCATCCCACTTAGGGCGAAAAGTGTTACACGGCATGGTGAGCAAAAAAACGATGGATTTAGGCCCAGATCTCTGTACTGGGGTGAATGTATGACATTGTTCTACATTCTGTCCATCAAGTGTTGTTTTTGCATGATTGCGATATAAAGCTGGGACTAGTGCAAGAGCCCATTCTGCAGGATATGCTTGTTCGACCTCATCAGGGGTAAGCGCAGAAAATGATGATAAAATGACATCTTCACTTTGTGGGGAAGTTTGTACAAACTCTGGGGGCCAATCGACCTCCGCTAATAGAATGTCATATGATAATGCTACATTTTCCCAGAATATTACCCAATTGGTGCGATGTATGTCACCCTCAATTTGTATATCCAAATTATATAATCTGTCTGGAGGAGCTATGCGTCTGTCTGGGGTTTCAACTGTAACATATCGATCAGTTGCTTTCGCTGTCAGAAACTCCTGGATATTCTGGCGCACTATAGTGACCTCTGACACTCTGTTGAGGAGATTCACCACCCACCTCCTGTTCAGGAGGAGCGTTCTTATTTGTTGTGGCATTATTTGTGGTTAAAGCCTCAACTTTCTTTTTCTAAAATTTGGGTTTAAATTGTGGAGGTTTCTCCTCTTTCTTTATCTGCACGTCAGATGAGCGTTGTGAGTCTATTTACGGTTTCATGTACTCTTCCTGTCTGCGCTCAGAATGCCCTCCTCTCTCATATTGCTTATCCGCTGAGTCCTGAAAGGAACGAGAAGGACGAGTATCAGAAATCTCATACTTATCAGGTGCTTTCAACTGTGTGCGGTCACACAAATTATAGCATCTGTCAGAGGGCTCCAGTAGCAGAGAACCTCCTCTAGATCTAGCTTTTTCTGTAGGTTTGAGTGTGTCCCATCATTTTTTAACAAACTCCGGGTTCTGCTTGGCACTGTCTGTGTCGGAACCAGGTTTGCCCAGTTGTGATTTATTGGGTCTGGTTCCCAAATTATTGTGACCTATAGAAGTAAATACTTCAGCAATAATTATAAGCAGCTCACGTTCCTGGTTGGTGCAACTGGGGTATAGCCAAAGATGCTGCTTTGCCTTTTATGTTGGACCGAATCATTGAGGAGACCACAGGAAAGTTTACCATTGCACGTGTTCGTTCTGTATTTGTTTAAAACCTCTGGCAAGACTGACATAGACAGAGTACCATGTGTGATGGTACAGACTGCAACAAAGACTGTGCCCCACATGTTACAGTCCCCTATTTGGGGAACCATCCCATGTGTTAAGCACATAGTCAATATGCTGTGTTTGTCTTGTGGTCCTGTAAGGGGAAACACAGCTTCAATCTGATCAATTTTTTGGGCTATCCAACAAGGAATTTCCTCACGGTTTGCGGGAAGTTTACCCATAATTGAATGTATAAGTACAGGACATATTGGTTGCCCTGCCAGTGCTGCCCTTGCTGGGACCGCCATCAAGGTGCATGAAACCTACAGAGTTAAGCGTCTATATAGTCTAACTTGACCAGTGTATAATTACTGTAGCTCATTAGCATTGAGACCATGTTAGGGAATGGAGCATAACCAGAGAACGCTGGCAAGGTGGGCCCTTCATTACTAAGGGGACCATACATACAGGACTAAGTACGTGTATTAGGGTGTCTCAGAGCCAATTTTGATGTTCCCAATGTGAAAGAGGAATTTCTAAGTGCTGATACGCTCTGTAATTTTGTGTGCTGCAACGTTAGTGTATTCATGAAATGTTCCTGTATTACTATTCACAGCTGGAAAATTGACACAAATTAAAGACTTCCAAATGAAAGGCTTCCACCACAAAGATTATGCCACCACCTGCATTATCAAGGCCATGTAAATTTAAATGTGCATGGTATACCATTCCATAAACTTTATTTCGGCCACAAAGGACCATAAAAGTACATTTTACATTAAAACGAGAAGTCATTAAAAAATATTTACAGTAACACATTCATTTTTTCCAGATCGGTTATCATAAAATTCACAACAATTGCCATATTTACAGGGATGGACATGGGAAAGCAACTCCACTGTACAATTTAGATTTAAAAATAGAATAAAAAACCTGAGGGCGACAATTTTACAAAGTTAGGAATGGATGTAGTCAAGGTCCGGGAGGGGCGCATAAGTGATGGAAGACAAATCCTATGCATAATCAACTGTTCCTCTCCTCACAGAGTCAGCTATTCTAAGAAAACCCGCCTAGTGTACCACATTGAATTTAAAAAGCGTGAAACAGCAAACACTATTGGCGGGTGGGTTACATATTTTAAAACCCTCAATGCCTCCACGCAACGCACAAAGCCAAGGTTCTTGCACAGTTGGATTAACCAACGCTTGCGCGGCGCTAGATAAGCTGGACAAAAGAAGAAAATATGTGTTATCGACTCTTCCTTATACTTGCAAGCGGGACAAATGTGCATGGACTGTAGGTCTGCAATTGTCACCTATAGGTTTAGGCTGTGGCTGTGTCATTAATAAAACAGTAATGGAAACAAAGTGTAAACATTAATATGGGCAATCCTTTTAAAGGTTCAAGCTTGAGCAACCAACAAAAAAAAGTAAGTGCTTCCTAAAATACTGTGGATGATTAATCCCAAACACCACCGACATCTTCGGAGGAGGTGTAAGGGTACTATGGGCATGCACAAATACTACTCAGGAAACCTGTTAAGTAAGTACCGTACCTATCGTTGGTAGCATCATGTCGCAGGGATTGTGCTGGTACAACATAACTGTGCCTTGGGATAACAGGATGTCAGAATGTAGGGACTGAGTCTCTCTAAAACATCAGTATCTGCCAGCCCAAATCCTGGCTAGCTCACAGTGCCTCACCTGAACTCCTACCCATCCCAGAGTAGCTGGTAATTTTGGCAACACAGAACATGACCCTCTAGTCTCCAAGGGAACCGTGGAAACAGATCATAACCTTTCATCTCTCACTCATGCATGCCCTTAGTAAACAAAGGAAAGACACAATGAAAGTTTACAATACATTTATTGAAATTATCTTAGTCTATTATGAAGCAAATGTGCTGTGATAAGTAGAAAAATACAACTAAGCAATGTAATCAGCATTGCTAGCAGGCTGCAATAAACAACCCCACCATGGCAAATTATCTGTCTATGCCTATCTTTACTGTGTAAACAAGGAGATATATCTGATAGAGACTTCTAGCTGCAGATTCTTTACCTTTGAATTGCCCAGGCATCAGACTGGATCTGGAAACGTTTGCGTGAGCAATACCCCTGCGCGGCGTAGGGTGGATCTGTTCAGCTCCACGTTGCGTCGGCGGCACCGGATGTGACGTAGCGGTCACCTATGTAGATGCCACCCAGGCATGTGGACATCAGTCCTTTTTTTCTGTGTCAATTAGCGCTGATCCAGAGAAGAGCTACCCCTGTGTCTCTTTTTGACAGACTTTTTTTTGACGTTTTGTTGAAGATTTTTTCTTGTGTTTTGAGGGAATATACTCTAGAAAGGTAGGGTTCAAGCCATGTGGCGCCTGTCACCGCGCCATGTCGGTTACCGACCCGCACCTTGTGTGCTTATGGTGTCTAGAGCGTGACCACGACTCAAAGTTGTGCTCGGACTGCTGGATCATGGCTTCGAAGGCTTTGAGGGAGCGGTCCCGAAAGCTACTTGCAGCCCGGCTGTCAACGCCATCGATCGCGACTCCTAGTAGGTCTCGGTCCTGATCAAGGAAAAGAAGATTGTGTACCGCTCCAGGAGCCCCAAGTAGTTTTTGTCACACTCGAGGTTCTTGGGACACTCATGGAAGAAGCACAAAAAGAAGAAGACTAGACTGACTTCAACTTCACCTCGTCCGTCGAGGGTTAATGAGACAAGTGAAGTACATCGACGTTCCAGGCATGGCTCTGCGGAGCCGTTGCCAGGTCCGACTCCGCGCCTCCCCTCGTTTCTGGGAGCCGGAGTGACTTCTGCTGCGCCGGTCCCAATGTCAATAGTCCTGGTGCCGCCAGCCCCATTCTTATCCCTGACAACTCGGAGTCGGAAGAGCGTTGGTCGATGCTGATTCTGCCACCGACAGGGCCCAGTGGTCCTAGGTCATTGCCTGAGCCTTTTGAGGAGCAGACAGGCATGGGGAAGAGTGGGAGAGGTCACTGGACCCTTTAGAACACCAGTTATACAATCCTGGTGATAATTTGGACTGGTATGAGGAACTAGCAGAGGCCAGAGGTCTGGACACCTCTCCAGATACTGGTATGTTCTCTCCACCTACCGTGGCTACAGAGGAGGGAGTGTCTTATGCAATGGTGGTGAAGAGGGCAGCAGAGGTCTTGGGCCTGGTGCTGCCCTCGGTGCAGGTCAAAACTAACCTTTTGACCAAAGTTCTTCAGCCTCGGTCTTCCTCATCCGAACCCCTTTTGCCCTTCAATGAAGCACTGATGATGTCCTTCTAGGTCCAAGCCTAGCACAGGGGCTCCTGTGAATAGGACAATAGCACGCAGCCATCGCCCTGCCTTGGGTGATCCTTGTTTCCTCAGCCAACACCCCACCCCTGAGAGCTTGCTAGTGCATGCCTCAACATCCCATGGCACGTTCCCTGCCACTCCTCCAGACAGGGAATAAAAGAGGATGGACTCACTTTGGAAGAAGATGTTTTCTTCCACTAGCTAGCATTGCAGTCGGTGAACACCGCATGCTTTTTGGGCTGTTTCTCCCATGCCCTATGGGAAACGGTTGCACAAGTGATGCCCCAGGTCCCGGAGAAGGCCCGGGCCATCCTCTCCCAAGCAGTGAAAGACGGGACAGATGTAGCAAAGTTCACCATTAGGTGTGGTCTGTATACGACTGACTCGCTGGGCAGAGCGTTTTCGTAGACAGTGGCCTTGTGGCACCATGCCTGGCTGAGAACATCTGGATTTTCGGGGGATGCCCAGGCCAACCTCATGGACATGCCCTTTGATGGGACTCTTCTCTTCGGAGAGAAGGCAGACTCAGCACTGGAGCACTTCAAGGACTCGCGGGCTACAGCCAAGTCCTCCGGCCTCTCTGTGACACCTCGCACCCAGCCTGCCTTTTGCCCCTTTCATGGCAATGGAAGGGGCTTTCAACCGTGCTAGCCATACCCAAGCCACAGTCCTGCACAGGCTTCCCAGGTTGTGCAAGGACGTGGACACGGTGCAATCTGATCACGTGGGAATGGTAGCCAGAAGTCATCCGCCACCAACTCCTCTGCAGCTGCAACCTCAAAGTCTTCTTAGTTTGGTTCTGCAAGAACATGAGTGTTCAGTTGGAGGGACAATCCAACATCATCTCCTCCACTAGCAGTCCAGAACATGGGACAAATGGGTCTTTAAAGATAATTCGAAAGGGTTACTCCCCCCTTTCCAATATTTCCCTCCCCCTTTACCACCATCTTATAAACAACTCATGGAGGATCATCTTGTCTTGCTCCGAGAGGAAGTTACAGCTCTCCTGGCCAAGGGAGCTATAGAAAGGGTTCCGATATCAGAAGTAGGCAGTGGTTGTTACTCCCGCTACTTTTTGATACCCAAAAAGAGCAAAGGTCTTCGTCCTATTCTAGACCTCCGAACCGTCAATCTCTTCCTCAAAAAGGAGAAATTCAAGAAGCTCACTTTGGTTCAAGTCTTATCTTCCCTAGACCAAGAAGACTGGCTGGTAGCTTTGGACTTGCAGGATACGTATTTTCACATCCCCATCCTTCCTGCCCACAGGCATTACCTGCTGTTCAAGGTAGGCCACAAGCACCTTCAGTTCACGGTGCTCCCCTTTTGCCTTACCAGCGCCCCTCAGGTGTTCAGAAAGGTGATGGCGGTGGCGGCAGCTCATCTGAGCAGGTTGGGGGTTTCAGTCTTCCCCTACCTCGACGACTGGCTGTTGAAGGCGGCCTCTCCACAGACTATTTCCCACCTCCAGACTACGGCAGACCTTCTGCATTTGCTGGGGTTCCCTATAAACATACCAAAGTCACACCTGACTCCTTCTCAGATGCTCCCTTTCATCAGAGCTGTTCTGGACACTGTGTAGTTTGGGGCTTATCCTCCCAAGCAGTGAGTCCAGAATATTTAGGTTATGATACCAATGTTTCAGCCTCTATCATGGAGTTTGATGAGAATGACTCTGAGGCTGCTGGGCCTCATGGCCTCCTGCATCCTGTTGGTAAATCATGCCAGATGGCATATGCAGGCTCCGCAGTGGGACCTGAAGTGCTAGTGGGTGCAGCATCAAGGGAGTCTCTTTGATGTTGTCCAGATCTCGGAGGGAACTGCAAAGGACACGCAATGGTAGCTAACAAACCGCGATTGAGTCAGAGGCAGACCCCTCTCCCTTCAGTAATACAGTAGTGGGTCATCCATCTGGGAAAGGTCGGGATCAAAGGACTCTGGTAGAATATGGACTCCACATAAACCTGTTGGAGCTCCGGGCTATCCGACTGGCATTAAAAGCATTTCTTTCCTCAATCAATGGGAAGTTAGTGCAAGTGTTCACGGACAACACCACTGCCATGTGGTACTGCAACAAGCAGGGTGGGGTGGGGTTGTCGACCATTTGTCTAGAGGTCCTGCCCATCTGGACTAGGCTGGAACAGCAGGGCATAATCCTGGTGGTTCAACACCTGGCAGGTTCTTTGAACACCAGGGCAGACGAACTGAGCTGTCGATGCCTAGCGGATCACGAATATCGTCTCCACTAGGAGGTGGTGCAAGGTCTCTTTCAGTAGTGGGGAGAGCCTTAGTTAGATCTGTTCCCCTCTGAAGGGAACGCGCAATGTCAGCAGTTCTGCGCATTGGAGTTTCCAAGGCGGCTATTGCTCGGCAACACTTTTCGTAGCGAGTGGAGCTCAGGCCTCCTCTCCACCTTTCCGCCCATACCACTCCTGCCCAGAGTTCTCAAGAAGATCAGGAACGACCCGACCCAAGTAATTGTTGTGGCTCCGGACTGGGCACGGAGAGTTTGGTATCCTGAGCTTCTGAGAATGAGTATCGATCCTCCAATCAGGCTGCCCCTTTGGGAGGATCTGCGGGGTCTGCCGCACATCGCGTGCATCTAGGGGTATGAAGGAAGCCAGCCTGATGCAAGTGGACAGGGGTAAGGTAAGCACAGTGGATATAATATATTTGGATTAGGCGAAGCCTGGCAGAAATGGTGAGTACATGGGGGCCATCAGGGTATCTCTACAGTCCTCCTCCTCTAAGGGACCCAGCCAGTGTTCCCAGTGATTTTTAAGAGAATCTAATGTGGATGGGAAATTGTTTATCAGAGATAGGTAAATTTGAGATACTCCCCCCGTCCCCAGATTACCCATAAGGATTTTGGCCTCTAGTGGGTTGAACTCTGGGAGTGTAGTGTTCTCGGGGATGTGAAGGGCAATGGCGTGTCAGAGTTGGAGATACCTATGGAACTGAGTGTGGTGTAGCGAATAAGTGTGTTGTAAGTCTTGGAAGGAGCGCAGATGTCCCCCTTTCCACACATCCCAAAGGGGTGTAACCCCTATCAGGTCCCACCTCCGGAACCCTTCCAGTGCCCCCACCTCCCCCAGCCAGGTACTATGCCACAGGGGCGTCTGAAATGTGAGTTTGACTTCCCACTGAGTGTATCGCAGTTCAGAGCGCCATGCAAGTAGGACCGCCCGAGTTATTGCCGGAAGAGTATGAGGAATCGGGGTCCCATAGAGCATGGCCTGGACCTAGGAAAACCCAAGGCTTTCTAGTTCCAGCAGATAGGCCAGGTCGGACCACCCTCCGTTAAACCAGTCATGTATCACCAAGAGGCGGGTGGCCATGTAGTACAGGAAGGGGTTCGTCATTCCCATACATCCGTCATACAAAGCCCGCTGACAGTGGATAAGGGCTAGTCGTAGCCTTGAATTACCCCAGAGAAATGCCGTGTAATGCCATATAATCCATGGAACCAATTGAGGGGGGAGATGGAGGGGTATGTTCTGATCCACATATAAAAGCCAGGGATGCACCATCATTTTGAACAGAGCAATCTTGCCGAGGGGATTGAGGGGGAGGGACTGCCACCTCCGGAGGTCCTCTTTTGTGCGTTTAAGTAAGCGGTTGACGTTGAGGGACCAGGTCAGTTCTGGGTGGAGGTCCAGCCAGATGCCAAGATATTTGAAGGAGAGGCATCGTATGGGGATGATTGTTTGCCAGTCTATACATTCCCGCGAAATGTGAAGGGGCACCAAGGTTGATTTGGCCGGGTTAAGGCGCAGACCTTACGCTTCTCCAAATAACCGGAGGACATGGAGGCACTGAGGACCCGAGCGTATCGGGTCGGCAAGGAAGAGCAGGACGTCATCTGCGTACAATGCGATGCGATCCTCATGGGCCAGCGCCGACCCGGTATCTGCGTGTCAACACGAATAAGACAGGCTAACAGCTCTATTGCTATAGCAAAGAGGAGAGGAGAGAGAGAGAGAGCATCCCTGCCGGGTTCATCTCCTGATAGGGAAGATCTCTGAGAGTGCCCCGTTGATGAGGACCCTAGCCAACGGGTTAGAGTAGAGCACCTGTACAAGCTTCCTGAAATGTGGTCCGAATCCTGCACTCTCCAGTACATTACCGAAGTACAGCCAGTCGACCGTGTCGAAGACCTTTTCAAAGTCAATTAGTAACAAGGCTAGATACAGGGGGAGAAGATGGCGATGAGCGAGTGCCACGTGTAGGCATCGCAGACAGTGTCTCGTGCTTCGATGCGGCATGAGGCCGCATTGATCAGAGTGTATGAGGCTGTTGAGCACCCATTTAAGACGCGTGGCTAGGAAGGTCGCATATATTTTGACTTCAGTATGTATGAGCGAGATATACGGTAGTCTGAGCAGGAGGTCGAGGGAAGGTCCATTTTGGGTATGACCACTTCCTTACCCATGTCAGATTCTGTGGGAAGGCGCCTCTCTACTACCTCCTCATATAGAACGTGAAGACGTGGGACCAGAGTTTCTCAGAATGCCGCGTAATACTCCTCTGGGAAGCCGTCCGGGCCGGGAGTCTTACGGGTTGCGAGTGATGAGATTGCCTCCTCAAGGCCGTTTGCTTCCGCTTCTGAGAGCCCCGGAAGAGGATACCCTGTAGGAACTGGGAGCTGGAGTCTAGTGTCTGTGATCGATCTGCTGAGTAGAGCTCCATGTAGTAATCCGCAAAGGCCTGTGCAATTGCAGCAAAGGTGCGAGACATGTGTTCTCGATTATCCTGGACTTCCGGAACTATCCGGTTGGCCAGGGGGTGGGAAGCGAGCCAGTGGAGTAACTTGTCATTTTTATCGCCCCAGCCGTAAACCCTGGCAGCAGAGGTTCTCCAAATCAACTTGGCAGATTTGAGCAATATATGTCTGATTTCTTCCCTTATCAAATCAAGCTGCCGGCGTTGAGCCTCGCCGTCCGCTGCAGTAGTGTTTTGCTCTAGGAGAAGGTCCTGGGAAAGGTGATGATCCTGCATCAAGCGTTTGTGTTTGAGATGCCCTTTAGCGTAACCTCGGATTGTGGCCTTGCCCGCCTCCCATAGTGTACCCTGAGATTGTACTGTGCCATCATTGAAGTGGAAATAGTGTTTAGGTTCGTCTCCAATCGCCCTTTTGTAGTCCTGATCATGGACAAACCAGGCGTTAAGCCTCCAAATGGGACGTGGAGCTCCCGTAGGGCCCCCCACGTGAAGGAGAAGGGGAGAGTGATCAGATATGCCTCATGCTAGGATTTGGATGTTGGCGACCGTCCGACAGTCGGGGGCAGGCATAAAGATTAAGTCAATATGGGAGTGGGTATGGTGTGTGGCAGAAGTGTGGGTGTATTGGATTGTCGTGGGGTTCCAAGTTCACTAGACATAACAGAGGCCCAATCTGGATGTCCAGTCTGTGAGTAGCCTAGCGCCTAGCTTTCTATGGGGAGAGGGTGTCCCAGTGGCGTCCCAGGTAGGTTCTAAAACTGCGTTAAAGTCCCCTCCAATCACTGTCAAACCCTGGGGAAGGGAGGATATTACCTCTATAGTGGCACGGAGGGTGGGTTCAAGGGTCGCTGGAGGGATATAAAGCAATACTAGATTGATAGTGGCATCCCATAGGGTCCCCGTAAGGGTCACAAAGCGGCCCTGAGGATCTCTGGTTGTTTGGACCGGTGTAAAGGGAAGAGAACACTGCAGAAGGATCGCCACTCCTCGGGATCACTGGGAAAATCCTGAATGCCAGACCCTGTCGAATCCCTGGCACGCTAGAAAGGGGCAGTGATTCCCCATGAGTTGCGTCTCTTGTAGCAAAAGGACATCCGGGGTGACTCTCTGTGAGTATTTTAAGATCGCTGTAGGCTTCACTTTATGTAGGAGCCCATTAACATTCCAGGAAAGGACTCTGAGGGGTTCACCCTCATAGTGAGCCATTACCATGCTGATTAGGTATTGGTGAGTAGAGCCGTTGGTATAGGCAACCTATTAGACCTGAGTGCCTAGAACGTGGGAGTATCTGGGGGTGTTTGGCCTTGCTATGAAGGATGCCTGCAAGCGCATCCCTGATGTCGTGCTTAGTGCTGCAACTAAACAGAACAGTTATAACAAAAACAGGGACAACGGTCCCTACCCTACCTCCCAACCAACCCCCACCCTATACTTCTCTCCGTTGAAGCATCTGTCGCCCGACTAAATAGAACTCAATACAGACTAGGCTATGAAGCTAAGCACAGAAACAGAGTGGTTGACCCCTCCGTATATCAGGATTCTCAGCCCTCCAGAGCATGAGTATTGGTGACGGTGCATTGTAGATTTGATTTGGGGGCTTCGTGAGAGGTATGTGTCCTCTGACCCCAACGTTGGAGACACAGGAGGTTTCTCACTAAGAGCCCCCTCCAAGTCAATGAGGCTCCTTGGGACGTTCGATGAATCCTGAGGTGCAGGCAACCTGTGTGCTCTCTGGGGGGTGCTGGCAGGCGAGGTAGACACCACACTTTGGGCGTTCCACCCTCTACGGGATTGAGTTCATCGCCTGTAGGAGCCCACGACTTTGGTTGTTTGCAATGATGTCTGAGGGCCAAGTGGAGGGGCATTTGCCCGCGGATGGAGCGGACATTCCTCAGTTATCCAGGTCCATGCCGCCTCCGGATTTTCAAAGAAATGGGTCTTGTTTTGGAATATCACTCTGAGGCAGGCCGGTAAGAGGAGTCTGTATGGAAGGTTAAGGGCCCGCAGTTTCTGTTTTACAGAATAGTATGATCTCCTTTGTATTTGCACTTCCTTAGAAAAGTCCGGGAAAATCATTACTTTGGTGCCCTGATAGGACAAGGTGGGCTGGGTGCGAGCTTCTTGCAGGATAGCGTCCCTATCTCTGAAGTATAGGATCTTGGCAATTATTGGCCGGTGTGGGTCTCCCAGTGGTGGCTTGGGTGTGACATCATGGTGGGCGCGTTCCACACCAAACCATGTTTAGAGTGTGCCCGGAGGCATCCTCTAATCTTCATTCTTACCCTTGCCTAGCAGGGCTCTACTCTGGGTACTCTCAAGGGTTATCTTTCTGATCTGTCCGCTTTCCTGCAGCTGCCTGACCAACCCTCCTTATTTAAGTCCCCTTTTGCAAAAAGGTTTCTGAAAGGGCTTGTACATATGTTTCCCCCTTCATCATGCCTCAGTGGGATCTGAACCTGGTTCCCACTTAACTCATGTATGCTCCCTTTGAGCCGTTACTCAATTGCGCCCTCCGGCTGCTTACCATCAAGACAGCCGTTCTAGTGGTGACAACCTATGCCCGGAGAGTGAGTGAGCAGCAGGCTTTATCATTAAAGCCTCCCTATTTTATGGTATTCCCAGACAAGGTGGTGCTTCGCACCCGGGCCTCTTTTCTACCTAAGTTGGTGACCCCATTCCATTTGGGACAATCTGTCACCCTGCCCATCTTTTATGCTCCTCCACATCCCTCTAAAGAGGAGGAACAACTCCACCACCTGGACCCAAAAAGAGCATTGTCGTTCTACCTTGATCGCACAAAAGAGTTTTGGGTGGATGACCAACTCTTCGTGAGCTATGTAGGGGCTAAAATGGTTGGGCAGTTCAGAAATGAACCATTTCACGCTGGGTCATACTCTGCATCAAGATCTGCTATGCCCTGGCTAAAAAGCAGCCTCCTGAGGGCTTACGGGCCCATTCTACCAGGGGAAAAGCTGCTACCATGGCGTTGGCTCGTGGTGTTCCAGTCCTGGACATTTGCCAGGCAGTAACGTAGGTTTCCCTGCACACATTTGCCAAACACTACTGCCTGGACAGTCAGGTCCACAGGAATGGGCATTTCGCTCATTCGGTCCTGCAAGACTTTTTCGTGTAGTCAGTCTGTCCGCAGCCCCCCACCTGGATGCTATGGCTTGGATATCTATTCAAAGGTAAGGAATCTGCAGCTAGAAGTCTCTATCAGATGAACAAGTTACTTACCTTTGGTAATGCATTAGCTGGTAGAGACAATATCTAACTGCAGATTCCTTACAGACCCACCCATGCCTCCCCGCTCCGCGGACACATTTATAGGGCTAGGGTTGCTCCCTATTCATGGTCAAAGTTTGGAGACACTTTAGACAGTTCACTTCATGGCTCTGCGCTTCTGGCGTGGAAAGTCGAGAAAAGTAACTGCTGTCCGCGCACCTGGGTGGTGCCTATATAGGTGACTATGACGTCACATCTGCTGCCAACAACGCCTCTACGCTGAGCAATCCGATGGCACTCAGGGGTATTGCTCATGCAAAAGTTTCAGGATCCAGTCTGATGCCTGGGAAATTGAATGGTAAGGAATCTGCAGCTAGATATTGTCTGTGAGGGGGTCGATCGGAACTCCACGTACAGCACTACCCCTGGACTGGGAAACCAGGAGTTAATGCCGCCTGCCTCTCCTCGCCTACAGGGACGTCACGGACAGCTGAGCGCTCCCGACCTATCTGGACACGGAGGGGCGGGGCCACACCCCCTAAAGGCAGGGCCGGAGAATCAGGAAGGCGCGCTGTTGTGCCAGGAGGAGAGAGAGGAAGAGGAGAACGCCGTGCTGCAGGAGTCGTGCCGGGAGCAGAGATGTGCGAGCGACGGGAAGGAGATTACGGAGAGCCCCCACCTTCAGGATCCAGAGGAAGACGGAGGACTCGACTCCTGGACGGAGGAGTGGTGGACACCCCCGGAGGACGCTGGAGAGCTGCCGCAGCTCCGGAGAGCTGCGGCTGAGGCGGTAAGTGACTTGGGAGGGAGTGCAGGGAGGGAGCGATAGGGAGGGTTGACTGGGAAGAAGACAAGGGATCACTGAGTGTTTTCACGGCGTGTGTGTGTGTGCGCCCCCCCACTATCTCCTTCACCCGCCCCGTTCCCTCACGCCATATTACAGCCTTATTGGAGGAACAAGGTTGCCTCCCGGTGGTCATATCTTGCCTCTGTGCTGACCGAGTGTGACAGGACAAACACGTATCAGGAGGTTGTCTAGCACCTACGCATTGGAGGATTGTTTCGTCCTCGCTGACACCGCCCTTTCACCCCCCCTTTTCTTTTCTGGTATTTCACTGTAGACCACCTCCCTCTTTTCAACCACTACACCCCTACGGACTCCTCTATTTCGGTGAAGGGTTCTGTCTTGCCAAACCAGTGCGAGGACAGGGTTACTAATCGCCTCTTTTTATATTGCTTCTCTTTCCTGCGAGCCTTCTGGGACACCCCCCCCCCTCCTCACCGAAGGAACATCCAAGACACACCGAACGGACGATCCAGAAGTGGGATCCGGGGAGAAGAGGCCTACATCCCTTCCAGATGGACTGTCCTTTACTTTTGTTGGCGTTGTAACCTCCAATAAAATAACACCATTGAGCCCGTAATCCGGCCTCCTCGCTTCTTCTTCCACCCATCCCTCTCACACCTGGTGTCAGAAGTGGGATCCGGGAAGATGGAGGCCGTGATGCAGAAGATGGCGGAGGGGCAGGAAAAGCTAGGCCGGGCCATGGAGAAGTTCCTGGCCATTGCTGAGGAGGATCGGGAGAAATTGCATAAAACCCTGACAGAGCAGAATCAAGCCCAGGGAACCACGTTCGGTCAGCTGGCTGACACCCTGGGGCAACAGAGAGGTGTTGCCCCGTTACCATCGATGGTCCTACAGAAATATGTCAGTGGGGAGGACCCCGACTTTTTCTTTGCTAACTTTGAACGCATGGCCCGGACCGCAGGGTGGACAGAGGACAAATGGGGACAGTATTTAGGTCCCCTGTTGACGGGCGATATGCAGGCGGCATATCATGAGGCAAACCCCTTGGGCCTTACCCCGTATCTGGATGTAAAAAGAGACATATTGGAGAGGTTAGGATTGGACGAAGAGGCTTATAGAATCCGCCTACGCCAAATCAAGGAGGGTCCCCAAGAAACACCACGCGCGCTCTCCTACCGTATCAGGGACCTGACAAACCGATGGTTGAAGCCCCTGACATCCACCAAAGAGGACATACTGGAAAAGATTTATCTGGAACAGTTCCTTTCCTCCTTACATCCCGCCGCACAAAAGTGGGTTCGGCAACATACCCAATTGACATTCGAGAGAGCCGTTGAGATAGCGGGCACCTTCCACAGAGCCCAGGAGTCACAGCGCAGCAGGGAAGAGCCCCATTGGAAGCCATCAGGTAGGGGTCTGTCACGAGCCAACAGGCCCCCTCCACCCCGTCGCCCAGAGACGGTGACTGTCATACCACACCTCGCAACCCCTTCTCCCCGACCACCCTCACCCCATCCCGGACCTCAGTGCTTCGCCTGTGGTGTCTATGGCCATATTGCCCGGATGTGTCCTCAGAAGGAGGAACCGATGGAGGTTGGACTCACCCGGTGATACTATTGCAACACCATGGGAAAGATACCCCGCTACCATAGAACCGTCAGGGTGAACGGGGAAAACAGAAGGGCTCTGATGGACACGGGTTGCTTACAAAGCGTGATGCAACCATCTGCTATACCTGGAGGAGTCACCCAAACCACAGGAGAGGTCAATATCCAATGTGTCCATGGTGACAATAAACGATATCCCACTACCGACGTGCGGATACAACATGGGCCTTCCTATCAACCCGTGTCCCTGAGAGTAGGGTTGGTACCTCGCTACCCGAGCCGTTGGTCCTAGGCTCTGACTACCCCCACCTGTCCACTGTAGTCCCGGAGCAAGATATAGACAGAGACGACTGGTGCCAATCCGCTCCCTTTTCCCAGGAACTGGTCCTGGACCACCCGTCAGGTAAAATACCGAAAAGCAGAAACCAGAAGAAAAAGGAGAAGTGGAACTGGACTAGGGTTGCCTTGACCCAAACCAACGAAGAACCCCTTTGGCAGTACGACAGGGGTTTCTTCGCTGCCCAGAGGGATGACCCAACGTTAAGAGAAGCCTGGAATCAGGCTACAGATGCCGAGAATCCTACCCAAGTAGGTCCCCAGTTCTTTCTCAAGGGAGGACTGATTTATAGAAAAGGGGGTAAGAACCTTCCACTCCAGTTGCTTGTACCCCAGCCGTATCGGGAGAAAGTGATGTTCCTAGCACATAGTCACTTATTAGGGGGACACTTCGGGGAGGAAAAGACAGAAAAAGACATCTTAGGGAAATTTTTCTGGCCAGGCATATACCAACAGGTTCGTCAATATTGTAAAAAGTGCCCCATTTGCCAAAAGAACAGCCGGTACCGACCTCCCAAGGTCCCCTTACATCCCCTACCCATCATTGATGAGCCTTTTTCACGTGTTGGGATGGATATTATCGGTCCCTTACTCCCCTCCCGTAGTGGATGCAGATATGTATTGGTGATCGTAGACTACGCCACCCGGTTTCCCGAAGCAGTGGCCCTTCGCCATCCCAATGCCCAGCAGATAGCCAAGGCCATGGTGAATGTCTTCTCCCGGGTGGGGTTCCCTAGGGAAGTGATAACCGATCAGGGCACACCTTTATCTCCCAACTCATGAAACAGGTCTGCTCCCAGCTAAAAATAAAACAGATCCGTACGGCGGCATACCACCCCCAAACGGACGGGCTAGTAGAGCGGTACAACGCTACTCTTAAAACCACCCTGAAAAAAATGTTAGATCTGGAGACCCGCCGTTGGGAGGACATGTTGCCCCTTGCATTGTTTGCTATACGGTGCAAACCCCAGAGCAGCACCGGATACTCACCCTTTGAGTTATTGTATGGGCGGCAACCCCGCACCCTTCTCGACATGGCTAGGGAGGAGTGGGAAGAAACACCCGAAGGGACCAAACCTCTCCCTGAATACGTCATGGCCCTGAAGACTCACCTTCAGGAGATACGGAGTATATGTAAAACCCATCTTGAAAACGCTCAGGAGAGGCAAAAACGACAATACGATAAAATAACCCAAGCACGTGTCCTGAAAGTAGGTGACCACGTCCTTTTCATGATGCCCACCTCCGACCACAAGTTGTTGGGCCAGTGGTAGGGTCCCTTTCGGGTTGTTGAGATAGTGACGCCGGTCACCTATCGCCTCGAAATGGACCCTAGAAAGAAAAATAACGCGCAGATCTTCCACATAAACCTTCTGAAACAATGGGAAGGGGACGTACCCGTCCCTGTGGCCCTGACATCGAGTTCCCCAGCCTTATACCTCCAAAGCATGGATCCCGAGCTGACTAACGCACAGCGAAACACCCTGGACGCCTGTCTGAGGCCTCTTCAGGCGGTGTTTTCCACCTCCCCAGGGAGAACCAACCTGATTGAACATGCAATCATCACGCAGCCTGGGAAGCGAGTAAAACTTCGTCCGTTTCGCCTTCCCGAGTCCCGTCGGCAGGCCGTGGAACAAGAAGTACAGCAAATGCTTCGGATGGGTGTTATAGAGCCATCTAAAAGCGAATGGAACTCACCCGTCGTGTTGGTTCCAAAGCCCGATGGCTCCATTAGATTTTGTATAGATTTCAGGGAGGTTAACAAAATCTCACAGTTTGACACCTACCCGCTACCCCGGGTGGACGAGATGGTTGAGAGGTTGGGCAAGGCAAAATACATCAGCACGCTGGACTTATGCAAAGGATACTGGCAGGTCCCCCTCACAAAAACCGATAGAGACAAAACCGCCTTCTTGACCCCTGGCGGGTTGTATCAGTTCACCGTGCTGCCCTTTGGGTTGCACGGGGCTCCTGCTACGTTCCAGAGGCTGATGAACGCCCTGCTCAGGCCCTGTGTCGGGTATGCCGCAGCATATATCGATGACATAGTCATTCACAGCAGTACATGGGAACAACATCTGAACCACCTAACCACGGTCGTTCGGACCCTAGGGGAGGGTGGCCTTACTATCAACCCCGCCAAAAGTCGATTGGCCTCTAGGTCCGTGAAATACCTTGGGTATCTATTGGGGGAAGGGCTTATCAAACCCCAGAAAGAGAAGATCGCAGCCATAGCAGACATCCCTTTCCCCCGCACCAGAAGAGAGCTGAGGGCCTTCCTGGGTATCTTGGGTTATTATCGGCGTTTTATTCCCGGATTCTCTCGAACAGCAGCCCCTTTGACCGATCTCCTACAAAAGCATAAAAACACTGAAAAAGAGCTACAATGCCCCTCTCCATGTCTCCAACAGGCGTTTCAAACACTGAAGCAAGCCCTTACCTCCAAACCCGTACTCCTGAGCCCCGATTATAGAAAACCCTTCATCCTCCAAACGGACGCATCAGAACAAGGACTAGGCGCTGTTCTGTCCCAAACAGACCCCCACGGACAAGAACGGCCTATACTATACATCAGCCGAAAGTTGTTCCCCCGAGAAAAAAACTACTCGGTAATAGAAAAAGAGGCCCTGGCTATCAAGTGGGCGATCGAGCCTCTCCACTATTACCTAGAAGGAAGGAGTTTACCTTATACACGGATCACGCCCTTTAGAGTGGTTATCCCGTCACAAGGGTCACAACGACAGGATCATGAGGTGGTTCCTAGCTCTCCAACCATTCCGGTTTATTACCTTACATCGAAAAGGGAAGGAACAGGGCAATGCAGACTATCTGTCACGTCATCCCCTTGACCGTGTTCTTGCGGGCAAGAAAGTTAGGGAAGGGGGATGTGAGGGGGTCGATCGGAACTCCACGTACAGCACTACCCCTGGACTGGGAAACCAGGAGTTAATGCCGCCTGCCTCTCCTCGCCTACAGGGACGTCACGGACAGCTGAGCGCTCCCGACCTATCTGGACACGGAGGGGCGGGGCCACACCCCCTAAAGGCAGGGCCGGAGAATCAGGAAGGCACGCTGTTGTGCCAGGAGGAGAGAGAGGAAGAGGGCTGCAGGAGTCGTGCCGGGAGCAGAGATGTGCGAGCGACGGGAAGGAGATTACGGAGAGCCCCCACCTTCAGGATCCAGAGGAAGACGGAGGACTCGACTCCTGGACGGAGGAGTGGTGGACACCCCCGGAGGACGCTGGAGAGCCGCCGCAGCTCCGGAGAGCTGCGGCTGAGGCGGTAAGTGACTTGGGAGGGAGTGCAGGGAGGGAGCGATAGGGAGGGTTGACTGGGAAGAAGACAAGGGATCACTGAGTGTTTTCACGGCGTGTGTGTGTGTGCGCCCCCCACTATCTCCTTCACCCGCCCCGTTCCCTCATGCCATATTACAGCCTTATTGGAGGAACAAGGTTGCCTCCCGGTGGTCATATCTTGCCTCTGTGCTGACCGAGTGTGACAGGACAAACACGTATCAGGAGGTTGTCTAGCACCTACGCATTGGAGGATTGTTTCGTCCTCGCTGACACCGCCCTTTCACCCACCCCCCTTTTCTTTTCTGGTATTTCACTGTAGACCACCTCCCTCTTTTCAACCACTACACCCCTACGGACTCCTCTATTTCGGTGAAGGGTTCTGTCTTGCCAAACCAGTGCAAGGACAGGGTTACTAATCGCCTCTTTTTATATTGCTTCTCTTTCCTGCGAGCCTTCTGGGACATCCCCCCCCTCCTCGCCGAAGGAACATCCAAGACCCACCGAACGGACGATCCAGAAGTGGGATCCGGGGAGAAGAGGCCTACATCCCTTCCAGATGGACTGTCCTTTACTTTTGTTGGCGTTGTAACCTCCAATAAAATAACACCATTGAGCCCGTAATCCGGCCTCCTCGCTTCTTCTTCCGCCCATCCCTCTCACATTGTCTCTACCAGATAATGCGTTACTGAAGGTAACCTGTTCATTAGTGATCTCTGGGATTAGCAATGGACCCCATATCTGGTGTATCTAGTTAAGTGGTCCACATCATCATGCCAGGCTCTGTGTGCATTTGTCCCAGGACAAGTCTCCTGCTGGAATTCCCCTCTCTGCCCCCAAAGGGACTAGTCACAGTATATATGATAAAACTGCTGTGTTTGAAAGATGCAGCTGTGCTACAGTGTTATGTCAAAAATGTAAGGAGCTGTTGCTGACCAGGCAAAAGAAAACAGTACTTTATGTTGTTATGTATTCCAGACAAACCTTGTACAAAATGTGCAAAGCAAGGGAAGCCTAAATCATCTAATACGCAAAAATAAAGGGAGAACCAAAGTGGGCCCATAAGGGACATCACTACAGTGTAACTTTCTGGGAGGTACTTCCTGTGTCAGCAGTGTATACGGCCACTTTTTCTCTTGCTTCTTGCATCGCAACACTACTTCGTTCCAGTGGGTGTGTTTCCTCTCTCCTGCTTCTTCCAGTATTCCAGCAAGGTGGTTTTCTCTCCTTTTTAGATCAAGCTTTCAAGACCTCTTGTATACTTTAGTATACTTCTCTTGTGGGCTTAAATCCGTCGCCCTGCTTTTCATTTGTTTGATTCAGTGTCCTTTAAAATCCTTGCTTGCTGGTGGTCAGTCCTGCCTCTTTGCCCCTCTTTTGTCTTTGTTTCCTCCCACTAGAGTAGTAACTAAGTACTGTATGCTTATGCATTGGTTGTTCATCTGTTGTTTGGGGGACTTTTTTTTTATTTCTACCATGCTCGTGTTACAGTGTGGATGTGTGTTCAGCATCTGCGGCAACCTTTTGTGTAAGAGACACGGTGCGCTGCGACTGCAGTTTCTCTAAACAGGGCTCTAAAGTGGCATGCGTGAGGGGCCTACTAGGCATTAGTGGAGTGCAAGGACTCAACACACACACTGCTTCCAGATTAAGGGTGAGATCATGAGCGACCTCTGAGACCCTGAGGCCGAACTTGGCACCGAGGGTTGAAATGGCTACATTAAGAGTGTAGAGACTGGGTGGCTCTCCATATCCCCCCATCTTTTATTTAAGAAAATTACACAAACACATAACCATCATATCAGCACAGAAAGTCTTTCAACCTTTTGCTGGGCACCAGGTTTGAGTGCAACAGATACTCTGGCTTCTGGATACTGCACCAGGCATCTATTTACTGGATGGCTCTCCATCTGGAATGTTACTGGAAGACGCCAACGGAGACTCTGGGAACTGGTCTTGTGGTGTCCGCCAGGTGCATGCATCATGCTCTGTCGGTAATGGGGAGGGGGAAATGTCTCCATCTTCTGCCACATTCTGTGTGCGTTCTTCACCTCCTTGGCCGCATTCTCTTCCCTTCCTCGGACTGGCGGGCATGGTACCTCTCAGTACCTCTTTGAACCAGGATATGTTGCTCGTGACTGTCTGCTGGCCACACTTTGCAGTCACCATGGTCCCATTGATTTGCACAACCGTCCACACCTCTGGTTCTAAGTTTGTCCTGAACTACCACCCTGGGTGGCGATCTTTGAGTACAACCTGTGCCCCAACCTGCAGTGTTGGAGTCCTCGCATGTCGATCACTGCTAGTCTTTTAGTTGGTCACCTGCGGCTTCATTTGAGTCTTTTCCACATCGATGCTTGGAGGCAACCATTCAGGATCTTCAGGGATAACATCACAAGGCGTTCACTTGAACAGCAAAGTTGCAGGAGCGCACCTCCCCCTGTCGATACGCTTGGAAGAACTGGTGGAGACAGACTTCGGCGTCCTGATGTTGGTCAACCCCAATTCGGGGCTCTTGGTTCAATGTCCTCATGAATCGCTCTACCTTTCCATTGGCTTGCAGCCATTGGGGTGTGATACATCGGTGACGGATTGCTTCCTGTGCCAGAAAGGCCGGAATTCTTGCCCCTCGAAGTGGGCCATTATCAGACTTCACCTCCTCGGGCAAGCCAATCAATGCAAAGGTCTTCTCCAATGCCGGTTAGATGTAGGCAAATGCAGTGGAGGGTACCAGTTTCACCACAGGGAATTTGGAAAACAAGTCCATGACCACCAGTGTGTTGCGGCAATCGGGCAAACTCCCAAAGTCGATGTCGACCTGCGACCACGGGGTGAGACTGGGCTCTTCCGTCAGCACATGTGCAGGGGTTGGGTCTTTACTTGTTATGGCGCAGGGGTGGCATCGCTTTAATTCCTCATCGACGAGATCATCCAGACCTGGAAACCAGATCTCAACCTCGCCTTGGTCATTTTGGCCCTTTGGTGTGCGAGGGTAACCATCCGATTCTGGAGGGCTCTTGGGATGATGATTCTCTGTCCCTGCAGCACTAAGCCGGTGCCGCTGACGCTGAGCTCGTGTTGCACCCTCCAGAGCTGACCAAGCATGTTCTGCTCCTCCCATACCATCGACTTCACTCCATCGAGGAACGGGTGACACTGTCCCGGTCCAGGACCTTCTTCACTCTCGTGAGGGTATCATTTGCATCCGTAGCATCACGTATGTCTTCCAGGGTGACAGCAACAGGGCAGGTATTGTCTTCAATCATGTTCACAAAACACTCAGTAAGTTCTTCTTCTTGAGCTTGCTCACAGGGGTTGCTATGTGTAGGATGACATGACAGGAAGTCAGCGGGATTGTTGACACCGGGTCTATAGACCACTTGGAAGGCATAGGCCTGGAATTGTATGGCCCACCTCTCTATCCGTGGTGGGGCAAAACGGGACGATCAAGCAAACAGAGGTATGAGCGGCTTATGATCTATCACCACCTTGAATTTGTGACCACATAGGTAAAGGTGGAAATACTGGCACACCCATCTGATGGCAAGGGCCTCACATTCTATCTGGGCATAACTAGTCTCCATAGGTGATAACACCTGACTCACATAGCCCACAGGCACACATTCACCTTTTGCATCTTTCTGTAGGAGACGGCTCCGAGCTCTACCGGGCTGGCATCCACTACTAGCTCAGTCCTGTGTTGAGGGTGAAAGTAGGCCACAGTGGCCTGATCTAGCAGCGCCTCTTTTATGCTGCAAAAGGAGTTTTCTTCCTTGGGGCCCCACTGCCATGGCACGCCTGCTTTCATAAGGTGGTGCATCGGCTCAGCTAGAGTGGCCAGGCTCTGTATGAATCTCTTGCAGTATGTTGACATCCCCAGGAAGCTGCGTAGTTCTGTTGGGTTCTGTGGTATCAGCACCTTGCGGATCGCCTCTGTTTTCCTCGGGTCTACTTTATGTCCGCCTCAGGAGAAGACATACCCGAAGAGGTCAATTGAGTTCTGGTAGAAAGAACATTTTTTTCGGTGCAAGGTAAGGCCACAGTCTGCCAAACGTTGGAGGGAGGCCCGCAGTCAGAGGTGGTGTTCTTCCTGGCTTTGGGAGTACATAAGGATGTCATCACTCAGGTTAATCAAGCTGATGAGCCTGAGAGTGTTTCTTTGATGGCATTCCCTAACACCTCAGCCGCAGAAGATACGTCAAAGCTCAGCCATGTGTACCGCCGGAGACCCACATGCGTAGAAAAAGTCGTGATGTATCGGCTTCCCAGTGTTAACTCCAACTGATGGTACCCTGAATTTCGATCTAACTTCGAAAACCATTGGGCTCCATTCAGGTCTGCGACTATGTCATCCATAGTTGGAGTTACGTGTCTTTCTCTATGGATGTCTACACATAATCTTATGGCGCCAGGCTGCTTAGGTTTCGGCGCGATGACTAGTGGGGATACCCATGGAGTGGGGCTGGACACCTTCTTGATGACCCCTTGTCTCTCCAGTTCTTGCAGTTCCTTCTCCACTAATGGTCTGAGGTGAAATGGAACTCTTTGATGCCGAAGCGCCATGGGCTTCATGGATTTGTCAATGTGCAGGGTGACTTGGTGATCCTTAAATTTTCCCAGGCCTTGGAAGAGTTTAGGGAAAGTCCTTCAAGATCTCATCTGCATGAGAGTCGTGGATTTGTTTCCCAAATAACACCTGTTCTAAGTCCTCAGCAGTGTGGCATCTGAGAAGGGTACTCTTTTGCCCTTCGGTAATGTGGAACTTGGTCCTGAGGGTCCGGTTTGAGCTGGTGACATCCACTTCTATTGTGCCTTTTAGAGACAACAGTTCAGTACCCCCATAAGTGTAGATTTTAGCTTGCCTGGGAGTGAGCGACGGACGAGGCAGCAACTTGTCATATTGTACGGAGTCCATGACATTGACTGATGCTCCAGTGTCTATCAAGGCTAGTACCGGGATGTTCTTCACGTGCACTGTGCACATGGGGGGGGGACGTCTCTTGCACCCGGAGCGTCCGACGAAGGATATGACAAAGACGTTGTCGTCATCATCCTCGAAATGGGCGGTGGCTCCTTGAGAGGGGGGTCAGTTCTGCCTCAGAGGTTCCTCCAGTGTCAGGTGCCGCAGGGTCGGCATGCGTCTCATGGAAACGCCTCCTCTCGGTCGCCATCTTCCACCTTCCCAGATGCTCACATGATGATTGAGCCTCCCACATTTGGAGCATGTCTGTCCTTTTGCTGGGCATGGCTCAGATAGTTTGTGATCAAAGCCACAATAGGCGCACTTCTTGTGTTGTTTCCCAGGGGCTCCTTGTGGCTGTAGTGGCCCTGGGCACCTTTATAAAGCATCTACTCTCTCCACCTTGATGCATGGTGCCCAGGATGTCGAAGGAGTGGGGTTGGCATGAATCCGAGCAGCTTCCATCTCTTCTGCTCTGCTGTTCAAAAGGTAATGTGATCATGCGAGGATCAAAAGCTCTTCTAGGGATATTCTGGGCTGGCAGAGAATGAGGCACCAAAGTGAGACAGACTTGCACCCCTGGATGATTTGCACATGTATCTCCTTGCATTGGTCAATGGCTACGCACATGCATGCAAGTTTATGTAACCTGGCATGAAAGATGTCCACTGACTCCGAGTCCGCTTGTTTCGCTTGGCGCAGTTTGAAGCGCTCGTGGTCGGGACTCATCTGAGGGTCCAAGTGCCTGTTGATGGCGGCTACAGCGGTGTCATAGTCATCGTCTTCCCCAGTGTTTGACAAGATCTCAAAGAGCTCATAGAGTTCATCGCCCCCAAAGTGCATCAGCAATGAGTGTTACACAGCCCCATCAGTCTCTCTCGTGCCTCGAAAATAGTGGTTCAAACGTCCAAGCCACAGCCTCCACTGAGGAGCAGCTGTTGCAGGATCAGCCAGCTGGCTAAAAGGGGGCAACAAGGTGACTGAGTCATGCGTGTAGTGCACAGGGGCCGCCGGGGCTTGTGGTGATGGAGGGTCTCCCATTGATGTGGCGTGACACAGTGCCGATCACATCAAGAATGTGTTGTCTTTGTCTCCTTTTTATTTTTTTCTCTTTTTTTCCCTCTGTTTTCTGCCCTCAGGCAGCCTGATCAACTACACTCCCCACCCTCTATGGGCAAAATTGTGGCAGTCCATCAACTGCGGTGGGAGGGGGGAGAACGTATGCCAGGAGTGCGGTCTGAGCCACAGCAGTCTTCGAGAAGGAAAAAATGTCACAGCACTCACCACGTGCTATTGAAATCAGACCAACGCCTGGAGGGCATTGTGAGCATCTCTCTGGGCCAGCTGGGTGGAGCAGTAGACTGATGCAGGCAGAGGGCAGAACAGCTGCGCACCTGGAGCCAGGGAGGCAAGCAGGAGATGCCAGGACGAGCTGGGAGCACCAACAAAAACTTCAATTCAGCATCGGGTGAAGTCCACGCCCACCGGTGGAAAACTGCTACTGTGCAAAGGGCTGTGCACCCACATAAACACTTGAGACGGTGCCTTGGAGCAGAGTGCAGTCTTAAGGCAGCATGGGGGGGGTCACCAAGAAACACCCAGGCAACAAGGCGCCCCAGCTGCGGAGAGCAGGCGGTCCGTCGAGGGAGCTGGCAGCGGAAGTTGCGGCGGTAGCATTGTCAGCAGCACCAGGTATGCAGCGGTCGGAGAGCGGTGTCTGCCACGGCTTGAGGCAGGGGTCGCACGCCCTCATTGCCAGCGTAAAGTGGAATGCGTGAGGGACCTACTAGGCCATGGGGGAGCATCAAGGACATGACACACACACACTGCTTCCAGATTAAGGGTGAGGTCACGCGCGATCTCCCAACCGTTTATTTATACCCTGATGTCGAGCCCAGCCCAGAGGGTTGAAATGGCTACATTAAGAGTGTAGAGACCGGGTGGCTCTCTACAAGGGTTATAAATCCTGTGGAACTTGGGCCCCTCTTCGTTATAGCACTTTATCTCCGGTTTTGCTGGTCTCCACATCACCTCCTGCGGCCCCTCACTCAGTCCCTCTTTCCCATTGCTCTAGAACAACGCTGCTCCCCACTCTGTACCACTATAGACTGCCCCTTGTTGATTCTGATGCAATACAGAGCCTTTCAAAACTAAGGCGGAGTTCGCTGAAAAACTCAGCCGCACTACGCGAAGCTCCGCAAGTGGCGGAGTGCATTAGATAAATGCTGTCCGCGATGATTTTCAGTGCCAGATGCTTGTCCGCACTGTGCAATCATCGCGAACGGCACCATGCACAGCGCAAGCGGGCGCTGCTTCCTTTCTGCCGATCAAGTAGATTTACACTCGAGCGGCAGCATTCTCAATGCGAACGGACAGTTTCTCAACGCGAGCAGTCACGAGCATACGCGACCACTCGCAATGAGAAATCTGACCGCCCGCGTTGAGAAATCTCGCCGGGAGGTTGATTTTCCACACTCGCGATCGCCAACTTGATGTTGACGATCGCGAACGAGGAAAAATCTCGCCGGGAGGTGGATTTTCCTCGCTCGCGCTCGCCAACTTGACGTTGACAAAAGCGAGCGAGGAAAAAAACTCCGCCCTGCTATGCGAAGCGGAGTTCTCGGAACTCCGTGAGCTCCGCGAAACGCAGAGTGCGGAAAACTCCACAAACTCCGCGAGCGGAGCGGAGTTCACACCCAGATTTATTCAAAACACAACCGAATATATATGGCGTAACTAAAATCACAGAGAATTAATCCTCTTTTTAGTTACATCGCGCACATGTAAGTCATCAGTCAGACGTCTTATACAAATGAGGCTGCCCGAGGCCCACGCAGGGGGCCCCCCTATAAGGGCGATCACCTTAGTGCCACAAGATTATGCTACTTGGGAAAGCCCCAGCCATCTGATCAGACGACTGGTGGCCCTACCAATTGGGTGCCATCCCCGTGCCCAAAAAAAAGGTAAAAAACCTAGGAATAAAATTTGATCAAGCCCTAACAATGAAGGACCATATTGCTGCCACCACAAGCTCCTGCTATTACAATATGCGTCTCCTGCGCAGAATATTTCCCCTCCTCCCCACAAACCCCTGTAGAACCCTGGTCCAGGCTTTGGTGATCAGTAGACTGGACTATGGGAATGCCCTGCTGGCTGAAGTGGGTGATACCCTGCTCACGAAGCTACAGGTGGTCCAGAACACCGCGGCAAGACTAATTCTGAACCGCCCTGTAGGTACCCCTTCTGCGCCTCTGCTGAGGAAACTGCACTGGCTCCCAGGGAAGAAGCGTTCCCATTTCAAAATCTGTTGCCTCACGTATAACGCCCTGAGAGGCAAAGGTCCACGCTATCTTCAAAAAAACTTACCACCTACGTCCCAGGCCAAAGTCTTCGATCAAGTACCCAATCCCTTCTGTGCATACCTCGAATCCGTCAAACCCGCACCGGGGGCAAGGCTTTCTCATATTTTGCCCCACGGTACTGGAACAAACTACCTATAGCACTCCGAGAGACCCCCACATACAGTAAATTCAGGAAACAATTAAAAGCCTATCTATATTAAACTTATTTGGTCTGCTCCTCCGGTCAGGATCTGCAACAGCGCCGAGATGCCCCCGGGTGATACGTGCGCTATAGCAAATAACACTAACATAACATAACATAACACACATGAAGGCACATAGCCAGCCGGGCTAGTGTTTAGACCCTCTTGGGTCTGGCGCGTTTCGCGTCATTTCCGGTGCGCCATGGGCCGGGGAGCCAGGTATATCTACCTGTCCCGCCCACCTGGCAATACTTTTTCGCTGAGGTTGCACGCCTTTTGGTAGAGGTACTGGACTGGTCTGGCGTCGGCGGCGTGCTGGTTACATCCCCAGTCGCGTGGTCGTTGGTTGGCTTCTTCTGTTTGTGGTGAGTCGTGTCCCCTACCGGGTGTGCGGTCCTCATGGGCACCGCATTCTCGAGTGGATGGGTCTCGTTGGCTTTCGGGGATGTGGAGCTGTAGCTCAGAGGTTGTTGTTACTGTAGGCTGCCATGCATGCCCTGCCCCTTCTGGGGGTTTTGACGGGGGAGGGGGTGACAATCGAGCACAGTCCGAGTGACCGGTGGGCCCGAGGAATCCCGATGCGGGTGTGTTTTGTACTTAGCCGGTGCGCGGCCAGGGACACAACCCCTTGGATGTTTTTAAAAGGTGCCAAGACTCTGGCGGAAGCCAAGGCATCCCGAGCACGTTTACGGCCGGGAGAAAGGCGCGTCCGGCAGCCTCAGTCACATTATTTTTACTTTGCAAAATCGTGCTTTTCTTTTAAACATATTAAAAGGATCTCTTCTGAAAACTAAAGTAGAAAGGCGCTACATCAATAATAATAAATTGTGTTTTTACAAAGCGCTGCTTTGGCATTCCCTATTTAAAGTCTTCTAACAATGGAATCCTAACACGGGCCAGAATACGGAAGCGCCCATGAGGCACTTCTATATTGAAGATGGGGCCAAAGATGCTTGTGCAACTCCATCTGCAGTACACCTTGTGCAGACGCACATTTAGCACTAGTGCGTTTCAAAGGAGGCTTCCTTCTCTCATTTGTATGGCGGTGTGATATATGCAAATGAAGTAAGGGCGTTGCCCCTCCGGTCATGCAGTAATTCTGAGGCAGGCTCAGGGACTAACAAGCTCTCGAGAAGCATACTGACTGTGCACAACATTAGAAGTGGGGCACAGTCACAGCACCGTCTGAGGTTGGGAGGGACCGCCCAGGAAACCTCAAAAAGCTGGTAAAATCAGACACTGCACACCCCACTACAAAATCCGGCAATCCCTCTGCGCGTCCGGCGCTCTCGGCCGGTTGCAAGAGGCACTTGAGGTCTGGTGGTCTGATGGTGTGCTTCGTTTTCGGGCAAAGCAGTAGAGCGCTCCTTTGGCTCTGTGCAGCAACAAGGGCAATTTGTTTGGCCTGACAAATAGTAATATCACTTTGAAACAACAGGGGGTGTGTGTTGAAATAACTGCCATTAATGTGTTGATGGCTTTTAAGCGCTCAAGCGGACAAACTCAATGTGATGCGATCTTTGAGCAGCTGCTCAGAATGGTTTGTGGATGCGTAGCATGATTTATCAGTAATTTTTTTGCCTGGCTTTGCACTGCAACAATGATTGCACATACGGGGAGAGACATTGCTGGTGGTTTTTCCCGGAGAAGATGGGTGGAGTAATTGAGCCCAGGGCAAGGAGAGCGTTGGTGCACGCCGGGTCATGGTGTTCAGGAAGATACATAATTACTTATAGTTTGCTAAGAAATTTCGCATTTACAAGACACACATAAATTAAACTTGACGCAAAAGCCTAGAGCAGAGTGTTAGCTGAGTGTTAGCAATTTGAAGTAGTAAGCCTCACTTTGCATGACAATTTGTTTTGGTTATAGAGAGGAATATCACTCTGGAAGAACAGTGGGTGTGTGCGGAAATAATAGCTGCCATTAATGTGTGGATGGCTTCTAAGCGCTCATGCGGACAAACTCAAAGTTATGCGGTCTTCTAGCAGCTAGCTGGTCTTAATGGTTTTGTGGATGCGGAGCATAATGTATAGGTGACTTTATTGCCTGCCGCTGTGCAGCGACGAGTGTAGATGGGGGCTGGCCTTGGGAGATGAATTGTCAGTTGGATTTTGGGTGTCTGGGTGCCCCCAGCTTGGACGTGTTGCAGCGTCGCATACAATGTTGGTTGCCTGGTTGCAGGCAGGCACCAAGCCGTTCCGGAGTCTGGGGCCCGCACTGGGGAGAGAATGGGCGTGGCTGCAGAGCAGTCCATGGTGCGCGTGGGGAGGCCTCACTGACGCGGTCCCTGCCTTGAGGGGTCTCGCACCAGGGTCTATTGCTGTTGACAGGGTGGCATGGTATTCATCTATGCACCATTATAGATCGTCCATTGTAGGCTAACTGGGGGATGGCAGGGTTGGTGTTAGTTTTGCTTTCACAGGTTGAGAGGAATAAAAAGAAACTCGTACTTGGCTGGCGTCAATTTGATAAGGGGCTGTGATTCTTTGCAAACACAATGATTTGTCTAGCCTGTAGGTGGCTAACAGAAAATCATGGGACCATTCATAAATGTGTGCAATTCCAAGGGTGGTCAAAGCATCCTTATGCATCATAGGCTTAAAAGTATTCAAGAAGGCTACTAAGTGGTCCTTTTTCAACATGCTCTGGTACCCCTAAAAGATGTGGATTGTCTCATGACTGCAGTCTTTAAGAGCGATAAACTTTTGAGGAGTTGCCTCGGTTCTGTGGTCTTTCACTTCATTAGCCTTCACGGCTACAGTTCCAGGGGTTTCGTTTTCCGTTTATGTTCATTGTTTCCTTGGTAATATTCTCACAACGAAGCCATAGTTGTTCTTATTTAACTTGTGCAACTAACAACCATTGACAATGTCAATAGTCCTGGCTTGCTGTAGGTGTAATGCTACGTGGGAGCTTATCGTGACAATCACAATTTCCGATAATTTTCGGGCCGGGCCAGGCAGTTGCGCCGGGGGGCTATTGTTGAATGGTTTTGCGTCTGTAAGTCGTCAACGCAAAAGGAAAGCAAAGTTCTTATGATGTTAAAAGTGGAGCTGACCCTATTGGTTTGTGTGACAATTATGTTAAACCCAAATGTGTATTACTAGGTGTGCAATACTGGTGCGTAATAATAATTTTTTTTTAAAAAGCTCAAATGGACCATGGGCAGATAGTCATCAGTAGGTCCACAGCTCCCCACCAGCCTGCACTGTAGAACTGGTATTACATTTACCCCACTCTCATTATGATGTTTAAAAAAAAAAAAAAAATCATATGCAAACTCACATTGCTAAAGTCCCTATAGACATAGTAGAGTACACAATGGTCCTCCATTTGCTGCTCTTTCTAAGTTCCCAAATAGGACCATAATGACAGCAACGCATGCAGATATAGTTGCACCTGCCAATCGCAGCGCTGAGATGACCAAGCACGGTCTGAGGCACTTAGTAACAGCATCAGCGGTGAACACACCCTTGACCCACCAACATACAGAAGCACTCCTACTAAGGCATTACTGGCCTCTCCCAGAAGGCATAAAGCAAGTCAAAATGGAAAAGTAAAGGAACAGGTCTAGCTCACAAAATTAAAGCACAAGTAGCAACACATAGCACTAAATGACAAAAGGTCACAGGTACATCTGACAGCTTGTCATTATGCGTATAGGTTGCATTCTGTGGCCCCTTGTGGTACTTTTACATGGTACACTGTATATCAATGCGAGCCTTGTTATGTTATAGAAATGCGTCTCCTACACTTAGCGGCGAGACGCAGTAGGGCAGTGATACGCAAAGCATGGTCCGGGGTCTGCACAACCACATTGGGCTGCCATGAGACCTAGCATCCACAACGATGCTAAGTAAACGGGCAAGCATTATTTACCCTAACACTAATAGAAGCCAGGAGATAGCACCAGATAATGGTATGAACACATCCATGTTAAGACATCCCTCATCAAACGTTCGAATATACAGTCTCTCTTATATAAAAAGTGTAGTTCATAAACATGCGTTCACCCTGGCAAGTCATTTAACACAAGGAACCCTCGGGGTACTTGGTTCATGATAGAGGGACAACATTATAGTTTATTAATTCAAACACAGGTGAAATGGTATGTATCGCCTCTAAACTCAAGCAGGCAACGCATGCACACCGGGGGCATTGTGCTAATTTCTGTCCCCTCTATAGGAACATGGACCGGCAAAGCCAATGGTTTTGGTATTTCACACAACTGCAGGACCAAGCCATTACTAGATGTCCCCTCAAGGCACTGTTCACAAACTGATCTAATGCGTCTAGCTTAACTTTGATGGACTTAGTCCAAATTGTTTCACATTTTCAGAATGTGTGAGATTCTCAATTGCCTGTGCAGCTGTATCTGGCATCCTTAGTACACGCAGTTGCTGTCGCAGGGAAGTTGCACGGACATGGGGTTACTCAGGGGAATGGGTTCTCCCGCGGTCAAGTTTCAGAAGCAACCCAGAACCTACCATTGTTTATCTTGGCTAGCTGCCCCACCCCCTCCAGATAGCAGAGGGGCGCACCTTTCCCCATTTGTTGGTGAGGCCTATGAAAGATCTTATGGGGCACCCTTTCTAGGCTCCTGATCTGTAATTTTCGATGATTGCCCGTCAACTACGTTATGTCACCAAAATCCATTAAGTTGGTGCAGCTACGTGGCCACCAGCCGTGCCCCGGGAAAACGCTTGCATTATGCTAGTAACCAGTAGTTTGATAGTGGTACCGTTAACAATTTCCAGGAACAGTGTTTTACAGGAATACCATCTGACTTGGAAAGTGTTCCGGATGCTGTGTGAGAAGATATCGCGCCTTTGGGGGTATGCTTCTACTACTGCTTCAGGCATGGTGCAGGTCAGGAGGTATGTCAGATGTATCTGGTAGATCTTCAGTTGAGCGTGGTATGTGTCAGGCAATATTTGGTACCAACCAGTAAAAGGAAATACCACAGGGGGCTCCAAGGTATTGCGCAAATTCAGATGGCAGCAAATTTAGTGACCTGATCATGTAAGTGGTCCCCTATAAACCTCCATTAGGTATATGTCTTATCAGTTGGCAGGCACATTAGGGGCAGTGCGGCACATTCACCTAAACAATGCGAGGTATGTTGTCAAGTACGATATTAGCCCCACTCCGCTAACGCCATTATCACCCAGCCCCGTATAATGGAATAAAACTTACTTTCATGAGGCCTGGGTAAATGATTGTAATGCTTTTAGTCGCAGCTTTAGCCGGCGGGTCTCATTGTGATTTCGGGGGTTGTTACCTCCAGGCAAAATGTTCCCAGTTCAGGGCCGGGGGAATGAGAGTTTGGGGGCAGGTCACAAGACCCCAGAAGGTATCGCTGCGGATATGATGGGTCTTTCTGGTCATTTTGGCTAAGTAGAGCCCATCTAATTTTGCGCTCTGCCTGTTTCTTGTGTTGCTCAGCTGACCCACCTCAGAGACGTCCAGAGGTTTTCTCTAGGTTAAAAAGGTGAGCTTATTTATGTTTCATGAGCAAAGCGGATTGTGTATCTTTTTGGGGAGAAGAAATATAAATTAATTTCCAACTACGAGGCACATTAAGGGGGCGGCGTACAAATGCAAGTTCAACCATTAGATTCTCCCTTTATGTCAGCAACCGCTCACATTGTTAGTAGTTGAGCAGCCTGGGAAGATTGGGGGCATAACACCACAGATGCACATGCATAACACCTATACGAAGGGAGTGACACATGGAAATTACATAAGGACACTCTTTGCTTAATGTGACATTTCCAAGCTCAGCTAAAGTTGAGCCGTCATACATCTTAGATGGATAATCGCCAATGGAGTGCAGGCTGTTGGGTGGGCCTTGGCATGACATGGACACAGACTTCATACGAACTGGAGCCTCTATAGCGTATAAAATGCAGGAAACAAGGACTGTTGCTCTGAACTGTTCACCAACACAGGTGTTACTGACAGCCGATCAGGATCTATTTATCTGCTGGGTCTGGTGGCTCAGTGCACCACAGCTTCCACTACGCGGGCCTAGGTTCGACCTCTCGGTCATGGACCACACCCCGTTGGGTGCTCTCAGCCTGTCATCCTTCCGAGGTCGTTAAAATTAGTATTATTGAGTGGGGGTATCAAACATCTGTTTAAGCGCCAACATGCCTCAGGATGTACCGACCAGGTTTTATCCTAATGCCACTGCTCAGGAAGGATAGATGGTGATTTCAAAGGGCACAGGATGGGGGATGGCTAGGTCGACTGTCAGTCTTCTGCTGAGTAAAATGGTTTGTATCATTAATTACAGTGTTACTTGCTGCGGCCTTCAGTGACGCATGTCATTGCAGTCCAGACCACACTATCTCCTCTATTTTGCAGTCAGAAGTAGATAATGTAAGAAGTTATCTGGGAAGGGACTGGGCACGCGCAGCAGTTAAGAAAGCAATAGATTAAGCATTTGGGTAATCCTGAGGTGTGAATAGGCATGCAGTCCCTCAAACCAGATTTGTCACCATTAATGTGTTTGCCTTGTTTTTGCAATCAAAAAGGTCTGTGCAAATTTCTGGTCAAACTCAGCAAAGTATGTGCACTCTGGAACCAAGGACATGTTACAAGGTTGCTTCAGTTAAGCAAAAAATCCCCCGCCCGGATAGCCTTAGTAGCCAGGCTGGGGTGGGAGTTGTCAGCTAACAAGAACACTACTGTCCCAATTCCTGGCCCACGAATTCTGGCCGGCATGGTACCAACACACAGGTGGGGGCCGGCAGGTTGGGAGGGGGGAATCCCAGCGATTCAAGTGTTACATCCATCGGGGAATCCTTCTAGGGCTGAGTGCGCTTGTGGAGCACCATGTGTTACTATGTGTGCAGCGCGACTTCTGAGCACAGTAAGTGCAATCTTGCGCAGCTCCATCTGCTAAGATGTGTGCATGGTGATTTCTGAGCAAACTATGTACAATTTGGCGGAGCACCATGTGCTAATAGGTGTGCAGTGTGATTTCTGAGCAAACTATGGGCAATCTGAGAGTCTGGTGGGGGTTCCCAGGCATGCGCTGGCGGAGCTTGCTGAAGAAGCTGCGGCACAGACTAGCGGGAGACAGATCCCCTCCCAACATTCTGGTCATACACTTGGGAGGCAATGACTTGACTTTCATAGGTAGGAAGGCCCTGCTGCAAGAGATGAAATCCTCCATGTGTAAGTTAAGCAACCAATTGGGGGCATGCGAATTATGGTGGTCCAAGATTACCCCACGTTTAGTTGACAAGGGGCCTGGTCGGCTGAGGCCGGGGAAATCTCGCGCAGGAGAGTAAACAGTGCCATGGGCAAATTCACTGAACAGAGGGGTTTGGTTTTATCAGGCACGGCCTTTTGCATGCCAAGTCCACTGTTTTTTTTTTTTATGAGGATGGGGTCCACCTGTCTAGAGTGGGCATGGACCTGTTTTTGTTGAACCTGGGTGATGCCCTAGAATCAACTGGGTGTAAGTAGGAATGCCTGCCTTGGTGGGGGGCCCTGGGTGTGACGGGGGCCACACCCACAGCTGTGGCGGAGTTACAGGGTGATCCAGAGGCTGAATGGTACATAGGGGTACCCTCTTCAGGAGCACAACAAGGGTGCAAATGCCAAATAGCCCCAGGAAGTCCTTACGGCAGGACCCTGGAGGAACAACGGTGCCCCGTTAGTCCTGCGGGTGGTTGTAAACCTGAGCAACCTGGGGCTTGCCTGGATACGCTCCGCCCCCTCAAGGGGCATGAGTAAATGGGTGGACTGGCGGTCCACGTGATGTAAAGGGTAATCCCCCTAAATGGTGAGCACCGATTGGTTAGGGCCATGGTGCAATTTGGCTCATCAGGTGGGCATGGCAGCTTAGGGGTGTCACTGCTGCCTGCCCTTGGATCGCCCGTAAGTTAACCCACCATGTTGGCATATATTTTATTATGCAAATATACCTGCAGCAATATTTTCTCCAACAAATAATGTGTCTTGTGTGTTCTTTATTATGATCTTGCTGTGTTTGCAGGAGGGGTATGTTGCTGATATTGGCACTATGAGGCTGCCCGAGGCACACGCAGGGGGCCCCCCTAGAAAGGCGGCCACCTTAGTGCCACCATGGTATACGCCAGACTTAAAAGTAGGAAAAATCAAATGTAAAACTAGAGAGACTCTGGCAGAGAAGGAAAGACCCTCAAGACAGGGAGCTTTATAAACAGGCTCTGTCCCAATACCACCGGAACATCAAAACTGCCAGGCAAACTTTTATTATTAATCAGATAGAACAAGCCAGTAACTCCTCAAAAGCCCTTTTCAGTATTGTACAGGACTTTATCTCCCCGCAAGTATGCAGTCAATCTCCAGAGGAATCTCAGGAGTTTTGCGATTCATTGGCTGCCTACTTTCAGGAAAAGATATCCAATATCTACGCAAAATTCCCGGCTGCTCCTCTGCAGGACTCAGAGACCATCACTAGGACAGGAGAGCGAGAAAAAATAACCTGCAGCCTGCTACTCTAGAGGAAGTATATAGCTCCTTGACCACAGCTAAATCCGGGTCACCTCGAGATCCATGCTCTCCCAAGACGATGGCTCTCCTAGCCACTTGTTGTGCCCCCTTGATTAAAAAAAATTTCAACTGCTCTATACAAACGGGAATTATCCCTATAGCGTGGAAGGAAGCATGTGTACGGCCCATATTGAAAAAAGCCGCACTGGACCCTCAAGCACTCAGTAACTATCGTCCAATCTCCCTACTACCTCTTCTGGGTAAGCAATCGGAAGGCCTAATAAACAGGCAGCTGGGGTCTTGAAACAAACAATATCCTGGATCCCTCACAATCGGGGTTCCGCCCAGGTTTTAGCACAGAGACTGCACTCTTGGCCGTGACTGACTCACTTAGACAGGGGATGGATGTAGGAAGTCCGGTAGTACTGATATTATTGGATCTGTCCGCGGCCTTTGACACCATCTCACATCTAAGGCTCATGAACAGATTGCAGGCCAGCGGCATCCAGGGAACAGCACTAAAATGGCTGCAGAACTTTCTGTCAGATAGACAGCAGACGATCATTTTAGGCCCATACTCCTCAGGCAAAATGCAGTTGGACAAGGGTGTCCCTCAGGGATCGTGCCTAAGCCCGACGCTTTTCAATATATATATGGCCCCGCTGGCAAAGATCGCAGAGCAATTTGGCTTTGAGATCATCTCATACGCTGACGACACCCAGCTTATGTTTACCATGGGCCTAGAATCAGAGAAAAAGCGCTTCTCGGCCGGAATGATAGCAATCTCCAACTAGATGACTGAGAATTGTCTCCAGCTTAATCCATAAAAAACGGAGATTATGCTACTTGGGAAAGCCCCAGCCATCTGGTCAGACGACTGGTGGCCCTACCAATTGGGTGCCATCCCCGTGCCCAAAAAAAAGGTAAAAAACCTAGGAATAAAATTTGATCAAGCCCTAACAATGAAGGACCATATTGCTGCCACCACAAGCTCCTGCTATTACAATATGCGTCTCCTGCGCAGAATATTTCCCCTCCTCCCCACAAACGCCTGTAGAACCCTGGTCCAGGCTATGGTGATCAGTAGACTGGACTATGGGAATGCCCTGCTGGCTGAAGTGGGTGATACCCTGCTCACGAAGCTACAGGTGGTCCAGAACACCGCGGCAAGACTAATTCTGAACCGCCCTGTAGGTACCCCTTCTGCGCCTCTGCTGAGGAAACTGCACTGGCTCCCAGGGAAGAAGCGTTCCCATTTCAAAATCTGTTGCCTCACGTATAACGCCCTGAGAGGCAAAGGTCCACGCTATCTTCAAAAAAACTTACCACCTACGTCCCAGGCCGAAGTCTTTGATCAAGTACCCAATCCCTTCTGTGCATACCTCGAATCCGTCAAACCCGCACCGGGGGCAAGGCTTTCTCATATTTTGCCCCACGGTACTGGAACAAACTACCTATAGCACTCCGAGAGACCCCCACATACAGTAAATTCAGGAAACAATTAAAAGCCTATCTATATTAAACTTATTTGGTCTGCTCCTCCGGTCAGGATCTGCAACAGCGCCGAGATGCCCCCGGGTGATACGTGCGCTATAGCAAATAACACTAACATAACATAACATAACACACATGAAGGCACATAGCCAGCCGGGCTAGTGTTTAGACCCTCTTGGGTCTGGCGCGTTTCGCGTCATTTCCGGTGCGCCTTGGGCCGGGGAGCCAGGTATATCTACCTGTCCCGCCCACCTGGCGATCCTTTTTTGCCAAGGTTGCACGCCGTTTACCTCCCTACCGCTTACCCGGCGTGCCGGTTGGTAAGGTGGCTAGGGTTGGTAGGCTGTTAACGTGTTATTTTGTGTTGCAGGCGGAGTTACAGGGAGATCCAGAGGCTGAATGGTACATAGGGGTACCCTCTTCAGGAGCACAACAAGGGTGCAAATGCCAGATAGCCCCAGGAAGTCCTTACGGCAGGACCCTGGAGGAACTACGGCGCCCCGTTAGTCCTGCGGGCGGTTGTAAACCTGAGCAACCGGGGGCATGCCTGGATACGCTCCGCCCCCTCAAGGGGCATGAGTAAATGGGTGGACTGGCGGTCCACGTGATGTAAGGGGTAATCCCCCGAAATGGTGAGCACCGATTGGTTAGGGCCACGGTGCAATTTGGCTCATCAGGTGGGCAGGGCAGCTTAGGGGTGTCACTGCTACCTGCCTTGGATCGTCCGTAAGTTAACCCACCATGTTGGCATATATTTTAAAATGCAAATAAACCTGCAGCAATATTTTCTCCAACAAACAATGTGTCTTGTGTGTTCTTTATTATGATCTTGCTGTGTTTGCAGGAGGGGTATGTTGCTGATATTGGCACTATGTGGGTTAACTGCCTAACGGCATATAAACGGAAGGGAATTTGAAAGTACTGGGTGTAGATGGAAGTGGGTAAGGACTATTCTGTGTAGCTAATGCAGCTTTTATTTTCACCACATTTAATTTTCATCACGTTGCTCTTTGTAACTAGTCATATGTTCATGCGTGATGCTCGATGAACGTGAACTAATCGGTAATTTCCACCTAGCTGTAAAAATAGAAAACGGCATCGGGAAATCACTATCGGCTGTAGACGGGTGATGGGTTTCAACTCTTCCGACTCACACATTATTCACATTATGTGACAGACAAATCATGCTCCTTTTTCTGTTTTAAAAACTACTAGCAGCTTTGAGCTTTTGAATGCTTCATTTTTTTTAAATGTTATTTTTACATTACATTTTCGTAGGTGAAAAGAATTTTTTTTTTAAATGAAGCGTTCAAAGGAGCATGATTTATCTGAGTCACATAACCTTTACGGACTCACCACTCTAAAGACCTTTCTATCGCCATGTTTTGTGTTTTTTTTTGGTGTGCTTACATGACAGATGCATGGCCTTGAGAACATTTTCAAGTAAAAGCAGGGCTTTAAGTGGGCCGGGTCTCACCGGTGCTGAGCACCGGCAGTTTTTTAAAGGAGGCCTCGAAACGGGTCTCTATCGGGCTCTGTTTTGTGCCCTGGCACAAGCGGTCCATTTTTTTCTGGACTGCAGTGACAGCAGGCACATCGATGTGCGTGTGCTCACACTGCTCACTTCTCACTATTGGAGAAGTTAGGTCATGACGTCATGCCAGGTGAGAGTTGTAGGGGAAGGGAAATCCTTTAAAGAGAATCATTTTCTCTCTGGATTTCCCTTCTCTTTTTGAAACTCGGGAGCAGCAACATTGTCGTGGTGTCACCAGGGCTTTAAGTGGAAGCTTTTTCAATATTATATACACGCCATAGTTGCTGCTTATTTATCTTATGCAACTAACAACCATTGACAAAGCCAATATGTCCTGACTTGTTGTAAGTATGATGTTACTTGTATCATATATCTGGATACAGTGACAGAAACAGCAAAATACAAGACGGGTGGCACACTATGCTAAGCACAGACTTTTAGCATACTTGTTTTTAAGCCACGCCCTTAATTACATTGGTCACGCCCCTTTGAGAGACCCCCCAGTTTTTCCATCCCACTTAAAGCCCTGAGTAAAAGCTATATTTTGGGGATGTATTTGTGGAAACTTGCTCCAAATTCCTGCTGAAATGTACTGGCGGGCATGTGCTCTTTAAAGGGACAGAGTGCAAATGACTATTTGTTTTCGAAAAGACGGGTTTATCAGTCTGAAGACTGGTTTTGTCTCTTGCTTTTTGTGCCTCCGCTGCTGCCCGGGTCCCACTGCTATGAGCCCTACGGTGTTGGCAGCAGGTTGGACAGGAGCAGCATGGGCACCATCTCCGGCACTGCCGACCACCTTATCTGCTCCAAATCCCGGAAAGCGCAGAAGAGGGAGGTGAGCAAGGCTCGGCAGCAAAAACTCCTCCACGGAGCCCCCATTGCTGTGTTGTTTCCCCACCCCTCCAATCCCCATATGTTTTGACACGCAGCCAACCTGCTGGGACGGTTTTCTTTTCTCCCTGCCTGCCTCTAAACAGTCTCTGTTATTGCCTTTCGTTCGCTCTGGGTGCAGGGCCGTTTCTACCATTAGGCAAGCCTAGGCGGCCGCCTAGGGAGGCAAAAGGGGGAGGGCGGCAAAAAACATGAGTTTGGGTATCCCTTGAGTGAACAGCCGCCTAGACTTGCCTAATGGTTGAAACGGCCCTGCCCTTGAGTGAACGGCCTTCGACCTCGAAAGCACATTTGGGTAGCCTCCTAAAATTCGACGTGACGTGATGTTACGTCACGTTCGGCGCCACGGGCAGGGGACGTGCGCGCCCGCTCTCCACCCGATCGGAGTTGGACCTCTCTTCTCGCCTCGTGGTCACCTGCAACGCTCACCCCCAAGGCAGCGACGCACCGGGCACCCAGACTACAGGTGAGGAGAAGATCCCCCGAGGGCTGGAGGAGGGAGATGGAGGGCTGAGGCAAAGTGAAAGCTGAAGCACTGAGGGCAGGAGGAGGAGGGGGGATGAGGCAAAGTGAAGGCTGTAGAAGTACTGAGGGCACGATGGAGGGTAGGGATGGCTGAGGAACAGCGAAGGCTGGAGAAGCACTGAGGGCAGGAGGATGAGGGGGGAGGGTTGAGGCAAAGTGGACGTTGGAGAACCACTGAGTGCAGGAGGAGGAGGTGGCGGGCTAAGGCAACGTGAAGGCTGCAGAAGCGCTGAGGGCCGGAGGAGGAGGAGGGGGAGGGATGGGGAGGCAGGGTGAAGGCTGGAGAAGCGCCGAGGGAAGGAGGGTGTAGGGTGGGCTGAGGCAAAGTGAAGGTTGAAGAAGCACTGAGGGCAGGATGAGGGGAGAGTGGGCTGAGGCAAAGTGAAGGTTGGAGATGCACTAAGGGCAGTCGGAGGAGGGGGAAGGGATGGGAAGGCAGGCGGAAGGCTGGAGAAGCGCCGAGGGAAGGAGGAGGATGGAGGTTGGGGTGGGCTGGGGAAAAGTGAGGGTTGAAGAAGCACTGAGGGCAGGACGAGGGGAAGTAGGCTGAGGCAAAGTGAAGGTTGGAGAAGCGCTGAGGGCAGGCTGAGGAGGGGGTATGGGGAGGCAGAGAGAAGGCTGGAGAAGCGCTGAGGGAAAGATGATGAGGGGGGAGAGCTCATGAAAGTGAAGGCTGGAGAAGCCCTGAGGGCAGGAGGATGAGGGGGAGGAAGGGCTGAGGAAACGTGAAGGCTGGAGAAGCGCTGAGGGAAAGAGGGGAGGGGGGCTGAGGCAAAGTGAAGCCTGGAGAAGCGCTGAGGGCCAGAAGAGGAGGGGGAGGGAGGGCTGAGGCAAAGTGAAGCCTGGAGAAGCTCTGCGGGCGGGAGGGGGCTGAGGTAAAGTGAATGATGGAGAAGCACTGAGGGCAGGAGGATGAGGGGGTGGGAGGGCTGAGGCACAGTGAATGAAGGCTGCTGATGTACTGAGGGAAGGAATGATGAAGGGGAGGGCTAAGGCAAAGTGAAGGATGGAGACGTACTGAGGGCAGGAGGATGAGGGGGAGGGAGGGCTGAGGAAATGTGAAGGATGGAGATGCGCTGAGGGCAGGAGGATCGGGGGAGGGCTGAGGCAAAGAGAAGCCTGGAGAAGCGCTGAGGACAGCAGGAGGAAGGGGAGGCAGGGCTGAGGCAATGTGAAGTCTGGGGAAGCTCTGAGGGCAGGAGGGGAGGGAGAGGGAGGGCTGAGGCAAAGTGAAGGATGGAGAAGCACTGAGGGTAGGAGGACGAGGGGGAAGGGAGGGCTGAGAAAAAGTGAAGGCTGGAGAAGCACTGACGGAAGGAGGATGGGAGGGAGGGCTGAGGGACAGTGAAGCCTGGAGAAGCGCTGAGGGCAGGACGAGGAGGGGGCGGGAGGGCTGAGGCACAGTGAATGAAGGCTGGTGAAGTGCTGATTAACTGGACACTTATTTCTATTTCCTTTTTGGGGTGTGTTCCAACTCAAGTTCGTCCTTCAGTCTTCACCAGTCAGTTTTACGAGCGTATTTGGTGATGAATTATTATTGAATCACGTCCAAGTGTTAGATTTTTTGCAGACTTGGCTGCTTGTTAGACAATATTAACTGGTTGAATTCACTCCCTAGTACTTGGTAACCAAGAGAGGTGGGCTGAAGAATAAATTAACTTAAATGAAATTAACTAGCCGGGATGACAGGGGGAGAGAGTGATGGTAGTAAAAGGGAGGGGGCGGCATTTTTCAATTCTCGCCTAGGGCGGCAAAACACCTAGAAACGGCCCTGTCTGGGTGACACCCCTTACACCTTTTCCCTACTACATGTTCTTTTTGGTGCGTGTCCAGCGTGCAGCTTCTATAATACACTGCTTGAACCCGCCCCTGCTCAGTCCCCGGTGTGCTTAAATCCTTGAAGTTTTCCCCGGTTGGTAGATTTCTGTGCTGTGACTTATATCAATAACTTTCCTGTGCTGGACTTCACTAATTGCTTGTACTCCTCTGGGTTGCACACTCCTTGGCAGTGGCTGCTGTGCTTACAGTCTCTTGTCTTGCTGCCTTTCATGTGTTGTGTTTATTATTCGGAGTTCCCTTTCTTTTTGCGTACCCATGCCTTTTTATCTCCAAATTCAGATAACATAGTAATTGTAATTATTTTTATATTCACTAAAAAAAACAAAGTACAGGGACGTTAAAGCTAGTAATTAGCATTTAAAAAACCTTAGAAATTCACTGACAAAAAAACAAAGGTTACAATGACGTTATCGTTAGCAAATAGAATAAAAGAAAACCTTAGAAATTCACTCAAAAACCAAAGGTCACAGGGACTTTATCCTTAGGGTCAGATTTTACTCATCCAAAACCAGAGAAATTCAGCCGTTCTAGTTACCTGAGTTAACTTTAACTTGCGTTACCGCAATGCACTGCTTATGACCTCACTTATGACATGGTCAGTGACATTACTGATGACATCAGTGATGACATCAGTGCTGACATCAGTGATGACATCATCCGGTGACTGTGAGTGTTTTTAAAAAGTTTGAGTATTAAATATATATACCTAGGTGTATTGGTGAATCAGTGGGTGTATGAGTGACTGTATGGATGACTGAGTGGGTTTGTGACTGACTGTATAAGTGAGCGATTAGGTGTCTCAGTGAATGTATGGGTGTATGGGTGAGTGACTGGTTGTGTGAATGTGTGTATCTGTCTGTCAGTTGATGTCTAAGTGGGTGTATAGAGTGTTAGTGGGTACGTGAATGGCTATATGGTTGATTGGCTGACTATCTCTATGGTTGTCTGGGTGTGTGGGTGAGGAGGTGTGTGACTGCCTGTATGGATGAGTGAGTGAGTAAGTCAGTGGCTGTATGGGGTAGTGAGTATGTGTGTTAGAAGCTGTGTGGGTGAGTGAGTGTCTGTATGGCTGTGTCGGTCATTGAGTGCTTGTGTCAGTATGGGTGAATAACTGGGTATGTGAAAGGCAGTATAGGTGAGTAACTGGGAATATGAGTGACTGTATGCGAGTGAGTGAATGTGAGAGCGGTTATATGGATGAGTGCAGTGACTGTATAGATGAGTGACTATGTGTTACTATTTGTATGAGTAAGTAAGTGGGTGTGTGTAACTGTTCAGGTGAGTAAGTGGTGTGTGATTGACTATATGGGTGAGTGTCTAGGTGTGTGAATAGTTCTATAGGTGACTCAGTGTGTGAGTATTTGTATGGGTGTATGAGTGGATATGTCAATGGCTTTATTAGTGGGTGAGTGGGTGTATGAGTGGCTGTATGGGTAAGCGAGTGGATGTGTGTGTAGGTCTATGAATCAGTGAATGGGTGTGTAAGTACTGGTATGGCTCTGGGAATGGGTTTGTGAATGGTTGTGTGGCAGTGGGTGTATAAAAGATTCTATAGGGGTGTGAGTGGGTTCATCAGAGATGCTGTGGATGATGTCACCACTGATGTCATTTGAGATGGCATCCCCCAGGGCCCAGCCAATTTCTTTTTTCTTTCTTTATTATTTAAAGGAGGGGGGCAGAGCATCCCCCTCCCGGGCCATTTTCGGCCCCAGGAACCCCATCCCCTGGGGCTAGGCCTTAATTTATTTTTAATAAAAAATGGGAGGGCGGCCGCACGGCCCCCCTCCCCAAGCCATTTTCGGCTCCGGGACCCCATCCCCCGGGGCATGGCCATCTCGTTGGGGACCATGGGGGGATGCCTGAAGCCCCCATGGTCCCGGCCGGTTCCCGCCTCCTGCAGGCGCCGGCACTGCTTTTTACACCCAGGGAGCTGCTGATAGGCAGCTCCCAGGGTGCAAAAAGCAAAGTATGCTCCGCTTTGAATAAGCGAGAGCAAAATACTCTCGCTTGTTCAAAGCGGAGCACACTTCTTTGCTATGGGATGGCGGTAGCAGTGCTCCCGCCATCCCATAACAAACTGCAATGTCCCGGGGGTGGCCACCCCGGGACATTGCTGGAGCCGGCCCCGGAGGGTTGCGGTCCTCAGGGTCTTTGACGGCTCCAGGAGGGGGGCTGCATGGCCCCCCTCCCATTTTGATAATAGCGCCTGGGAGGTGGTGGTCCCCGGGGCAGCGGGGGCCGTGCTCCCCGCATTTAAGCATAGTAGCCCAGGGGAGGTGGTGGCCCCTGGGCTGCGTGGGGGGCAGAGCCCCCCAACGCATCTTATTGGATATAGCCCCAGGGAGGTGGCAGGCCCCGGGGCTTCAGGGGGCCGCAAGGCCCCCTGCATTACACACAATTAGCCCCGGGGAGGTGGGGATCCCCTGGGCTGCATGGGGGGGGCTGGAGCCCCCACACGCATTTTAATTTAAAATAGTCCTGGGGAGGTGATGGTCCCCATGGCTGTGGGGGGCCTGCGTGGCCCCCTGCACTTCAAACAATTAGTCCCGGGAAGTGGCAGTCGCCGGGGCTGCGGGGGCCCCTGCATTTTTCTTTTTTATTACCCCGGGACCTGGCCCACCCGGGGGCCTAAAGTAAATGAAGTGCGGGAGCCCACACTTTGTTTTTTTTTCAAAAATCGGTCGGATTTGCGGATCCAACGCGAATCCCGCAAAAAATTGAAAACCTTGAGACCTGGAGTTCAAAGGATTCTGATTTCTGGTGGAGATTTACCCCAACATCAACTTGCTGGAGTTGTGAGTGATTCACTTAGCACTGGAGGTGTTCCTTCCCACTGACAAGGGAGTTCACACAAAAAAACACTACAACCATGTGGTATTGCAACAAAGAGGGTGAAGTGGGGTTATAGGAACTGTGTGCGTCTCTGAAAAAGGCTGACCACTCAGGGCACTTCCCTGATTGCCCAACACATGGCAGGGTCTTTAAACTTTAGGGCTGCCCAGCGGATCATGTATGGCAGTTAAGGTGGCACAGGACATCTTCTAGCAATGGGGAGAACCCTGGCTCGATTTGTTCACCGCTGCAGAGAATGAACAGTGTCCAGAATTGTGTGTTTTGGAGTTCTCAAGGCATTCCTCCCTCTGAGAAGCCTTCTGTCTCAACTGAGGTTCTGGACGCCTGTGTGCCTTTCTGCCTGTACCTCTCCAGCCCAGAGTGCTGAAACAGATGAAGGAAGACAGGGCCCAAGTTTTCGTAGTGTTCTTGGGCTGGGCAAGGAGAGTGTGATACTCAGAACTTTTTGCCATGAACATTTGTCCTTCAATCAGGCTGCCTCTTCAGGAGGACCTCTTGTTGCAGCAGCAGGGCTGGGTCCGGCATCTGAGCCTGAACAACCTACATCTCTGTGCATGGAGATTGAGCAGCAACATTTGATTGCTTTTGATCTCCCTCCCAAGGTGGTTGGTGTCATTTTGGCAGCCAGGCTTCCATCCAACAGAATGGTGTTCTCACAACGCTAGAAGTTGTTTGTTGCCTGGTGTTCCCCCGTGACATCCAACTCTTAAATGCAAAGTTGTCTGACATCTTGTTTTGTGTTTCTTTAGCCCAGCAAGGCCTTGCTGTGACAATGGTAATGGGTTATCTTTTGGCCCTTTTGGCCATTTTGCATTTGCCAGATTAGACATTGTTTTTCAGATCTCCTGTTGTGATGCATTTTTTTGTAAGGACTGATCCACATGTTCCCGCCAACATCTTTTGTGATGCCACAGTGGGACTTAATTTTGTTCTCAATTACCTAATGTACACTCTCTTTGAACTGATGTACAGCTGTCCGCTACACCGGTTGACCAACAAGACTGTACTCTTCATCACCATTACTAGTGCAAGGCAAAAGAGTAAACTCCAAGCCCTGTCTGTTCAACAGCCATACACATTATTCTTTCCAGACAAATTAGTCCTCCACAGGAAAGCAGCTTTCTTACTGAAGGTAGTTACACCCTTCCACATTGGGCAATCGACCTCCCTCTCAAAGGAGGCAAAACGCCTTAAATGTCTTGACCCTAAGAGGGTCCACAGCTTTTACATAAATTGGACCAAAGACCATTGTTTGGATGATCAACTATTTGTGGGCTTCTCTGGTAAAAAAAGCAAAGTAGTTCAAAAGAGAGCCATCTCCTAATTGATTGATTTATGAATTAACATATGCTACAGGCAAGAAACAGGTTCCAAAAGGCTCGTGTGCATTCCTCCAGAGCGAAGGCTGCTGCCACTGCACTGGCGCACAGTGTGCCAGTCTTGGACATCTGCCAGGCTGGTACCTGGGGCGTCCCTCCACACTTTCATGAACCACTATTGCTTGGACAACCAGCCCTGGCAGGATGGGCATTTTACCCAATCTGTCCTGCAGGAATTCCTTGTCTCAGCCGTTCCACAGACCCACCTCCTGGGGTCACAAGAAAAATGAGAATTTGTGGCATATAAATTAGCTGCACTGGCCATTTTGTCCATAATCTGTTTTGCTTCTATCTGAGACAGATTACCACTTCTGACAATTCTGCACACAGGTCGAAGTGCTGAGCCTCACTGTTTGCAAGAGTTAACAGGTCACCCTCAGCAGCTGGTTTGCATTCGGCAGCACTCATGGAAAGAGGAAAATGCCTCCAAGTGTGCCTGCATTTGCACTAGGCTGTCATGTGGTTGCATATGCCCTGTGCACAAACACTTCCATTTTACATATTCAAGTTTAAGGCTGACATCGTTTTACACAGTGACCTTTATAACACATTTTGCTTGCACATCAGTGTACTCAGAAAATAATTGCTTACAGGTACCTTTCTATGTGGGCTCATTATTGTCTCTTAAAACACACTCTGTACAAGGTTCCCGGTACTCTGAGCAAACTATGTTATGGATTGTTGTCTGTTAGGCGACAGCCCTGAGTGGGTAGAATAAACAAGATAAGGCTGGACCAGAGCTCAGGCCCTGAATGCATGGGTGTAGTTTAATATATAAACCGCATGGGCCCTTGCTTAGGCAGAGGAGCATTTCGGCAGGATTGTTGTGGTCACTGTGACTGAATTCTAGCCCAGCTAGATTACATCCCTATCCTGAGAAGGACGACGGCCTGATCTACACTAGACCTGGCTGTCGGATGATACTCGTACACTGGTAACTGGTGAGTTAGACTACTGTAGGGGATCTGGCAGATTAGCACACCTATGCTCATTAGGATAGGCAAAGCTAGGTAGTAGGAGTACCATTATATGGGCTCATATAATCTAATGGAATTGTACAGTGGTTGAATTATTCATCCTGTTCACCATTCTTGTCATGCTGTTGACATTGGTCTGCTTGATTCTATAAATCATTGCAGTGCTTATATTTTACACAAGATTCCAGTTGCCTCAATAAATATTTGAAACACCACTTGTGTATACTTTCTGCACCACTTTGGGCATGCCTGTGTTAAAAACGAAAGGGTAAAATTTGTTTCCACAATTTCCTTGGAGGAATTAGGGTTGCAGACACCATCCGGCACCCTGCCAGTTTAGGGATCCAAATGGCACACTGTGAGCTAGCCAGGAATTAGGTCAACATATTCTGTTGATGTGCAAGGACTCATAATTTTGATGCTTATGTTGCCCAAAAGCACAGTCTTACTCAGAAAGTAGGAACCGTGTGGCAATGCTTCACACAGTGCACCAGCTCACGGAGAGAGCAAAAATGTTCCACATCTTTGTGACTATGGAGCATTTATGCTCTCTCCCTTTTATGCAACTCAGTGCAGCAAACTCTGCTTGCTGCCCGGAGTGAAAATTTAATAAATGTGCCCCTAGGTCTTTTTCGTTGACCACAGGTTATGTATTAGGAGAAAAGCAGATCGAAAGGATTTTGATAGTGATAAGATCAGTCAACATGAATCTGGTCTGAGGCACGTATGAGATCTTTTCCTGCAATTGTCAGGTTTGATGTAGCACCTGATCTGAGTGACTTTCAAAGAGTGCTAAGTCAACTTCTCGTCCATGTGGAAGGAGGTGAGTGTTTTGGAAAACTTTGTGCCTGGGTCATCCGAGTTTAGGTTAAAGTCTTCAAGGAAAATATGGTGATGGTTAGACATATGTTGTGAGTGATAAAGTCAATGCAATGTTTAACAAAAGCTTTGTTGTCACCGGCAGATGATGGTGAGTTTAATTTTTGGGATGTAGATGATCTGATGCCCATTGTGCAGCACTGGAAAGTAGGGCAAACTTCTGTTCCTGCCCATTTGCAGGAGGTCAATTGTTTGTGGGTCACAGCGACTCCAGTGGTTATTTTGCCTTCTCTTTCAGGGCATATGATATCATGATTTGAGAGGAAAATAAAGTCGAGGACCCTTTGAGAGGTATCATTTTGCCAAAGTTTCAGTCAAAGGTATAAGGTTGAGGTCCAGGTCATTAATCGAGTAGGCAATCTCAGTCTTGGGTTGTACAGCCGATCTGCAGTTTTTGAGTATGCAGCAGAGGTTAGTGGCAGACAAAGAAGAATAGATGGAGGTTTCTTGAGGAATTTCAGTGAAATTGTCCAGAATCATCTCTCTTTTTAAGCACTTGGTACCCAGGAGACCCATTTGGACAGGGATATTCTGAGTCATATATGTTGAGGAGCACCTGTTTGTTTTGGCAAGAGAGGAGAGGGAGGGTGGTATCAAATTTTTGGTACAGGAAACTGTTATTGCATCAATAGAGAGTTTGTTTTCTCCAGGCTAAGGGGATGAGTTGTTCTATAAGGGCTGAGGAGGTAGTGTGGTCTGGGGAGATTGATGGGAGTATTGATCCTAGTAGGGGGGGCTCAAGTTTAGAGGTTTTGGTGGAGGGTAAGCTCAGCTCTTGGGTATGAGACTTTATACAGATGGTTAGGGTGTTATTATCATTGCACAGCATGGATAGAATATTAGGCTAGAGATCAGGACAGGTGTAAATTTTGAGATACCATCCATGAGGTGGGAGATGGGGCTTGTGGGCCATCGCTCTGTGGGCTTCAGACATAGGATGATGATAGTCAGAGGATATATGAGGGATGAAAGGAGTAGACAAGGAAAGTGGAATAAATGCATGTATGTTCCGATAGAGGTGGATAGCGGTGTGATGAGAGTGGGAAAAAGGATAGGCAAGGGAAGGGGGGCTTGGCCATAAGAGTTGGTGCAGGTAGACAAAGGGATGGAAGAGGGAATGTTGGGGCTTAAGGGGTGGTGTGCATGTGGATGTGTTGGGGAGAGCAAAGTGTTTGTGGGGGGTAAGAGGAATGTAGGGTGGGTCCAAAGAATTGGGGGAGGGAGGCGAAGAGACTAGATGAGATGCAAGCATGAACATTTTGAGCCATAAATAGAGAGGGAGAGGTTCAGGATGCTGGGAGTCAGTGGCCATATAGGGAATTGGAGAAAGAGGAATAGGGGGAGATGAAGAGAATGGATTGATAGCAGAGGAGAGGAAGTGGAATGCTTAGCGGCTAGAGCAAAGGAATGGAAGTGGCACTTAAATAGTTTGCGGTTGGAGTCCAAGGCTTGAATCATGATCATACTATTGTTGTAAACAAAGATTGAAAGGAGAACCTTAACAGAAGCAGAGGGAATAGATGTTTTAAGTATTGGCAAAGTGGGCACTTTTTGAGGGGTCACTTGGAAAAGTGAGTGAGACAATTGAAGTTTCTACTATAATAACGTTGATCATGAAAAAAGAGCTTCTTTATTAATTCTAATTTGACATACGGGCATGCTTACCAGAAACTTAGGGCCAGTTTTACTATGTGTACTGTGGCAGAGTCATGCTAAATGATGCAAAGCTGTGCAGCATCTTGCAAGGCCATTTGCTGTTCAGTGTATAAGGTATTTCCCTGTGGAAAGGAGCCCTTTTCTCAGTACAAATAGCGCTTTAAGCTGCTTTGTGCCACTTTGCATCACAGGGGTGTTACTTGGGTGTAATTGGTCAGATTAGCGCAAGTACCCATAGTTTCCGACACAAAGGCCGATCTACTAAGATACCCAGAATGGGCTATGGTTAAAAAGAATAACACCTCCTTGAAGCAGGTGCTAAAATGGAGAAATGTGGATGGATGTGTGACTCACAGTCACTGGATGATGTCATCACTGATGTCATCAATTATGTCATTTGAGATGTCATGAGTGATGTCATCACTGATGTCACTGACCATGTCATGAGTGATGTAATATGTGAGGTCATAAGAATTGCATTGCGGGGGCACAAGTTATAGTTAACTCAGGTAACTATAACCGCTGAATTTCTCTGGGTTTGTACGAGTGAAATATCAGCCTACCTATAACATCCCTGTAGCCTTTGTTTTTCTTATTGAATTGCTAAGGTTTTTTAAATTCTATTTGCTAACTATAACTTCCCTGTAACCTTTGTTTTTTTAGTGAATTTCTAAGGTTTTTTTAACTAGCAGTCACGTTTGCAGAGTGGTGGAGAAAGGGGGCTGGGCCTCTGACCAGCTCTCAGGAATTCCGCTGCGTAGGACTTACAGGAGGTACCAGGAGGGCTTCTTGGCCCCCAAGGTCCCTCTGGAGCCAAGGGAACTTTATCCCCCAACTAGTAGTGCACCAGGAGGCACATTTGCAGACTGGTGGAGAAAGGGGGTGAGGCCTCTGACAACTTCTCAACAATCATGCTATGTGGGACTTACTGGAGGTAACAGGAGGGGTAGTTGGCCCCCAAGGACGTCCTTGGGGCCAACTACCCCTCCTATCACCTCCAGTAAGTCCCATACAGCAGGATTGCTGAGTTCTTATAGCAGGCCACCCCCCTTTCTCCACCACTCTGCAAACGTTCCTCCTGGCACGCTCTTGGTTGGGGGATGAAGTCCCCTTCACTGCTGAGGGTCCTTAGGGGCCAACTAGCCCATCTGTTACCTCCAGTAAGCCCCACACAGTGGGATTGCTGAGAGGTGGTCACAGGCCACGCCCAATTCTCCACCACTCTGCAAACACGCCTCCTGGTGCACTACTATTTGGGGGATGAAGTCTGCATTTTTTTTTTTTGGGCCATATTCGCGGATCCACTACGAATCCTACGGAACCTGGGGGTCTCTATGGGACCCCCTGAACAGGCCTAGGGGGTCAGGGTGTTTCTACCCTGCCCCCTTTTCTTGTTTTTTAATGTTTTTTCTTGAGGCTCGGTTCAACTGAGTCACAAGATGGCTGCCAACACTTCCTGGTTTGAAGTGTTGGCAGCCAATCAGATCTCAGGCACGAGATCAAGAGGGTTCGCGGAGCCACCGCGGCCACAGTTGTATATCTGAGAAATCTTAAAATTTCTCAGGAACTACTGAATGGATTTACACCATTTAACAAAAAGAGTGCTTTCTGCACCAAGAGCTACCTTTTTGCCAAATGTGGTGTAATTCCGTTCAGCAGTTCGGGCTGTAGCAGTGTCTAAAGTTTCCTATGGAAATAAACATGGAGAAAAAGCGTTTTGGGACCCCCCCTTTTTCTCGGCCCCGTTGACGAAACACTCCAAAACTTTTAACACAGCAGCCGAAGTGAGTGGCGTATTAGTTTTTAAAATTTTGCTAAGATTCGTCAAACGACTCCAAAGATATTGGCAAATGAAAAAACGCTCTTCCTATGGAAACTAGATCCTAACTATAACTACCTACTGGTGACCGCCAGTAGGTAATAGATATATATATATATATATATATATATGTCAATATAATAACCTTAGTTATTTTTCAGTTAAAACTTGATGCGAGTGATGTGATTATGATTAAGTTTCTTCATAGGCTGATGTGTATCCCGGTGTCATTTGTTACTCCTCAGTAAAAAATGTTGTTAGTGTAATTTATTCTGGTTATTCATATTTAATATGTTTGTAGTTGTGATTGAATTGATTGTAAAGATTATTCAAATTAATTTTATTGAGAAAAATGTTGTAACACACTATTTTATATGTGCAATAATGTATGAGGTTATAAAGTTGGCATGATGGAGGAGAAAGTTAAGGTCCTTTTACTACCTTATATGGTCTATTACTGGTCTTTTGGAGGATTTGTGTTGCATGCACTATTGAACTCCTGTCAACTTAACTAAACTCAATTTTTTCCAGTGAATTTAATTCGTTTTTGTGGTTTGAAACCCAATCTTATAGTTATTGGACCCTGGTCTTAAAGAGGATAAATGTACCCTGATAGCCATCCTGCATTGCCCAAGGCCTGGTGAATTTCAGGAATTAAATTAGCATCACCCAAGAGCAGGAGTCCATTTGGTAGTTCCCATGCTGTACTTAAAGGCTGGGGTAGGGGGGAGGGGTGCTGGTTCTTTCAAGTCATCCCTTGCCACGCACAAAATCAAGATGTATTTGTTTGTACTTACTCCTCCTTGCCAAACCCTTGCCCTTTGAGGGGATTTGGTAGATCTCTGCCTTTCCCAAGAGCTATGGTAGGTAACTTTCCCTATGGCAGGGAATTTTGTTAGGCCTCTACCTCTTCCAAAAGTAAGGGATATCTTCCCCGCTCTGCCTTACCCATGGGTCGAGGGTATTTGGCAAATTCATGACTTACCCTAGGATGGGAGAGCATTTTGCGCCTTTTCACCTCCACCTCCACTTCGTCCGAGGTCTGGGTGAGACTTTGGTAGCTCCTCTTTATCTCCTCACCCACCTTGATGAGTAGTCCTCTAAAATATTGTGGTTATTGATATCTGCCTGGTGTCGTGTTTGCAACTGCAAACAGAGCTTTGAGGCTGCTATCACCTCCTTGACCTACAAAATGGTCCAGGCCAAGAAGTGCCAGAGCAGCTAACAGCTGGCGCAGCGCAAGCTTTTTACAATTTAAAACGCATTTTAAGGAAAAACTCTCTCCGCATGTTCAAGAACACAGAGAGAGGTTCTAACACGTTTCCAGACTGTGATTAAAAGGGTTTGCAAACTCTGGGAGAGTTAGTTCTGCTTTGACCGAGGTCGGCGTTGGGGATTTTGTGTCGTCCTCCTCCCCTCTAGGCATTGAAATAAAATGTTTCAAAATTAAATTATATTGAATTTTACATATCAGTAATCATAAGCAAGTCAAATCAATTATGAACCACAGTGACAGTCTAATAAACTGGACTATTAACATATATTTATGAATTGAACATAACTTTTCAGGGAAAAAAATAGTGTTAAATATATCGTGGTATTGGCTGAATGAAAGCACATTTCACATAACTAGTGTTCCACATATTCACAGTGAAAAGTTATAGTTCTATTAAAAAAAAACCGGTCAAATTATATTAACAGTGGCAGTTATTGAATGGTTCTTTTTACTATGTAGTTATAAAGACTGATCTTGGAATGTGTTAGCAAGTGAAGATAATTCAAAACAGTGAATTAAAAAAAGTGAAGCAGACAGTGAGTCCTCATAACAGAGGTAATAGAATAAATAAATTGTTTGACCCATAAATAAGCAGGGATTGCTCATTTCGTTTTAGCACATTGTGTAAAAACATATTGAACATTTGAAATATGCAGCAAAAGAAGCATCATCGAGGGTCATAAAACATTGTTAACACCAGCTGAGTTAAGCCATAAATCCAGTGCAGTAAAACCGACTAGTATTTGGATCTAACTTTACCAGATGCGTCAGGTTTATAAAGATCAGACCTAATGAAATACCCAGACCGTGACTGTGCAGCTGATGCTCCTGATGTTGTGGAAGTATGGTATAGTTTTTTGACGTATTACGTTTTAATGGTATATAAAGGTTTCTAAATCCCTCGTTTCTTTCTACTGTCTGAGTGGTTGAATCATCTACCCTAAATGTTGCTGATAATGGAGTTTTCAAAACAGCATTTTGACTTTATTGGTGAGCATAGTTGTTAAAAAAAAAAAAACTCACAAAAATCCTCGTCAAGTATTTGACTGTGTCAATCCACACGGTCAAATACTTGCCGATGATTTTTGTGAGTTTCAATTTTTTTTTTTTAACAACTATGCTCACCAATAAAGTCACTTAAGGAAGCATTACAAAAATATTTGCTTTTCTTACAGATACCCAGCACGCTATTTGATTTTTTTTCAATTAGAGAAACCTCCATATACATTTAATAATACATCACTATTTTATAAAGCAAGTACTTTATTGTAATGTATTTTGCATGTGAGTGTTTCGCATAGTCCTTGGAAAAGCGTGAAACTCGGTAACTGAGATACACAAAACAGAAGCCATTACTCTGTGTTTCCGACCTGTGCTGTCGGATAGGCGCACACAGATCTTCCCAGTATTCTGGGACCATTCAGTCTAACTTTCTTTTTATCATTTCAGATACGGTGTATCAGACATCAAGTAGGTAAAAAATGTTTTGGTATGCATGGTGCGTGGTTGCAATGCACCTGACAAATGTTGGATGAGTCTGTAAGGAGTGAACTCAGGGAGTGAGATTTCCGGTCCTGAAGAAACCCACAGGGAAGGGTGGCAGAAACATGTAGACCAGATCAAAGTAGGAAGATAAGGCCACAGTACCCCTCTGAACTTTCCACTTTGTCTTCCCAGATTTTAATCATACCAACTGGGGCATTTATTAAAGTAAATGTTGCTACCAGCCAGGTATTTTTAACAGGCCCCCCCCCCAAACTTTTATTTTCTTCCATATAGTCTGATATTACTCAGTGCTGCCGTGTAGCTAATTGGCCGCAGCACGCCCTGTTCCGCAGCAGAACGAAAAGGAAACCAATGATGAAGCAGGCCACCAAGGGGAAACCCTGGTGGGTGAGGGTTCTATAAACAGAACATTTTTGCTTTTTTTATAAGAAAGTGGCCTGGATAGTCCACATTGTAGAGTAGGACTCTCCAATTTGTGCATAGCTTGAGTTTGAGGAGGATGAGACCTCCTCTGTTCTCCCTCTTCTCTTCACCTAATTTGAAGCATAATTCCTCATATGCTGCCTTGTCTCACATGACAACATTTTATATGGTTGCCAACAATTTGGCAATAACCGCAGGTTTCAACAGTAAAATGAGTAGACTGGTCCAGGTTTCACCACTAGAAGTTCTACGCTATACTTATCTGACCCACAGTGTCTGTATTCCTGATAGAGACAAAGAAGACCTAAGACATGTCAAAGAGTCTCTGCAGAACTGTTCTTGGAATATTGCCAGTTGGGACAGGCAGGAAAAAAAACATCATCACAAACTACTTATGACATAATCTGTTTACAGGAAACATGGAAGACAGCAGAGTTGAACTTTCAAAATTACATATACCAGCAACTAAAGGCCATTTGGATAGTCGTAGCGGAGGTCTATCGGTACTATTGCCCTGTGGTTCTGGTGTATCCAAATATGTAATTTCCTAAGGGTCTAAAACATTTTGGTAGTATGGGTGAATATTGGAACTGGCACTTTCTGGTTGGCTGAGGTGATGCCCTAGTCAGGCAGAACCTACCACTCCCATCAGGGGTGGGTGATTACACTCACTGTGTAACCTGCGCTCACCCTTGGGTAACTTGGCACTGAGCAATCAGGCTTATCACAGAGGCAATGTTTAAAGCATTGGCCCAGCACACTCACACAATAAATACACTGAGCGTCACAAAAGAAACTTCACACGTAGTGTATATAAATTAAGTTTGTATTCAACACACACATTAATTAACACAACATGAACATCATGTATTTCTGGGCATAAATCACATTTGGAAATATTACTATCAGTACTAGGCCCAACCGTGTTAAAAAGACATCAGTAGTATGCACACTTGGGAAAGATCCTACTTTACCCCCCAGCATCCTTATGCGGTGCGAAACATTGTCAGAACTAGGCCCACCCTGGCAATTATTACAATTCAATACCACACAGTTATGGGGTGCCCCCCAGATCACAACGATATCAGAAATGGGTATACACAGATAATTGCAACACTTTTAAACAGCACCGGGTGCCAAGGCCGCACGAGGAAAAACCAATGTCAAACGTAATATTCTTTTGGCAAGGAATCAACGTGTAAAGCAACACGGCCCTGTGGTGTAATTAGTAACAGGTGGTCCTCATGCAGTCACTCTCATTCAGCCCTGATTTGAGTGCCACGGATATCAGTCAGGGCTATAAGGAGCAGACTCGCACACACACATGCATGCACGCAGCACCGTAATGCGGTGCAACTGATATCCGGCAGGTCAGTTGATAATACAAATACAGACCCCATGGCCCAAGCCCTCCTAAACCTTTCAGCTAACCGCGACTACCCTACGCTTACGGGTTGGAGATAGAGAACCCTTCCCTGATACTAGGTCGATTGCGGCTGGAGTCACACTTAGTCAAGGTTCCAGGGAAGGAGGTAGGAGGGCTAATTAGGAGGAAGACAACAAATGGAGGTTTGACCACCACTCTGGAAGTTCACCCACCGTATGCGGAGCAGAAGCGGCCTGAGGGTGATAGTAGTTCAATCAAAGGGTTCCACAGTTGGCCTCCTAGCACCAGCCCAGTTCTATGAAGCACGGGGGGGTGACGCAATCTCTTGAAACCGCTTCCGATCGCTCTCTGAAGCGTTCCTTAGCCCAGTCAATTACTGTCACCACCCAGGCCCAATCCAGGCAATACTAGATGGCAACACAAAGTTGTAGGGGCGGGGTGAGGAGAGGGCAGTTGATCCGCTGCACTGAGGGCACAAAAAGAACAATCAATGAATGTGGGATGAAGCAGGGGAGCCTCTCAGAAGAAAGAGGCACTCCATCAGACACACATCGATCAAAGTAGCACCCAGGCAATCTGGGCACAACGGAACACCAATCCGCTCCTCCGCACCTCCCTGGAAATTAGGCACAACATCTGGTGCGCATTGATATGAGTCACACCAGACAGTTCTGGTCATACACAATGAAGAGTCGCAAACTCAGTACCTCCCTGGAAAGGAGGCACAACGTCAAGTGCGCGTTGTTCCAAGTCACACCAGACAGTACCAGTCACACACAATGAAGAGTTGCAAATTCCGTACCTACCTGGAAATGAGGCACAATGTCCGGTACGCATTAGTACGGGTTGCACCAGACAATACCGGTGACACACAACGAAGAGTTGCAAATTCAGTAACTACCTGGAAACGTGGCACAATGCCTGGTGTGCGTTGATACGTGTCACACCAGACAATTCTGATCACACACACAGGTGCAAGTTTAGCAGTACTGCATGAGGTAGAATGAGGCACTACGGGTAAGCCCTCCCTTCAAAGGTCGCAACCTATGGATCGGACGCAATGAGCATGCAGTTGGCGTGTCGCACAAGAGAGATGCAGCACGACAAAGCGGGCCATGCTGGATCCCACAACGAGAGAATCCGCTCACCACCAACAAGATGCTTATGTGTGTTGAGGCCCCCACCATGCATGGGCCATACTCCTTAGATGCGGGCAGTACTTTTGGCGCTCCACACAAGGCAATCCAGTATCCAGGCACAATACTTAGTTCCATGCTCATGCCGCGCTACTAGTTGGGATCAAGCAGACGATGTGGGCACTTAAGAGGGCACCGCTCTCCATGTGTCACACGTAGATGGTGTGGGTCCCTCCCAGGAGGTCTTTGATGTCCCTGAGAACTCCACAAGAGAACAGGGGGCAAGACAACAAGCCCTTGGAGAGAACACTTCAGGGTGCCACACAGCAGCAGTTAGTCAGCCCAAGCCAGACACTTTTCAGGAAGGATGCACCGTCTCTTCCAGTGGCAGTAATCCTCCTTGTGCACAACAGATTGCTGTGGCAGTGCGCACCACACAGTTCCAGGGTGTCCAGTCCCACGTCCCCACAAGTGTATCTCTACCCTGCTGAAGTATGGCACCAGTAGTTATACTCTAGTGTGCCTTTGAAGTTGGGGGTGGTTCAGAGGGTTTCCCTTTGAACCACAGATGTCTCTCATATATTTCACTGCTGTCTGCCTTGAGGCCTTGGAATGAAGATCTAAATCTTTAGTGAGCCATGCTCTGGCTTCTCAGAGGCCAAGTGTTAAAACCTCTCCCTCCAATCTATCCAGCTAGGCCCTCAAATGGCTGATGTCTGTCATTCCAGTTGCATGCCCAGTGTTTATAGCTAGTGCTGGGGAATGCACAGATGTGCTCCCCCAGCCTCCAGTGTGGACTGGAATCAAGGTTAAAGGCACACAAACAGTTTTAGAGCAGAGAAATGCCCACTTTCTAGAACTGGTGTTTCTAAACTCTTAATGACAAATCCACCTTTACCAGAGGAGAGGGTTTGCCATTGTGAATCCAATGATAGGAACCATGATGAGGCTGCTCCACTGTAAGTCACTATTGCAGTTTGACGTAATTTCAACCATTCCCCCATGTTAACCTATTGGAAGAGCAAACCTCATAGGTAATGAAAACACACATGAGTATTCTTCACTACCTGGGCAGGGAACCCACATGTGTACGTGCCCTGCCCGGCCTTTCTCCTACCACTTGCTTGACCCCTCAAGACTTATCCTAGGGATGATTTAGTAGTGGTGAAAGGACCTCTCAAGATTGGTGATTGGTTTAGAAAGGCCAACCTGAGCATAAGTGCAATTGCGCACACTCAGGCCTTCACTGGCAGGCTTGACACATTGTTAAAAACATCATAGGTGCAAGTCTGCACACACAGGCCTGCAATGGCAGGCTTGACACATGTTTGAAAACATAAGGTAAGCACCACTTTCTAACATGTGTAGGAAGGGCGTGCACACTTTTACACTGCATTTACAGTGGGAAAGTGCCCAGAGCCCTAAGGCCACTAAAAGATAATCAGCAAAACCCATGAAGAAAAAGAAAAAGGTTTAGGGAATTACTACCTCAGGAATATCAGGTCTAACAGTCAAGTATATTGTGACCCCTCAAATTCATGTAATCAATGTCTACATTCCTTATTCAGAAGCCAGGGACAGGAAGAGACTAGCGACCATTCTCCAAAAAATTGGAACTTTATTATGTTCAATCCCAAGCTCCAAGATCGTGTTTACAGATGACTTTAACAATAACTTTATTCCAACAAGGGCAAAAAGTATTCCAAGGAGAGTCTATAGCTCAACAACTTTCAGTCCACATTCCGGTCTTCAAAGATAGGACATTCACCAGCTTAAGCAGATTGGTTAATTCCTCTGTCATGGACCTGGGGCTATGCCATCTAAATGGTAGACATTTGAATGATCAACCCACAAAACCAACTTTTAAACAATAGGCAAAACATCTGCCATTGACTATACATTCATGCATATTGATTTTGACAACTTACAAGATTTTAAAATAATACTAAGACCAGAGACTGATCATAACCCACAACCTTTATCCAAAGTGTTAATAAAGTGGAATTTAAAGCAGATACAGATTTAGACAAAGAATAACTCATAGTGAGGAGAGGGAAAAGAATGATCTGGAATTATGAATTTTGTCAGCTACTACATAAGATCTGGGCCTAGCCATTTCTTGTCAGCTTCCTTTCAGTCTAAAAACAAAAACGGAAGCACCTGATCTTTTTACTGCTCTTATTGCACATATTTTCAACTTCTTAGTTACAGCAGTTTCAATAAATCCTCACAAGCAGAAACGGAAATCCCCAATAGAGCTTACAATAAAACTACAAATGACAGTGTATAGAAAGAAATTAAGGCAGCTGCTGCGGTCCGAAGGAAGTATACATAATGTATCCCCATAAAAAAATGTTTAATCAAATTTAAGAAGCGAAATCCATCACAGAACGTAAATGGACGGAATCACATCACACAATACTCATGAAAAACACTTGGGACTTTTGGTGCATTGTTGGCAAGGACACTAAAACCCATAAAGCTGGATGTGACTATCACATCTTATATCAACAATGGCAAGAGTATTTAATGTCATTATATGGAGCTGTGGACACAGACAGGTAGTTTAAGATGAGCAAGGAGGATAGATCTCAGTTATGCAGAAGTTACGAAACTCATTAATATCTGTAATACCTCAAGTGCACCTGGTCCCAATGGTATCCCCGTTGCCTTACTGAAACTCAGTCTAGATCAGTGGCGTAACACAGGCCCCCGCAGCCCCCACGGTGCGGGGGGGCTGAGCTAGGTGACGCCCTCAGCACTGAACTCTGGCCTGATAGCTCCTGATTAAATCCGGAGCAAGCCCCTCCATGTACCTTGCAGGGGGGCCCCCCATTTAAGTTTCGTTACGCAAATGGTCTAGATAACTGGGGCCTCATTTCAACTCCAATGTTTAACATGTTCATACAGTCAGGTCGATTATTACCTTCATGGAAAGGGTCAATTTAGCATCCAATTTATAAGAGAGGCCTGAAAGATTCTCCCAGTAGTTACCACCTTACAGCCCTATTGGATGCATCTGGGAAACTATTTGCAAAACATCTCCCAAAGTCCAATGCTTTCCCTAGTGAGGTTTAGATTGGAGTGGGAATAGTAACTTTATCCCCTTAAAGTTTAATGCTGTCCCCAATGTGGCATAGACTGGAGTGCGAAGAGTAAATGTACACTCTTTTATGTTTACTACTTTCTGCAGTCTATTTTAGGTTGGTGTTTGAAAATTATATTATATCCTTGTAAGTTAAATACTTCTTTCAGTGTGTTTAATTGTAGTTAAAAAGAAATGCTGCTTTTTTAAGCATTTTTAATTTATTTGTAACTTTATAGGTGAAAACTGTTTTTATATGTAAATGTAAAATTGTCAATAGCATGATTTGCTTTTCATACTAGCTTATCAAGTTAACATTCAAGAATGACACTGTTTTTGTCAGGTACGTTTTTTTTGTATTACATGTAGTTATTGTAATCGCATATACAATTGTGAATTTTTGTGTTCTTTTATATATATTTGTATTTTAACATACATTGTTATATACTTGTTCTATGATTGTCATGTACATAAATTTTAGATTAACATAAACATTTTCAAACATGTATTTCTTGTGTATTTTAATGCATCTGTAACATATATGTTGAACATTTTACATTTGAATATTTGTAAATATATTTTTCACATTTTTTACACATATTACATTTTTTGCATACATACAATTTATTTTATACATTGTCTATTCAGACAAAAGTTAAATATATTCAGTCATCAATTAATAATTCTTTATACAATTTTTATTCAATAATCATAAAAGTACAATTAAAAACACAGACAACATAACGTACATCATAAAAACAGAAGAGACATATATAAATATACAATAGACAAAAATATCTTAAAACAGAATCTAAAAACCAGAATAAAAGAACATCCTACTTTTAGTGCATTTAGTTGGATATTTACATGTGAATGGGAGCATTCAAATATAAGGCACTTTTTAAGAAGGACACAACTGCAGCTAAAATAGCTGGGTCAGCCAGCATCTGGAACTGGTGAAAAACCACCCTTAACTGATAGAAACCCCTAGATCTTAGAATGGGGAGCAAATAGCTCTTGCACGGGTAGTGGTACATTGGACAGAATAACATCAAATGATCCAAAGTCTGCAGTGCGATGACATCACAAGGACAGGTTAAAATAGAATTACACTCATATTCTCCAGGAGGAAAACATAATCTGCACCGTATTGAGCCCAACTGAAACCTTGTAAGCAAAGATCTCTCCCACGGATTGTTAACCAGGGTAAGATTAGGCTCAAAACCAGGATTGCATTTTATTATCTTACAAGCTCTCATAATCAGTTCCTCCAGAGCCCTGGTTTCCCTCGCTTCCATGACTAAGTTAAAAAAACTTCTCTTTCATCCTTTTTCCGTCAGCTTTCACAATGGACTGTGGGGTATAATACAATTCAGGATGCTCCAATTTAATGGCCAAATGCCCTGATATAAGCCAACCATGGTATTTTATACCCCAAATCACAGTTAAGACAATCCTGTATTATTTCCCTGTTAAAAGCTGTATGGTCCCCACACCAGACAGTGATCCATAAGAGAAGTGGGGCTAGTTTTATAAATTCTTCAACAAACCCCAGATCCAGTTCATCAGGGATAAAAGTGCTAGGGCTACTTGGAGCAACCACAAGCAATTTTAGACAAAACCTATTCTCTTCCCTCTGTATTTTTGTACAATTCTGATAGCCCCAGATGGCTGCGCCATAGGGGAGTACTGGCAGGCATTTTATCCTATAAATTTGGAGCAGAGGAACTATAGTTTTATTTCCAATAGACGCAGAAAACTTAAAGAGGGTACCACAGGCTTGATTACACTGTTGACATCTAACGGCCAGACAGGGGCACCAATTGCAATTTTGGTTGAAAGTAACACCCAGGTATGGAAAAGAACTAACTTGTGAAATAACTTTGCCCTTGATAGTAAAAAGGCCTAACTTTAGGGGTCATCTTCCCACAAATCATTAAATGGGTTTTAGGGATATTGGTGTCCAGATCAATATCATTCATAAAATTTACAAACAAATCCACCAGTACCCTGAGACCATTTGCTGTGCGGGATAACAGAACCACGTCATCTGCGTATAGCAGAGACAGGACAAAAACAGAGTTAACCCTGGGCATATCCTTTCCATTGGAGATCAAAAACTGATTCAGTCCATTGATGTACAATAAGAATAAGAGGGGTAACAATACGCACCCTTGCCTAACTCCTCTCGGGTAGATAACAGAGAAATGAGTTAACCACTGCTTTGGGGAAATATTAATATCTATGTCCTCAGGGACATCTAGCAGCGAGCTCTTGCCCTTAACTATCTCCCAAAAGCCCCTGGAGTCTCCCTTGGGGCAGGCATTCATTAGTCTGTTCCATGCCTCTTCCTTTAAAATTTTCTTCCTAAGCTTGATGGACAACTTATAGTTTGCTCTAGCCCGGGTAACATCTGCTTGGATTATTGGCCTGGCAATAAGTGCCTCTCTAAGTTGCTTGTTTGCTAATCTACAGTCATGATCAAACCACCCAGTTTTCCCTGCTTCCCTGGGGCAGAAAGACTCTTCATGATCTGGTTAGCTGAATTATTAAGAAACCCAAAGGCGACCAAGACCTCCTCAGGAGAAGGGTTGTTCATAAGCAATTGGTCCATAAGCTGGCCAAAGTTGGTATTAACAAGGGACCTGAATGACACAGGGATCGATATATTGCGCCATCTAATTCTACGCCCCTTATCTTTAGAGCTCAGACCAGTCAAGCCTGGGTTTCTTTCTCTAACTTCTCCCAGGGGTATTAATAATTCGAACTCTATAAGGTTGTGATCACTGTAACAAGCATATAACACATTTCCTGATTGGATCAACGCTCCCATTGACCTTGAGAGGAATACAAAATCAATTATTGTTCCCTTTCCCCAGCCTATGAAGGTAGGTTTACAGCTAAAACCTTGCCCTGCTAAAGATACTAACTCTATTAAATCTGTCTGGCCTAGGGTTCTTACCAGCCTCCGACCTCTTTCATCGACCTCGACCTCTGAGGAGGGGTTAGGGTATGCTTCCCTCTCATATGGATTCTCGTCAAGGCAGGTCTGACCTATCTTTGCATTGATGTCACCACCGAATACAATATTAAAATTCTGCAACCAATGGTGAGCCCTGGTCTCTAAACTAAACAATACCTTAAATAATGCCGAAATTTGACAGCCCATATTGATCACCGAATTATAAAAGTTGACCAAGAAAAAATTAACATTTTATGACACCACGTCCCATAACACCTGAATCCCCTTAGGCTTAACAGGGACAACTGTAATTTTACGCAAGTTTGATACACGGATCAAAATAGCCAATCCATCTTGGGCTTACCTTCAGTAAAAAGGGCAGACATTTCAGGGAGTCAATCATTACTATCAAGGCTTGCTAATGTAAGGAACCTATTGGCAGTAGGAGTGGGAGTGTAATTCTGGGTAGTGGGTGGGAAATTCTGGCTGTGACTATTTATGGCCACAAGTGTTTATAGAATGAAACCCAGTGATTCAATGCCAATTCCCTCGGCTATCAGATGCTGGGATTGGAAGCTGTGTATCAATCGCCTCGTCAACAGAAGGAATCTACAATTCACCACAATACAGTCCCCTGCTTGCTGTTTTCTGCCGAGCCCCACCCATCCTACCCTTCTGGCAAAGAGGATATCCCTATGCTCCCATGCACTGAATTTAGCATTTTTACAGAACCAGTGGCAAATGTTATTACACAGTTGGGAAGTAGGTTCCTCAGAAGTTGAGGGTAACTCAGGGACCCTTGTCATTACTACTACATATGAGCCACATTCAGGGGGTAAGTTAAGTGTGGGCAAAATAGCCCTCTTCTGAGTGTGATTGCCTAAGCCTCCCCTATCCCCCCTACTGTTCCTTTTTTCTCCACCCATGCCCAGTCCTGCTGGAGCTGACTTGCTACAGTCCATAGGGGGAATAAGGGGATCAGGCTCAAGGGCATTACTTGTCCCTGTATTTTGCCCAAGAGGCTTTGAGTTAGCATTTGGGCAGGGATGCACCTCGACACTAAGAGCTCTTGGATAAGTTGCTTCTGTCTCCCCTCCCGAAGTCACTGTCATTAAGGTAGTCAGATATAAGATCTAATTTTGTGCAATATCTCATACAGAGGAGCAGTAAATTTTTCAATCAGTCGTTTACATTTTTTCTCTTTCGAGTCCCAGTTAATAAGGGCCAACCCTCTTGCTGATTCTATACAGGTGTCCTCAGACAGTTCCCTTTTCCTGGCATTATGTGTGCTCGGTTTCCCAGTCACGGATGGCTTGCTTTTGCATTTCCTTTTGGCGGCGGGTACACAGTCACTATCATTTAGCGTTCTTCCCTGCTATTCGCTATAGAGTCTACTTCAGGTACAGAAGGGGAAATTGTTAACGCCGCTGTGGACACACAGTTATTGCTTTGAATATTATTGGGCTGCAAAGACTCTACAGGAGAGTGACCACCTCCCTCACCCTAGCTTAGCTGGCGTTTGGCTGAATCTACTTCCTTAGAAATTTCCCCCACCACACGTGCCAGAGAAGTGTCCAGGGTATTCACAGAACGAGGTTTAGTAGGGCTACCCTTGCCCTTACCCCTTTCCTTATCCTGATCCATTTTCTGCATATCCATTTTTGGCGACTTCTCAAAACCAAAAAATAGCGGGGTTGCCCAGGCCAGCCTTCTCCGGGCTCTGACGGGCACAGACGGGCCCACTCAGTGCCGGGACCATTTCTGGGCATGACCCGCGCAGTGGGAGCAACGGCTGGTTATTAGGAGCGCCTCCAAGTGTGAAATGGTGGCTTCGGCGGCTTCCCTGCCGTGATGGTTGCTGGGGATTGAAGTCTGCCCCTTCACTCCTGCTCCTGCTTACTTTTATTTTTTTATATTTCTTTTAAAAATATTTTTACATTTTTGGTACATTAAAATTTTTGACATTCGCAATATTTTTATGTAATACAAAAGTAAGAAATATTGAATTTGTAGTGTTTTTGTACTATTTTGTATGGGGCTTGAGTCTTTTTTTAACTTTATTTCATTGCCATTTTTTTTACCACTTTATTAATATTGTAGTCTATCTTCATTATAGTGGGCTGTTCCTGGATCCTTTCATTTGCGGTTCCTCATTCCTGTTCTCTGTGTCAGGTAAGATTTTTTTTTTTAATAATTTGGGGGTTTTAGTGTTATGGAGTGAGGTTATAGGACTAGGTTAGTAAGTTTAGGTTGGTGGTTTATGTCACTTTGTTTAGTGTTAGAATTGTGTTGTAGTAGCCGAGTGCAGTTAGCCTAATTGTATTGGAGTTATAGGGTTATTGTGTCTGTAAGTTATGTATTTGTTCTCTGGGATTTTTAAAAATTGTATATTGTATTGTAATTTTTATGGGGTGAATATATTGTGTGGGTAGGTGTTTTGTTTTTCTCATTGCAGGATTCTCGTTTGGGTCATTGGGGATACTGTTTTTTGGATTGTTTTTTCAAGCAAAACATTTTGGTGGCTTTTTTTCACGCTATTTTTAATATCCTTGATTTTTTGGTCTTACTGCAGCAATTTTTGATATTTAGATTTTTTGATGTTTTAATGGTTGCTATTGACTGTTATAAATTATTTAGAATATTATTTTTATGTTTGTTATTTTTGCATTTTGTGGGAGGATTTTTAATCTTTATTTATGGATTATTTTTGCCTTTCGAGTATTATTATGTTTTATCTCTTCAGCTGAAAAACTGTAAGTAATATTTTTCTTAACTCCTAAAGGGTGGGATATGTTATTGTATTTTGTGTTGTATTATATATTATTTATTGGTAATTCTGTTTTTATGCTCTGTCTATTCCTGTGTGTTCTGGTTTAGAGAGTTGGCATTTCACATAGTTAATATATATGTATTTATTAATTTTTATTTTAGATGTTTTTATTAGTAAACCTTATTGGATAACTTCATATGTTTAAATGGATTTTCTATTCAAATGTAATTGTTTTCATTTGAAACTGAATAGTAAAATTAGTAAAATAGTTTAAATAAAATGTTTAGCTGTTTATATTTTTATTTCAGGTTGTCTTTGTTGTGTTTTTTGATTAGTTGATTTAGGGCAGACGTCTTGGTATGGAGTCTAGGTGTTGTAGGCCTTGATAGTTGACCAAGAATTGGACTTTGCATTGTAACATGTTGTGCATTTCTATGATTTTGTTTGAGATTTTAGTTGGGTTACTGATTGTTCAATTCTTGGTATCTTTGTTTATAATTTTTTTTTAAAACGGTATAGTTTAAGGTGGCTTCCTCCTAGAATACCTAGGAAGAATTGTGCCACCCTTCCACTGTTTCGTCGGTTTCTTCCTGTTGTGCCATGATACTGTCATAAATGTTCCACCATGGTATACTCCACTTGGGTTGGTGTCTGTGTCTGTGTCCAGAACAGTGCAGTCTGCCAATCCAAGTATATTTAAAGTCCATTAGGCAAGATAGTTTTTGTTAATGTCTTTGATATTAAGGTGTATCTATTAATAGTGTGAGATGTTTTGCTACTTATGTGACAGGGACGTATGTTAGTCCAAATTGTTTTTTAATTTCATGGTCAAATTGCACATTTGTGGAGTATTCTACACATAATGCAGATTGTTGCAGGTATCTCCATATACCTTGATTAAAGTGGGAATAAAACACTTGAATATATTTTTAGAATGGTAGTAATCATTGCTTGCTTGAAATAGAGAATTATTTATTGAGGATTGTAATTATTGGTTTTGGATTTTACTTCATTTGATAGTTCTTGATATGTTGCACTTTTTTATTTGGTAAAAGTGCATAGACTAAGGGCATGTTAGTGTTTTGGTATTCTCCATTGATTGGGTAGATTTGTGTAAATGGTAAAGGGCGCGATTTGAATGAACATGCCGTCCATCATCCATATGTTACTCTGGGTAAGTTTTAGTGGGTTGTTGCCAGAGGCATGTATAATTTTTCCTCTCACATTGTTACCATTGTCACTTAAAAGGAAATTGTTATTTGTGTGTGTAAAGGTCAAGTTTTCTAGGATGTGCATTTCCTCGAATCTTTTTGAAACAGTAGGTGTGTCTCTGGTAGCTTTTCTAGTTATGCTTTGAGTCTTTTTAGATTGGGAATTTCAAGGAGCTGGCATGTAGTGTATTTAGGAACATTGTGGATTATATTTTTTTAAATTGTGTCAGTAGGCTATTGGAAGCTGGTACTAGCTTCTCTGAGTTCTTGAAGAACGTTTCTTACTTCAATTTCTGTTATGTTGGGGTGATGATTATGCTCATTAACGTTTTCAACAATTTCTTTTTTTATGTTTGCCTTCCGGTAACATGCATTAGAATAATATTTTCTACATTTCTCATGCTTTCTTTCACTGCTTGTGCTTTCTTTGTCAGAAGTATATCGCATGTGGTTCAGTAATAATTCTCCTTTCAGAGATCCTGTGCATATGTCTCTATTAGACATTTTATCTGTGGGTTATTTTTGTACATTGATACTTATGAAATAAATGTTTCTGGTGCTGTTCGGAAACCTTATTTTCATTTTTCATTGATTTAGTTGGTGTTTGTCACACATGTTTCTTTTGAACCATAAGAAAACAATAGTATCATTAGTTTTATATTGTAAATAATTAATTTTGTTTAATTTGTTAACTGTTTTTCTGTTAACAGAGAATTTGTTAGTTAATTATTTTTTATTATTCTTTTACATTTTGCTTACCTTTTATTTGTTGCTGTGCTGCTTGATTTTCAGATATTTGATTATATTTTCAGTTATGTTTGCTTTTTGGTTTCAATGTGTTTTGTTTATCTGTGTTTAGGAAACATGAAAAAAGATGTATTATTATTTAGTCAAAATAAGTCTATGTAATTTTTGTTTGTTTTACTTAGCTTAAAAATAATTTATTTAAATTCCATAAAGTAAGTAAGTTTTTTAGCTGTGTTTTTTTTCTTCTGGTGTATTTCCAGCAGCATTTTGGCTTCTTGAAGTCAGGGAACATCTGTATGGCATCTTAATGCTGTATTTTTAATTACTAAAGCAGTGTAATTGGTTAACTATTTTGAGGTTTATTGCTATTGGTTGGTTTCTTTGCTTTTAGATTTTTTTTTTTACCTTATTCTGCAAACGCTAATTAGTGTTTGTTCGCATTGTGCTCTAGCAGTGTTTTATTTTAAAGCTATAACTGTATTATATAGATCTTACACTCACACCTTTAATAATGATTAAGCCCTTGGCCACCCGCCCTTATGGTCAGCATTAGGTCTTTTACAAGTGCATTATGCAATTCATAGGTTTAACAACTCTTTAAGATTGGTAGGGTACAAATATGCTTTCTCAAGTGATATACAAACATACAAATATTAAGAAATGTCTAACTAATGGTCTTTGTGTCATTGTTTAACTACAGAAAATAGACATTAACGAAAAGTGCTGCATGTTTCCAGAATTAGCCACAGCTAACTTAAGAGCACCGGAGTACGGCGATGTTCTACGTAACGATCACCCCTCCGTTATAAATTTTGTTTATCTTATATCTGAGAGAAATATGGGTATGACTAGATCCTTTAATAGAGATACGAAATGGTTCTGATTTAAAAGTCCTTGAAGAAACTACTTTTTAGTGTAAGAAACTAACATGCTTAAAATGAAAAACAATGATTTATATTTTTCTTTTGAAACTCAAGCTAACTATGGAGCATGTATCTATCAATATACACAATCTTTGGGTAAACTTTATAATGTCTGTTTATTATTTTGGTACTAGATCGTTACTGTACACAACGTTTTAAATGTCAGCATCTTCACATTGGTTAGCATATGTCTTTGTGGCAATCTAAATTAATTACTTATTAACAAATCAAATGTGCAGTACTCCCTTAGTCTCACTGTACCTAAAGGAGTTAAATTAATTATGAGTATGGCATGATTGGTAAAAGGTTTTTCAATGAATTAATCACTTATATGGTACTATACCATGATTTCTTGATAATAAATTGTATGTGTAGCACTTTTATAGTCACTCCAAATAAACGTGTCAAGTGAATTGGCAAAATGACAGGTATAAAGTAATTTTGCCCCACTGAGTCACTGGCTTCAAAGTATATAACTTGATTGAACCACAGTGGTTAATTGCAGAATGTCTTTTTAACTTTTTGAATTTTCACCCTTGCACTGTATCATAAACATTTCACTGTTTTCTATTTCCTTTGCACATCACGTCATTTCCGATGTGTTTAAAAAGACTGCAGCTGTTGTAAATGGTCATGTGACCAAGACCCCGTGTGTGGTTGAAACACATCTTTGTTTCGTTGCCGAAATAAACTTTTTGTAAAGCAGAACCAACTGGTGTGGCTCCTTCCTTACCTGTCATTGAGGGAGAGGATCGTTGTGATATATATATATATATATTTATATATATATTACCTACTGGCGGTCGCCAGTAGGTAGTTATAGTTACAACCTAGTTTCCATAGGAAAAGCATTTTTTGATTTGTTAATAACTTTGGCGTCGTTTGACGAATCTTTGCGAAATTCTGCAAAACAAAAGTCTATCCAGGTCAGCTCTTATCCTGAAAGTTTGGGGGTGATTCATCAAGCGGGGGCTGAGAAAAAAGGGGGGTCCCAAAACGCGTTTTCCCCATGTTAATTTCCATAGGAATTTTGCGACGAGCTACAGCCCGAACTGCTGAACGGAATTACCCCAAATTAGGCAGAAAGGTAGAGCTTAGTTCAGAAAGCGACCTTTTTTTCAAATGGTGTAAATCCGTTCAGTAGTTTTTGAGAAATTCAAAAAATAAGAGTCAAAAAATCAATTTCCCATAGGAAACTTTGTGCAAGGCTACAGCCGAAACTACTGAACGGAATTACCCCAAATTTGGCAGAAAGGTAGTGCTTGGATCAGAAAGCGACTTTTTTTTTTAAATGGTGTAAATCCGTTCAGTATTTGCTGAGAAAATTGAAAAATAAAAGTTTCGATATCTGGGCGGAGCCTAAGTCCCGAGCACGAGCTTCAATGTGATTGGCTGCCAACACTCCAAACCAGGAAGTGTTGGCAGCCATCTTGTGACTCGGTAGAAGCGAGTCACCATAAAACTGAGAAACAAAGATATAAAACGAGAGAAGGGGGCAGGGTAGAAACACCCTGACCCCTAGGCCTGCTTAGGGGGTCCCAGAAGGACCCCCAGGGTCAAAAAAAGCATTTAAAAAAAACAAAAAAAACGGCGCAATTCGCGCTGGGGTCGCGGGTTCTCGCGTTTTATTTTAATGAGGCCCCTGGGTGGGCTAGGTCCCGGGGGTATTTCTTAAAAAAATAAAAGCGGGGGCTCGCTGGGGCTCCCGCAGCCCCGGTGCTTCACTTATGTTGGGGGGGGGGGGGTTCAGTAGGCTGTGGAAATTATATCGGGAAAACAACAATGCGCCGTATTGCGGCCTTCCTTTAATATAATGCGGAATAATGTTTACTTATTATGCAGTGTTCACTTTTATCACGGATACAGTCACTTTGTTACAGGAAATTTCTTAATATGTGGGAGGGCGTGTTTTGTATCTGTGCGCGGAACAAAATTAACATTTAATTGGCTGTGGTGTTCTAACAACAAGCTTAATGTTCATTGGCTGCGAACCATCGAAAGTAGAAGTGTTTCCTGCCATTCACTTCCCCTCCGCAGAGTAGCAAGGACATCTAATTGCCTCACATGTTGTAAGGAGGACCTTCCAGAGCTTAATGTTGATTGGTTGCGAACTATTGAAAGTAGAAGTGTTGCTAGGTATACCCTTCTCCTCCGTGGAGTAGGAGGGACATCTGATTGGCTGACGTGTTCTAAGGAGGAGCTTCCAGAGCTTCATGTTGAAAGTAGAAGTGTTGCCAGCCATTCACTTCCCCTCCACGGAGTAGGAGGGACATCTGATTGGCTGACGTGTTCCAAGGAGGACTTTCCCAAGCTTAATGTTGATTGGCTGTAAACCATTGAAAGTAGAAGTGTTGTCAGCGATTCCTTCCCCCTCCGCGGAGTATTAGGGACATCTCATTGGGTAACGTGTTCCAAGCGGGACCTTCCCAAGCTTAATGTTCATTGGCTGTGAAGCATTAAAAGTAGAAGTGTTGGCAGCCATTCCCTCCTCCTCTGCGGAACAACATGGACATTGTATTGGCTAAAGTGTTCAGAGTACAAATTTGTTCCTTATTGGGTGGGAACGGTTCACTGCTGTCAGCCATTTTGTGACGCACTTCCAAAGGAGTACGGGAAAACAAAGTAGTAGAGGGGAGGGTAGGAACACTATTAACTCTGTACAGTGGTCACAAGGTGGTGGAGAGGGATTGTGAAGGTAAAAATTGTTTTTTTACATATTTTAAGGACCATTTATATAATTACCGTGGGGTGTGCAAATCATGGCGGAAAAATAACAGTGTGTTGCGGTCTTCTTTTTATTAAGTTTGCGGGTGGGATACTTCCCAGGAGCACTATTTCCTTATAATGTGGTGTTTACTTTTCTGACGGGGAGGTGTGGTTGCGAAGCAAAAATTTCAGTTTAGGTTTCAAACAGTTTTTATTTAGCAATTACAAATGAACTTTCTTCGGATACTGACGCTGTATATATTAAAGGGGTGACAAATAAAAATGGAATTTCATAAAATATCACTTAAGCGTGGCCACACCCTCTTTTTTCCTGCTATAGTTTGTAAAAGTGTTGCCCCATATTCTTGATAATATAAGAGGGCATCAGTTACTTTTAGATAAAGTAGAAAAGAAGTGCTACAACAAACACTCCCGCACTACATCATCTGAGGTCAGAAGAACAAGTAAAAAACAGTTTATCACAAATGACTTCATATTACATAGAAATGTATGCATTATCATTTTTCAAGTTTGTATTCTGTAGAATACGGGAACGTTCTGTCGTAGTGCTTAGAGGTCGCACACTGTTCCGCTAACAAATCACGTACTCATTTAAGAATATATAGGATAGTACTATTATAATATACAGTACTGGTCTTATATATTCTATAGGGAGAACGTGAATAGGAACTCCAACTGAGAAAAATAGAAATTAGAAAATAACATTCAGAAATGTAGGGTTTATTAAATGTTTAAAGTAAGAAAGTATGTATGAAAGCTATATTTTTTTAGACTGCAATTTCGTAAAATATGCTCACTGAAAAAATATCTGATCTAGTATGTTATAAAGCTTAGTAAGATGTATTTCAGATGGCGCGGACAAATCTCCAATTCTTCTTCTGTAACAATAGGACAGTCTATTACAATATAACGAGTGACACCATTGTTACAGTGAAAAGGAAAATAAATTTATGAATACAAAGAAGATGAATAACGAAATACTTTCGAGCGGTGAAATTTTCAGAGCTTCTTTTCTCCGGGACTTTGAAATGTTTGATCTTCATGGCGACGGGTCATAAACTCCTCTGAGATCATTATGACTGTGAAAATTATAATATACATATTCACAGTATATGATCAAAAGGGGGAACAGACTAAAAACCGGAAGCTGGTGACGTTGCTTATATATCTTTACTCTTTTCGCCGACGGGTCATGAACTCCTCTGAGATCACCATGACTGTTGATATTATAATATACATATTGACAGTATATGATCCCCAGGGGAAAACAGACTAACAACTGGAAGCTGGTGACGTTAATTATAAATCTTTAGGGTTTGCGCTGACGGATCACCAACACCTCTGAAGTGAAGTACAGTGTCAATATTATAATATTGAAAGTCACAATATATAAGCTGAAAGGAGCCAGAAAAGGAGCAATGTTTGCTGTAATCTGTCTGTTTCTGAAAACATGCTGCTGACGTTACAGACAAAAAAAGGCAAAAACATGCAATAACACTTTTTTCTAGATATAAATGTTTAAATTTTGACAAATAGCTACGTATTATAAATATCTACTATGCCTTAATCAAACAACTTACAACTCCGGAATATGTTTTGTTGCCGCAAAACAAGAATCGACGCTAGAAAAGGGAACCTGCATCTCAGAATGGACACGGATAAATAACTCGCGAAAACGAAACTAATCGAACAACGGGTGTGGTTTATATACTTTTTGGTTATTGAGTAGTCTATGGAAGGAAGATGCGGCTCCGCCTATTTAGATGTCACATTTTATAGTTTACACGTGCTCACGTTTTAACTGTTTAACTTGTGCACGTGTTGGGAAAAGTTACAAAATGTGAAGCTGTAAAGGTTTCGATTTCCATCGTAACGCGTATAAGGTCCTTAATATGTACATACGTTGGAGAGTTTAAAAACTGTTACCCGGCAAACTGTGTCATTTGCATTGTCATGATTAAAAACTTCTAAATAGAAGACATAAAAAAAAATATCGTTCACAATAGAAGAAAAAAAAATACGTGCTAATATTTGTCATCACTATGCTGTTAAATTAAAAAAATGCCAGCATTTGTAAAGCGTACAGCTACCCCCGGGAAGGTGTGCCGGCGCTCGGGGGCATTGGGAAGATTAAGCAAGGTGTTGCCCACAGTGAGATAGTGGTGGGCTAACATGCTGCTCAAGCCGGGAATCGAACTGTGAACACTGTTGTTCGAAGTCAGGTATTATAGGTGCTGTGTCACACTTTTACTACACTTATATGTTAATTACTGCTAATTAAGTTGTAAACATTGTTAAATTATAAGTAGGGCTTCCTGTTTTCCGTTTTTACTGATTTTTACAGATAAATAGTTTTCACTATAAAAAGTATACACGTCTTTTTAAAATTTACTTAAAAAACATTATAGGTTATAGGGACATTGTAGTTAGAAATTAGCATTTAAAAAACCTTTGAAATTCACTGAAAAAACCATAGGTTTTACAGAAGTTATAGTTAGAAATTTGCATTTAAAAAACCTTTGAAATTCACTGAAAAAACCATAGGTTTCAGGGGCGTTATAGTTTGCTGGACATTTCACTCGTACAAAACCATAGAAATTCCACCGTTATAGTTAGTTCAGCTAACTATAACTCGCACCCCCGCAATGCACTGCTCATGACGTCACATATTACATCATTCATGGCATGGTCAGTGACATCACTGATGACATCACTGATGACATCATCCACGTGATAATCCGATGCACCTCCTCACACCCTAATATAACCTTTGATACACCCATTCTAAAATACAGACTACCATTTTTGAAACCATAGAGACACCAATACCAGTTACTACATACCCACTCACTGATTCTTAGGTCTACACACACACATCCACTCATTCACCCATACAATCACTTATACATGCAGTCACTCCTCAATACAACACTATCATATGCAGTCATACACCTATTTAAACAGTCACATACCGCCATTCATCCATGAAGTTACTCACAGACCTACATAGTCATGTAAAGAATCAATGACACTCCCATTTACTCACCTATACAGTTATACACACACCACCTCACTAATTCATACAGATAGTAGTGCATACTTACTCTCTTATATAATCAGTGATACAAGTACACACTCATCCATACAGCCACTTTCGTAATCACTCACTGTCACATATAGTTATTTATATACACCATCACTCACATAAACTTCCTTTTACATATGTAGCTACTTACATGTACCACTGAGATCTCCATTCACTCACGAACATGCCCATACACACACTCACCCAGTCATAGAGCTGTTTCCACATGCAGTCTTGAACCCATACACCCAGTGAATCAACTAGTCACACATCTATGCACAGAGTCACACACCTCCAACCCACCCACACACACACTCAGGCACCGCTACAAATACTCAGTCAAACAGTGAATAACCCATATAAACTGTCATGTAGCTACTGACTAACCCATGTACTAGCTTACACAACAACAAACACACTGATACAGACATTCACACAGTTTAGCCACTAATGCATGCATTTAGTAAGACACGTTTAATCAGTCAGTTATACAATCAGTCACACACCTCGTAAATCCTTCATCCAGACACTTATACACCCACTGATTCTTCAATACAGCTTGGCATATATATAAAACATATTTAAACTTTACAGAAACACACAGTCACTGGATGATGTCATCAGTGATGTCATTTGAGATGTCATCAGTGATGTCATCAGTGATGTCACTGACCATGCCATGAATGATGTAATATGTGACGTCATGAGCAGTGCATTGCGGGGCCGCGAGTTATAGTTAGCTGAACTAACTATAACGGTGGAATTTCTATGGTTTTGTACGAGTGAAATGTCCAGCTAACTATAACGCCCCTGAAACCTATGGTTTTTTCAGTGAATATATATATATATATATATATATATATATATATATATTACTTGTTGGTATATTTATTTATGGTGTTATCATTTTTATGGTTTATTACTTTGTTTTGTTATGTGTGCATATTTTTATTTTACTACTGTATTGAAATTAATGTTTGAGAATTGCATACATTTGCTATTGTTTAGGTGCTTAGTTTCATGTTATTATTAGAATAGCAATATTTTGGTCAATATTTTAGAAATTGAAATTTTAGTTATGTTTAGTAGGTCTTATTGTGATGGCGATATTTAGTGTTTCTATATTTTGGCGGTCGGAGACAAACTGCATCCATAGAGATGTACAGGGATCGCCGACCGCCGTCCAGATTACGATGTGGGTTTTCGACGACCCGACCAGTAGCAGTCCGACTGGTTGCCTCAAGCTGTCGGAAACGAAGGATTTGAGGTGCATACTCATCCCAATCCGCTTCTCTTCAGCAGTCTCCACCGTAGATCCTTTCCTCCAGGTCCCCATAAACCTCGTAAGCTGAACCCCGATGACAACGATCCTGTGAGCTGGAATTCAGGTAAGTCCTTCTGTGGTATGTATCCCCATTGAATTGACTGTGCACAATCTGCCAAATTCCAGCAATGGGGTACGGGGTGCACAAGGCATTTCCCCACATGTGTTATGCATGTGTGTACATATCACATGTTTTCAGTGAGTTTTGTACACATTTGCAGCAACTTTTTCGGGCTTTATGTGCTCTGCCATAGCTGCGACCGTGCGGTACCAGCGGTTGCATCGTAATACGGTGGAGGGGAAGCTTCTCGGTCTCGGCGGGCAGAAAGGGCTTGTGAAGACGGCGGTTAGACGGTTGTCTGACTGGCATCGTAATGAGGCCCTAAATGTGGTAGCGCACTGTCATTTACAGACAGCACATTTTTCATTGAAATGGCCACTACATTTGCATAGACATACAGTTTTTTCAGATACAACTATATTGCACACAAGTGGTACTGGGTGGAAATGGGTTTTAGTGAACATTTATCATTTGTGGGTCCCTATGTAAATTGTCTTGATTTGTTTTAATCCTACTAAAATCTTTATTTCCATCACACTTTATATTACAAAAAATGTGCTTCATTTTTGTTTTCCTAACTGCTGAATGTGTACAGTTCATTTACAGGTATTTACATTTTGTTGTGTGTTGCAAAAAAGTTACATCCTACAGCCTTTCCTTTCAGACTACCTGTACCTCAGCAAGATTGTCACATAATTCCCTTTACTTTTCTTTCTCTGACTGCAAAGTGAGAGGAGTTTGTAAACACTAACCCTGGGCGTAGTGGGCATAGTGGGCGTAGCGGGACTACGCGGAGGTCCAAGGAGTTGCAAACAAACTCCGTGGAACTCCGCTCCGCCGCCCGCCTCCACTCCCCTATTAAGAAGTAAGTTAACATTAATTAAAAATAAACTTAAAACCACTTACCTCTGTACTGCGGCATCCCCGGGCTGCGTGCGCGCCCGCGCATTTCTTGCGAGAAATGCGCATGCGCGGGCGCGCGCATGCGCAGTTTTCTCAAGCATTACCGGTACGGTGAGGAAGAGGAGTAGGGCAGCCCCGGGACGCCGCAGTACAGAGGTAAGTGGTTTTAAGTTTATTTTTAATTAATGTTAACTTACTTCTTAATAGGGGGGTGGAGGTGGGGGCTGGCCAACTCCGCTCCGCTGCGGAGTGTGCAGAGATTTGCCTTCTCCGCGGAACATGGAGAAGGCAAATCTCCGCACACTCCGCGGGCGGAGCGGAGGTCTCCGCCCGGGGTTAGTAAACACCAATCCAAATGTTAAAAACGGGAAACAGCCTTAATAACGAAGTTTGAAAAACGACTGACCTGAACAACGAATCCTAAACAACGACCAATCTGTTAACCACGACACCCTTAACAACGACTCACATGAACCACGACTTTCCTAAACCACAAAAATAACGACCTCGTGACTGGCCAATAGATGGCACTATTGTAATTACAATGAAAAGCCTTTCCGCACTTATGACCGTTCTATGAACTATCTTGCTTAACTGTTTGTTTCTTGCCAGCCTGCAAGTAGCCTCAGGTCTGCCTACAGGTTCCTATTGTCAACCTAGCCAGTTTGATGAAGGAGATATGGTGCTTGATCATTCTATGTTCGGGGCTCCTATCTATGGAAGTCATTAGCGATACATCTGAGACACAAAATGGCCACCTGAAATTCAGAATATGTCTAAAGACTCACCTATCCTCCCAGGCACTTGGATACGCATATCCTCTTCCCAGCGGCACTATCCAATAGGGTACGAGAGAAAAGGAACTCTGAGGACACTGAAAGATGGTAGTAACCCGGGGGAGGGCAGGGTGCGTGGCTTGACAGGCAAACATGGTGGCTATGTTATCTTGCTGCTCCGGCACTGGGATCCCGTAATCCGCACCATCTGCCGTGCTGAAGGGCCGTGCGGGCACATCAGCACTGATTTGGAGCAGTGTTGCCCCAGGGGAGAGGAATGAGGCGGTTGTGCACCGTGAGCTTACGAGGCCACTGAGGGCAGCCTGCCTCACTTTAGACTGGGTGCTGCCACCGCAAGGCCGGGAATTGAGACTTGACCATCTGCTGTAGAGACACTGGAGGGCTTGGAGTGAAAGGCAATTGAAGGTGTCAGCGGAGACAGAGTATTCACTGTGACTTTTCTCTCCCTCCCCCCGGCCGAGAGGATTCCGAGCCGGGTTGCAGGAGAACGCGTCTAACACTACGTGGCCATCGAGCCGCATCAGAGGCTGAGCCCCAGGTGAGGTGCGACAAAGCCCTAACTAACATGAGGAGTGCTGAAATATCAAAAGTGGTTGCCTGCACTAACCTGCCCTCAGAAGATAGTGGTGTAATCGGGTAATGAGCAATTTAAATATTTTTCGTGGTTTAGGAACTCGTTGATAACAATGTAGTGGTTTGGGATTACTCGTTGTTTAGCCTTCGTGGTTAAGGAATTCGTGGTTTAGGCAGTAGTTGTTTAATCATATAGCCGTTATAAACACATAAACAGCAATTTGCCAGAATATATGGCTTGACATTTGGACTCTGTCTGGTCTTTGAAGCGCAACAAATGTGATAAGATAAATACAGAATATAAAGGCATTTTTATTTATTGCTGGGACTTTTGTGACCGTTCAAAAATTGGCTCACAACCCCCCAGTGGGTTGCGACCCACAGTTAGGGATACATTGCTCTAAAAAAAAAATTCTCTCAAGTATAGAGTCTCAATATTAATGTAATCAATACTGTTGGCGATATTTGTTTTCCTCAATATTGTGTCATACTACCAGCCATTGCATTACTGGCTGAACAGCACTTGCCTCTTCTTAAATAATCATCTCCCACATAGCCAACAGAGCATTTTAGTCAAACCACAAAACACCCTCATGTGCATAAAATAGCACTAACTCTATTTAGTTAGCTGAAAGCTATCCCCTCAACCGCATCTCTCACTTTGTACTTTAATATGCTTCTAAACAAGTAGACTGAAGCCAGACGATATCGCAACTCCGCTTGCAATACACAAAACTTACACTGAGCATGAAAATAACCTACTGTTACATACCAACGCACTCATCATATCTCCACCATGCTTATGACCAACAGAAAGTACAATTTCAGAGCCCATTTTAGAAAATCTCTACAGCTGACAAACAATGATAGCACAACAGCGCAAATACCTGTGACTCTGCAGTGCGCAACCCTTCACTGTCACAGAATGATTTAAGGGGAAAGGTCCTACATTAAATCCATGTCACAAATCCAATACCAACCTCTGCTTAGCACTACATTGAACATCTTCAGCCTCACAAATGTAACATAATTTTAACACCAGACCATAATTACTTTAGTCAATGAGAAGTCCCTGAACAATTCAGAAAAGGGGGTTCAGATTACTGAGATCATTAAGAAACCATACAAAACGTATAACCAGACTACACAAATGTGGTTGTTATGGACTAGTTTGGGCTCCTGTTAATGTTTAATGCGGTCATAGAGGAGGCAGTGTGAAATGGAGTTTGGAAAATGGTAGCTAAGTAAATAGATTGTAGTTTTTATCCCCACATCAAATAATAATGAAAGTAATGAAGGTTATAGCTAACTTTAATAAGTCTAAAATGCATGTTAAAAATTCTTTGATATCTTCATGCTTAAAACATCTGTCAAAATAATCTAGATAAAGTACCTTCCTCGCTAGATTGTGCATGATTAGATGTACTTTCTGTATTAATGCAGGTTGGTCAGGTGATCAGTAAAGGAGAATAATGAACCCTATTGTATAAAATAAATAATGCATAGTAAAAACCTTGTTCTGAATATATGGCTAGGTGGACACTCTATTCTATCATATCTTGATACCAAAATCTAATAATCCATTACTAGTTAAACCTAAACTCAGACCACAGAACAAAAGGCGGCCTTCGCTCTCTTACAGGAAATCTTCCATTCCTGTACATTGACGGTCAGTGCTCACAAACATTTATGTTCAGATTCTAATCCAGAATAATTAGCTTGGTGGGTCAGTCTTGGAGGCGTAATCTGTTTCTATAACAGTTTTCAGGAAATTTGCGATTCTATCTGCTATTTATGAATATGAGAGAGAATCCCATGATAGAAATGAAAATGTTATTTATTTGTAATCCTCTTTTTCCATCATGAGTATTCACTTTGAATTCTGAAAATATCTCCCACCACCTAGTGAACCAGAAATATGGTTTGGGTCGAGGTCTCTGTAGTTCCCTGTTTTAATACTGACCTTCAAAAATGAACTGCGGACTGACGCCACATGCCATGATTGGTTAGGATAGCTTCTGGAATTCTTAAAATGCCAGTGCCTGCTTTTACTATTAGCACTCTGTCATTATAGGATAACCATTTCTTTAAAAAAGAGTGAACATGTCGCAAAGATAACTTAATTTATGAATTAAAAAAGAATACCAATGATTTAATCTGGTATTGAAGGGAAGTGACCTTTCCTTCTTGTTCTATAATGTTCTCGTATATTGCTGGGACATGCATGAAGCAAAACAAATTGGATAGTTGGAAGGTACAAGTAGATCTGTCATCGTGTTTTTTTAGAGAAGGGAAATAATTTCATGGTTCCTCTGGATGGGCCTTTTGCCAATTGCAAGGGATGTGTTGATCAATTTGGTGATATTGGCAGTGAATGAAGGAAATCAGAGATAAGTTAATGCATCTCTCTCTCTGCCTACCTCTACCTCTATGGACTGTCAGTCTACATGGAGTCATCTTAAAGACTTTTGGTGTCCCGGGCAAGATGTATTTCAACTGTTTTTGTGTGACACTATTAAAGATTAACATATAAGTTAGTATTGTTTGGCATCATGAGGGCATGAATTAGCAGGAAAGGGGTAATAAGATTCAAAGTCATTCTGTACAGGTGCTCCCAAAATATGTTTTGCCCTGGCCACAAAAATCCTTAAGATGACACTAAAGGAAATGTTTCTTGCAGGTGGCAGTACAAGGTTCCTTTGACAGGTTTCTATGTGTGATCTTTAAAGCTATTGTTATTTGCGATTCCTTGTCGGAAGGGTAGAAGGAGGTGGAAAACTACACAAGTGTGTCAAACTTAATTATGATTCTTTTTTTAAATTTGTTTTTATTTGCATTTCATCAAAAAATATGATACAATGCAGAAAACAGCATTCATAATAGTCTCTCTCATATTACAGTATATTGACAATGCAGCAGGAGGCACTGAGAATACAGAAGAAGCAAAAGAGAAGAAACAAAAGTGCAGAACGTGATTCAGTCGATGCAAATATGGGGAAGGCTGTCACTGAAGTGTGGCAGGAGGGTCGGAGAATGTAGAGTGGGTAGTGGACGCTGCAATTGTGTGAACAATAAAACAAGAGTAACAACTCAAACTGGGCTAGCCCGCACCTACCGGCACAAATCAGGGGTAATTAAATAGCGCCATGTCAGTGGAAGGACCGGCAAAGAATGAAAACAGTAAGTCGTGTAGGGTGTGGTGCATGGGGAAGCTAGGGCAGTATCAATGGACAGTCGTGACAGGTTCCACACTGGAGGTATCATCAGTCTTGCGCATGTTGGCAAGTAGCTGCGACAGGAGTTCATCCCAAGCAGAGGCCATGGGATATTTGCGCAAACCCATGGAGTCCTCCCGGTGGAGCGCTGTGCTTTCACAGCTGGCAACTGTGGGAGGAGTGGGAGACTTCAATCTACATGTGATCTGGCGCTTATCCAGGAGGAGCGCCAACTCTATAAAGCGTGTGGATGCCTCAGCTTTCTTAGGGCAATGTAGTAAGTTCAATAACCATACCTCCCAAGAGGATCGTGTCCTGTGCAGCGAGACAACTGGGTGGTGATATTGCCCCAGTAATGCACAAGGGATGGGCCGAGCCAGAACATGTGTAAGAAGTCAGCATCAGGTATGTGACAGCAAGGATAGGTGGCACTGGTGCGTTGAAAATAGCGGTTGATCTTGTGGGGAGTAAGATATGTAGCATACATGTATTAGACGGAAGCAGACTTTACAAGACACCCCAAGCAGGATGTTGTAGTGCTCAACGCCATTTTTTGTCGGTGAATGTCCTGCTGATGTCTGCATCTGGTGTTGCTGCAGCAGGGTAAGAGGAGTAGCAGATTGGGAGCGCAGGGTGCCGGCTCACCATCTCGTCAGTTGTCAGCCATCCCCCATGACATGAATATACTGTACGGTATAGTGTAGTGTGGGTTCCTGCAGGATATCGCCCCAGTGTGCCATCAGTGAGCGTGTGATGGAGGTATAAAGGAGGAACTGTCCCGGTGGTACACCAGCATCTGCAATGAGCTCGTCCATAGTGAGGAGTGCCCCGTCTTTCTAGAGATCACCCAGTGTACGTAACCCCAGTTCATGCTGGCAGCCCAGCTCCAAAGCCGATGCCACCTTTGCACCACGTGGCATACCGACAAGAGGCAGAGCCGGAGCATAGGGTGGGGTAGCTCGGGTGAGGAACATGCTCCTTTTGAAGCAGCGGGCTCCACTCATAACATAAGGGAGTGAGGTGTCTGTAGCTGTGCCCGGGGGTGGAACAGGTGGAGTTGTTGGGGCAGGTTCCACGGTAGTTGAGCATCAGCTGTGTCCTCCTGCTGATGGCCCACCCACTGCAGCTGGGAGGCCTGGTAGTAAAGACGCCTAGGCCTCCCTTATCAGTGGACAGGTGAAGTTTAGTGAGGGCAACTCTGTGCCGCATGGCATGCCATATGAAGACCCCAGTGAGTCGCTCGAGCGAGCGGAAGAAAGGTTTGGTAATGTACAGAGGGAGGTTGGCGAAGTAGCATAAGAGGCGAGGCAACACCACCATCTTGGTGAGCGCTCCACAGCCAGCCACTGAAAGTGGCAAAGAGCACCAAAACCCCATCTGTGCGCGGATAGAGGTCACAGCGCTGGTCAGATTGCCGTCCAGTAAGTCAGACGGGGTGTGGTATATAAGTATACCCAGATAGCAGAACTTGTCAGGTTGCAAATGCAGAGTGGTGCTGCTAATTTGTAGAGCGTGATCCAGGGTGGTAACCGAAAATGGAAAGAGGCAGGACTTAGCACAATTGACCTGCAGGCCAGAGGCAAATGGGTGTGTGCTATGGTAGCTGGGACGATGCTAATGTCGCCGAGATACAAAAGCATGACATCTGCATACAATGACACCGCGTGCAAGCCATCACCCAAAGGGATCCCCATTGATGACCCTGCGCATGGAGCACATTCATTAGTGGTTCCATTGCCAGAGCGGGGAACCGCGGGCAACCTTGGCGGGTGCCCCTGTATACATGGATCGGGTCTGATATGAGCCACCCGGTCTTGACCCAGGCCGTGGGGCCGGCATATAAGAGCTTGACAAGGCGAAGAAAGCGGGAGTCCAGGCAATAGTGGGTGAGCACTTCGAACAGGTAGGGCCACTCCAGGGAGTCAAAAGCCTTCTGTAGGTTAAGTACCATCCAGCCCGACTGGGGCCAGTGTGACAGAGCATATTCAAGAACCGTGAAGAAGTGTCGCAGGTTCAGGGAGGTTTTTCTGGCAGATACAAACACATTCTGGTCATAGTGTATCAGTTGAGGGACTAATGGGGCTAACTGGGCAGCTAGAATCTTGGCCAATATTTCATAATCAGTGTTGAGTAGGGGCAGTGGTCGATAGGAAGCTAAGTCTTCTGTGTCCCTGCCTGGCTTTGGCAGTGATACCAGGAGAGCCTCACATAGTATAGGTGGGAGATGTGCGCTGGTCAGTACTGTGTCATATATTGTCTTCCGGTGAGGAGCCAGTTGTGAGGCATATGCTTTATAAAACTCGAGTGGCAGGCCATCAGGACCAGGAGACCTGCCCGAGGCTAGTGCGCGTATGGCCTCCTTAATCTCATTTAAGGTCATTTTCCCATTGAGTTCCTCCCGATGCTCCAAAGTGACGCTGGGGAGTGCCACAGGGGCCAGGAAGGAGGTAAGGTCTGTCAGTGTGGCCTGTGACATCGACTGATATTGAAAGGTGTGATAACGTGTGAATGCTGTGTGAATATCCTGTTGGGTGCGTATCCGATCAAAGGACTCAAGGCAAATGGCAAGTATAGGGTGACTCTGCTGTTCCTGGCGGATCAACCAGGTGAGCAAGGTGCTAGTCCTATCTGAGTCAGAGTGTGTCCGGGTAGTGTGCGCCACATAATTAAGACATCACAATCACTCCAGGAGATCCACCAGTGCAGATGTGCCCAACCTAGCTATTCTCTTCCCGTCAGGGTTAGCTGTGCATGCTCCTCGAGGCGGAGCAGCTCCTGTTCAATGTCAGCTGCCGATGCATATTAAGGGCATTTCCCAGGCAATGACCGTGTATTGTTACTTTAAAAGTGTCTCATTTGACCTGATAAGAAGAGGCAGTGTCAGTGTTAATGTCAATGTATTCGGTGATGCAGGCTCGAAATGGCAGGTCATCGAGCGCAGAGGGTTGGAGGTGCCATGTGGGAATTGGGGGGGGGGAGGGCATAGTCCCAGCACAGAGTCATGTGTTGTGGACTGTGGTAAGAATGTGTTCTGCCTCGGCAGTCTATTGACTTAATCCGTGGTTGTATGTCAGCTCTAGTGAGGAGCTGGTCTATGCGGACATGTAGATCATGTGTGTGTAAGTAGAATGAATAGATTCTCGTTTGTTTATTGCGTTGACACCAGGCATCAACCAAGTCATGTGCATAGTGCCTGAGCGTTGGATAGTACGGAAGTGAGGGGGAGTGGAGTGAAAGATCTGTCTAAGTTAACATCAAGGATGCTGTTAAAATCGCTGCCAAGGACCAAGGGGAGGCCATCCCAACATGAAAGCCCCACAGATAAGCTGTGCCAGAACACTGTTTGTTCGGAGTTGGGGGCGTATATCCCGCCAAGAAGTAGCTGGTGGCTGTCCAGGCTGCCTTTGACAAAGACATATCGACCCTCTGGGTCTGTGACTGTTATCCACCACACAGACCCACACCAGGACTCCACAGGCATATGTAGAGTAGTTGGTGGAATAGACCTAGCCCCACCTTCGTTTCTGGTGGCAAAGAGCCTCTAAACACACAACAAGGAAGTAGGACTATTAGGGCTAGATCGCTGTGAATTAACAAGGTCCCTGGGAGGATACCCAAGTGTGTAAAACGGGTCACTGACAAAATGTCAATAATATCGAAATCCTATCTACAACATGGTAAGTACAAAAATATCGAAAAAACAATATCGATTGTCAAAAATATCGTTATAAAAAATATCGTTTTTTTTTGTTAAAAATAATATGTAAAATAAACTAAATAATACTTATAATTAAAATAAACATAGTTAAAAATATTTTATAATTTTTAAAATTAATAAGTAACATATATAATTAAATAAAACATTAATTAAACATATACATATAATATATAATATATATACTTACTTTATGAGTTTCAATAATTATTTTAATAAATTATAAATTATTAAAAAATATAAATTACAAATACATCTATACACATAAAACAATAACATAAATAAAAATTAAATAATTATAATAACAAATTAAGGGGCCCATTACGATGGCGGGCGGAAGCACAACCGCCGTGCTGGCGGATGCAAAAACCACCAGTTACCGCCGGCACGCAGCAGTCCACACGCCCGCCCAATTATGATGCGAAAAGCAGGCCAAACACCGCCGGCAAGCCAGCAACACCGTCCGCCATCAAAGTGCGCCCGCACACGTAGCGGCGCAGCATAACTGACACACACCGTCCGACGAAACACGTCCCGCCCGGCGCATAAATTACGATGCCGCAAACAAACGGCTCCCACGGCAAAGAGACACCGCACGTGAAAGAGAGGCGGAAACACGGACGCAGAGCACGGACAACGAAGAAGCGGCACCCCGGGCATGAATCCAGCACTGCAGGCCCTTCCCATGCTTCTGCTGATGCACCACCAAGGACGCAACGTACCGCGGAGACGCAGGTAGGCACACACACAACAAGTGCACGCAAACAGCGCACACAGTGCAAGGGCGGAAAAAGCGGACAACCCCCCACCAGCGCGTGCACACTACACATCCACCATTGCATCCACATATGACACACAGGCCAAATCCTAACATCGCAGAACACATGTGTACACACCACCTGGGACTAGGAACCAACCACCCCGTCACGGCCCCAAAGCGCCGATGACGCCGCCACACATGCGCACAACGCAGAGGCCAACCGCAGCACCATGCATGCGTCGCACACAGACACAGGGACACAACCAAGCAGCACACACATCAGCCCCACCCCGAACGCACATGACAAGTGACAGGCCGGCCACAGACATGTCCCCAACGCCCAATTCACGGACAACACCCAACGCCACACAAACGACGCACACATGTCAGTGAAGACACGCAACTGCAGGACACACCCCAGTGTAACAAACATGGCGTAGCACACAGCGGCGGCAACACCAACTAGGAGAAGCAGGGCCCCTTCGGGAAGAGGAACGCCAGTACCACACTGAAAAACCCATACCACCCTGCACATATGAACAAGACACATGAAACGGAACACCAAAGAGCCCGGGGACCGACAACAGGTGGCCCAAGAATTACATCCACACACAAGGCCCAACGCAGAGCGGAAAGGCAGCCTGCCGCCCACACAAGGGAGAGCAGACAGCACTGAATGACCTTCCATTCCAACACCGAAACCACAGCCCTACGACAGAAGCCGGTGAATACAGCCATTGTCCAAGAATAGACCAACACAGGCATGCCGAGGAGACCGACCACAGGGCAGATAGCGCATATCACAGAAGCACACAACGGACGGGGAAGAAACAAGAAAACACTCCCCCATGTCGGCCACATGCAAGTTAATTGGAAGGAGTCACACAGCACTGACCTTGAACTGTCTGAGAAGCATGTGGGAAGAGGGCCCGTGTCCTCCAAACAAGCCAACAGAACACAAGTCCTGTCTCCCCACGACTACACAGAGCTCACAGCAACCCCGGAGCGTGCACATTGCAGACTGCACACACAGCCGGAGCACGCCACCTCTACGAACCGCTGCGAAATGGCAACCGCAACACACCTACCCAACTACGCCGAACAGCTCAAGCTGTACCAAACCAACACGATACATACATTGGGATGCGATCTCCTGTCCCTGCTGAACGTAAGTTACCGACTGACTTACCGCATCACATTGTTCAGCTGCGTCATGCCCGTCTTCTACTGTCGGAGGTGTCCCTACCAGCATCCCGTCGAGATATGCCTCTCCAACCCGGCATGTCTGAAGGCGGACCTGCTACCACTACTCCTCCCTCTGGACGCACACGACAGGGCCTGCTCTGCCTATGGGGGCATGGCGTATGTGGCCAACATCGCACGCGCACTGAAATGGAACCACTGTGCCTCCACACGACGGATCATCGAGAACAGCTACATCGAATGTCACCCAGCATGCCCCATCATGGTCCTCCAAGGGACAACCTACGAACAACACCTTGACAGCCACCATCCGCTTCATTGGCTGGCAAACATGTACACCACCAATGACATGGAAGCCCTGCTGGACGGCATCGCATACCTGACAACCTGTAAATACGTCGGACCACAACGCAGGTTCCCCGAGTGACCTATGAAGTCCAACCCCGCACCCATGCTCAGCTTCCGCACGGACTGGCCAGTCACCACCACAACAGCCATACCAAACGACCGGCAACTGTAACCACACCATCAACGACATCGCCATGACATCGGATATGACCGGGACATGCACACTGTTCCCCATCACATCCAGGAACACCGCATGCATCGTGGGAGGCAGTGGCATGGGCTCTGTGCATCGCACCCACATGGACGGAACTGCACGAACAACCAGGACACGACATGGATCCAGCGCACATGGACACACACACCGCTCAGTGGACATGAATAGGTCGCCTGGAGTCTGTGGGTGCTGCACCCCTCCCACCCCCGCCCCGGGAATCCCATACCAGGACCTTTGCATGGACGACAAGTGCATACAACAACAACACGACCCCAGTGACTGTGACATGTCCAGTAACCACCACAGTGCAACAACAAGTGGCACGCCGCTGCATGCACGCAAGCACATGCCCTGATGTCATCTCACATGCACGCGTGCATGAGGAACAACCGCAGCAAACCTGTCACATGGAACTGAGATGGACTGTGCCCATGATGCCGAGCGGTCTGGTAGGCTACATGTATACCGTCTGTGTCAAAGTCTGCAGCTCCGCAGCTATACGTAAATGTACATTAGCACAGCCTTGGCCAAGCAGATGTAACCCCACACCCTATCCCATTTGTAATCATGCTCAGTATATCCTCAACATGTATTCCGCTGCCAGTAGTGTCCACTATACTGCATCACAGAGGACAGAAGACTCAATATAATGTTTGAAACCAAAACTGTCTCCGCTGACTCATTTCACAAGTACGAATGAGAGAGGATGAGAGTATGTGAAGTACACGGCAGTCGTGACATGACCATGTAGTCCACTGGTATTGGATGTCAACGCAAATGAGTAGCACTACTGTGGAAGACACACATGTGTCGTGTGAAGTCGTATGGACGCAGTGCTCAGGTGGGTGGGTGCGACGGGTAAGCCATGTTGGGAGGGGTCATGAACAGTACACCACCGCTTCCCTGGGCATTGTGAGAGGACACCTGTCGGGGGGGGGGAGTGAACACGTGTGTGCACAGCAGCCGGGCACACGTACAAAGCGGTACCAGACGCACCTCAGCCCACCCTCTGTGGACAAGCTGGATCCTGTTGTGCGCCCGCCATGCCCCTTGACAAGGCACACACAGCCCCAGTCGACCAGGTGCAACCCCAACATAGTCAATCCGCACAGGCGATACAGGGCACGGGATGGCAGTGGAGCATGGTGTGTGAGAGGTCTCCTCGCGCTCCTCCTGGTCATATCATGCAGGCAATAGAACCTCAACGTCTAGCATGGCACAAGTCAAATGGAAGTGTAGGGGGACGCACCACAGCACGAGCAGCACTGACGTCACGGGAGGTGGCTCGCACCATCCCATCCATTGCCCATCATACCAACCACGCCACATGCCATTGCGACTAAGTGCAAGCGCGTGCGCCACCACCCCCGAGCCCTCCCCAGAGAGGCCAAAGAGTGAATGTGTGGGCCATCAGCCACAGACGGACGCGGCCTGGCCGCAAGGGCAGCCACAGCCACTGGGTGTCGCAGGTGGCGGATCCGGAAGGCGAAGACTGTGATGCATAGTCCATGCAGGCCGGGTCTCCATTTGGGGCACTACGCAGGTGGACGGCGTCCCGCCACACATCATACCCTGGACCCACACATACACTCCTTGCCCTCTCTGGTGCGAGCTTGGGGCTGCCTGTGCAAGCGCTAGCCTCGCAGGTGAGCATGCATATTGGGGGGCGAGGGGAGGACATGAGGACTGGGGCGAAGATGACTGTATCACTGTCAGTTAGTACAAGGGATGACCCAGATGTGGAAAGGAAGAGACGTGTCCCGTGTGTACTGCAACTAGTCGCCAATCCAACTACCCCCCATGTCCGGAATGTAAGCCCGCACCTAGGCCCGCCCATCCGCCACATCGAACATACCACCAGCACGACAACCTTCCCATTCGAAACACTGACTGGGGGTGGCGACCAGTGAACAATCATGTGTAGCCTACCCACGCGTACATGTGGGCCCTCCATGATCCATGTCACCTGCGGCAAAGACATGACATGCGCAATGAGGGAAGTGAGGAGAGCTGGCGGCCCCACGCGCAGAAGGTGCATCAGCTCCACAGACCCAGCAGCGAGTCCAGCAGGGGTCACATGTGCAGGGGCAGCTGTGCCTGGTGTGAAGGCACATGCATATAGACAGCACATCGACCAATGTGTAGTCTGCCCACATCCACAGTCCATCATCATGCGGACATAGGAATCGAACACAGGGCAACACATCTTAGTTAGTGCAACCACCGTGACAACAATGCGCAATCATCGACGTACCCGCCCTGTGCATGGCCCCCCACCCAACGGAGGCACATCCAGTGCCACCATCCCACACACACAAGCCTTCCACGGAACATGCTGTGTCCAATGGTCAGTACAGAGTCAGCGCCCATCTGGTGGATCCTGAACAGGAGACACATGCACACACATGCCAGCTCCCACTATGTACGTCTGCCACCTGGCACGTGCAATGTAACCTCTCACCTGTGACGTGTGACTGCAAGCACACAGCCGTCTTGGCATGGGGCTGTCAATGTGGACACCAGTCAATGTTTCGGGAGCTGTGATCCGTACAGTGCTGTACATAGGGTGCAGTGCTGACACCTACTACTGTCTCATATCCCCTCGTGCCACAGGTCCCACTTGTATTGGCCGCTCAGCCCGTGCCCACATCGTCGTCGTCGTGTGCCATACTCATCCAGCCTCGGAAGCAGTTCCATGCTCAGCAGACACTCATGTTGCCGTGGCGTTGCCGCTTGACGAATATGCAGTCAGTCCCCATCAGCACGCCCGCAAGTCATTGGGGCCTAGATCCCCATGTGCATGCACATGGCAGTGGTATGTCTCACTTGCCATTGCCATTGTTGGGAGACCTGTGTAAGTGTATTGTGGCCGTGCCGTCCCAGCTTGACAGCTGGGCTGTGGCTCATGTGCTTGCTCAGTCATGTCAGTGATGTGTATGCGAAATTGCTATGTGCCGTGTTGCTTTGACATGTGTCCTCTGCCATTTAACCCAGGCGGAGACCGAACATTGACCGCCCATACCAATTGCTGGCGGACATGGACGATACAGAGGTAATCAGGAAGTTTCGGCTGGACAGGCCAACTCTGCATCGACTGTGTGCCATGTTAGAGCCCCATCTCCGTCCCCGCAGGGTGTATCCGACTGCTGTCACCCCCACGGCTAAGGTGATGGCCGCCATGCATTTCTTCGCCACTGGGTCATTCCAGCACACAGTGGGCAGTGGAGGAGGGATGTCCCAGCCCATGTTCAGCAAGGTGCTGAGGGATGTACTGGCAGCCATGATGCTGTACCGGAACAGGTACATCAGATTCCCCAGGGCTCGTGAATTGGCGGCAGTGAAGGGTGCATTCTATGCCCTTGGCAGAATCCCACACGTCGTGGGAGCCATTGACTGCACTCATGTTGGCCTTGTTCCACCACAGGCCACTGAGCACCTGTACCGCAACAGGAAGCACACGCACTCCCTGAATGTGCAAGTGGTGTGCCTTGCGGACATGGTGATCACCCACGTGTGTGCCAAGTTTCCAGGCTCGGCACATGACGCACACATAATGCGCAACAGCATCTTGCCACGACTGATGGCCAATCTGCAACAGGATCGTGCCTGTATTGTCGGTGAGTATGTGGAGTGGTGTAGCGTGCTGGTTGTGCGATGCTGTCCCCTGTCCAGTTGGAATAGCTACGGTTCTCTGTGTCCCTCACACCCAGGTGACTCTGCGTATCCGAATGGGGCATGGCTGCTCAGTCCATTGAGGAATCCTCGCACCCCAGCAGACGATCGATACAATGAGGCACATGGGAGGACCAGACGTGTGGTCGAGCGTACCTTTGGCCTCCTCAAGTCCAGGTTCAGGTGCCTGGACCGCACCGGGGGTGCACTGGCGTACTCCCACAGAAGGTGTGCCAGATAGTGGTGGCGTGCTGCATGCTGCACAATCTGGCCATTCGGAAGCAGATCCCCCTCATTGTGGATGACGGAGATCAACCAGGGCCCCAGCCCGCAGACCAGGACAGCTCGAGTGAGGTGGACAGCGGAGAGGAGGAAGCTGGGAATGTGCGCCAGCAGCTCATCGCCCGCTACTTCACTTGACGGTGAGTGTCCATGTACGACGGATGATGTGTCTGTATCTGTGCAGGTGTGTGTGTGCTGTGTCAGGGTGGCCGTATGTTCACTGCGTGCAGTGTGTCAACGCTCCATGGCCAGGGTAGTATGCCACTGTTGGTGACTGTGGCATTGTGCCCTATTGCTCCGTGCGATGTGTGTACATTGCTTGTAGTTGTTGACATGTACTGTGTGATGGGTGTGTGACACACTCATTGAATGTGCTCCTGTTCTGTCTCCCACCCCTAGGTCCCTACAGGCCCTCCGGATTCCATTGCCATGCCACGCATCAGGTGCCCTTCCGCCCAAGGTGGCCGTTGTATTCCGTACAAATAAAACACAGGGCACAAACAGCAGTTAGTGAAAAAGGTGCATTTATTACAAACTGTGACATGTGATTGTGTGTAAGGTGATGACAAAAGTGGTGCGTGCAGTGACAATGAGCTGTCGGTCATGGCTGCGTGATGATCAGGGTGTACCCACTGGTTCTATGTCCATAGTCCAACACACACATGCCATCCAGCTGGCTGTGTGGAGTGGGATCGTAGAGCAAGTCAATGCAGTGGCTGGTCAAGGAAGGCTGGCGGAAGGCTGGCTGGCTGCCTCACTTGCGACTGGAGCGTGCAAAGTCCTCCCGGGAGATCTGTTTCCTCTTCGGACGGCCCCTTCCACGTTTGGGAGGGGGGTGTGTGGTGGCGACCTGCTGGTGGTGGGTGAGGTGTGCTCACTGGCTGTGGACGCAGGGGAAGTGGACACTGCTGGCCGACCCTGCGCCCTAGCAGGTGGTGGCGGAGGTGGTGTTGCTGGCCTTGCCTGTGACCCCACCGCCACCACCAGCTGGCCCATGAGGTCCACGAGTTGGTCCATACGGGACACGAATTGGCCCATATGGGCGTCCATGGACCTCAGCACCCCCAGCACCTCCCGCGTGTCAGTAGCAGACCTGGCCCATTGTCCTTGGGCCTCTTCATAGGCCCCAAGGACTCTGGCCATTTGAGGCAGGGCATGGCTCCCAGGGGAGGCTGGCGTTTCCCTGACCCTGCTCCTCCTACCAGTCCTGCTGCCACCGGCCTGCCCACTAGCCACATTGCACACCACGGTCCTCGCTGTGGCTCCCAGGGTGGATCCAGTCGGCCGGGCCACCACCTGCGCTGGGGCTGGTGCCAGCGAAGACGTGGTGGTGGTGGAGGCGGTGGTGGTCGGTGCGGCGATGGTGGCGGTTGCGGCAGTGGTAGTGGCCGCAATGACCGTGGGTGTGGCCGCAACGACAGTGGCAGCAGGGGACTGGGACTGTTCAGCATCCCTGGATGATGGGTTGGTGGGTAGGAGGGGTCCTGGGGAGCGGCTGGGCCCTGCCACGCCAGATGGGCCAGCTTGGTGGTCCGTGTCCGAAGAGGTGGACAGATCCTCCAGATCCGTGCGTCCTCGTTGGGGGCTTGTAGGCTGGCTGTGCTGGCTGCTGTCTCCATCCCCAGCGTCCAGCAGTTCGTCACCTGTGGAGAGAATGAGATTTGTTATTGTGTTGCACCTGGCGAAGTATGTATTAGTCGTCTGACATTGGCAGTTCGTGCAATCTCGTACATGGGTTTCCCGGAGGCGAGTGTGTGGCTGTGGCATCTGTAGTTGTGTGTGCTAGGCAATGGGACTGTGTGCTGTGCACATGTGGCATGGGACGGATTGGCCATGCCGATGGGTGTGTTGCTGTGCCCCTACTCATTGTGACTCTGGTGTATGCGGGCTCCTGGCCCATCCTGGGTCTGGTTTGTACTTTGCTTTTGGAGTTCATATGGAACGCTTAGGAACGCATATGGCAACATGGGGGCCATGCCCCAGATTCGCATTTGGGAGGGGATATGCTTTTGGGGTTCAAATGGAACGCTTAGGAACGCATATGGCAACATGGGGGCCATGCCCCAGATTCGCATTTGGGAGGGAATATGCTTTTGGGGTTCAAATGGAACGCTTAGGAACGCATATGGCAACATGGGGGCCATGCCCCAGATTCGCATTTGGGAGGGAATATGCTTTTGGGGTTCAAATGGAACGCTTAGGAACGCATATGGTAACATGGGGGCCATGCCCCAGATTCGCATTTGGGAGGGGATATGCTTTTGGGGTTCAAATGGAACGCTTAGGAACGCATATGGCAACATGGGGGCCATGCCCCAGATTCGCATTTGGGAGGGGATATGCTTTTGGGGTACATGCTGTGAGCCATGGGTGCCGAACGTGACATGTGTTGTGGCAGCATGACAGTGCATGGTCTGAGGTGTGTGCATGCCTGACATGCCCTGCATATTTGCTGTCTGTTGTGGTTACTGGACATGGCATTGGACGCATCGTTATGAGTGAGTGATAGTTGTGTGCCAGCCAACGTATTGCAGTTGTCCCATCTCCTTGGTGTGCGTGCTGCCCTGTGCCATGTGCATCACTGCAGTGCTCGGGGGGGTGTGGCCCATGTTGTGTGTTGTTGCTCACAGTGTGTCGTGCGCTTAATTGACTTCTGGCACATGGTTGGTCATGGGCATGTGTCTTAGCGTGACTGCTGTATGTGTGGCAGCTGTGCGGATGACATGCCTTTCATGTGACTGGGGCTGACGGATGGGATGGATGGTATGTTGTATGTGCATGGTGTGTCTGTGAGTTTGATGGGTTCAGTGGTGTTCGTGTGCATTTCTGTTGTTCCGCTCTGTTGCGTCTAGTGTTGTTTGTCTTACATAGGCGTAGTTGTGGGGTGTGGGGTTGACAGGCAGTGGGGGCTACATGGACAGGACTTCAATGGTGTTTCGGTTGTGTGTGATGAGTTGCACAGTGGCTGCCGTGTGGGACTATATTCAGTGTGGCTTGTGCATGCAGACGTGGCTCCTTGGGTGTTGCTATGTCTGTGATGGGTCATGTGGGGTGTGAGTCTGTTGTTCATGTCCGTGTGCACATTGTTCACTTGTTCGTGACGGTGGGCGGTGCTGCGTGTTCGTGTGCTACGTGACATGTCCCATGTGTTGGTGGTGTTATGGTCCTCATGCCTCCAGTAATCCAGCCCTGTCCAGTTTCCCACCTGCAAGTTGTTTGTGCGTGCACTGTACTGGATGCCACATGGCTCTAAGCGGGGGTGCTCCATGTTGCAGGTCTGTGGGGGTGGGGGGTGTAGTGGGTCGTGGGGGTGGCTGTACACCCACTGACACCGATTGCTGTGGACCGTGATGTCTGCCTTTCGGCTGTCGTTGTGCACTGCGGTGGCTGACACGTGGCTGTGGGGTGTGGGGGATGCTCCTCCTTGCTGTGCTGTGGGACTGGGGCCTGGTGTGTGTTGTACTTGGGCTGTCCACCGTCCCACCCACTGCACTTTGTGTTCCTGCCACTTACCTGTTACTTGTCGGTTAGTGCAGCTGTGGCGGACACATGGGTGTGGTGGGTGCTCGTTGTGGCGCTTCTGGCATATTTGGGGACCTGTTGGTGGTTACGTGGCTGGCTTAGTGTACACATGTCCCCACGCATCTTACAGTTGTTCGGTTTGGGCTGTGTGTGGTAGTGTCTGTTGCATGTGCGTGTGATGTGTTGTGTATTGTGTGCTGGACATGGGGGTGTTTGTCCCTGGGAGCTGTGGCATGGTAGTTGCGCATGTGAGTACATAGCGGTGTGCTAGTATACATTAGTTTGTACTTACCAGCCTCCACTCCCCCTGCTAATCCGGCGAGGATCTCCGGATGGATTACGACTCGCACCTTCTCCTCCCACGCTTTGAAGGTCTTAAAGAGCGCGGGATTCCCTCCGCCAGTGACGGCAGCCAGCTCTCTGTTTTTGCCCTCCTTCTTCTTGACCAGGCTCTTTACGTCATTCCAACGTTTGTTTATCTCGACTCTGTTCCTGGGCAGGGTCCCGACTGCATTGACCTGGTCTACGATCCGGTTCCACATTCTGTTTCTGGTGGCTAGTGGTGTGTGCTGGACCATGTTCCCATAGATTTGTGGGTACACCTTGATGATCTCGTCGACCATGACCGTCAGCTCCATGGGCGTGAACTTGGGCATCCTTTGTGGTGCCATGGTGTTTGTGGTGCTGGAGCGGTGTGTGTTGTGTAATGTGCAGGGGGTTTGTGGTGCCGGTGTTTGGTGGTGGTGGTGGTGGTTGTGATGTGTGCGTTTCTGTGGTGTGCTGCTGTCCTTGCTGTGTCACTGTGTCCTCTCCTCTCCTCTCTGGTTTGCAATGTAGCAAGGAGTTATGGTCTGTGGGAGTGCTGCTTTTGTACTCACCTATGTGGGTGTGTCCTCATGGTCTGTTGTTTTCAGGTGTGTTGTGTCTGGGGTTCTGGCCTTTGTATTTTTTGTTTGTCCGGGGGGGTGTTTTCGGGATGTGTACTGTGCTTGTGTATTTGTGTGTGCCTTGCTGTGTGGACTTGTTGGCCATGTTGTGTGCTATTGGTTTTGTGTGCGGATGGTTTCTGTGCAGGTACGTTGGTGCCATGGCTTCTGCCGTGTCGATTCTCATCGGCGTTGTTTGCGCTGGCGGGCGGTATATTTGTTGTTTTTCCGCGCTCATGGCGGTGCGATCGTAATTTCACGTGCGGTGTGTCGGCCGTGTGGGCGGGCGGTTTTGTGTTGTCGTGCGTGTTTCCGTCCGTGGCGGGCGGTTTGACTCCGACTCGGACGATGGCGGGCGGTATTTTGTGTGATTTTTCGCCGATGGCGGTTTTCGGTTTGTGTACTCATAATGGCGTGGTCGGTGTTCAGGCGGTGTGTGCGGGCGGATTTTTGCCGCTTCCATGCCTGGCGGATTTTTTTACGCCGGGTATCGTAATGGGCCCCTAAAAAATTAATTTACTTTTAATATTTTGAAAATTAATTATATACTATATTAACTAAAATAATACAAAAAATATTAAGTAGCGTAGGGAATAAAACTACTATTACAACCCCCAAAAAAACAACAGTAAGAAAAAATGTTGGATAGCGTAGGGGTAAAAATTACTATTCCCACTCCAGAGAGTGCAACAGTAGGGAAAGTGTTGGATAGCGTAGGGATAAAAATTACTATTCCAACTCCAGAGAGTGCAACAGTAGGGAAAGTGTTGGATAGCGTAGGGGTAGAAATTACTATTCCCACTCCAGGGAGTGCAACAGTAGGGAAAGCGTTGGATAGCGTGAGGGTAAAAATTACTATTCCCACTCCAGTGAGTGCAACAGTAGGGAAAGTGTTGGATAGCGTAGGGGTAAAAATTACTATTCCCACTCCAGAGAGTGCAACAGTAGGGAAAGTGTTGGATAGCGTAGGGGTAAAATTACTATTCCCACTCCAGAGAGTGCAACAGTAGGGAAAGTGTTGGATAGCGTAGAGGTAAAAATTACTATTCCCACTCCAGTGAGTGCAACAGTAGGGAAAGTGTTGGATAGCGTAGGGGTAAAAATTACTATTCCCACTCCAGGGAGTGCAACAGTAGGGAAAGTGTTGGATAGCGTAAGGGGTAAAAATTACTATTCCTACTCCAGAGAGTGCAACAGTAGGGAAAGTGTTGGATAGCGTAGGGGTAAAAATTACTATTCCAACTCCAGAGAGTGCAACAGTAGGGGAAGTGTTGGATAGCATAGAAGTTACAAATAACATACTTATAAATAAATTAATTTTTTTAAATAATTAATTAATTATTAAATAACTCTAAACTATTTACCAATACCAATAAATAATTATTAAAAACATAATTACCAATAGAAAATTTATTAACAATAAATTAACAATAAATACCAATAAATAATAATTAATAAATATTAATTACTAAATAATAAATATTGAACAATAAAATATTTGTAATAACAAAAAACATATAAATTATTAAAACTTAATTACCAATTAACTAATATTAAACAATTAAATGCTTTTTTATACCAATAATAATAATAATTAAACATTAATTATCAATTAATAAATAATTCTTAATATATTAATTAAATTTATCAATAAATAATATTTAATAATATTTAATTACCAATTAATAATAAAACAACAATACATTAATTTTTAGAACCCAAAAATTTGTAATTTAAAAAATTACCTATTAATAATTAATATCCAATAAATTAATTATCAATACCCAAAAATACATTTAATAATTACTTAATTAGATTTCAATTACTTCCAAAAGTATTCCCCTATAAACGCACAACACACTCCAATGATAAAATAATACACTTAACATAATGATCAATTAATCAATTAATAAAAATTAATAACTAATAATAATTAATTACCAATTAATAATAATTGATTACCAATTATCAATTAATTAACAATAATATAATTATCAATACCAATTAATTAAAATAAATTATAAGTTAATTACATTTAAATTACATGATCAATTAATGAATTAATAAAAATTAATCACCAATTAATAAAAATTAATTACCAATTATTAATTAATTAACAATTATATAATTATCAATAACAATTAATTAAAATAAATTATAACTTAATTACAATTAAATTACTTCCCACCCTATTCCCCTATAAACACACAACCCACTACAGTACAAAAAAAAAAATTAACTTAAATTCTTTTTATTAACATATAAAAATTGTATACATATATATTTAAACAAGTAGAACACTTAACAAAAACACATATAACACATACATATTAAAAACATAACAAAATACATAACAATAATACAAATATCGATATTAGTAACATCGATATTAAAAATTCGATATTACTTACCTTAGGGTCGATATTCTGTCCATCGATATTCTGTCCATCGATATTCTGTCCCTTCGATATTCTGTCCCTTCGATATTTAAACTTCGATATTTTTGTATATCGATATATTATTTTCGATATTTTGTCTGCTCACCGTGTAAAACTGCCCTCACACACAGCAAGCTGTGTCATCCTTCATCATAGGGCTGCTAACACACCTCCGCGCTCGCCAACGCTGGAGGTGGAGCAAAAGGGAGGGGGAAGACAATACAACGCATAAAGACAATGCAAAACATGTGATCAAAATATGTGAATAAAGGTGCAGAAATAGTGATATAAAACTGGATCAAAGGATGTCCTCAATCCAACTTTAATTATGGACTCCCTTGCCCAGAGTTAAAAGAAAAGGGCCACAAATATGACCAGTGGATGAAGGTAAGGTGAATTGTGATGAATCACCTACCCCTCCACTCTGCAAACGAATGTCGACATGTTTCAGCCGAATCACAGGATTGAATTAATCATTACCCCGGCTTTCTTCAGGACTTCACATATAAGAAAAGATCGAAGAGCCTCTATCTACATGAGGTGCGAATCCTGAATAAAGGTGATGTGGGTGTGTTTGTGTCGCAGGTATGAGTACACAGCATACCTACAGGATGGAGTGTGAATCCCTCTAACATTCCATGTGAGGATGTTAGTGCCGGTTGCCATGGCACGTAGTGTGTGGGGAAACCCTGTCCCTCCTCTCGACAAGCAGGGGCAAGGGGTAGCATGAGAAGAGGTGATGGTCAGGTACAGGCCAGAACTGTGATCCTATAGAAAACAATCAACAGTAACTGAAGATACCATAATTAGCAAAGACGCAACTGTCTCATCCAAACCAGCACATGCCAGCACGAAATCGCTGATGTAGGGGTGGTAATCATGTAGTTCATGATGCAGGCGTCGGATCCCAAGTGTGCAACAGTTACAGAGACCCCCTGGAGTCTGTCCGCCCGTCCTCAGGGAGAAGTGAGGGCAAGTACTGTGCTATGGTGGCAAGGTAGCTAGAGCAAGGAAGCAGGAGGGAATAGGTAAACTATGTCATCTGAGGTTTGCGGGGTGGCATTCTGGGCGGTACCTGTGGTGGGTGGGAACAGGAGTGATGAGTCGGAGCCCCCTTTCCTGACAGACTTTGTATCATCGTCATCTAGCTCCGATGGTGGGTCAAGGTGGCGGAACGCAGCCAGACCCTGCAGGGCCTTCCGCCTCTCCTGTATCATCTGCTCCATTAGGAGAGCAGGGTGGTCGAAAGTTCCTGCGTCCCTTCCGCTTTCCCTGTTTGTGATGTGTTAAAGTGGGAGAGTTTTGGTCGGTGGGTGTAAGCTGGGACTGAGGGGATCCCAGGCAGGTGTAGCGCTCCGCCCAGTACCAGGCCTTTTTAGGGTCAGTGAAAAAGTGTTTCCGGCCATCTGCTTGAATTCAGAGCTGTGCTGGAAACAGAAGGGAGTAGTTGATGTTGGCCTCTCGGAGCTTGTGTTTGACAGCCAGGAAGGAGTACCGCTGCCACTGGACTGCGAGTGTGTTATCCGGGAAAACCATTACTTGTGCATTATCAATGGGGAGAATTTCCTGTTTCTGAGCCTCGCGAAGGGTGACATCACGATCCCTATAGTGCATGAGCCTCACCACTAGAGGCCGAGTGGGGGCCCCAGCATGTGGACACCGGGCAAGCACACGATCCGCCTGCTTGATTGAGAAGAATGGTGAGAGGGCAGCTGCAGGGATAAAGCCATGGAACCATGCCTCAAGGTAGGCCTCCATATCCTGGCCCTGTGACTCTTCGGGACCCCCACTACCTGTACATTGTTCCTTCGTGAGCACCCCTCAGTGTCCTCTGCCCGGTCTGTCAAGACGCGTACCTGGTGTTGCAGCTCACGCATTTGGGTCTGCATCTCCTGAGTATGCTGCTTAAGGGTCACTGAGTCGTGCTCTGTTGTGGGAACCCAGTTGGTCAGCTTGCGGTAGTCATTCCGCACCATTGTAAGGTTCGTGGCCACAGAGTCGATCTTGCTTTCCAAAGACACACGAGATCTCTCTATAGCTGCCAGTTCTGTGTCTAATTTGTCATTAGTGGTGAGGGGTCCCATAGCAGGTGGCTATGAAGCACCACCCTGCTGAGCCGTCTGTCGCGGCCCAGGTTGGCGCACTACAGGGGTCACTGAATCAGAACGAAGGCGGCCCATCTTCGTCAACGTTCCGGGGTTAAGTTGTGGCAGGCGAGAGGCGTCACACAAGATTGAGGGAAAACTGGTAAGTACCGGTCGCGGCCCGGGTTGGTCAACAGTATGCAAAGGTATGTAAGTGCAAATCTGTACAGTAGAATGAGTGCAGTTTACCAGCTTAGGCCCGTTTGCAGGTGCATTCAATCCAAGCACCACCTGCAGCATGTGCAGCCCGGCAGGAACCACAGAAGGGAACAGAAGTCAATTTATAGGCCTTGTAATGGGGACAAAGTCGGCAGCCGGCGAGTAATCCACAACCCCAGGGCGAGGTCCACGGTTAACAGCTCTGGTAAATCTAAGCCCACCATAGCGCACCTCCCTCAGTAGCAGAACAGTAAAGAACAATTGGTGGCTGCTGCTGTAGTCGCTGAGGTCACACGGACAGTCCCTTAGTATGTCCCAGGCCTGGGGGCAGTAAGGCTGTGTGGCAGTAGGGGCCTTACGCTGCTCTCCAGGGCCAACACCGCAGAGAGAGCTTCAGGCAGCAGTCTAGTAAATGTGTCCAGGCTAAGCAGTGGTTGGGACGTCCCCACAACTCCCCCGATAGAAGGCAGCTGTCTCTGCACGCCCGTGGCACCAGCAGGGGGCGCACCACGGTCGGAGATCCCGTCGGGGCCTGCTACGTACAGTGGAGACGGGAGGGGGTAGGTGCGTACCTTCGGCAGTAAGTGTAGGCTAGCTGCCAAGGTTTCAGGTTGTTATGTGTGACATTTTCTTAATTTCAGTGTAATTATGAGTGACATTCAACGACTATGAGTGACACTTTCTTGTGAGCAAAATCAAGCAATGAGGATGAAGGAAGCATATAAATATTAGAAATTACAACCATTTGAGCAACGAGAAACTCTAAGAATATTTCAAAACTGCTGCAAAGCATCAGAAATGGAAGGGCTCTAACCTAGACTACAGGATGTGAGAGGCACCAGCGTGAATCATGATCTCAGCTGCCTGATAGCTGAGCTCTGAGGCTGCAGCTCAGCTGTAGCTTTCCTTTAAGGCTCATGCGTCAGTCATGTGCTCTTAATAATAATTTGAGAGGAGCTCCACCTCTCAGGAAGCACCCTCGCGTAGCCCAAGGTCTATGAGCATATGTGGGATATAGAATTATCAGAGCCCTTCAGTTCATCACGTTCAGTGGGGGTGATCATTTTATGTGTTAAACGTAACCCGGCCAAGTGCCTCATTTCATCACTACCTCAGAACAACTCTCAGCTGTAAGGCTACCTTCACGGTGACCTTTAACACAATCCCAGACCTATGAGCTATATAACCAGCCTCTACGTTAACATAACCCCAGAACTGAGGATTTTGAAGGTGAGACTTACTCAGGGCTTTAAGTGGGATGAAAAAACTGGGGGGTGAAGTCTCTCAAAGGGGCATGGCCGATCTAATTAAGGGTGTGGCTTAAACACATGTAAGGTAAAAATCTGTGCTTGGGGACAGCCCCACTGGTATTTTGTGCCGCCCCACTGGTATTTTGCTGCTTCTATCATTGCATCCAGGTATATAATACAACAAGTAACATTACACCTACAACAAGCAAGGACTATTGGCTATGTCAAATGGTGTTAGTTGCATAAGACAAATAAGCAACAACTATGGCTTCGTTGTATATAATATTGAAAATGCTTTCTAATTAAGATCAGAAAAAATAATCTTGTAAGAGGTGTTATGATGGATCAGGCAGCAAGCTGTGCATAAGGTACACCTTGTTGATGGCAGTGCGTGGACGCTGCTATTTTGTTCATTTAAAGCATTGAATGTAATATTCAATTTTGTTAAACGTATTGCAATATATAAATAACAGAAAGAATGTCTAATAGAGTTAATGACCAAACAGGTGTGCTACTTTACACATGCATTTGATTGATATTGTGCAGCCCAGAATGTATTTTTAAGAGTTGTGGAACATTTTTGAAATTCTGTGTCTTGCCACCTAGATTTCCTGGGGTTTATTTACAAGCCCCTTAAGCCAATGGTGCGTCACTTTTTGTGACGCACTGCTGACGCAACCTCCTGCCCCATATTTAGAAGGACATGTAAAGCCCTTGTCACTACCCTTTTCATGCCCCTTTCATTTTGCGTGCAAGGGGCGTGACATAGGTTTTGCTGTGGATCGACCCACGCAACACCCATGTATTCTGCCGTATTTCCAGCTTTACGAGAATTCGTAAACCTGGAAATGCGTCAGAATGCTACGCCACCCCAGAGGTGGGGTAGCGAGGCTCAACAAGGAGAAATGTTTACATTTCTCCTCGTTTTTTCCTCTTTCTATGGGTGCTGCATTCTACAGCACACATAGGAAGAGGAAAACCCCTTTTTTTGTTATTGTTTTTGTGCAGTAAGGTACCCCTTCCTGCAGAGAAACAATCTCCCCGCAACGCAGGCACCCTTGCACCATGGCGCAAGGGTGCCTGCGTGGGGCATGGCAGCCGAATGTGCACCAGCACAGGGGAATACACAGGGATGCGTTATATTGTTGTAAATATGACGCATCCCTGTGCTTTGAAAGTGCTGCAGTGTGGTGCAGCCAAAGTGCTTGCGGTGCCGCGCTGCGGCACTTTCTTGTAAATAAGGCCCCCATGTCGAACTAGAGCAAAGGTTAGTGAGTCTCCACTACCTCGCTACCCTCTCTCCTGCAAGTTATCAAGGCGAGTCAGCGCTCACTGCTGATATCTGCACTGAGCTGCAGGTCACAAGTGTGAATCCCGGACATGCAAACTCGGTAGTCCATCTTCCTGAGGTCGAGATAGCGAGTTCCATTAACTGGGTAGCAGCAATACAAATGAATTACTTACAGTGCTAAGGGTGCTTCAAAACAGAAATATGACTCAGAGCGCTATGTAAAAAACAAAATATCCGTAGGAGAACATCTTTGGAATTCATTGGGTAAGGATAGCGGCTACTAACAATTTCAGGAAACTATTGAAAGGCAGTCTGTTTCCGCAGGATGTTTAGGCAAGTGAAACTCGTAAGTTTCATAAGTTTAGAAGGTGTAAAGTGCCGTGAAGTGGGACTTGTTTGTCTGCAGAAAGCACTATAGGAAACTGCTAAACAGTAGTAGAGAATACACGTCATCCTGGTTTTTTCCAGTAACACTATCAGGCAGGCCACAGATGCATTGATATTGTGCCTGGTACTCATTGCAAACCACCGCAGTTACTGTGGTAGTGGAAAGCAGCGGGGATTTATTAAGCTGCGCGCGCAGCAGGAAAATATGCAGCAGGTCAGCGGCTCCTCCAAGCCAGTAGTGCTAATAAAGGGTCACTTTGAAAGGCTTCCCTTAGAGACACACAGCTGTCGCAAATCACTGGATTTCCCTATTGCCTCTTGTAGCGGTCTAGTCTCCCACCGCTCACCAGCCCCGGGGCCTGACCCGGAACGACCACCACACAGTGTATCACCTTCTGGCCAGGCGTGGCCAGAAGGCTTAAATAAACGGGCCGGAGTCGCTCGGGACTTCCGGCCCAGCAGAGTGCACAAGCAGCATTGTTGTCCGCCTCCTTTATTGCTCGCTACCACCCAGGGCCCTAGCGTACCCAGGCAAGCCCACGCAACACTGGCGACGAGGGTGGGCCTGCCGCCTGCAGCCGCCACGATCCCGCACCAGCCTGCGCTACTGAGGAGCCCAGCGGCACGACGCGCGCATCGGCGCCCACTTGCCTGCTCAAGCGACCGGTAGACTCGGCTCCGGGACGGCGAGCCAGCCACGTCACAAGCCGGTGACGACAGGTACAGCGCCCGCTCTGCCCGTAGACATGAGGGCAATGCGTGTGTGCTCCCGGTGAGGCCTCCGGTCGAGCCCGCGCTACCGGCAGTAAGGCGCGCGTGTGCAGTCAGCGCCTCGTGCCAGACTTTCCCCCAGTGGTGCAGTACCTCTCCCAGCCACCGAGGACGACGAGGGGGTGAAAGGATCCCGCTCCAGGCAGCACGCAGAGCACACGGCCAAAGCGGTGCAATACCTCTCCCGGCCACCGGGGTCTAAAAGGGGAAAGAATCACAGCATAAGCAGCAAAAGGAGGACGAGGCCACAGCCACCTGTGTGTCCTGGTAAATCTATCTGACCTGACACCCAGCGCGCCGAGGGTCACTGAAGAGCGGCCAGCACGTCCATTACTACCCAGGGACAGGTACCTTCAGCGCAGCAGCGCCGGTCACGCTCACACAACCAGAGTGTCACCGGATTTCGCCCAGCCATGTCCGACCCAGCCATAGCAGCAGCCCAGCAGCCTGCACCACCGGCCGCGCCCCCGGCGCACCTGCACTCCCAGATCAACGCACTTCCCCCGTTCAGCGAACTCATCGACCCTGCCACTGCGTCGCCAAGGTGGAACGTATGGATCAGCCGCCTAAATAATTACTTCATCGCCACGAGGGAAACGGATGGCGCGGTAAAGAGGTCGCTGCTACTACACTTCGCGGGGGACGAAATATACAAGCTGTTCGCGCACCTGCCCAACACGGGTGCACCCACGGACTACGATTCGGCAGTTAGGGCGTTGAATGCACACTTCGACCCTCAACTTAACCCCGACTACGAACGGTTCAAATTGCGTCAGGCCCGTCAGAGGGAAGGGGAATCCATGGACGCTTTCCACGCACGCCTCAGGGAGCTCGCCAGCACGTGCACGGAGGATGACCAGACCAAGGAAGTGAGGGCCCAAGTTATCCAAGGGTGCCGTAACAAGACCTTGCGGACCCTCATCCTCCGACAGCCACGGATTTCCTTGGAGGACATCCTCATCCTGGCACGGTCCCATGACCTGTCGGAAGCCAGGGCCACAGTCATGGAAGCTGCGCTCACCCACCCAGCCGAACAAGCAGTGTCGGTCAAGACAGAGCGAGTCAACGCGGCCCGCACGCCGGCACGCGGAAGTCGAGGACGCTGGCCCAACAGAAGCTCGCGCCGACCACAGTGTGGGTATTGTGGCAAGGAAGAACACACCCCGGAGGAATGCCCAGCTAGAGGCAAGACATGCTCCAAGTGCGGTGTCGCCAACCACTTCGCGAGCGTATGCCGTGGCGGAGGACGACACAAGGGACCTCCCGGGCGCAGACCGCCCGCCAGGGCAGTGAGACAGCTCGCGCTAGATGAATCCAAGCGTCAAGACTGCAGAAAACAACAACACAACGGAGGCAGTACTTTGAAGACTCGTCCACAGACGAAGAAGGAGAATGCTTTCTGATATCATTCGCAAGTGACCTCAAGCGGAGGAGGCGCCCGCAGCCAACATGCGCCATCGAGATTGCCGGATCCCCCGTCACGGCGCTCATTGACACCGGGGCATCGGTGAACGTCATGGGGAGTCAACAATATAAGCGGTTAAGCCCAAGGCCGGTGCTCACGCCGTCCAGAGTGAGGATCCTCATGTACGGGAGCCAGAAGCCACTTCCTCTAAAAGGGAAAATGACCGTTCAGGTGAAGACCGAGGGCCACGAGGTCACGACCGCTTTTCACGTTGTCGACAGGGAAGCAGACATCTTAGTAGGAAGTCACACCGCGGAAGACCTGGGCCTGGTAACATTTGCAAACGCCCGTACGAACACTGCAAACGGAAGACGTTCTAGAGCTATTCCCACAGCTGTTCAAAGGACTGGGGAACATGAAGCGGCCACCAGTAAAACTTCACATAGACTCGTCAGTAAGACCCGTCGCCTTGAGGCACAGGCGTATCCCGTTCCACCTACGCCCACTAGTGGAGCAAGAGTTACAAAAGCTTGAACAGCAAGGGGTGATAGAAAAGTAACCGGGCCGACCCCATGGGTATCGCCGATGGTCATAGCAGAGAAGCCGAAGCAGCCGGGACAAATCAGGCTCTGCATAGACATGCGAATGCCCAACCAAGCCATACGAAGAGAAAGGCATCTGACACCAACGGTCGACGACATCCTGGCCGACCTCAATGGGTCACGGTGGTTTTCCAAGTTGGATCTCAACGCGGGGTACCATCAATTGAGGCTAGCAGAAGAAAGCAGGTACATTACCACCTTCTCGACACACCTAGGACTCAGATGATACAAAAGGCTGAACTTTGGGATATCATCGGCCGCAGAGATATTCCAGAACGCGGTAAAAGAAGTCCTGTCCGGTCTACAAGGGGTGCTTAACGTCAGCGACGACATCCTGATACACTCGGCAACGCTCGAAGACCATCACCGCCAGCTACGAGCCACCCTCCAGCGCCTCGCAGACCATGGGGTGACCCTCCACAAGGAGAAGTGCCAATTCTATAAGCGGTCCATCGAATTCTTCTGATACGTCTTTAGCAAGGAGGGAGTGCAAGTAGACCCTCGGAAGTCTCAAGCCATCCAGCTCGCTCCTGCACCAACGACGGTGTCGGAAGTCCGAAGCTTTTTGGGCATGGCCACGTACTGTGGGCGGTTTATACCCAACCTGGCCACCATCGCAGAGCCTCTACGGAACCTGACGAAGAAGGACACTGGATGGAAGTGGGGCCGGGATGAAGAAGAGGCATTCCGGAAGGTGAAGGCGACACTGCTGGAGAAAACAACCATGGCCTATTTCGACACATCGCGACCGACAGAGCTGATAGTAGATGCCAGCCCCGTGGGGCTAGGAGCCGTGTTGATGCAGGAGACGGAACCAGGGACGTGGGTCCCGCTGGCTTTCGCGAGCAAGGCGCTGACCGCAACGGAGTCCAGATACTCGCAAATTGAACGAGAAGCGCTGGCTATCAAGTGGGCATGCAACCACTTCCACCTATACCTCAGCGGGCACCCGTTCCGCGTCGTAACCGACCACCAACCGCTACTCCCGCTATTCAAGGGCACTGCTCCTCACCCGCCGCCCAGAATCGAGAGGTGGGCGATCCAGCTCCAGCATTATCAAATGGACCTGGTGTATCGGCCAGGCGCGAAAACCCAGCAGACTTCCTGTCGCGCCATCCAACCAGCCCCCCAGAAGAGGATTTAAGCCAAGAGGGACAAACCGAAGAATTTGTCGATATGGTGACCCAATGGGCATGCCCGAAGGCCCTCACCCTAGATGAAGTCGAAGGCCACACGCACTCCGACATGGTCCTCAAAAAAGTGCTGGATGCCTTGCAGAAAGGAACATGGGAAAGGTTTCTCCACGACATCACCGGGTGGAACGAAGCGGACCGGGCCCGCCTAGGGAAGTTCTGGAGAGTCCGTGAAGAGCTCAGTGCTGCAGCGAGTGGTGTCGTGCTGAGAGGGTCACGCATCGTCCTCCCCCTGAGCCTCCAGGATCGAGCAACCACTCTAGCACACGAGGGACACCAGGGCACAGGAAGAATGAAGTCCAGGATGAGGGAAAAGGTGTGGTTCCCTGGGATGGAAGAAGCGGTGGACACCATGGTGCGCGGCTGCCGAGCTTGCCAGATCACTGGAAACCCGGAGACTCCAGCCCCGGTAATAACAGAAGATCCAGCCCCATCACCCTGGTCATGGGTGAGTCTCGACTCGGGAGTTTCCCAGACGGGAGGGTCACGGCCGTCATGATCGACAGCTACACCAAATATCCCCTAGTGGAAGTCTTACCATCCACCGCATTTAACAACCTCCTGCCAATGATGGAGAAGACGTTCGCTCTATTCGGCCTACCACACGTTGTTAAGACAGATAACGGGCCCCCGTTCCAGGGGAATGAGTTCAAGGACTTCCTCCACAGACTGGGAGTGAAACACCACCGGATCACGCCGCAGTGGCCCCAGGCCAACGGCGAAGCCGAACGATTTATGCGGACACTAAACAAGGTACTACGCATAGCGGTAGCCGAACAGTCCGATCCGGAGGGGCCCTCCAGACGTTTCTGAGGGAATACCGGAGCACACCCCACTGCACAACTCAGAGGTCTCCATGGTCGTTGATGTTAGCCGGCCACCGACGCGACACCATCCCGGTAGCGGAAAACTGGGCGCCGGAGCCGTACAATCCAGCAGACACCCAAGCCCGGAGGTCGGCAACCAATGAGAAGGCCAGTCAGCGGCGAAGAGCACGACCCCGAACAGTGACGCTGGGGTGTACGGTCCTGGTGAGGAACCGTCGCAGCGGAGGAAAGTTCCGCACGCCCTATGAACCAGGGCTCTGGACTGTCCGGACAGTCAATGGAACGGCCATCACCGCAGTAAAGGACAGAGAAGTCATCACCAGAAATATCTCGTGGTTCAAGAGGGTCCCCGCGCCAGCAAGCGGTGAGGGGTCTGGCAACAGAGAAGCAGAATGGGACGACGTCGGCCCAAGGCCTGTGGGAGACACAACTCCACGTCAAGCAGAAGCAGCTCCATCCGGGGGTACGCTGGCAGAGGACCAGCCCCGTGAACAGGAGGCGGTCAGCCGGAGAGAAAACCGAACCGCCCGCCAACGACAATATGACTTGAGGCCCAACCCGAGGCCAAACCAACGCCTTGCAGACTTTGTGTGCTAATGGTCTTGTGTTTCTTTTGGTTAGTTTATTTTGAACTGATTTGGGATGGGATGTAGAGGTCTAGTCTCCCACCGCTCACCAGCCCCAGGGCCTGACCCGGAACGACCACCACACAGTGTATCACCTTCTGGCCAGGCGTGGCCAGAAGGCTTAAATAAACGGGCCGGAGTCGCTCGGGACTTCCGGCCCAGCAGAGTGCACAAGCAGCATTGTTGTCCGCCTCCTTTATTGCTCGCTACCACCCAGGGCCCTAGCGTACCCAGGCAAGCCCACGCTACACCTCTGTACACCCTCGTTCCCTGCAGACTCAACATCCACTCCATGCCTTGACCACACCTTTGCTGCCTGTAGCGAGCAGAATCATCACAGCCAGCCTGCCGCGACAACTCACTCCCTCTGCACTGGCTCAGCTGCGGGCCGCAGTCCAGGAGTCGACTTCAGTGAGTCATTGACTCGCGCCGGCCGGCGGTATTCTGAAATAAATTATGGCTGCTTAGTGCTGAACTGTACTGCAGTGCAGGCTGCCTGCTGACACCAGTCCACTCTGGCCGCAGTCCGGTGCTCGCGCCGTCACTGTCACATTCACGGCTAAAGGGCTGGCACAACACGTGGTGCGAGCAGCGGTGGGCCTGGCTATTCCCCACTGACAAACTAAACTACTGCTATGCCGCCAGCTCGTGCGCGGGCGGCACAGGCAGTGCGGGCGGCGCGGGCGGCGCAGACCAGGCCCACAAGTGAATTGAATCAACTTCGTTACATTGCTGCTTAAGCCAACCCAGAGTGAGCGGAGCCAGCCGCCCTCAAGCCTGCGCAAGTAGTGCGCACCGCGTGCTGCAGCCAGGATTAGGACAGTGGTGCTAACACTCGCTCTGGATTGACTGATGAGGCACTATAAAAATGCATGATTTTGCATTTCAGTGCCGTGATGAGGACCACCACACTGAAATGCGTTAGTCTAATGTCTGATGCGTGGTACTTGGCAGGGCTGCCATCAGCGGCCCTCATAGAGCTCCCGAAACAGAAGTGAGTCTCCAGCAGCACCCAGAAGGGCCGCAGCGGCATCGCGGGCCACAGCGGAGTGAAGGGTCGAGTGTCAGGCTGATCCAGGGTGCAGCGGGTCCAGGAAACAATGCATGTCGAGGCCAACGCCAAAGTGTATATTGCGTTCCACAGAGGAGGTTTGGGCTCAGGCGACCCCGCCAGCAGCAAGGGATGCCGCAGGCAAGATGACCCCATGGGCATGGTCGTAGCGGTGCAGGCCCGTCTGCAAGACCGCAGGTCCCGTTTGATGCGGGCCCAGGATAGGCATCCAGAAATGGTATCGGTGCTCGAGGATCGTGTCCACTGGTGCCCCCCACATCCTGACTATATCCCACTGCGGTCTTATTGGGCAATGGTGACGGGTCCGGAGAATAAAGGCCGGATGAATAGTATCAGGTGGCGGAGCTCTAGCAGTGAGCGTTTGCCATCATCACCTGTTTAGCCACACCCCCCTTAATTATGATTCATTAAAATGAAGTATGCATTGTTGACTTTAATTGTGAAGTATTATTATGAATTCAGAATCAAGTTTATTTGTGATTTGTTAAATTGCTAATTCATTTGATTGCACTATTAATAGTTGATTTTAATACATTTAATTTAGCATAGGATATAAATCATAAATTATATTGTTGACTCTAATGCATCGGTGTTAATTTACTGAAGATAGTGTTCAATGATTTGCCGAGAGTCACATTTAGTGAATATGATGCAATCAAAGAGAAGAGCACGTTTAGCCTGTTCCCTCAGTCTGGATTATTGGCCTCTCAGAGAGATATAACACTGTACATACTTACCCTTTAGTGAGTCTATCCACAGCTTGAATAGAATTACACATTAATATCTTCTTGGCATTACTGAATGCACGTCTTTCTTAGGGTCCCAAAATACTCAAAACAGAGGATCAACATTTTGTTTCTCCTAAAAATCCTTCTTGACTAAGGGCCAGATGTATCAATATCAGGAATAGCGATTACCTAATTGTGATTCTCTGTGAATCTCAATTAGGAAATCACTATTCCTAATGTATGAAGCTCAGAGTTTCATTTAGCGATTCCTAGTGAGTCGCAAATTGACCTCACTCATGAATATTCATGAGGTAGGTCACAATTTGCGACCCATTAGTAATCGCTAAAATCACAGGGATGGTGGCCTGCTGGGGTCAGCATACCATCATGTCTGTGATTGCTTCTAAATATAGCAATAATTTTTTAAATGCAGCCCGTTTTCCTTAAAGAAAAACGGGATGCATTTACAAAAGAAAAATGAAAAGTTTTCTTTTAATTTTTTAAGAGTAGGCAGTGATCTGTGGGGCCACTGCCTGCTCTTAAAAAATATTTTGCGAACATTCATAAAGGGGAATGTTTGTAAAAACATTACTGTTTGCGAATGGGTTACACCCTTCTTGAAGTAGTTGGTAAAATGCCAATTTTTAGCGACCGCATTTCGGTCGCTAAACATTCTTACATACCACTGCGATTCGGTATTAGGAAGGGACGCGCTAAACACGCCCCTTCCTAATACCGAATAAGTATGTATTCGCAATTCCAAATCGCGATTTGGTAACATGTTACCAAATTGCAATTTGGGAAAGATACATACCAAAATGCATTTTTCCAGTCACAAACGGCCCGATTTGCAGAATCGGGCCGTTTGTGACTGGAAAAATGCTTGATACATGTGGCCCACAGTTTCCAAATCTAAATCATGTAAAACAGTAATGCTATAAAAAACATAGGGGCTCATTACGATGGCGGAGAGACCGCCACCGCCGGGCCGGCGGTGGCGGTTCCTCCGCCATCTGACATTCATTTCCCCCACCACATTAGGATGGCGGTGGGAATCCCAATGTGTCCGTGGCGGTCGGAAAGTCCGTCCGCCACGGTTCCTCAAGGCGGTCCTTTTCAGCCCGCCTTGCGGAACCAGGACACAGGGCTGCATTGCGGCGATATCCCTTTCCGCCTGTCTTTTTGCGGCGGTCATCCCACCGCAAAAGACAGGCGGAGGCTGGATTCGGGGGCCCGTTGCGGGCCCCCTTCGGTGGGGGTGCACTGGGAAGGTACCCATGGTACCCCCCTGCATTTCCATGCACCAAGTGGCAGGCACCGCATGGTGCCTGCCACGTAGTGCAGGGAAATGCAGTGCAAGCACTTTTGACATTGCGTACGGTGCTGCAGCCAGCAGCACCGCCCGCAATGTTAAAAGCCCTGGATGCGCTGTCCAGTATGGCGGAGGCATCCTAATCGCAGTGGTGGGACCGCCCGTGCATGTCTGGCGGGCGGTCCCAAACATCGCTACAATGGCGGGCGGACCTAGTCCGCCCGCCATCGTAATCAGCCCCATAGTCCATAATCTTACCCTCTTGAAATCAATGCAACAGAGAACATTGATCTTGAATAAGTGTGAGCACTTTTTGGCCTTGATAGACAACCACACATAAATTGTAACACTTAATCCCCATCAGAAGAATTCACAAATGTAAATGGACGTTTCACTTGCATTTTGGGCATTAATTCACAAACTTACTTTTCATAAGCATCAGAAGTTGCATATTATGCAAATTTGACTCTCTTGATCAAAGTTGAGTAGCATAACACATTAAAGTATATATTTGAAAATGTCTTCTTCTCTGCTGTTCGATCTTTCAAACACATGTCAAAAAACCTTTATCTTGCTTTAGCTTTTAAAGAGTTGAGTGTTGGTTTGATTTGCGTTCCCTTTTAAAAGAACAACGAACGATACATCAAGTATTGTGTTAGATGCCCCAACAGCAATGTGTGACCCTATTATTTAGGATGATGTACAGTAATATGCTCAACCAAACCTTCCCACCACGTGATTGCTGGTAGCTACTCTTTCTCGGAGCACCCTGCAGCAGCTCCCAGAGGAGAATTAGACATGGGGGACAAGGGAGGGGAGGGGTAATGGAATCTTGCAAATTTCAAAACACTTAAATTGCAGAACTGGAACAAAACGTTAATTTCCCTGGATCGAAAAACAGAATATCTTTGTTCTTTTGTAAAAATGATGCCACTATCCCATAATCTCATGTCTTGTCATTCACTAATCAGTTTTGCCTCGGACAAATCAAGGTTGGTCTATCACAAAGCTTGCATTTTTCTGCCTGGATTTCCCCCATGAATCAGTAGTGCATTTAGTCGGATGCACAGCTGTAAATACACTCTAGGATTCTAGCCGCCATAATTATATTTTAGGATGATGTTTTCCTACAAATGTCCCTTGCCAGATATAATTTGGTTTAAATTGCCTCCATTTAAAACAGACTGTAAATGTTTCCTCATATAGACACGGTGCCTTTGTTGAAATTATTTTCACATTTGAAAATAAAGATTTAAAGATGTTCTGCTTATGAACTCAGGCTCACTACTAAGCCCTCTCAACTGGGGAAATTTAGAAGGCAAAATAAATGAATTAATGAACCAGAAATTGTTCATCTGTTTAACTGAAAATAAATATTAGAGTGTTTCATATGTAATTAATTGTTAATTATAAGAAAATGCAGGACACAAATGAAGATGTGTACACCATCCAGTGTAATTCAAGAGTTGCCTCAGAATTTCTAACTATTTTCCTTTTTGGTTTTCAGTTTTTCTTCTGGAAATATTTTCTTAATACCACACCATGTGGGCAAAATGGTTTTTAAAGCACTTTATTTACATGGAATGTGAATTTGGATGAAGAACTATTCACTTTTTTAATTCACATTTTCAATGCTTCTTAACACATTTGCAGTGCCCAACTAGCGACAAGGGATTGCTTCATAAACATAACATACTTTTTTTGATGTAGAATGGTTATAAGACAAGTGTCAAAACTTCACGTTTTTACTAACAAGTCTTCGGGGGATATTCACAAGAACGTGTGCTAAACATCTGCAAAAAATGTTAACGCAACTTTACACATCGCAGCCTATCGCGGGAAAATAACCCAGTGTTAACGTGGAATTCACAACACGGCGGTACCATGCGATAGTCCCCCAAAAACGCGGCCAATGTCCGCGATACAACAACCGCGACAGTGATAAAAACACAAACCTCAATACGAAAAAACATGCGATGGGCCAAAGCGCGATGAGGAAATCAGCGATAAGCAGCGCCAGGCCTGCAATACACACATAGCAGGTGGGAAAAACCACCATAAAAGTAGAAAAAACACACAAACACAAAATGACCAACACCCAAGCACCATGGAGGCAGCCGGAGCAGGCGCAGAGGATGAGCGCAACCCCACAAGCACCCCGGACGACCAGCCTGGGACCTCGGGGACAGGGAAGGGCAAGGACAAGAAGAAGAGGAAGACGAAGTTCAGTCCGCAGGAAAACAGGATCCTGGTCACGGAGGTGATGGAACACCATCAACAACTGTTCGTCACCTCCAACGTGTCATTGGGCACCAAAAATGGATTATGGCGGGACATCGTGGACAAGGTGAATGCCGTCGGAGAGCACAAGAGGTCAATGGACGAGGTCAAGAGGCGATGGATTGACATCAAGCGCAAGACCAAGGAGAAACTCGCAGGCAACCAGAAGGCAGCAATGCAGACTGGAGGTGGGAGCCCAGCGCCACAGCTGGAGCTGGATGACATGGAGGAGCTGGTGTCAACAGTCATCAGTGTGGAGACTGTGGCCGTAGTCGGGGGACCGGACACTGCTCGACAGTACACAACACAACCGCAACAGGGTGAGTGACCACCAGGTACTGGAGTGACGGGTGGAGATGGCCACAATGGCACACATGCACAATCAAACAGAGCACAGTGCACACCCACAATGACTCTGGATCATGGCCCTGATCCACAGACTGTCACAATGTACACTGTCATGCTGTCTGAATGTGAACCTGTACCATGCGGCTACATACATGCGGACACATTGTAATACACCATCTCCCCTTCACGTTGCAGGGGCACCGTCAACACCTCCTACAGAGCAGTCCCAGCCACTCTTCACTGATGACGAGGAGGACACCCCCAGCATCGACACCCAAGACATCATTGACATCATCCGCAACTCACCTCCAGGATCAGGGCAGCCCAGCTGCATCGAGGAGACCCCACGCACTACCCAAACCACCCAGCAGGAGGCACCCACAGCCCCGGCAGTCTCCCAAGACCCCCAGGAACAACACATGGCCTTCTAACGCCGTGTGCTGGAGGGCCAGAGGGAGACAGCTGAGCAGGTGCGGGTGGGGTTCGACCTCATGGCTACCAAACTGGACGCCATCCATGGGTGTCTAGGTCCCATCAGGGACCAGCTCCAGTCCCTAACGGACACCCACGGCCCGCTCCATGGTCTCCAACGAGCCCTGACTGACATCGCTGGAGTCATGACTCAGAGACAAGAACACCTGTCCGCTCAGAGTGGCTCCAGCGATCCCAGCCGTGAGCTGGCACACATGCGGAGGCTCATGGAGGACATGGTGCGGATGGAGGCGGAAAGGATGGCAGCCACCGCTGCACATCAGCGAAATGTAGCTGGGATCTACCATGCCCTGCAGATCCTCATCATGGCATTGCTGCCACAAGGCGTGGCGATGATGAATGCTGCTGCCCCCACACCATCCACATCTCCGCCCCCTGGTGTGTCAGTGCCTCCCAGTGCGGCAGGCATATCCACTCCGGCACCTGATGTGTCACTGCCACACAGTGCGGCCGACAATCCTCCTCCGGCCCCTGATGTGTCAGTGGCACACAGTGCCGCAGCCGGTACTGCAACACCCACAGGTGGGGCAGAGCACACATCCGAGGACGTGGATGGGATTGAGATCAGAAGGAGGCACTAGTATTCATTTCCGCCACCTTGCCTGTTTCTGCTTGGTGCCGCACATGGCCCCATGACCTTCCACTGACCCCCGATACACTCCGCTGCACTCACCTTGGACCGCGACATGGACTGCCATATCCTGTTTGATGACCAATGACACAGCGACCAGACTGCGGACTGTACCCTTCCTCTTCCGCAGTACTTGTCATCCCCGGATGGACTCTGGCTGGCCCTCCACGGGCCCATATTGTGTAGTGTGCTTGGCATGGCCCTGTACCGCTCCAGCTGCAAAACTCCACTGGATGTGCAATAAACATCCAGAAACGCACTGCTGTGTCATGTCTTTCATCATTCATGTATGAATGTGTGGATGAATGTAGGGACAGTGATTTCCCTTACGTCAATGATGCTCATCTAGTGGGATGCCAGTCACAGTGTGCTACATTGCCTATTGTGTTCCGGTTGCCGTGGACACTACAACAGGGACACACGCATTAGTCACTTCCTTGTCCGGACATGGACTGAACCACGCCCAGAGCCCCTGAGTCATTGTTGCAAGCCCTGCACTGGTCCGGCGTACGCCAGGCCAGACCACTCCGCTTACACTCCGTGGGGGGGCCCACATAGCTACATGTCGCAGGCGTACACGCTGGTGGTATGCAGGTCACTGGTCTAGTTGTCAGCATGTCACGGCCACTCCTTGAGGGCAGGTTTGCACACACACCACACCCATCCGGCACAGGCGTCACAGGCCATGTGACCCCGCCAATATAAGGGGCCGACAACGTCACATTCCCCACTGCCGCTGGTGACTGGATGACGGACGCTCCACGGTTCTCAATCATAAAGGGCCCATGAGTTGTTGCGCACAGGGTTGGTCGCACCCGAGGCCTTGCGCCCGTCACGGGCCTACCACCACGTGGCGCTGACTGGGGTTGCACAGGGTTAGTGGCACCCGAAGCCTTGCGCCCGTCACGGGCCTACCACAACGTGGCGCTGACTGGGGTTGCACAGGGTTAGTGGCACCGATATAGCTGAGCGGGTGTGCAGCCTGCGATGATGACGTGTGCACTGATGTGGTCTCTGCCATTGATGCCTCAGGACTCAGCATCATGTGTGGGACCTGCTGGGCCGCGGGGCGGGTCCGCATGATGTGGATCATGCCATGGTGGCGGGACCGGGGCCTGGAGCTTGCACGGGCACGTGGTGTGCCCACTGGTGGACACACCGTTGGCGGCAGGTGAGCAGTGGGCCCGGGGTGCGCAAGTGCGGACAGCCAGCGCTGGCCAGCGGGAGGGGGAAGGGTGCGGCTGCATGCGTGTGCAGGGACTGACAGGCGTTGTTGCCGTGTGATGGACTCTGCCATAATTGACTCTGGCTTCGATTACAGATTGCAGATCTGGTGGCTTGCAGTGTATCCCGGCACGTGGTTGGAGACACACCGGTGGCAGCAGCTGAACAGTGGGGCCTGGGTGCGCAGGGGCGGCGGTGTCTCTCTCTCTCTCCCTTCCTTCCCTCTCTCTCTCACTCTCTCTCTCCCTTCCTTCCCTTTCTCACTCTCTCTCCTTTCCTTCTCTCTCTCTCACTCTGCCTTTCTTTCATTCTCTGTTTCTCTGTGTCTCGCTCCTTTGATGTGCGCATGGCACATGTTCTGATTTTGTGCTTTATTTTCCAGGCTGTGACATCGAGATTGTCCCGGACGGACCCGACAGGAGTCTTCCGCATTGGTGTTTTGTGTTGTATTTCAATAAAGTTTTTGGTTGTTACTTCAGTGCTGGGTGACTGTTTCTCGTTCTTCTGGCCACACATGTGTGTTATTTTTTGACAATGTGCGTCATCATGCGCTTTTTGTGGCTCTTGTGTCGTGCACGGTATGTGTATGTCCGGAGGGGGGGCTGGGGGGGGGGGGCTGAGGGTGGTGGCGGTGGGTGTTGTGGCCCCCATGGGTATCCGAGCTGCATGATCATTGTCTCCATGGCATCTGCGGGTCTTCGGGTGTGGCTCTTGGCTGGGCTCCCTTTCATGCTGCAGGTAGTCGTCCTGCTTAACACCAGCAAAAGGCAGGTGTTAAATCACTGGTGCTACCGCGGCTTATCGCCTGTTTTTGGTTCGCATCGCAGATCTGGCAGTTCGTTGTGAAAGTGGTGTTGTGGTTTTTTTGTGTGTTTTTGCACAGGAGTGCCTACTCTGCATCTTATTAGGGTTAGTTGGTGGTGTCCACCGTGGAGATAAATTTTGGGGCAGTTATCGCGGGAATACTGGCGATGTCTGCAGTTTGCACCCGCTTGTGAATGGGGTGTTAAATCTATCTCCACTTTGGATGCGTTAAGGTGGAGATAAATCGGCGGTAGGTCCTTGTGAATATGCCCCTTCATGTTTAATTGGATACGATAAACAAGGTGCTGGGGCAATCGCCTTTTTTTCAATTTCTCTACAGCACAATCTGCTAAGGACCCCATTGTCACTTTCCTTATTCCTTTAACATTTCGATTTAGCAAGAGACTGAGCACATTCTAAACGACACTCTAAATTTCCGTGAAAAGTTGGTCAAACCTAAAAGACTTACAGCACACTTTTAGTAGTGGGGCCTTTTAATTTGAGCTGGGTTCAACTTTCTTCAGCAGTGTTTTGGCAGCAATCTCTTGCCCGAGAAACTGCACTCCGATCTTCATCTACTTAGTCATTTAAAAGGCCAGCACTTGCTTGCTGCGGTAGAGTCATCACAAGGCAGTGCTCAACTCTGAGGTGAACAAGTATTTTGCTTTTAACTTATATATTATCAGCTTAGCATGTCAAGCACACAACCCTCTCTTACACTCTCCACCTTCACTTTTTTGTGCTGGATTTAAAATATGACATAGACATTGGCATTTTTTTTTACAGAATGTTGAAGTGATTTCCTGAGATTATCTTTTGAGCTCTGAAGATTTTGCCCATATGCTGCCAAAATAACCCTGGTTCAAATCCAAGGTCATGAACACAGGACAATGTACTTACTAGACCTCGGTCTGTTTATGAATGGACTCAATGCATGAACGGTATTATTCAGTTGCCATAGGAGGGCACATTAACACCAGTAACCATTGAGTTTCAGAACACCAATGGCAAAGTTATTAAATGTCCTAAGCACACGGACTGAACTTCTTAATATTCTAAGATAAAGACAGCACATATACACATCCTGATAGATCATAGGAGTCCTCTAGTTAGTTTCTTTTTGACAGAGAGAAACTAGTGGACTCTTATGATTTATCAGGATGCACACAGTGTACTCCTACTTTGAGTTGTGTTGAGAATCAGCATTCCATCAGCCCCTAGGTATGTGTGTATGTATGTTGTATGTAATCCAATGTGTTGTAGATAACTCATTTGTACAGCACCCACACACTACTTTTCTCTATTCTCACTATTCACTTATTCACCTAACATGTTATATGATATGTTGAAATAAATGTACTTGACGACACATAATACTGATTATGATACCACAAAATACTTATTATTATGATATATATAGGTGCATGCGTGAAGGATGTAATATTTTGTTTATGTTTGCCATAATGAGATCACTTGAGGTGGACATATAAAAATGGTGAAAAAATGTTGCTTGAGAGTTGAAAAAGGCTGACTGAGCAGCCAAAATGCGTTCTCAGAGACAAGTGCTGTTTAAAATAAAATCAGTGATTTCCCATGCTCCCGAGTGCAGGTCTTTCTCTTGATGGGGAGGAAGATTGATTTATGTTTCAAAGCACTTGCAGTAGCACTTCAGAGCCTGCACCACCAGCAGTCAGGAAGCACGCCAGCAAGCCGCTTTCTTGTTGTGTATATAAATATATATATATATTACCTACTGGCGGTCGCCAGTAGGTAGTTATGGTTAGTATCTTGTTTCTATTCAAAAAGCGTTTTTTCTTTTGACAATATATTTGGCGCCGTTTGACGAATCTAATTTTCAAAACGAATGGTTCACTCAGTTCAGCTCCTGTCTTGAAAGTTTTGGGGTGATTCGTCAAGCGGGGGCCGAGAAAAAAGGGGGGTCCCAAAACGCGTTTTCCCCATGTTAATTTCCATAGGAACTTTAGACACGGCTACAGCCCGAACTGCTGAACGAAATGACACCAAATTTGGCAAAAAGGTAGCTCTTGGTCCAGAAAGCGATCTTTTTTTAAAATGGTGTAAATCCGTTCAGTAGTTGCTGAGAAATTCAAAAAATCAAAATTTATATATCCGAGCACCGAGGAGGAGTCGCGACTCCTCCCGAGCACGAGCTGACTTCTTTTTGGCTGCCAACACTCCAAACCAGAATGTGTTGGCAGCCATCTTGAGACTCGGTAACCGAGTCACAAGAAAACAGTAAAAAAGAGATGAAATACAAGAAAAGGGGGCAGGGTAGAAACACCCTGACCCCCTAGGCCTGCTCAGGGGTCCCACAAGGACCCCCAGGGCCCAAAAAAGCCTTAAAAAAAAAAAAAAATCGGTCGTATTCGCGCTGAGTGCGCGAATCCGGCTGAGAAAAAAAAACGAAGCGCGGACTCCCGCGCTTTGTTTTCTATAAGCCCCTGGGTGGGCCAGGTCCCAGGGGCAATCAGAAAATATATAGCGGGGGCCTGCGGGGGCCCCCGCAGTCCCGGGGACCGCCACCTCCCCGGGGCTATGCTAATATATGCGGGGGCACGTGCCCCCCCCGCAGCCCCGGGGACCGGCACCTCCTCGGGGCATTGTTAATTATATGCGGGGGGCCTCATGGGCCCCCACCAAGCCCCGGGGACCGCCACCTCCCCGGGGCTTAAATTACAAAAATGAAGTGTGGGGGGTCTCCTGCCCCCCCACACTGCCCCGGGGACCACCACCTCACCGGGGCACTAATTATTTAAATGCAGGGGTCCGTTGCGGACCCCCGGGGACCACCACCTCCCCGGGGCTTTGCATACATTGGGAGGGGGGCTGCGCGGCCCCCCTCCTGGAGCCCTCCTTGGCCCAGGGTACCGCCACTGCCATCAACGAAGCAAAGCAGATTGCTTTTGGACAAGGGAAGCTGCATGTCAGCAGCTCCCCTTGCCCAAAAGCAATGCCGGCTCCCGCAGGAGGTGGGGAGCCGGCAGGGACCGTGGGGGCATTGAGGCTCCCCCCACGGTCCCCAACGCTAAAGGCCGGTCCCGGGGGATGGGGTCCCCGGGGCCAGAAGTGGCCCAGGGGAGGGGAGCCACGCAGCCCCCCTCCCTAATTAAAAAATAAAAAATAAAAAAAAGATCGAGGCTCAGCCCCGGGGGATGGGGTCCCCGGGGCCAATAATGGCCTCAGGAGGGGGGCCGCGCAGCCCCCCTCCTTAAAAATAATATTTTAAAAAATATTAAATATGTGGCCATGCCCCGGGGGATGGGGTCCCCGGGGCTGAAATCGGCCATGGGAGGGGGGCCACGCGGCCCACCTCCCGTTTAAATTTTTTTTTTTTTAAATGCTCAGGTCCTGGGTGATGGGGTCCCCAGGGCCCAAAAATAATAAAGGGAAGGGGAGGCCACACAGCCCCCCTTCCAAAAACCAAATTTAGAAAAACCCGGCATATCGCTGGAGGCCCCACCCCCTCCCTGCACCACTCTGCAAACGTGCCCCTTGGCGCGTTCTAAGTTGGGGGATTAAGTCCCCTTCATTCCTGAGGGTCCCTGGGGGCCAACCAGCCTAACAGGTACCTCCAGTAAGCCCCACAGAGTGGGATTGCTGAGAGGTGGTCCGAGGCCACGCCCCTTTTTACACCACTCTGCAAACGCGCCTCTTGGCTCACTGCTGGTGGGGCGATGAGGTCCTCTTGTGTCCTGAGGACCTCAGGACACAAGTGGACTTCATCCCCCGAGCAGCAGTGCGCCAGGAGGCGCGTTTGCAGAGTGGTGTAAAAAGGGGGCGTTGCCTCAGACCACTCTCAGCAATCCAGCTGTGTGGGGCTTACTGGAGGTACCTGGTGGGCTAGTGTGCCCCCAGGGACCCTCAGGAGGCAAGGGGACTTCATCCCCCAACCAAGAGGGCACCAGGAGGAGTGTTTGCAGAGTGGTGGAGAAAGGGGGTGTGGCCTGTGTCCACCTCTCAGCAATCCCACTGTTTGGGGCTTACTGGAGGTAAGAGGTAGGCTAGTTGGCCCCAAAGGACCCCCAGCAGCGAAGGTGACTTCAATCCCCGTCCAAGAACGCGCCAGGGAGCAAGTTTGCAGAGTGGTGGGCAAAGGGGGCATGGTCTGCTATGAGAACTTAGCAATCCTGCTCTGTGGGACTTACTGGAGGTAATAGGAGGGGAAGTTGGCCCCCAAGGATGTCCTTGGGGGCCAACTACCCCTCTTGTTACCTCCAGTAAGTCCCACACAGTGGGATTGCTAAAACGTCTTCGGAGGCCACGCCCCCTTTCTCCACCACTCTGCAAACGTGCCTCCTGGCAGACTACTGGATGGGGATGAAGGCCACTTTACTCCTGAAGGACTTTGGGAGCCAAGAAGCCCTCCTGGTACCTCCTTTAAGTCCTACGCAGCGGAATTCCTGAGCGCTGGTCGGAGGCCCAGCACCCTTTCTCCACCACTCTGCAAACGTGACTACTAGTTAAAGAAGCATTTGCAATGTAATAGGTTTTGCATTTGCGAGAGTTAGAGCTATTGGCATTGTAAATGTAAAAGTTTTTTACTAATGTTTTTTGGTGTAGAGTGGATGTACATTGTGTGTAGTGGAATTATGTGGTATGTTGCGCAGTGAAATTATGTGAATAGAAAGTATGTGGTATTTAGTGTATAGGAATTATGTGGAGTGGGATTATGTGTTGTGGAGAGTAATTATGTGGTATTGTAGTCTGTGTTGTGGAGTGGTAGCCTCTGGTTTAGTCTTCCTCGTTTCCATAGAAGCTAAACTATAAACTCAATGAGACACAAAAAAAGAAGGAACCACTGAGGAGCACTTCTGGACCTAGTCGGAGGTATGAGCTGGGCCACTGGAATTATGTGACTGTTCGGCTGCACCAATTTTCACATAATTAAACATTTTCCGCATTTGCCAAATATTCCATCATCTGCTGCCTAATCTGCAGATTTGAACAAAAAAAGCCTTGTTTCTAGCTCAAACGGCTCAAATGTTCCCAAAAATGCAGCGTCACGTGTTACAGCGTGGTGGAAGACCCTTTGCAAAGCTGGAATGGTCACGTGTTACTTATTGCAAAATGTGGGTGTTAAACTGGTACTAATGTGCACAAACCTTTCCTCTTTCTGTGCCTCTCTTGCCTCTTTCTGTACCTCTTTTGCTTCTTTCTGCATTTCTCTTGCTTCTTTCTGCACCTTTCTTCCTCTTTCTGCACCTCACTGTCTTCTTTCTGCACTTCACTTGTCTCTTTCTGCACTTCTCTTGCCCGTTTCTGCACCTCACTTGCCTCTTTCAGCACCACTGTATCTTTTTTCTGCAGATCTTTTGCCTCTTTCTGCACCTCTCTTGCCTCTTTCTGCACCTCTCCTGCCTCTTTCTGCACCTCACTTGCCTCTTTCTGCACCTCTCCTGCTTCTTTCTACACCTCTCTTGCCTCTTTCTGCCGCTCTCTTGCCTCTTTGTGCATTTCTCTTGCCTGTTTCTGCAGTTCCTTTGCCTCTTTCTGCACCTCACTTGCCTCTTTCTGCACCTCTCTCTTCCTTCTGCACCTCTCTTGCCTCTTTCTGTACCTCTCTTGCCTCTTTCTGCACCTCAAGTGCCTCTTTCTGCACTTCTCTTGCCTCTTTCTACACTTATCTTGCCTCTTTCTGAACCTCACATGCCACTCTCTGCTCTTCTCTTGCCTCTTTCTGAACCTCACTCTCTTCTTTCTGCACCTCTCTTGCCTCTTTCTGCATCCCACTTGCTTCTTTCTGCATCTCTCTTGCCTCTTTCTACACTTCTCTTGCCTCTTTCTGCACCCTTCTTGTCTCTATCAGCACCTCTGTTGCTTCTTTCTGCACTTCTCTTCCTTCTTTCTGCACCCCTCTTGCGTCTTTCTGTACCCCTCTTGCCTCTTTGTGCACCTCTCCTACCTCTTTCTGTACCCCACTTGTCTCTTTCTGCACCTCTGTTGGTTCTGTCTGCACTGCTCTTGCTTCTTTCTGCACTTCTTTTGCAAATTTCTGCATCTCTCTTGCCTCTTTCTGTACCCCTCTTCCCTCTTTCTGCACCTCTCTTGCCTCTGTCTGCACACCTGTTCCCTCTTTCTGCACCCCTTTTGCCTGTTTCTGCAACTCTCTTGCCTCTTTCTGCAGTTCTCTTGCCTCCTTCTGCACCTCACTTGCCTCTTTCTGCACTTCTATTGCCTCTTTCTGCACCTCTCTTGCTTCTTTCTGCACCCCTGTTGTCTCTTTCTGCACCCTTGTTGTGTCTTTCTGCACTCGTCTTCCCTCTTTCTGCACATCTCTTGCTTCTTTCTGCACTTCTCTTGCTTCTTTCTGCACCTCTCTTGCTTCTTTCTGCACCCTTATTCCCTTTTTTTGCATCCCTCTTGCCTCTTTCTGCTGTTCTCTTGCCATTTTCTGTACCTCTCTTGCCTCTTTCTGCACTTCTCTTGCTTCTTTCCACACCTCTGTTGCTTCTTTCAGCAATTCTTTTGCCTCTTTCTGTACTTCTCTTGCTTGTTTCTGCACCTCTCTTGCATCTTTCTGCACCTCTGTTGCCTCTTTCTGCACCTCACTTGCTTCTTTCTGCACCCCTCTTGCCTCTTTTTGCCCCCCTTTTTTCTCTTTCTGCACCTCTCTTGCATCCTTCTGTACCCCTGTTCCCTCTTTCTGCACCTTTCCTGCCTGTTTCTGCACCTTTCTTGCCTCTTTCTGTACCTCTGTTGCTTCTTTCTATACTTCTCTTGCTCTTTCTGCACCCTTCGCGGCTCTTTCAGCACCTCTGTTGCTTCTTTCTGCACTTCTCTTCCTTCTTTATGCACCCCTCCTGCCTCTTTCTGTACTTGTCTTGCCTCTTTGTGCAGCTTTCCTACTTTTTTCTGCACCCCTCTTGCCTCTTTTTCACCTCTGTTAGTTCTTTCTGCACTGCTCTTGCTTCTTTCTGCACCTTACTTGCCGCTTTCTTCACTTCACTTCTCTTCCTTCTTTCTGTACCCCTCCTGCCTCTTTCTGTACCTTTCCTGCCTCTTTGTGCACCTCTCCTACCTCTTTCTGCACTCCTCTTGCTTCTTTCTGCACCTCTCTTGCCTCTTTCTGCACTTCTCTTGCTTCTTTCTACACCTCTGTTGCTTCTTTCAGCAATTCTCTTGCCTCTTTCTGCACTTCTCTTGCTTGTTTCTGCACTTCTCTTGCGTCTTTCTGCACCTCTGTTGCCTGTATCTGTAGCTCACTTGCTTCTTTCTGCACCCCCTTGTCTCTTTCTGCATCCCTCTTCCCTCTTTCTGCGCCTCTCTTGCCTCTTTTTCCACCCTTGTTCCCTCTTTCTGCACCTGTCCTACCTGTTTCTGCACCTCTCTTGCCTCTTTCTGTACCTCTGTTGCTTCTTTCTGTACTTCTCTTGCTCTTCCTGCATCTTTCATGCCTCTTTCAGCACCTCTGTTGCTTCTTTCTGCACTTCTCTTCCTTCTTTCTGCACCCCTCCTGCCTCTTTCTGTAATTGTCTTGCCTCTTTGTGCACCTCTCCTACTTATTTCTGCACTGCTCTTGCTTCTTTATGTACCTCTTTTGCAAATTTCTGCATCCCTCTTGCCTCTTTCTGTACCCCTCTTCCCTCTTTCTGTACCTCTCTTGCCTCTGTCTGCACACCTGTTCCCTCTGTCTGCACCCCATTTGCCTGTTTCTGCAACTCTCTTGCCTCTTTCTGCAGTTCTCTTGCCTCCTTCTGCACCTCACTTGCCTCTTTCTGCACTTCTATTGCCTATTTCTGCACCTCTCTTGCTTCTTTCTTCACCCCTGTTGTCTCTTTCTGCACCCCTGTTGCCTCTTTCTGCACCCCTCTTCCCTTTTTCTGCACCTCTCTTGCCTCTTTTTGCACCCTTGTTCCCTCTTCTTGCACCTTTCCTGCCTGTTTCTGCACCTCTCTTGCTTCTTTCTGTACCTCTGTTGCTTCTTTCTGCACTTCTCTTGCCTCTTTCTGCACTATTCACGCCTCTTTCAGCACCTCTGTTGCTTCTTTCTGTATGTCTCTTCCTTCTTTCTGCACCCCTCCTGCCTCTTTCTGCACCTCTCTTGCCAATTTGTGCATCTCTCCTACCTCTTTCTGCACCCCTCTTGCCTCTTTTCGCACCTCTGCTAGTTCTTTCTGCGCTGCTCTTGCTTCTTTCTGCACCTCTTTTGCAAATTTCTGCATCCCTCATGCCTCTTTCTGCACCCTCTTCCCTATTTCTCCACCTCTCTTGCTTATTCCTGCACTTTTCCTGCTTCTTTTTGCACTGCTCTTGCTTCTTTCTGCACCTCTCTTATACATTTCTGTATCCCTCTTACCTCTTTCTGCACCCCTGTTCCCTCTTTCTGTACCTTTCTTGCCTGTTTCTGCACCTCTCTTGCCTCTTTTGGCACCTCTGTTGCTTCTTTCTGCACTACTCTTGCCTCTTTCTGCACCCCTCTTGCCTCTTTAAGCACCTCTGCTGCTTCTTTCTGCACTTCTATTGCTTCTTTCTGCACCCCTCTTGCCTCTTTCTGTACCCTTTTGCCTCTTTGTGCACCTCTCCTGCCTCTTCCTGCACCTCTCTTGCCCTTTTCTGCAGTTCTCTTGCCTCTTTCTGTACCTCTTTTGCTTCTTTCTGTACTTTTCTTGCCTCTTTCTGTACCCCTCTTGCCTCTTTCTGCACCTCTGTTGGTTCTTTCTGCACTGCTCTTGTTTCTTTCTGCACCTCTGACTTAGAGGTAGTTTTAATCCCTCTGCCCTATTACCTACTAGGGCCTTACAGGGGAGGTCATGCCAATCATACGGATACCCCAACCCATAGTGTACCCTAGTGTATGTAGATGTTTTCACTGTATTCTAAGTGTCTTTTAGCATAGCACTTGCTCCGGGCCTGGTTAGTCAGAGTCAGTTACCACCAGTACCAGTCAGCAAAAAGTTGGGGGCACAGGATGACTTTAAAACAAGGCCTCTTTGTGCACCTCTGTTGGTTATTTCTGTATATCTCTTGCTTCTTTCTGCACCTTTCTTCGTCTTTCTGGACGTCTGTTGCCTCTTTCTGCATTTCTCTTGCTTCTTTCTGCGCCTTTCTTCCTCTTTAGAAATTCACTGAAAAAACCATAGGTTTCAGGGACATTATAGTTGGAAATTAGCATTTAAAAAACCTTTGAAATTCACTGAAAAAACCATAGGTTTCAGGGACGTTATAGTTAGAAATTAGCATTTGAAAAACCTTAGAAATTCACTGAAAAAACCACAGGTTTCAGGGACGTAATAGTTAGTTGGACATTTCAGTCGTACGAAACCAGAGATTTTCCACCGTTATAGTTAGTTGAGGTAACTATAACTCGCGCTCCCGCAATGCACTGCTGATGACGTCACATATTACATCACTCATGACATGGTCAGTGACATCACTGATGACATCACTGATGACATCTCAAATGACATCACTGATGACATCATCCACGTGAAAATCTGATGCACCTCCTCACACCCTAATATAACCATTGATACACCCACTCTAAAATACAGACTACCATTTTCGAAACCAAAGACACACCAATACCAGTTACTACACACCCACTCACTGATTCCTAGGTCTACACACACATCTACTCATTCACCCATACAGTCACTCATACATGCAGTCACTCATCAATACAGCACTATCATATGCACTCATACACCTATACAGACACTCACACACGCCACTCACCCATAGAGTTACTCACACACATAGTCAGTCATGCAAAGAATCAATCACACTCCCATTTACTCACATACACAATTATTCACACACCACCTCACTTATTCATACAGATACTAACACATACTTACTCTCTTATACAATCACTGACACAGCACACACTCATCCATACAGCCACTCTCACAATCACTCACTCTCACATATAGTCATTTATATAGTCCAACACTCACATATACTGCCTTTCACATATGTAGTTACTCACACATGTACCACTGAGACAATCTAAACACTCACCAACACACCCATACACACACTCACCCACCCATACAGCCCTTCACAGACGCACTCTTGAACCCAAACACCAAGTGAATCACCCACTCACACATCTATGCACAAAGTCACATACCCCCACCCACCCACACAGACACTCAGGCACCCATACAGATACTCAGACAATCAATCAATAACCCATATAGACACTCATGTAGCTACTCACCAACCCATGCAGCCGCTTACACACCAACTGATAGACTGATACAGACATTCACACAGTTTAGTCACTAACCCATGCATTCAGTAAGACACGTTTAATCACTCACTTATACAGTCAGTCACGCACCTACTAAATCATCCATAAAGACACTCATACACCCTCTCATTCTTCAATACACCTTGGCATATATATATATATATATATATATATATATATATATATATATATATATATATATATATATATATAAAACATATTTAAACTTTTTAGAAACGCCCAGTCACTGGATGAGGTCATCAGTGATGTCATTTGAGATGTCATCAGTGATATCATCAATGATGTCACTGACCATGTCATGAGTGATGTAATATGTGATGTCATCAGCAGTGCATAGCGGGGGTGCGAGTTATAGTTACCTCAACTAACTATAATGGCCGAATTTCTCTGGTTTTGTATGACTGAAATGTTCAACTAACTATAACGTCCCTGAAACCTGTGGTTTTTTCAGGGAATTTCTAAGGTTTTTTAAATGCTAATTTCTAACTATAACGTCCCAGAAACCTATGGTTTTTTCAGTGAATATATATATATATATATATATATATATATATATATATATATATACATACATATATATGTATATATATATATACATACATATGTATGTATATACATATATATATTCACTGAAAAAACCATAGGTTTTAGGGACAGTTATAGTTAGTTGGACATTGGACTCGTAGAAAACCCGTGAAATTCCCCCGTTATAGTTAGTTCAGCTAACTATAACTCGCGCCCCCGCAATGCACTGCTGATGACGTCACATATTACATCACTCATGACATGGTCAGTGACATCACTGATGACATCTCAAATGACATCACTGATGACATCATCCAGTGACTGTGTGTTTCTGTAAAGTTTAAATATGTTTAATATATATAGGGAAAGGCGTATTGAAGAATGAGTGGGTGTATAAGTGTCTGAATGGATGATTTAGTAGGTGCGTGACTAACTCTATAAGTGAGTGATTAAACGTATCTTACTGAATGCATGGGTTAGTGACTAAACTGGGTGAATGTCTGTATCCGTCTGTCTGTTGCTGTATAAGTGGCTGCATGGGTTTGTGAATAGCTACATGAGTGTCTATATGAGTTATTGATTGGTTGTCTGAGTATATGTATGGGTTCCTGAGTGTTTGTGTGGGTGGGGTGTGTGCAACTCTGTGCATAGATGTGTGAGTGGGTGATTCACTGGGTGGATGGTTTCAAGAGTGCATCTGTGATAGACTGTATGGGTGGGTAAGTGTGTGTAAGAGTGTGTTAGTGAGTGAATGTATGTCCCAGTGGTACATGTGTGAGTAACTACATATGTGAAAGGCAGTATATATGTGTGTTGGAGTATATAAATAGCTATAAGCGAGAGTGTGTGATTGTGTTAGTGACTGTATGGATGAGTGTGTGCTTGTATCAGTGATTGTATAAGAGCGTAAGAATGTGCTAGTATTTGTATGAGTAAGTGAGCTGGTGTGTGTATAACTGTATAGGTGAGTAAATGGCAGTGTGTTTAATTATTTGCATGACTGACTAGGTGTGTGAGTACCTCTATGGATGAGTGGCGGTGTGTGAGTGTCTATATAGGAGTATGAGTGCATATGATAGTCCTGTACTGAGTGACCGTAAGTATGAGTGACTGTATGGGTGAGTGAGTGGATGTGTGTGTAGACCTAAGAATCAGTGAGTGGGTATGTAGTTATTGGTGTTGGAGTGTCTATGGTTTTGCGAATGGCAGTCTGTAATTTAGAGTGGGTGTATCAAAGGTTATATTAGGGTGTGAGGAGGTGCATCAGATTATCACGTGGATGATGTCATCAGTGATGTCATTTGAGATGTCATCAGTGATGTCATCAGTGATGTCACTGACCATGTCATGAGTGATGTAATATGTGACGTCATCAGCAGTGTATTGCGGGGGCGCGAGTTATAGTTAGCTGAACTAACTATAACGGGGGAAATTCACGGGTTTTCTACGAGTGCAATGTCCAACTAACTATAACTGTCACTAAAACCTATGGTTTTTTCAGTGAATTTGTAAGGTTTTTTAAATGCTAATTTCTAACTATAACGTGCCTGAAACCTATGGTTTTTTCAGTGAATTTCAAAGGTTTTTTAAATGCTAATTCCTAACTTTAACATGTCTGAAACCTACGGTTTTTTCCAGTGAATTTCAAAGGTTTTGTAAATGACAATTTTTAAATGTATTAATTGTTATATTTATTTGTTTGATACTGATTTACTACATTTTTTTAAACTATTTATTTTTAGATATTTTATTTTTTAAATTACATTGTAATTACATTATACATTACATTACAAAATATACTTTCTCAGAATGAATTACTTAAGTTTAAATACTTTGCAAATAGGCAATAGACTTTTAAGTACAGTAGTTACAGTTGTTGCAATGGGCAACACAATTTCAAACACAATGCAACATTGAGCTCAATGTGAATTTCTAGTAAAATGCAATTAGTTACTTTATGGATTACTTTTCTAACCACAGGACTGGATCCTAGATTCAGTCCTGGGACATCTCCTGTAAACATTTGAGTAAAAGCGTTTTGGTTACAGTAGTGATTTTTAAGGAATATTATTGTATTTTAAAAGTTGACACTTAGAAACTTTTTCACATAGAATCACCAATGTTATCCTGTGGGAGGAAATTCACTTACCAGGTAAGTATTGTTATCGTTACTTTTTCTTACTCAGTGGTGGATCCTGGATCCAGCACTGGTGCATCTCCTGTAAACAGTTGAAAGAATGCGTTTAAGTTATACAGGCGATTTTTAAGGAATATTTGTAGTTTGTGAAAATCGACACTTTGAAACTTTTCTGCTGAAAACCAGACAATGGATTCCTATGGAAGGAAATACAAGTTACTGGTAAGTACGGTTAGAATTACTTTTCAGGGTCAGTGCTGGCCTAAAAGATGCAGCACTGGGTTCTCTCCTGATAACAGGTGAGTAAATCGGAATTCGTAGTTCGGCTGATTTTAGAGGAATATTATAAAGTTCCAAAACTCCACACTTTGAAGAATTTCCAAGTGAAACCAGTCAATGTTAGCCTATGGAAGGAAATTCAAGTTACTGGTAAGTACGGTTAGAATTACTTTTCAGGATCAGTACTGGGCTCAAAGATGCAGCACTGAGGTCTCTCCTGATAACAGGTGAGTAAATCGGAATTCGTAGTTCAGCTGATTTTAGAGGAATATTTGCACAATGGTGAAGGAAGGGGGTGGGGCCTGAGGTGACATGTCTGCAAACACGCCTGTGGCGCGTTTTAAGTTGGAGAATTAATTCCTCCTCAATCCCGAGGGTCCCTAGGGGCCAACAAGCCCACCAGATACCTCCAGTATGCGCCAGAGAGCTGCGTTGCAGAGAGGTGTTCAGAGGCCATGCACCTTTTTGCACCTCTCTGCAACGCAGCTCTGTGGTGCTTTCTGGACATACCTGGTGGGCTAGTTGGCCCGCAGAGACCCTCAGGATTGAAGGGGATTTAATTCCCCATCTTAAAACGCGCCACAGGGCCTGTTTGCACACATGTCACCTGAAGCCCCGCCCCCTCCCTTCACCACTGTGCAAACGCGCCCCGTGGCGCATTTTAAGTTGGGGGATTAAGTCCCCTTGAATCCTGAGGGTCCCTGGGGTCCAACTATCCCACCAGGTACCTCCAGTAAGCGCCACAGAGCTGCGTTGCAGAGAGGTGTAAAAAGGGGCGTGGCCTGGACCACCTCTCTGCAACCCAGCCCTGTGGCTCATACTGGAGGTTACTGGTGGGCTAGTTGGCCCCCAGGGACCCCCAGTATTCAAGGGGAATTTGTTCCCCCTTTGCAAACGCGCCAGGGGCGCGTTTGCAGAGTGCTGCCAAGGAGGGGGCGTGGCCTCCGGCGCGACGCGTTTTTTTTTTTTTAAAAGGGGGCTGTGTTGCCCCCCTTCTTTTTAATTATTTTGGGCCCTGGGGACCCCATCCCCCAGGGCCTGACCCCCTTTTATTTATTTTTTAAAAAGCAACGGGAAGGGGACCGCGTGGGCCCCCCTCCCGTGGCCAATTTTGGCCCGGGGACCCCATCCCCCGGGTCATTGCCACCTTTTTGTTTTTTTAATTTTCATGGAGGGGGGCTGCGTTGCCCCCCTCCTCAGGCCTCCTTAGGCCCCGGGGACCCCATCCCCCGGGGCCGGCCTTTGTATTTTTTTTAATTTTTTTTACATTTTGGGGAGGGGGGCCATGTGGCCCCCCTCCCGGGCCACTAATGGCCCCGGGGACCCCATCCCCCGGGGCCTGGCCTCTGGTTGGGGACTGTGGGGGGGTCCCCAATCCCCCCACAGTCCCGCCGGCTCCCCGCGTCCTACGGGAGCCGGCATTGCTTTTCCACAAGGGGAGCTGCTGACATGCAGCTCCCCTTATGGAAAAGCAATCTGCTTTGCTTCATTGAAGCGAGAGCAGGTTTCCCTGCTCTCGCTTCAATGAAGCAAAACAAGTTTGCAATGACAGGGCGGGAGCCGCAAGGCTCCCGCCCTGCCATTGCAAACAGCAGTGTCCCGGGGGTAGGCACCCCGGGACACTGCAGGAACCGGCCCTGGGGGTGGCGGTCCCCAGGGCCACCACAGGCTCCAGGAGGGGGGCCACGCGGCCCCCTCCCCACTTCTACATAGCCCCGGGAGGTGGTGGTCCCCGGGCTTCGGGGTCCGAAACGGACCCCCACATATATTTTCTTAGTGCCCCAGGGAGGTGGCGGTCCCGGGGCATGTGGGGGCAGGAGCCCCCCACACAGGTCATTCTTTATTAAAAAAGAAGCCCCGGGAGGTGGCGGTCCTCGGGGCTGCGGGAGGGCAGAGAGCCCTCCCGCACCATTTTTCTTTAAAGCCCCGGGGGTGGCGGTCCCCAGGGCTTGGGGGCCTTAGAGGCCCCACACATAAAATAAAAACCAACCCCCGCATGCCCCCGGGACTTGGCCCACCCGGGGGCAAAATAGCATCGAAGCGCGGGAGACCACGCTTCAATTTCTTTTTTTTATCGGCAGGATCCGCACACCCAGCCTTGGGCCTTGGGGTCAGGGTGTTTCTACCCTGCCCCCTTTTTGCGTTTTGCGCAATTGTTTTTACTGTTTTCTTGTGACTCGGTTCTACCGAGTCACAAGATGGCTGCCAACACTTCCTGGTTTGGAGTGTTGACAGCCAATTAGCATACAGCTGGTCATCGGGAGGGTGCGCGAATCCGACGCGGCCATAGATATATCTGTGATTTTCCTTTTGATTTTCTCAGGAACTACTGAACGGATTTACACCATTTAACAAAAAGGGTTCTTTCTGAACCAAGAACTACCTCTTTGCCAAATTTGGTGTAATTCCGTTCAGCAGTTCGGGCTGTAGCTGTAGCCGTGGCTAAAGTTTCCTATGGGAAAATGAATGGGGAAAACACGTTTTGGGACCCCCCTTTTTTCTCGGCCCCCGCTTGACGAATCACCCCGAGACTTTTAGGGTAGGAGCGAACCGGAGCGGGCCATAAAGTTTGAAAATTTCGCGAAGATTCGTCAACCGACGCCAGAGTTATTTCAAATAGAATTTTGCGGATTTCCTATGGAAAATAGGTCCTAACTATAACTATCTACTGGCGACCGCCAGTAGATAATATATATATATACATATATATATATATATGTATATATACATATGTATATATATATATATATATACATATATCGCCAGTGCGTAGTTATAGTTAGAACCTAGTTAGAACCTAGTTAGAACCTAGTTTCCATAGGAAAAGCATTTTTTGATTTGCTAATAACTTTGGCGTCGTTTGACGAATCTTCCTGAAATTCTCAAAAAAAAAAGTCTATCCAGGTCAGCTCCTATCGTGAAAGTTTGGGGGTGATTCGTCAAGCGGGGGCTGAGAAAAAAGGGGGGTCCCTAAACTCGTTTTCTCCATGTTAATTTCCTTAGGAAATTTTGCGACGAGCTACAGCTCGAACTGCTGAACGGAATTACCCCAAATTTGGCAGAACGGTAGAGCTTGGTTCAGAAAGCGACCTTTTTTTAAATGGTGTAAATCCGTTCAGTAGTTTTTGAGAAATTCAAAAAATAAGAGTCAAAAAATCAATTTCCCATAGGAAACTTTGTGCAGGGCTACAGTCGAAACTACTGAACGGAATTACTCCAAATTTGGTAGAAAGGTAGTGCTTGGGTCAGAAAGCGACCTTTTTAAAAATGGTGTAAATCCATTCAGTAGTTGCTGAGAAATTAGAAAAATAAAAGTTTCGATATCTGGGCGGAGCCTAAGTCTCGTGCGTGAGCTTCACTGTGATTGGCTGCTAGCACTCCAAACCAGGAAGTGTTGGCAGCCATCTTGTGGCTCGGTAGAAGCGAGTCACCCAAAAACGGAGAAACAAAGGTATAAAACAAGAGAAGGGGGCAGTGTAGAAAAACCCTGACCCAATAGGTCTGCTCAGGGGGTCCCAGGAGGACACCCAGGGCCCAAAAAATCATTAAAAAAATAAATAAAAAATCGGCAAAAATTTGCGCTGGGGTCGCGGGTTCTCACGTTTTATTTTAATGAGGCCCTTGGGTGGGCTAGGTTGCGGGGGTATTTCTTAAAAAATAATAGCAGGGGCTCGCAGGGGCGGCGGGGGGCCGCTGGGGTCCGCGCAGCCCCGGGGCTTCACTTATGTTGGGAGGGTGTTGCGCGGCCCCCCTTCTGGAGCCTTGTATGTGCTTGTAACTTTGGCGTCGTTTGACGAATCTTTATGAAATTATCCAAAAAGTTTCTCTTTTTTGGATTAGCTCTTATATTGAAAGTTTGGGGGTGAATGGTGTAGGAGGGGCTGAGAAAAAAGAGGGTCCTAAAACGTGTTTTCTCCATGCAATTTCCATACGAAACTTTACAGAAGACTACAGGTGAAACTGCTGAACGGAATTACGCCAAATTTGGTAGGGAGAAAGGTGATGGTCCAGAAAGCACGCTTTTGTTTAAATGGTGTAAATCCGTTCAGTAGTTTTTGAGAAATATCACATTTTACAGATATCGATATTTGAGAATTCTGACATGTGATTGGCCGAGGGGTTACAAGCAGCAGCTTGCGGCTTATTGGCTGTGAATGGTTGAAACCAGGAAGTGTTGGCAGCCATTTTGTGATTTACTCCGTCAGCTCGCATCTCTCCGTGTAGAAGCCATCGGGTTCGTAGTTTTACCTCTGACAGGCAACACTGGCATCTGTGTCTGTGTGAGATATGCCTTTCAGGCTGCCTCTCCTCATATCACCAGGTCGCGGCTATGTCTTTAGAAGCCCGTCCATCTGCTCGGAGCTCTGTAAGTCAGTCTGTCGGCACGACCTCCTACACTACCCAAAGACTACCCAAACACCACTGCACTGTCGTAAACTCGAAAACACTACCCCAGCACGATCCCCTACACTACCCAAACACCAGTGCACTACCCTAAACCCTAAATCTACCCCCAGCACGACCCCCTACCCAAACACCACTGCACTACCCTAAACCCTAAAATACTACCACCAGCACAACCCCCTACACTACCCAAACACCACTGTACTACCCTAAAGCATAAAACAGTAGCAGTCCGTCGGCTTGCAGCTGTGCGTCTGCGAGCCGTCGTGTCCCTAGCTGTACATGTCCGAGTGAATCTGTTAGGTGATAGGTGTGTGTCTGCTAGCAGGGCGGTTGGCCCGTTGGTGTCCCATTGCGAGTTAGACTGGAGCTCTCCCTCTGCAAGCCAGCACGCTGGTGTGCGTTTGCGAGCCGACGGCCCGTAGCTCACACTGTGCGAGCCGAGCCGACGACCCGTAGCTCTCCCTGTGCGAGCTGAGCCCACAGCCCGCAGGTGTCCCTCTGCGAGGCTGCTCGACGGCCCGCAGGTCTCCCTGTGCTAGCCGGATCGCAGCTGTCACTCTGCGAACCGATATTGGGAATATAAGGCGGCTCTAAAAAGAGCCCTTGTGTTTATTAGTTGGAGCTACATATAAGTGCGGATGCACAGCTTCAGGTTATTCAGAAAAACTCGATTTCCCTGATCTGTGAAGTGTACTCCATCACTTCTGTAGATATCAGCCATATGAAAACGTATGTTATTGTTGTAGATCGACCCCATTCTATGGTCTCTGAGGTATGCAGACACAGCTTTGTTGACATTCTTCCTAGATTTTTCAATCTGAGGACAAAATTGGTTTGACCATTTCCACTTCTGTCTTTGGCATATATTGGAATATACAAAGACAGTTTGAGGCAAAAGCAATATCAATTGTCAAAAGGTGTCCTTCATTAGCATTTCCAAACCTACCCCAGTCAATGTGCCTAGGTCGTTTCCACCACAGTGCACAATCATGAGGTCAGGGTGTTGGAGATGCAAACAGGTTTTAACCAAAGGCAACAATTGGTGCCACTTCAATCCTCTTTGTCCAAACCATTTAATGTCCTCATTTTGCAAACCTAGGTCTAAGTCAATACGTCTCTGTTCTGCATACCTCTTGCACCAGAAAACATAGCTATGTCCTACTATCCACACTAGCATTTTGAAGGTATGGCTGGGAGGAATGGATAGATGTTTGTAGCTCATGCAGTCCGTTCGTAGAATAAGAGATATGTTTAAAGATGGGGAACTGCTTTTTTTTGCCATACAAAACGATACCTGATTGGGAGATGAAAAGCATTGTTTTTTAAAAGTAGGGTGCACATTCATTTGGTGGAAAAGCATCTTTGTGATTGGTTAAGAAAAAGCAGTTTAAACGTGGAGTACATATCATAGGATAAAATTTGCTCAACTCAACCACACCTGCTACTTGCATTTGGAAGGCACTGTTCGAACTTAAAACAATCGTGAACTTTTAACCTGCACATGCCATTAAATGTTCGAGAAAATGTTGCAAAAAAATATCGTTAGGTTTAAAAAAATTGATGAACTTTTAACCTGCACGTGTTGTAGAATGTTCTAGAAAGTGTGTTGATAGAATACGTTGCACTTCTGCCTTCTATGTGTCCTTGAATATTAAAAAAACTGTTTATATGGAAAATTAAAAAAAAACAATAGAGAGAAGTTTTGAAACCTAAAAGAATCAAGGAACTATTCTAATTTGTTCATTACATGTATTTATGTGTGGAGCAACAAAATTACAGACACAACAGCACCAGGAAGAGGAAGAAGCAGGGAGTGGGGGGACGGGGAAGATGGCCACAATGGTACACATGCACAATTAAGTACAGCACAACTATAGACAAACCATGGCCAAAATGAAACACACCAACAAGGAGCACAAGTCACACAACCCGCCAACATCACACCACTGAACAAGCATAGAAGTGAAAACCACACTGCCGGAGAGAAGGGTGAACAAAAGCTCACATGAAGGGACATCTCACACACAATGCAGCACACACACATAGGAAGCAGAGTACACCAACATCCAACACAATGTTGTCCAAACACAAAGATTCGCACAATCGAACATAGGACACAAATGCACTCGCCTGAGGCGGATAAGCGTCCAAAAGCGTCAGTACGAAACAGGCACATGAGAACGCATAAGTACAAACCCACAGTCCGGATGGGGTAGCAATTCACGTATGGCAGGCAGCCAGAGAGTCCGTGACACACACATTGGCATACAAATGAAGACACTACACATTTGGAGACAAGTGAAAATGTGGCAACTTTATAAAAAAAAGTGTGTGTCAGTACGGCCAAGAGTAGTGCCATGATATGCAGAGAAATGCAGCAGCATGGCTGAATAAGGAACGTAGGAAAACGTCCATGTTCACCTCGGGGTAGTCCATCACCAACACACGTCAGTGTCAAGCAGTGTTGGTTGTCCGCGCTTCGGACATGATTCGACGCCAATGCAGCCATGTCCACTGTTGTTTTGGGACATGTGACCAGATGTACAACGTTCAATGATGCGGAGGGACACGTGCAATGTGGCACATCGAGTCGTGGTTGGAGGTACCTTGACACTCGTCCATGAACACGAGTGCAGCTGCGTAAGCCACTATCTCTAATGAGTGATGGTTGGCCACAATATTTGACATGTTGTTGACGTAATCCATCAGCTGACCGGGACAGATGTGCTGACTCCAACCACTGTACCCAATGTGCACCAAAGCAGAATCGGGAAGTGGGTCAATTTGCTCACTGCATACTACGACACGTGCAATCTCCCAGGCCCAGTTCCCAACATGCATGCCAAACATCCATGCATGCCATAAACGGGCATCACCATGACAGTCCTGGTCGTGGGCCAACAGGGGCGCACACACCTGTCGTAATCCATGTCAGCTACCCACTCGTTGGAGAGGCACACGTCCATGCACCACTCGGAGAGGCACGTGCGACATTGCAATACAGGTTGAACGCAGGTGACGTCCGCAATGCGGAAGCACAGCCGGTAAGTGATCCGCAGTACTGCCAAAGGCAGTGCACCCAGGACATGCAGCAGACGTGCAAGGTATAGGTGAACGTGCATGGAGTCGACCATGTGTTCGTGATGCTCTGCCATTGCGTCAGTGGCTCTGTTTGTAGCTGCACTGGCTTGCCGTGTGCCAGTCTTGTGGATGAAATGGTACAGCTTGGTGCAATGAGCCGGGTCTGTGTGCAATGGGTGCAGGGCAGGGGTGTGGTGGGAGTACGTGTGAAGGCCATTTCACGCACGCTAACTACGATGAAGGACTTTTGAGTGTGGGATGTGTACTCGTTGTTCTCAAATCGGGCAGTGCGTAGGGTGGGAGACGGATGCAAATATTATCGTATCTGTCAGGGGGGGGCTGGCCACTTGCAAGTTCCTTCTCGGAGCAGCAGATGTGCTACTGCAAGATAGCTCAGACAAAGAACCTTTCATCCCTACAGTAAGTTCTCCAGCTGCATTCATACAGGATGTGTAGAAAGGCCGGTCGTGGGTGTTGTGGGATGTCTGCGACCCTGGTCATCATGGATGAGATGCCCAGCACGTGGCACATGGGCGGGTTCACTGTGTGTTACGTTGCCAAACAGCTGCTCCTCCCTCCCACGAGCCCCCACACTTTTGTACGGTGCACTGTTGTATCCTGTGCACTCCTACGGCACACCATTGTAATGCCTATTCACGCATGTCCTGCGGCATTCCAACCACACCGTGAGACTGCAGTTTGGAGGTGGTGCATGCCACTGTACAACATCAACTGCTGCGGCCCTTGTGGCGGCCACACCAGAACACAGAGACACACTTACCACACTTCCTGAACACGGACATGTCCGAGACACCCCGTTCCCCTTGCCGGATGGGCAGACCCCTGCGCTGACCTGTGTACGCCGGACCAGCACACGCCGCTTGTGCATGCAGGAGGATGCGTGCGTAGCTACATGTCCAGGCTCACTGCCAACGCTGAGGTGACATGGTAATGTCCGCTGACACTGTGATGTTGCAGGGCCGGTGCCTATCATGCTAACACAATGACCACATGGACACACTTGCTCCAATGCGGGTTCGGGGGTGTTGGCGGTCCTGGGGTTGTTGCGATGAGTGTTGTGGACCTCATGGGTATCCGTGTATCATGCTCATTGACTGTATGGCACCTGTGGGTGTTTCGGTGTGGCTCTTGGCTGTGTTCCCTTTCATGCTGCAGGTAGTCGTCCTGCTTAAGACCAGCAGAAAGCAGGTGTAAAATCCCTGGTGCTAACGCGGCTTATCGCCGGAATTTGTTTTGCATCGCAGTTGTTGTCAAAGTTGTGATGTGGTTTTTTCGGGTACAGAAAAATAAACGAACTGGGCAGTGTATCCCGTCAAGATCCAGCACCTGACCCACTATTCCCAATCAATATAAATACAATGACATTTCTTCATTGATTTTGTGTATACACTGTAAGTGCACCCACTACCACAGTGCAATTCAATACAGGATTTTAGTATTTAGAATAAATCGGAAAGGTGCACCTCGTGTCTTTTTGCACGGGAACGCCTACTCTGCACTTCATTATCAGCACTTTAATGCAACTAAAGTGGAGATAAATATAACACACTATTCAGAAGCTGGTGCAAACTGCAGACATCACCAGTATTCCCGTGATAACTGCCCCAAAATTTAACACCATGGTGGACACCACGAAATAACAGTAATAAGAACGAGAAAGAGTCACATAGCACTTAAGTAACAACCAAAAACTTTATTGAAATTTTTTTTTTTTTAATCAAACTTTATTTTTTCGTAAACGTATATATAAAGGATAAACTAAATTTAACAAACTGAACACAAAACAACAAGGCGGAAGACTCCTGTCGGGACCATGAATGTCGACGACACAGCCTGGAAAATAAAGCACAAAATAAGGACGTGTGTAATGCGCATATCAAAGGAGTGAGACACAGAGAAGGAAAAAAAAGCCAGAGAGGGAAGGAAAGAAAGGGAGTGAGAAAGGGAGAAGGGAGATAGAGAAAGAGAAGAAAAGGAAGGAAGAGAGTGAGAGAGAGTGAAGAGAGGGAAGTGAGAGAGAGAGAGAGAGATACTGCTGCCCCTGCGCATCCATGACCAAATAATTACCTGCTGCCACCGAAGTGTCTACCAGTGGGCACTTCACGTGCCCGTCAAAGCTCTGCGGCCCGGCAGATATCACAGATGTCGCTGAGTCCTGAGTCATGAATGGCAGAGACCACATCAGCTTCTCCGCGGCCCGGCAGATCTCACATATGTCGCTGAGTCCTGAGTCATCAATGGCGGAGACCTCAGCAGCTTTTGGTGCCACTAACCCTGTGCAACGCAAGTCAGCGCCACGTGGTGGTAGGCCGCTGATGGCCATACAATTTAGGGTGCGACTAACCCTGTGCAACTCAAGTCCGCGCCATGTGGTCGAAGGCCCCTGATGGCCACATCAGCTTCGGGTGGCACTAACCCTGTGCAACTCAAGTTAGCGCCACATGGTGGTAGGCCCCTGACGGCCACATTAGCTTCGGGTGGCAGTAACCCTGTGCAACTCAAGTCCGCGCCACGTGGTGGTAGGCCTGTGATGGCCACATCAGCTTCGGGTGGCAATAACCCTGTGGAACTCAAGTCCGCGCCACGTGGTAGTAGGCCCCTGACGGCCATAGAGCTCAGGGTGCGACTAACCCTCTGCGCAACTTTTCATGAGTCTTTATGATTGCGACCCGTGGAGCGTCCGCCATCCAGTCACCACCAGCAATAAAGGATGAGACGTTGTGGATCCATTATATTTGCGTGGTCACATGGCCTGTGACGCATGTGCTGGATGGGTGTGGTGTGTGTGCAAACCTGCCCTCAGGGAGTGGGCGTGACATGTTGACAACTAGACCACTGACCTGCACACCAACAGCGAGTACGCCTGCAACAGGTAGCTATGTGGGGGGTGTGAAAACGTATTTTCTCAATGAATTTTCCATAGGAAGCTTTAGACAAGGCTACAGGTCAAACTGCTGAACGGAATTACGCCAAATTTGGCAGGGAGATAGGTCTTGGTACAGAAAGCACGCTTTCTCACATCGAGTGAAAATATAAAAGAAAGGTCTCGGGGGCAATTTAATATACCGGAGCTCTGTTTCTGCGAGATAATTCTTTCACGCTCCGTCTGCCCAACATCACCACTTCGCAGCTATGCCGTTAGAAGCCAGTCCGTCGGCTCGCAGCTCTCTACGTTTGCGAGCTAGTACGCTGCTGTGCCTGTACCTCTGCGAGGTACTACGCTGCTGTTCCTTTGGGAGCGGACGGGTCATAGTACTGCATGTGTGAGTCGAGCGGACGGGACGCAGTTGTCCCTCTGCGAGCCTGGGTGCGAACTGTTCATAACTCACACTACATAAGCATTGAAAAACCATTTTGTGATTCAGTCCGTCAGCTGGCATCTGTCCGAGGCATTTCTGAAAACATATCAGAGTTCTTTCTGTGAGAGATACCCCTTTCACGCTGCCTCTCCCCACATCAGCAGGTAACGCACCCTCTTCCCACATTACCAACATACCCCCAACAACCTTCTTGGGCCCGGAAGTGTCCCTGTGTGGTTGGACAAACAAGAATCTTAGTCCTGTATAGGTTTACATATAAAACATTTTATTTAAAGAAAACAACAACAAATAAAACTGAAGGGAGTCTGGTGCTGTGGTCGCTGCCACGGACTTGGGGTCACTGCCATTCAGGACTCAGGACACAGTTCCACATGTGGGATTGGCTTGTGTTGAACAGGGTTAGTGGCACCACGTGTCGCAGCTTGCGTTGAACAGGGTTAGTGGTACCATATGTCGCAGGCTTGTGTTGAACAGGGTTAGTGGCACCACGTGTCGTGGCTTGTGTTGAACAGGGTTAGTGGCACCACGTGTCCAAAGTTGGAATTGCGAGCTCTGCTGCCCGCAGTGTAGACTGCTAATGAGTGTTCGTTTGCACTTGAAAATGAATTTGGTGATTGTACTAAAGCTATAACTGATATAAAAAATGTTCTTGAAGAAAGGATACTAAAAGGATATTATGTAGATTTTAGGCCTGTGATAGTTACTTGCCTAGTGGACTCTGTAATTAATGAATCAATACTTAATTTTAATTGTGAGCCCTACTGACCGCAGTGTAGGTGTATCATGAAAAGATGAAATAAGTATAGAATACACTGACGAAGTGTTGTATTTTCTGAGTACAATCTTCTTGTTAGAAATTAGCATTAAAAATCGAATTGCGAGCTCTGCTGCCCGCAGTGTAGACTGCTATTGAGTGTTCGTTTGCACTTGATGATGAATTTGGTCATTGTACTAAACTATAACTGATATAAAAAGAGTTCTTGAAGCAAGGATACTAAAAGGATATTATGTAGGGTTTAGGACTGTGATAGTTACTTGCCTACTGGACTCTGTAGTTAATGAATCAAGAAATAATTTTAATTGTGAGCCGTGATGACCGCAGTGTAGGCCAGAGGTAGCTGTCAGCAAGGGCCCATAGCCACGTGGCGTTGAGTTGAGGTGCACAGTTAGTGGCACCAGAAGCATTGAGAGTGTATGAGCCTGTGATGATGCTTGGTGCGGACGGGCCGCACTGGGAGCAATGTGTCTTGCCTACTGGTCTTCGTCATGTGCAATCGGGACTCTATGTGAATTGTGAGGCCTGCTGACCGTAGTGTAGGCCAGAGGTAGCGGTGACCAAGGGCCCACAGCCACGTGCATAGGTTGGTGGCCCCACCGGCCTGCGTAGTTCAGGTTCAGTGGCACCACGTGTCGCCGGCCTTCCATATGCAAATACCCGTCACTAATCGAATGGAGTCTGGTGCTGTGGTCGCTGCCACGGACTTGGGGTCACTGCCATTCAGGACTCAGGACACAGTTACACATGTGGGATAGGCTTGTGTTGAACAGGGTTAGGGGCACCACGTGTTGCCGGCCTTCCATATGGAAATATGCCTCACTGATCGAAGGGAGTCTGGTGGTGTGGTTGCTGCCACGGACTTGGGGTCACTGCCATTCAGGACTCAGGACACAGTTACACATGTGGGATCGGCTTGTGTTGAACAGGGTTAGTGGCACCACGTGTTACCGGCCTTCCATATGGAAATATGCCTCACTGATCGAAGGGAGTGTGGTGCTGTGGTCGCTGCCATGGACTTGGGGTCACTGCCATTCAGGACTCAGGACACAGTTACACATGTGGGATTGGCTTGTGTTGAACAGGGTTAGTGGCACCATGTGTCGCCGGCCTTCCATATGCAAATACGCCTCACTAATCAAAGGGAGTCTGCTGCTGTGGTTCTCTCACGGAGTTGGGGTCACTGCCATTCAGGACTCAGGACACAGTTACACATGTGGGATCGGCTTGTGTTGAACAGGGTTAGTGGCACCACGTGTTGCCGGCCTTCCATATGGAAATATGCCTCACTGATCGAAGGGAGTCTGGTGCTGTGGTCGCTGCCATGGACTTGGGGTCACTGCCATTCAGGACTCAAGACACAGTTACACATGTGGAATCGGCTGCGTTGAACAGGGTTAGTGGCACCATGTGTCGCCGGCCTTCCATATCCAAATACGCCTCACTAATCGAAAGGAGTTTGCTGCTGTGGTTCTCTCACGGAGTTGGGGTCACTGCCATTCAGGACTCAGGACACAGTTACACATGTGGGATCGGCTTGTGTTGAACAGGGTTAGTGGCACCACGTGTCGCCGGCCTTCCATATGGAAATATGCCTCACTGATCGAAGGGAGTCTGGTGCTGTGGTCGCTGCCACGGACTTGGGGGTCACTGCCATTCAGGACTCAGGACACAGTTACACATGTGCGATCGGCTTGTGTTGAACAGGGTTAGTGGCACCATGTGTCGCCGGCCTTTCATATGCAAATACGCCTCACTAATCGAAGGGAGTCTGCTGCTGTGGTTCTCTCATGGAGTTGGGGTCACTGCCATTCAGGACTCAGGACACAGTTACACATGTGGGATCGGCTTGTGTTGAACAGGGTTAGTGGCACCACGTGTCGCCGGCCTTCCATATGGAAATATGCCTCACTGATCGAAGGGAGTCTGGTGCTGTGGTTGCTGCCACGGACTTGGGGTCACTGCCATTCAGGACTCAGGACACAGTTACACATGTGGGATCGGCTTGTGTTGAACAGGGTTAGTGGCACCAGGTGTTGCCGGCCTTCCATATGGAAATATGCCTCACTGATCGAAGGGAGTCTGGTAGTGTGGTCGTTGCCACAGACTTGTGGTCACTGCCATTCAGGACTCAGGACACAGTTACACATGTGGGATCGGCTTGTGTTGAACAGGGTTAGTGGCACCAATTGTCGCTGGCCTTCCATATGCAAATACGCCTCACTAATTGAAGGGAGTCTGCTGCTGTGGTTCTCTCACGGAGTTGGGGTCACTGCCATTCAGGACTCAGGACACAGTTCCACATGTGGGATCGGCTTGTGTTGAACAGGGTTAGTGGCACCATGTGTCGCCGGCTTGTGTTGAACAGGGTTAGTGGCACCACGTGTCGCGGCTTGTGTTGAACAGGGTTAGTGGCACCACGTGTCCAAAATTCGAATTGCGAGCTCTGCTGCCCGCAGTGTAGACTGCTAATGAGTGTTCGTTTGCACTTGAAGATGAATTTGGTGATTGTACTAAAGCTATAATTGATATAAAAAAGTTCTTGAAGCAAGGATACTAAAAGGATATTATGTAGATTTTAGGCCTGTGATAGTTACTTGCCTACTGGACTCTGTAATTAATGAATCAAGACTTAATTTTAATTGTGAGCCCTGATGACCGCAGTGTAGGCCAGAGGTAGCGGTCAGCAAGGGCTCACAGCCACGTGACGTTGACTTGAGCTGCACAGATTGGGAGCATACAGTCTTCTTAACCGATTATACTCTCTTACACAATTAGCATCGGCACTAATCTTGAATTGTTAGCCCTGTTAACCGCATTGTAGGCCGGAGGCAGCGGTCATCAAGGGCCCACAGCCACATGGCGTTGACTTAAGCTGCACAGAGTTAGTAGTACTTGAAGCACTTAGCGTGTGCGCAGCCAGCGATGATGCGTGGTCCGGGCTGGGCGCACTGGTAGCAATGTCTGTTGCCTACTGGACTGCGTCATCTGCAATCGCGAGTCGCTCTGAATTGTGAGCCCTGCTCACCGCAGTGGAGGCAGGAGGCAGCGGTGAGGAAGGGCCCACAGGCACGTGTTGTTGACTTGAGCAATGTCTCTTGCCTACTGGACTGCGTCATCTGCAATCTTGACTCCATCTGAATTGTGAGCCCTACTGACCGCAGTGTAGGCTGGAGGCAGCGGTCAGGAAGGGCCCACAGCCATGTGTTGTTGACTTCAGCAATGTCTCTTGCCTACGGGACTGCGTCATCTGCAATCGCTACTCGATCTGAATTGTGAGCCTTGCTGTCCGCAGTGTATATCGAAGGCAGTAGTTTGTACAGACATAAGTCCGCGGTGCTGTGCCGCTGGGGGCCTGTGTGGCAGAAGCCAGCGATCGGCTGAGGAGGCTGGCGGTCATGTTGGCGGCCTCGTGGCAGGGTGAGGGGCGCCGCCCTGGCAGATGCTTTGGCCTTCCCACAAGTGAACCACGCCCAGAGCTCCGGCCTATTTATTCACAGTCCTACGCTGAAGTGGCGTACGTCGGACCAGCCCACTCCGGTTACGCTTATGCTTACAGGGGGGACGACACAGCTACATGACTGAGATCTTCCCTAGTGTTTGACGTAACATGGTTAGGCCCACTGTCCACAACACTACAAGCACCAGTAGTATTTGTGCACATGGAGAGGTGTGTGTTCTGCATACTGAGATGTGTCCAGCACATCACCGCTACACTTTGCATTGTGTGCATTGTTAAACATGGGTGAATTGCTTCCTTCACATATAGTTTGTTCACACCAGTCCCAATATTCAGCTATTGTGTGGCTGAGGGGCCATGCCATTTTCGGAAAGTTCGCTGTCTTGTTCTGCGCTGCCTCGGTGGTAGAGGGGGGGGGGCCTGTGGGTGGTGGTCGGTGTTCTGGCGTTCTTGGGTGTCAGAGATGCTTGATCAGTAGGTCTATGACATGTGTTGGTCTTCAGATGTGGCTCTGGGCTGGGCTCCCTTTCATACTGTATGTAGTTGTTTAATATTTAAAAAACAAGAAGACATTATATAGTTTAAATAACAAATAATAAAAAAATTACAGTAGGGAGAGGGTTGGTACGGGGGGGAGGTCCTGAGGGTTGTGGCAGTGGGTGTTGTGTCCTTCTTGGGTGTCGGAAAAAACTATAGGTTAAATAAACATTATAATTAGAAGTTAGCATTAAAAAAACATTGAAATTCACTGAAAAAACCATACGTTTCAGGGACGTTATAGATAGAAATTAGTATTTAATTAAAAAACCTTTGAAATTCACTGAAATAACCATAGGTTTCAGGCACGTTATAGTTAGAAATTGGCATTTAAAAAAACCTTTGAAATTCACTGAAAAAACCATAGGTTTCAGGCACGTTATAGTTAGAAATTAGCATTTCAAAAACCTTAGAAATTCACTGAAAAAACCATAGGTTTCAGGGACGTTATAGTTAGTTGGACATTTCACTCATACAAAACCATAGAAATTCCACTGTTATAGTTAGTTCAGCTAACTATAACTCGCGCCCCGCAATGCACTGCTGATGACGTCACATATTACATCATTCATGACATGGTCAGTGACATCACTGATGACATCACTGATGACATCTCAAATGACATCACTGATGACATCATCCATGTGACAATCTGATGTACCTCGTCACACACTAATATAACCTTTGATACACTCACTGTAAAATACAGAATACCATTTTCGATACCATTGACACACTAATACCAGTTACTACATACCCACTCAGTGATTCCTAGGTCTAGACACACATCTACCCATTCACCCATACACTCAGTCATACATGCAGTCACTGATCAATAGAACACTATCAAATGCACTCATACACCTATATAGACATTGACACACCAGCACTCATCCTAGTCAGTTATGTACTCATCCTAGTCACTCATGCAAAGAATCAATCACAGTTCCATTTGCTCACCTACACAGTTATACACACACCACCTCATTTATTCATACAGATAGTAACGCATACTTAGTCTCTTATATAATCACTTATACAAGTATACACTCATACATACAGCCACTCTCACAATCACTGACTCTCACGTATAGTCATTTCTATACACCAACTCTCACATACACTGCCTTTTATATATGTACTTAGTTGGACATGTGCACTGAGACATCGATTCACTCACCAAGACGCCCATACACACACTTACCCACCCATACAACTGTTTCCACATGCACTCTTAAACTCATACACCCTGTCAATCAACCACTCACACATCTATGCACAGAGTCACACACCCCCCACCCAACCACACACACACTCAGTCTCTTATACAAATACGCAGGCAACTAATCAATAATCCATATAGACATTGATGTAGCTACTGACCAACTGATGCAGCAGCTTACACAACAACAGACAGAGTGATACAGACATTCACACACTTTAGACACTAACCCATGTATTCAGTAAGATACATTTAATGATTCACTTAAACAGTCAGTCACACACCTACTAAATCCTCCATCCAGACACTTATACATCCATTCATTCTTCAATACAGCTTGGTATATATATAATACATATTTAAATTTTAAAGAAAGCTACATTCACTGGATGATGTCATCAGTGATGTCATTTGAGATGTCATCAGTGATGTCATCAGTGATGTCACTGACCATGTCATGAATGATGTAATATGTGACGTCATCAGCAGTGCATTAAGGGGGCGCGAGTTATAGTTAGCTGAACTAACTATAACGGTGGAATTTCTATGGTTTTGTATGAGTGAAATGTCCAACTAACTATAACGTCCCTGAAACCTATGGTTTTTTCAGTGAATATATATATATATATATAGTCAAGGTACTTATATGTGTACATACCTTGGAAGATATTTGGGTAGCTGATATTTTGGCTATTATATTTTTTATAGCACTCAATTTTCTCCACAATTTTCAGACTTTTCACCCCACAGCTACAATGCTCCCTGCTATTCACTGATGCTTTTTCTCTTGTCTGCTGCAACTAGTTACCACACTGGTGTGGAAGCAGAACTGTCCCCTAATATTCAGTACACCCCAAAATTCAGATAACCCAAAATTATACCTCAGACAGTTCTCTCCCGGGTTGACCAATATCAATTTAACAGATTATTAATCATATGTCACTGGGACCACTCAATAATTGAGTTCTAGATCAGAGAAACGTTAAAAGGCTTTATTACATGAATCATAGAAATCAAGTGGTACAGAATAAATGGCATGAAGGCTCAAATACAGAATTATACAGAATAGTAATAAACCAGGAATGTATCCAAGTCTCAAATGAGCAGCAAAATCATAAAGAATTTGGACTCTGGGACTCATTTATATCTTGGCGGATGGGGTTAACTCTGTGAGGGCACCAGAGTATATGACTCCATTACTCCATTGCTCTGATGGAGTTCCTGCCCACCAAATTTAGAAATGACCGCCAAGCCGGCAGTCATTTTTAAAGTATTGGCAGGAACAGTTGTCACAGCAGCTCCTCTGAACGCTTTTTTCCAATTGACCCAAAGCAGGATTTTCTTTTTGAGTTATCTCCCATGGTGAAGGGGACATTTTTAATTTTATACTGCCCCTTACCACCAGGGTTTGCCAGGAGGTGATGGGCAGTAAAAGGTGGTTATATGTCCCCTCATCTAAAATAGGTGGGCGGACATATAGCCAATTCTCCAATGGCCCTTACTCTGTATGGCCGTCAGAGAGGTTTGGCCATGGCAGAGAGAGAGTAGTCTCGGAAGTGGCCAAACTATGGCCCGCCCACATTTAAATCAGGTGGGCGGACCATCATCCTGGTGGTAATGTTACTCCATTGCTGTTGTGACAGAGTGTCCTTATCGCCAACATATAAATCAAGCCCAGAGTCTTTAATAGAACAGGAAAGTCTTCAGAAATCAAGCAGCATGGAATAAATGTCATGAAGGCTCCAATACAGAATTGCTCAGGGTAGTCTAATATTAGGAATTTATCTAAGCTGCAAACGAGCAGCAAAATCATAAAGAAATTAGATAGAGTCTCTAGAAGAACTGGAAAGTCTTCTACAAATTCTGGCTCTCCCACAGAATGAAGGGGTTCTTATACACAATCCTTGCATAATCAATTACAGAAAGAGCAGAATCATCGTGGCATAATCACAAGTAACAACTCTCTTGGCAAATCAGAATAATGCACATCACTACCTAACTACATAAGCACTAACCCATTTTATGAAAGCATCCAGCATCTACCATGTTATTGCCATCCAGAGATGTTCAAACTACTATGACATATTTCAGCAATGATGCTTCACACAAATGAATAAGACTAGGGCCAGCAATGGAACTACAGCGGAAGAGCCTTGAAAGCTGCAATAATAAGGAACACCAGAATGTTAATTCAAAGCACAGCAGTAAAAAATCATTACATGAGCTTGTCTTCACTTCCGCAGAGCTTTGTGAGGAGAGAAGATGTGCAGGGGGACAGGATAGGAGGGGTGAATACAGGAGTGAATGACAGAACAACATCAGAACAGCATCCATTTTATCCAAAATGGTGTTCTAATAAAATGTGGCCTAACTAAAATATGCTAATGAACGCATTTCTATTCATCATATTAAACTTGTTTCAAATTTAATATTTTTAAATCTGCGTTTGCATATTGGATCCACCATAAAAATAATTATTCATTATTTTTATATTTCATGAAAATATAAACCCCCAAAAAACACTACCACAGTTCCCCCTCTGATTATTCTATAATCATTAAAACTCATTAATAATACTTCCTTAATCAGGAAATTGTTCAGTTTGCATCACTTTCTGTTTTTCTTTAATTCTCCTCTGCCATCTTGAGCTGACTGTAAACATGATCCTTAATATATCCTATTTCTTATTCTTGGACCTTTTCATTTTCATCAAACCATTATTGCCCTTGTTTCCACATTTCTTAATCATATACTCAGAATGTTTTAGTAAAATAAATAGGAATATTGCACAAACCATTATAATTATTCAGGTGTTAGTATTAGTCTTAAGGTACTCCCATCCAAATTGTCTAACCATTCGCCAACCTCAATAAAACCCTTTCCTAACTCACTAAACCAGGAACTTACTGCTTCCCATAAGTCAAGCTCTTTGAAGGATTGAAGAACAGGTGCAATGATAGTTATATCAGTAATATAAGAATTAATAACCCAACTATTATCTGGTATAAATGTACAACAGCTCTTGCTTCTATTACCTTGCAAACTCTACCTTCTTTCGCTAGGAGAATATATAATGCTAAGCAAATCTGTATAACCATAGTCTTAATTGCAATCATTTCTGCATTTACATGCTTCCAGGCTCGAACTATATCTACTCCTAGTTTATCCACTAAAGTAGGTAAACGTCTAATTTTCACATCAATTATTGCTATGCCTATAGAATGAATCATAGCCCCTAATATATCTAAAACTACCTTTCAAAAACTCTGTTTCACTCTTTTCAGGTCCACTGCATCATCCATTACATCAGAGGTCTTCAATCTGTGGGGCGAGACCCCCAGGGGGACCCTGGAGTCCTGGAAAGGGGGTTGCGCATTCCCCAGCTTCACTTGTGCCTGCAATCCAAAAAGTTTGCTTTAATTTTGGAAAAAGACAGCCGTACTGGGACAGCTCATTTAGGGCCATATGTATGAACACATTTTCCCATAGACACAGAATGGGTAAAAACCTTTGATACATCTGGCCCCTAGATCGTTATCAGCTGAAGTTTTAGCATTTGAGTCTCTAGTGCTGTGAAAAGCTTTGGTCTGAGGGTGCCTGACTGCCTGAATGAAATGCAAATGTGCCTATCAGTTAATCTGCAAGGGTAAAGGGTGCTTGGGAGCTGGTTCTGGCTTTACTTGATCATATCACTTGAAGCTTTGTGATGACAAAGATTTGTTTTTTTGAGTGGTAGTGCAAAGAGTTAACAACTGGACTGTGAAGTGCTTGCTATTAATTTTAACTGCATTTACACAGCCCTTAGTACCTCTAAAGAGGTGTTGAAGAGACAGTTATGTAAAAATAAATTGCATTACATACGCTCTGGTATTACTAAAATCTATATTTTGGAAGCACTATTTTATTGTAAAACTATTTGCATGTTTTGCAGCACTCTATCTTACACTGTGTGTAATGCAAATATAAAATAATGACTTACATATTCATAGTGCTTTCTGTCATATGCTGTGACCTTGTAGCACCAAAAATACACATCACTATTCTCCACTGCACCAATCAAGATTTAATTCTGTGGCTCTCTGGCTGTACATAGACCTCTGCAGTGCATTAACTTATAGAGGTTTCATAATGTACTACAGTGCATTTCCCACTGAGTAACAACTTTTTAAATTTATTTTTCATTACGCTACCCATTATTTTATATGTAGATACCTGATGGTGAAAGACCTAAAAAACGTACAGAATATTTTGGGGCTTATTTATGAGAGGCTTGCATCACCAAAGCATCACTTTTTTTGATGATCCGGCAGTGCAAGCATCTCAACCATACCTATGAGGCGGTGCAAAGTCACCCTGCATGACTTTGCATGGCCTCATAGATATGGAGTAAGACATAGTAGCGCAAGTCACTGCGTTGCCTTACTCCGAGTCAAAGAGGTGTTCCATGGGCTTTGCGTAGGGTTCCCACGCAACACCAATGGATTTTGATGCTGCCCCATATTTACAAAATCAGGTAAACGGACGCCTCCCCAGCGGAGGCGTAACGAGGAGATATGTTTTAATTTCTCCTCTTTCATTCCTCTTTCCATGTGTGCCTCATTCTACAGCTCACGTAGAAAGAGGAAAACGCCTTTCGGGATTGTTTTTGTGAAGGTGCCCCTTCCTGTACAAAAACAATCCTGCCTATGTTGGTGCTACGCAACAATTTGTGTGCCAACGCAAGGGAAAAGGACAGGAATGCACAGCAGTTCATAACTATGGTACATTCCAACCCTTTCAAATTGGCATAGGGCAGCGCAGCAAGAAGACTTGCAGCGCTGCCCCACACCAATTCCTCATAAATGAGGCCCTTTGTTTTTTGCTACACATTTGACTACACCCCCACACTCACTGACCTTTGGTTTGCTGAACACTGTTTAATATTATTTCCCCATTGTAAAAATTATTTGCTGTAGGAATTTGGGGCGTTTATGGTTCTCGATAGTTGTCGATGATGAGGAGTACCAAGTTCTAGAAATAAGGGGGTCCTTACGCCTAAAAAAGTTTGACAAGGGGGTCTCAGCATCAAAAAGTTTGAAGACCTCTGCATTACATCCACATGATAAACTCTAAGAATCACCGAAGCAAGATAGCAAGATCCACTTGAAATAAGCAGTCTTTCCACAAACAAAATAAATCCCTGGCAGGTTTGCCTCTCCAAACGACAAATAATTCCCACTCATCTCATTACTTCTTTCACACACACTTTTCCCCACATTTTCAGCCTTACCATTTTTCAACGGTTTTCAAAGTACCTAACGCAATTCAGCCCTTCGTTCTTGCTCCATCCTTAACCTTGGATGTATATTCAACAATCTAAATTCTTCCTCTTCTCTCTTCTTTTACATGTTCCATTATAACTTGTTCCATCTCTCCCATCTCCTACCATGTTCACTTCTCTCTCATTATATTTCCTAATAAACAAATTTTCTTCTTTTCTTTAACCACACACATACTCCTTTTTAATATTTTTAATTTCATGCTTAGTTTTTGTAATTTTCCTTCAAATATGATTATATATGCAACAACTTTGTTATCCTCTTTTATGGAAAAATCCTTTTGAGAAACATTGAATTCTGACACATAAGGAGAAATAAATGTATCATTATTAAATATAGCAAGATACACATAGCAAGACAAAGAATGAGACATTCGAAGTTGCACATATGTTGAGCCCTCACCAGCAGAAGTAGTAAGAAAAGTACAAACAAAGCATTCTTTAATCTTCAGAATGTTTACTTATTTGTGTCTCATTCCAGTACAAATGTTATCCTGAAGCCCACTATCTAAATCCTCCTTACGTTCTAATATATCATGTTTTAGTTTATTTTTAACAGTAGTTAATTCGATGTTACAAGCATGTCCCACTGGCGATAGTAAGCACACCAACAGCCCAACTAAAACTAATAATATTATCAATATGATCACTAACCCTACAATTTTACAGCATTTGCTGTACTCTATCTACTAATTGAGACAGCAAACAATTACAATGATGCTCATAAATTCAAAGGCAACAAACATTTTCTTAAGAAACAATAATGAACTAAACTTCTTCTTTTCTTCTTATTTCTTTAAAACAATAATCAAAATAATAATTAAAAAATAATCTACTTCTTTGAGACAATAAATAGTTAATTTTCAGTCTTTGGTCTCTAAATTTCTTATCTCGACCAACACCGTCTTTCACTTCAACTTTGTCTTAACAGTCTCTTTGTTATTTCAAGGTGGTTCTTCTTCTGTTTCTACTTCACTCTCAGATTCAGTTTCAAATATGTATTGACAATGGTTCATATTATTGTAACTTTTCAACTCTACTTCTTCTGATACAGTAGCTAGATATACCCATTCAGGTGAAACATATTTTATGTTTGCAACTCTCCTTGTCATTGATCTTTTGACCACTTGTGATTCACTCCCACTAGTTTCAGAGCCTATCTGTCTCTCAGATTTTCTCTTAGGTCAATGTGCTTTTTTGCGAGTCCTTTGCTTGGACTAACTTCAACTTTTCTCTGTTCACCAACAGTCTGTCTAGGTTTCTTCATTTTCCAAATAACTTAGGGCCCGATTGCGAACCGCTAAGCCTGTGGTGGTGGTCCCTGGACTGCCAGGCTTGCGGTCAACCGGCCGTATTATGACTACAGTGGTGGGATCCCCACATGACCACTGCTACTGTCGGGATCCTTGAGCCTGTGGTGGTGGCTCAGCGGTTGGAGGCCATAATATGCTGGCAGTGCAGCTGCTGCACCGCTAAGCATGTTATGAGTTTCCTCACAGCTATAGTTTTCATGGCAGTGAGCCTGCCTTGAAAACTGGGGCAGTGAGGAAACTAAGGGGGCCCTACAGGGCCCCTTGGTACCTCTGGGACATGGGGATGCATGCAGGGGGGCACATGGTGTGCCCTCCTTGTCTGCATGTATGCCCAGTTCCTGCACGCCATGGACTTAGCAGTCAGTGCCGTGCAGGAACTTGCTTTGGCATTACCATTGCAGTGCCTTTCTAAGGCTCACCGCCTGGGACCGCAAAGCACCGCCCGCCAGACCAGGAGAAAACTTCAAATCTTGTGGGCGGTATCAGTACGACTTTGGTGCTGTGGCAGTGGGGCGCTGGTCAAAGTCGAAATCAGGCCCTTAGACTTGAATTTGAACTTGAGCTTAAACTCTGATCAGCCTGGTCTGTGTACTTTATTGGAAACTGTTTTCTTCCTCTGGGCATTCTTGGGACTCAGACTTTCAAATGCATTTTCTCAGTGATTAGATAGATCACAGACCCCTTCTTTTTGCTGCCACACCTGCTATTAGATAGTAACAGCCCTTCACTCTGATCTCAGCTTTGAAACTGAACCTCACACTTTTCAGGTTCTTCATCAGTGCTCTCACTGACCTGAAATTTCACAAGTACATTGTTTCCTTCACCAGTTTGAGAATTCTCACCCCCCTCTGGATCCACACTGCAAACCTGAGTTTGGTCTTCAAGTTCATCTTGTTCTTGACTCTACGCTTAAATTTCATGCATCGACTTCTTATTCAGAGGCTAATTCTTTCACTGCTTCATTCACTGTTTTTACTCTTTTTGTGTGAGCAGCATATATCCACTCTGGCACTCCAGCACACTTCACTGCAGTGTTTGTCATCAATATTACCTAGTTCTTCCTGACTTGCTTCTGGACTACTACCCTGTTCTCCTGGATCTAGAAAATGGCAGTGAATGTCTTTTGTCACTTCTGTTACCACATTTAACTGATCAGAGACAGATTTCACCATATAAGCCAGACTTTTGTAGTAATCTAGCACAAAGTCATCAGTTTTGAACCTAATGCAGCTGAAGGAATGTAGGCAAGTCTCACTTTTCTTCCCATGAAGTGACAAATCAGTCTTTCTGTCAGTGTTAGAACTGGGGGTCTCTAGTTGGCAATGGTATACACCTTTGACCAAATAGGGACCCTTGCTTCTAGTCAGGGAAAGGTGGATTACACTACTGGATAACCCCTGCTCACCCCCTTGGTAGCTTGGCACGAGCAGACAGGCTTATCTCAGAGGCAGTGTGTTAAGCATTTGTGAACACATACAGTAATACAGTGAAAACACTACAGATGGACACCACACAGGTTTTATAAAAATAAGTATTCTTTATATAGACTTAACACAAGACCACAAATGACAAAAATCCACACTACTGTACTCAATATAGACTTAAAGATGGTAGAAGTAACTTAGTTCAAGTTGATGATAAATGCGACACGTTTCTCACAAAAGTACCTTGGATGCGTAACGCAAAACAAACAAAGGGTCCGCAGGGAAGGCGATGCGGCGAGCAGGCACCTCGATGCGATGCGACGATCCGGTGCGATGCGATGAGAGTGCGCCCTTGATGCGATGCGACGATGTGAAGATGATGCGTGCACGCCCGATGGCCGTGTGGCGAACTCTGTACCTCTGGAGCCACGACAGGCCCTGCGACACGCCTCTCCGGTGATGCGACGGCAGGCAGCTGTGACGGCGACGCGCTTCTCTGGTGATGCGACGGCGACCCTTGCGGTGGCGACACGCTTCCCCGGTGATGCGACGGCAGGCAGCTGCGACGAAGACACGCTTCTCTAGTGATGCGGCGGCGGCCTCTGCGCCGGCGACACGCTTCTCCGGCGATGTGACGGCAACAGCTGCGACAGCGACACGCGTCTTCTCGTTGAGTCGCGCTTCCAGCTCCCAGCGACACGCAGGCTTCTGCAGACAGAATCCCCAGCAAGGGAATCCAGGAGGGAGCTGGTGGTGAAGTCTTGTAGCCCTGAGACTTCAGCAGGAGGCAAGCTCTAGTTTAAGCCCTTGGAGAAATATTCTGCAAGATGATGAAAGTTCTTTGAAAGTTCCTTCTCCTTTCCTTGGCAATGAAGACCACTGCAGGCCAACCCAGCAAACAGCACACTGGCAGAGGGACAGTCCAAACTCCTGCAGCTTCCTTGGTTCTTCTCCTTGGCAAAGGTTCGTCTTGTTGTTCCAGAAGTGATCTAAGGTCTTGGGGTCTGGGCCCCACTATTTATACCAGTAAATCCTTTGTCCTCTGAAGGCAGAGGGTCCTGTACCTAGTCCAAACCAGTTCTGGGTGCATTCTGCCAGTGCACACCTTCTTCCTTTGTCAGTGTGGGCCAGGGCCATCAAACGCACCACAGGAGGTGGAGCCAGCATTGTGGAAGGCAGGCACAGCTCTATTCAGGCCCAGGTGCTACTCCTCCCACCACTCCCAATGCCTAGTGCTGACTCACCCTGTCTCCTGGAGCCCCCCAGCCCCTGTCACTCACAAAATCAGACATACAATACACAAGCTAGCAGAGGCAGGCTGGATGGTTAGGCAAGAAAATACCTATTTTCTAAAAGTGGTATTTTCAAACACAGAGGGGCCGATTCCGATCTCGGCCGGTAGGGCTCCGAATAGGATTCGGCTTTACCGGATCCGATTCGGAGCCCTTTTTCCCGACCGAATCGTACGCGGGTCCGGCTGAGCGAGTACGATGCGAATTCGCCGACCGACTCGTCCGGGCGACCCGACCGCTCCGACCGACTCGTACCCGGATCGTACCGCTCCGACCGACTCGCTCGGACCCGATTCGCACCGCGCAATGGAGACGTTTTCCGGCCGGGTAAGTACGATGCGCACCTCGACCGCTCCGACCGACTCGCGCCGTCCGACTCGAACTCGCTGTCGGAGCCGTACTTTGGGGGTCCGTGTCGGACCCCCTGTACGCGTACCCGTGCGAGGCGCACACAGGGGGACCCATGGGTCCCCCTACCTGTGCGTGTACGCCGCGAGCGCTCGCGGCGTACTCGCTGTAGGGGCGCCCTTGTCCGCCTCGCACCCATTGAGGCAATGGGAGCCCGCGTACGCGTTGTACGACCGGCTCCCATTGAGTTCAATGGGAGTCCGACCGACTCGTGTCCGGTGGCATACGAATGCATCGGACTCGTTCGGTCGGACTGCACGGGTCCGATTCGGTCGGAAATCTCTCCGGGTCCGGCTCGGTCGGAGAGATTTCTGGCCCGAATCGGAATCGACCCCACAATGTTAAAACCAACTTCACTAAAAGATGTATTTTATCATTCTGAGTTCAGGCATACTAAATTCGAATTTCTACCATGTTCCCTGGGTCAGTTAGGATTATAAGATGTTATAATCAAGCTGCCCATTCTGGCCTGTGGGGACAGGTAGCCTTGCAATAGTGAAAAACTAAATTGGCTGTAATTCACTATCAGGACATGCTGCACACATCAGGGCATGTCTACCTTTTACATACAATGCACCCTGCCCTTGGGCCTACCTTAGGGGTGACTGATATGTAGAAAAGGGAAGGTTTAGGGACTGGCAAGTGGGTGCACTTGCCAAGTCGACATGGCAGTCTCAGACTGCACACAGGCTCTGCAATGGCAGGTCTGAGCTACACTTTACAAGCTGCTTCTGTGGGTGGCACAACCAGTGCTGCAAGCCCACCAGCAGCATTTGATTTAGAGGCCCCGGGCACCCATGGTGCACTATACTAGGGTCTGACAAGTAAATCAAATAATCCAATCATGGAGTCACTAATCCATACATCAATTTACAATAGGGAGAGCATATGCACTTTAGCACTGATCAGCATTGGTAAAGTGCCCAGAGTCATAAAACCAACAAAAACAGGTCAGAGAAAATACAGGAGGAAGGCAAAAAGTTCAGGGATGACCCTGCAAAAAGGGCCAAGTCCAACACAACCCCCTTCCAGCCAAAACGCAGGGTAGACCAATCACTTCCTTGATGGGCTTCCCTGCTTTGGGCGATAGAACATGAACCCTGGCCCGCAACAGCAGGGGCATACTCCAGTTCTACACCAATCTGAGCCTATTTGGGTCCCTCTGTCCATACTCTCAGGGCCCACCAAGCTAACCCATGGGGAACCCTTCTCCGCACCTGTGGACACCATCTGTGCAGCACCTAACCTTAGCTTGCTCACAGGTGTGTCCCAACAGACAGACAGCAAGCCACAGTGGCCACTGACAGTGGTCAGTGATGAGACCCAGGCCTTATGCCTCGCAGGGCTCTCAAACCTCTGTGGCGTTAGAGAGCGGGGGCAGTAGCCCCAGGTGCTTGGCACCCTTTGTCCACTCTCCCTCCTGTCAGGTCAGGTATGACATCCTGGCACTGATCCGCCAGCCCCGGGCCTGTACCTGGCGGCTGGACAGGAGACTGGGGTGGGCTTTCCCACACCCAGTCCTCCTTCTCCTCGTTGGGGCTCTGTACCCTCCCACCTGGAGTGGTACCCCGTTCAAGAATTGCCAGGGAACCTGTGGCAGGTGTCCTGCACAATTCACCCACCAGTTCAGGGGTTCTATCCTGCAACTGGGCGTCCAGGTCAGGGGGGACACCCCAAACCTGGCCCTCCAACCTAGGGTCTAGACCCTCCAGTTGAACCGGGGTCAGAGGCGAGGACTCCCTCCCTCTGCACCCCCTTCCAGAGTGCTGTACCCTCCCACCTGGAGTGGTACCCCTAGAAGACCAACCGGTCAGGACACTGTTTACAGTTGTCCCTCCCTCCAGGTCAGACAACACCTGAACCTGGCTTCCCAACCCAGGGACCAACCCCTGCAGTTGAATACTTGCCTGGTGCACCAGGACTTCATGGGGAAACACATATGCCCCCCGAGGGTGACACACAACTCATGTGTCGTGTGACAGTCTGCCTGGCGCAGATCTCCCGACCCCTGTCCATCTGATAGTGCGTGACGATCCCCCAGGACAGAAGTGGTGTCACCATGGTCATTCATTGGTGACTCAGCCCTTCTGGCTGGCCCCTGACCCACTGGTTCTTCCACTGGGGACTCTTTCCCCCTCTCACCCCTCAATCTGGACTTCTGCACCCTCCACTTAGGAGTGGCACTGCCAGACACCAGAACTGATGGAGGCCTGCTTACAGACACTCCCAGTTCACCAGACACTAGGGGATCCCCCTCAATGGGCGGCCCATCAGGACAGACTAGGCTCCCTACCTGGTGTTCCCTTAAAGAACCACCCAGGTCCTGAGACTGAGGTTGGGCACTATCGGTACGCATTCCAGTCTCACTCCTTTATGAAGACAGGACGTGAGACCCTACACCCCTCCCACTACAACGGGACCTAGCTGGGCTACTCTGAACCACCTCCACCACTCTGGGTTGGAAGATACCTGAGCCACTCCCCTTAGGGTCACTCCCCAATGCCTTTTCTGACCCTCTGGAAGCCACAAAAAGGTCTGCCCCCCTGGTGAGCTCCCTGGGGTCAGAGAACTCACTCTCCAACAGGTGTTGGCATAGCTCTGGAAAACAGGGACTTACAATATGCTCTCCCACAATTGCATCACACAGCCCCCTACAATGGTTAACCAAACTATCCTTCACCTCACCATCCAGTGCCTCGCACACGTACCCCACACCACTCTCCTGAGACTAGCAAGACAGTATCTGACTGTCTCTGTCACTCAACCCACACTCTTCTGGGCAGTCTCCACACTCACACACCAGGACTTCAATCATGGGGGAACCCCTCTCCCTGTACCTCTCATCTAGAGTCAGTAAAGTGTCCTTCCCACCACTAGGACCATGAACCCCTGCGTCAGTTTCCCAATTCACCTCAGGGACACTGCGCACCACTGGAGCTACCTCACATCCTCGAACCTCCTGGTGTATGTTAACCCCCTCCAAGTCGGGCACCACATCTCTGGGTGTGTGCACTACTCCCTCAGCACTAGGTAACATAATTTTGCTGCCACCATCTGAGCCGGATTCCACCTCCAACTCAGCCAAGCTTACTTTCTGAGCTACACACATTTCTTGTTGCTGGGCTGAAACACTCATGGCATCAAGCCTCTCGAGCTCCAAATCAAGCTCCCTCATTCTCAACTCATGTTCCAATCTCATCCTCTCTCTCTCTCCAAGGACAACCTGCTATTCTCTAGGTCCCGTTGACCCTCCATCTGGAGCCTGGCCATCTCCAGTTTGTGCACCCTATCTCTCTCCCTGTCTTCCAGCTCTCCTGGGGACAGGCCTTTGGAAGAGACGCTACTGCCAGGCGGGGACGGTACCCCTTCCCTGGCTGGAATCAATGGTATATTCAGCTGCCCCTCTGCATCCCCAACTGACTCCACCACCAGTTCAGGGGTATTTCTTGCTTCCACCCAGACCCTCAGCACCTTTTGGTATTCATCCTTTTTGGCAATGCCTTGGGTAGCAACTTTAAATTTTTTGCAAAAGCGGTTTAGCTGTTTCACATTGTAGGTTTCCAACCTCTCTTCCTCAAAATCTAGATCCATAGATGCAACAGATGCTGGTCGGCTCATGGTAGTAAGAATTGGCAGTTCTCAGAAAAAATAACAGTCCAAGGAGAAAAAATTCTACCAAAAAAGTATGTGGTTGCGTTTGGTCTGCACTCACTAGTAGTGTACACCAATCACTGTATATGAGTCACAAATGCAGGTCCAGAATCCTCACCGCTGACCACCAATGTTAGAACTGGGGTCTCCAAATGGCAATGGTATACACCTTTGACCAAATAGGGACCCTTGCTTCTAGTCAGGGAAAGGGGGATTACACTACTGGATAACCCCTGCTCACCCCCTTGGTAGCTTGGCACGAGCAGACAGGCTTATCTCAGAGGCAGTGTGTTAAGCATTTGTAAACACATACAGTAATACAGTGAAAACACTATAGATGGACACCACACAGGTTTTATAAAAATAAGTATTCTTTATATAGACTTCACACAAGACCACAAACGACAAAAATCCACAATACTGTACTCAATATAGACTTAAAGATGGTAGAAGTGACTTAATTCCAGTTGATGATAAATGCGACACGTTTCTCACAAAAGTACCTTGGATGCGTAACGCAAAACAAACAAAGGGTCCGCAGGGAGGGCGATTCGGCGAGCAGGCGCCTCGATGCGCTGTGACGATCCGGTGCGATGCGATGAGAGTGCGCCCTTGATGCGATGCGACCACGCCCGACAGCCGTGCGGCGAACTCTGTACCTTTGGAGCCGCGACAGGCCCTGTGACACGCCTCTCCAGTGATGCGATTGCAGGCAGCAGCGACGGCGACACGCTTCTCCGGTGATGCGACGGCGACCCTTGCGGTGGCAACACGCTTCCCCGGTGATGCGACGGCAGGCAGTTGTGACGAAGACACGCTTCTACGGTGATGCGATGGCAGGCAGCTGCGACGAAGACACGCTTCTCTGATGATGCGGCGGCGGTCTCTGCGGCAGCTAAACGCTTCCCCGGCGATGCGACGGCAACAGCTGCGACAGCGACACGCTTCTTCTCGTTGAGTCACGCTTCCAGCTCCCAGCGACACGCAGGCTTCTGCAGACAGAATCCCCAGCAAGGGAATCCAGGAGGGAGCTGGTGGGGAAGTCTTGTAGCCCTGAGACTTCAGCAGGAGGCAAGCTCTAGTTCAAGCCCTTGGAGAAATATTCTGCAAGATGATGAAAGATCTTTGAAAGTTCCTTCTCCTTTCCTTGGCAATGAAGACCACTGCAGGCCAACCCAGCAAATAGCACACTGGCAGAGGGACTGTCCAAACTCCTGCAGCTTCCTTGGTTCTTCTCCTTGGCAAAGGTTTGTCTTGTTGTTCCAGAAGTGATCTAAAGTCTTGGGGTCTGGGCCCCACTATTTATACCAGTAAATCCTTTGTCCTCTGAAGGCAGAGGGCCCTGTACCTAGTCCAAACCAGTTCTGGGTGCATTCTGCCAGTGCACACCTTCTTCCTTTGTCAGTGTGGGCCAGGGCCATCAGACGCACCACAGGAGGTTGAGCCAGCATTGTGGAAGGCAGGCACAGCTCTATTCAGGCCCAGGTGCTACTCCTCCCACCACTCCCAATGCAGTTGGTCTATTCAGCCTAGTGCTGACTCACCCTGGCTCCTGGAGCCCCCCAGCCCCTGTCACTCACAAAACCAGACATACAATACACAAGCTAGCAGAGGCAGGCTGGATGGTTAGGCAAGAAAATACCTATTTTCTAAAAGTGGTATTTTCAAACACAGAATGTTAAAACCAACTTCACTAAAAGATGTATTTTATCATTCTGAGTTCAGGCACACTAAATTTGAATTTCTACCATGTTCCCTGGGTCAGTTAGGATTATAAGATGTTATAATCAAGCTGCCCATTCTGGCCTATAGGGACAGGTAGCCTTGCAATAGTGAAAAACTAAATTGGCTGTAATTCACTATCAGGACATGCTACACACATCAGGGCATGTCCTACCTTTTACATACAATGCACCCTGCCCTTGGGCCTACCTTAGGGGTGACTGATATGTAGAAAAGGGAAGGTTTAGGGACTGGCAAGTGGGTGCACTTGCCAAGTCGACATGGCAGTCTCAGACTGCACACAGGCTCTGCAATGGCAGGCCTGAGCTACACTTTACAAGCTGCTTCTGTGGGTGGCACAACCAGTGCTGCAAGCCCACCAGCAGCATTTGATTTACAGGCCCCGGGCACCCATGGTGCACTATACTAGGGTCTGACAAGTAAATCAAATAATCCAATCATGGAGTCACTAATCCATACATCAATTTACAATAGGGAGAGCATATGCACTTTAGCACTGATCAGCACTGGTAAAGTGCCCAGAGTCATAAAACCAACAAAAACAGGTCAGAGAAAATACAGGAGGAAGGCAAAAAGTTCAGGGATGACCCTGCAAAAAGGGCCAAGTCCAACACAACCCCCTTCCAGCCAAAACGCAGGGTAGACCAATCACTACCTTGATGGGCTTCCCTGCTTTGGGCGATAGAACATGGACCCTGGCCTGCAACAGCAGGGGCATACTCCAGTTCTACGCCACTCTGAGCCTATTTGGGTCCCTCTGTCCATACTCTCAGGGCCCACCAAGCTAACCCATGGGGAACCCTTCTCCGCACCTGTGGACACCATCTGTGCAGCACCTAACCTTAGCTTGCTCACAGGTGTGTCCCAACAGACAGACGGCAAGCCACAGTGGCCACTGAGAGTGGTCAGTGATGAGACCCAGTCCTTATGCCTCGCATACAGGAGGAAGGCAAAAAGTTCAGGGATGACCCTGCAAAAAGGGCCAAGTCCAACAGTCAGGAATAGTTCTCATGCTCATCAAAACGAAGTGCATTGGGTCACTTTAGACCAGTTGAAGCACAAACTTTAGCCAGCTTATTTTTGAGAGCCCCATTATCCTTTTCCACAACACCTGAAGATTGAGGAAGATAACTGCAATGAAATATCTGATCTATCTGGAATGTTGTGCATATTATTTGCAAAACTTCCTTTTTAAAATGAGTTCCATGATCTGTCACAATAGAAGTTGGGATTCCAAACTGCACTATCAACTTCCTCAACAACAATTTGGCAACTGTAAATCTAGCTGATCTCCGGGTGGGATAGACTTCGACCCATTTAGAAAACAAGCAGATAATGACCAAGGTGTATTTCAAAACATTGCAAGCAGGCATCTCTACAAACTCTGCTCGGAGTCCTGTAAACAGGCCTTGTGATTTGCCAATATGATTCATCACTGGGTACATCTTTCTGCCCTGATTGTTTCTTTTACATTTCAAGTGCCGAATGCATTTGTACTCAGCAATATTTCTAAATCCTGCGTTTTTTCAATATTATCTAAATATGTGTATTAGCCTGTCCCTTTCCTCATGAGACGTATGATGAAGATATTTACCTATTGGATACAACATTACATCAGGAAATATATATTTACTTTGATCATTAATATACAAATCCTGGTCGTTTTTCTTGTAACCCAATTTTTCCCATCTCTTCTTCTCATCATCTGAGGCTTCTTCCTGGACATCTCTCAACTCACTCAAAGAACTTTGAATTGAATTCATAAAGAAATAATTACAATTTTCTGAATTTTGTATAGTGCTTATTCTTGATTCATCATTCAAATTTTCTTGCACAACTCTCGCATCCTGTAACTCACATATTTTGCCATTTGATCTGCATATTTGTTGCCAAGTGTGACTAAATCCTTTCCAGCCTTATGGGCTACACACTTCACTGCAATTTATTTTCTCTGTTGTATTGCTTTCGATAAATCCAAAATGTGAGCACTGTTTTGTATAGGAACTCCAGAAGATGTCATAAAGCCCCTATGTGACCACAGTTGACCAAAGTTATGAACCACTCCAAAACCATACTGGCTGTCTGTGTATATTGTCAAGTTCAAACTCTCTGACAAACAGCCATATTTTGTTAACCCCTTCGATGCTCATGACAAGCTCAGCTCGTCATGCTGCGCGGTCGCGCTGTGCGCATGACGAGCTGAGCTCGTCACGACCACACCCGCGATCTGAATGTCCAGCACCTGGGCGGAATTCCGATCGCGGCGAAGCGGTTAATGCAACATATTCTGCCACTTGTGCTGAAGTTACATTCGGCAGAAAAGATACTTCCAAAGTTTCAGAAGGGAACATACTGTATAGGTAGCTATCAATGCTCCATATTGGTCTCTCAAACATGAACCATCAGCAAATAATGTCAGAACAGCCATTTCCAATGGTGTTTCTCTAGTATCTGATCTTGGTTTGGTACATAACTCAGTAACTTCAATGTAGTCATGCTTTGGTTCATCATCAGTTTCATGATTTTCATTAATCTCCCTGTCTTTACAGCTTCTGTCTGAAATAGGAAGCAGTGCTGCTGGGTTCAAAGAGTTACGTTTCTTAATAGAAATGTTCTCAGCTGCATGTATAACTTGCTCATAATGAGACAGCCTACTTTTTGTCATGTGTCGAGTTCTCGTTCGGGTCAACAGAATCTCCGCCAACTGTGGGACAAATGAATTAAAGTATGGCCCATCACTATTCCTTCACTTTGTTCAATCACAACACAAACAGCTGCAACTGATTTCAAACAATGTGGGACACCTATAGCAACTGGATCCACTACTGCTGATAGATTTACCACTGGTTGCATCAATCCTGCATGTTTCTGGGTAAGGATTGATAATGCACATCCACCTCTTTCATGACAGAACACAAAGAAAGATGGATTATAGTACACCATTCCAAGTGCTGGTGCTTGACAAAGAATCTTTCTCAATTCTTTGAATGCTTCAGAACAATCTTTGTCAAATGATACCAGATCTTGTATGCCACTCTGTGTCTGCCTCATTAAAGACTTTGCAATTAAGGACAATTTTGGGATCCTCTGACGACAGTAGCCAACAAATCCAAGAAACATCCGAACCTCCCTCTGGATAGTTGGTGGGTTCATTTCTGAACTGCAGAAATATGTTCTTTTGAGACTTTCCTCACACCTTTTTCAATATTGTGTCCAAGATAAAACACTTCCTTTTTACTGTGTGACATTTTAGTCTGAGAGATCTTATGTCTTCTGTAAGCTAGATGATTTAATTGGGCAATTGTATCAAGTTTACAGTCCTCTTTTTTCTTAGATGCAACTAGCAAATCCTCCATATACTGCAGTAAGACTGAGTTACACGGCAACCTCAAAGTTTCTAGATTTTCCTTCAGAATGTGTCTAAAGATTGAATGACTTTCTGCATACTCTTGTGGAATCCTACACCACACGAGAGCTTTGTTCAAAAACTGGAATGTGAAGAAGTATTGACTCTCTCTTAATGAAGGGGACTAGAAAAGAACTCCTGGCATAAGTCAATTACTGTATACAATTCTGTATCTGAAAGAATTGGAACAATATCACTGCTGGATTCGGTACCACCGAACAACATGGAATAAAAATTTTATTAATCTTTCTCAGGTCCTGAACTATATGCCATGTACCATTCAGTTTCTTTATCCCATCATAGGAGAGTTACAAGGACTACCAAATGTCTCTGGGAGGATTCTCAGTCCAATCATTTTTTTCAATCACTGATTTCATTTCCTCTTCTGTTTCTATTGTAAGTCTGTACTATTTAGTTCTAGGGAATATTGCACCGGGCCTTACTTTTATTTTAACTGGCTTTCCTCTTTTAATCAATTTAATCTCTTTTTCAGAAAAATCCAATACCTCATCTTTGATAGTATGTCTTAAATCCAGAGGTAGGTCTTCTTTTGTTAAAGCAGAGAAAAACTGAACTCTAGTGTCTTGTAAATTTATTTTAAACACTGAATTTTCATCTTGTGTCTCAATTGCAGCACCCTCCGGTGTGTAATAAATCACACAATTCATTTTGCACAGCAGGTCCCTATCTAACAGATTTCCAGGACTTGAATCACACAAAACAAACTGATGTTTATTTTTCATTTGATCAGTTTTAACTAGGACACCTGCTGTATCCTGAGTAACAATTTGTTTATTACTAATCCCTACAACTTGGACTTCTCTTTCCTAGAGGGGTAGGTTTGGGTCTTCCACACAACCAACTGAAGAATGGCTAGCCCTTGTATCAACTAAAAATGAAATGGGATGCCATTGACTTTGCCATCAACATATGCACCCTGTGGTCTACCTCTAAGACTTTTCCAAGGATGCAATCCTTCTTCCCTTTCAGGCATTGTGAATTACTTTATGATGAGTGATAATTCCTAATCAATGGATTCTGTTGGTATCCTGCACTATATGGCATCTTATTTCTGATGTCTTGCTGCATCACTGGTGCTGAAGGCATCAGCATTCAATATGATTTCTGATTTTACAGACTCTACTCAGAATTTGGCATTGTTGGGACCACACATGAGGCACAGGGTCAAGACTGATTTGCATATGGCTGGGTTCAAACTGGAATGGCATGGTGAGCAAAAAAACGATGGATTTAGGCCCAGATCTCTGTACTGGGGTGAATGTATGACATTGTTCTGCATTCTGTCCATCAACTGTTGTTTTTGCATTTGTCACCCCGAGTGGGACGGGTATGCCCAGACGTGGGTTCCGTGCTCTCCATGCCACTGGAATCAAGCTATCCTGGCTGAAGAGGGGTGAAACCCCGAAACCGGTCCTAGGATGCTTGTTTCCAGTCCAGGGAGGACCTGGCTTGGCAGTTCGGGCTGGACTGTTCCCATGAGGCAGAGGGTCAAGACTGATTTGCATATGGCTGGGTTCAAACTGGAATGGCATGGTGAGCAAAAAAACGATGGATTTAGGCCCAGATCTCTGTACTGGGGTGAATGTATGACATTGTTCTGCATTCTGTCCATCAACTGTTGTTTTTGCACCACACATTTTTCTGCATTTGAGGAACAATCTCTCTCTGAATTGTATTTGGATTCTGGTGGCATTCCTGTGTCGAGTGCCCGAACCTCCCACAGAAGTGACTTGCAGTGTTTCTTTTCATCATTTCAACATTCCCATTCATCCCATCATTGTTCATCATTTCTCTTCCACCACCTTGCGTTTGCATCTCTCTATTACCCATTTGCACACCTTGCATTTAATTCATCCCATTCATTCCAGGCTGAATATAATTCATATTTCAATCAATCAATCAATCAGGGAATTGTAAGCGCGCTACTCACCCTTGAGGGTCTCAAGGCCCTGGGGAGGGGGAGGGGGGTCAGCAGTTCTATTTCAGCCGAAGAGCCAGGTCTTGAGGTCTTCCTGAAGGTGTTCAGGGAGGGGGCGCATCTGATGTTGATCGGGAGCTCGTTCCAGGTCTTGGCCGCGATGTAGGAGAAGGATCTCCCCCCTGCTTTGGATCTGTGGATACGTGGGGTTTCGGCGAGGATGAGGTTGGTGGATCGGAGGTTCCTTTTGGGTACGTGGAGTATGATTCTGTCGTTGAGGTATTGGGGTCCGGTGTTGTGTAGGCATTTGTAGGCGTGGGTGAGTATCTCAATGGGGAGCCAGGGGAGCTTCCGTAGGTATTGGCTGACGCGCTCGTGTCGAGGGATGCCGAGAACGAGTCTGGCGGCGGTGTTCTGTATAGTCTGGAGCTTGCGGAGTAGGGACTTGTTTATGCCGGCGTAGAAGGCGTTACCGTAGTCCAACCTCCTGGTGACGAGTGCGTGGGTGACTGTCTTCCTTGACTCGGGGGGGATCCATTTGAAGGTCTTACGGAGGATGCGGAGGGTGTTGAAACAGCTGGAAGCGATGACGTTGACCTGTCGGTTCATGGAGAGGGAGGAGTAGAGTATGATGCTGAGGTTTCTGCGTGGTCTGTGGGGGTCAGGGGGCTGCCGAGGGTGGTGGGCCACCAAGTGTTATTCCATGCCAATGGGGTGGTTCCGAGGAAGAGGACTTCAGTCTTTTCCGAGTTGAACTTTAGGCAGCTGTTGCACATCCAGGCTGCGACGTGTTGCATTCCTTCCTGGAAGTTGAGTCTGGTGGTGGTGGGGTCCTGCGTAAGGGAGAGGATGAGCTGGGTGTTGTTGGCATAGGATACTATGCTGAGGCTGTGCTGTTAGACGATGGTGGCGAGGGGGGCCATGTAGATGTTGAAGAGGGTTGGGCTGAGCGATGATCCCTGTAGGACTCCGCAGTTGATTTCCGTGGGTTCAGAGAGGAAGGGTGGCAGTCAGACCCTTTGGCTTCTGTTGCTGAGGAACGATCGGATCCAGTCGAGGGCGGTTCCTCATATGCCGGCCTCGTGTAGTGTGGTTGCGAGAGTGCGGTGGGAGACTGTGTCGAATGCTGCCGACAGGTCGAGTAGAATCAGAGCTGCGGTGTGGCCTTGGTTGAGGAGGGTGCGGATGTAGTCTGTGGCGGCGAGTAGGGCGGTCTCGGTGCTGTGGTTGCTGCGGAATCCGAATTGAGAAGGGTCGAGGATGGTGTTATCTTCGATGAACGGTGTTAGTTCTGCGTTGACTGTCTTCTCAGTGACTTTCGCCGCGAAGGGGAGGAGCGAGATGGGTTTGTAGTTCTTGAGGTCCGTGGGGTCTGCTGAGGGCTTCTTGAGCAGGGGCCTAACTTCTGCGCGTTTCCAGTCGTCAGGGAAGGTGCCCGTCTCTAAGGTGATGTTGATGGTGCGTTGTAGTTCGGGTGCGATGGTGGTGGCGGCTCTGTGGTAGATGTGAGGTGGGTAGGGGTCAGTGGGAACCCCTGAGTGGATGCCTCTCATGGTTGATGCGGTCTCTTCGGTCATGACCAGGGTCCAGGAGGCGATAGTGGGCTGGTTGGCGTTGCCGGAGGACGGGGTGGCTGCGGAGTCCGGTGTGAGGTTGTTGAAGTTGTCGTAGAGGTTTTTGATCTTCAGGTGGAAGTATGATCTGAGCTTGATGCAGAGGTCCTGGGAGGGAGTGATGTCCATGGCTTCGCTGTGGGGCTTGGTGAATTCCTGGATGACGCTGAAGAGTTCCTTGGAGTTGCTGGAGTGGACAAGGATTCTGTTGTGGATGAAGGTCCTTTTGGTGGTTCTGATGCGTTGGTGGTATTCCGTCATGACGTTCTTGTAGGTGGTGTAATTTACCGGCGTCTTGTTGTTTCTCCAGTTCTTCTCCAGGCGTCTGCAGGTGCGCCTGGCTTCTTGGAGGTCGGTGGTGAACCAGGCGGCTTTCCTAGGGCGCTGTTTGTCGGGGTTGCGTAGCGGGCGAGCTTCTCTGCGCAGTTGGCGATCCAGGTGTTGAGTTCCCTGGCTGCGAAGTTGGCATCGGTTGCAGCGGTGGGGGTGTTGAGGTTGAGGGTGGAGTTGAGTTGTTCCTCTGTGACTTTACTCCAGTTCCTTCGCGGGGGCGCGGAGCGGGTTTGGGTGGCTTGGCTTTGTCGATGAGGAAGTGTACGCAGTGGTGGTCAGTCCATGGGGGTTGCATCTTTGAACCCATTTGTTTCGGAATCCTCTCTCAAACTGCTTTGTCTGGGCAATCATCAGCTTCTCTTTAATCGTTTTATATTTCACATCAAAATAGTCACTACTGTATTTCACCAGCTTCTAAAGTTCTATACTTTTTGTCTGCCAACATTATCCATGTTGCTGTATATGGTCGCTAAGCTCTGGCCTCAAACTCATAACAAAAGCAGAAATGAAACCACTGACACAATCATTTTTGGGATCATCGACTCCACTGTGTTTTTTGAAAATCTGCACAAGTCTCTCACAAAAAGAATGCAATTACTTTTTCGGTTCCTGGGAAGTTCTCGGGATTTCTACACAATTTATATCTTTTTCAGGCACTCTTTCCTTTAAATATTCAATTACCAATCTATATCTATTGGCTACTTACTCAGGAGCATTGGTAGGAGCAACTCTAGCTGGCTCTTCAATTGGCCATGCAATTACAGCTTTACACTCAGCCCACAAATTACTAAGAACCACAATCTCAAATAATAAATTCAAATCAGTCCATAACATCTGTGAAATAGTAGTCAGTCTTTGTATCTCTTTGTACCAATTCTCTGGTTCTTCCCATAACTTCGGAGTTAGTAGCAAAAGCATAGAGATATAGCTTGTGTCCATGGCACATGCACTAGATTTCCTCCCCTGCACTTCTGTTAAAGAAAATTCCAAAACTGTTCTTTTCAGAGCTTCTGATTCACTTGCTGCACTCTTTGCCTTGCCTTCATGCCCTTTCAATTTCTTTTTAATCTGTGATTATTTAAATCACTCCATTCTCTGGCTTTTTCAATTACGTTTTTAATATGAGCACTCAGAGTGATTAACCCCATTTCCATAATTTCATCATGAGTTAAATCCTTTTTGTATTTCCTTTTCACATTTTTCATCTTACTATTGTCCACTTCACAATCATCAGCTAACTCTTCTAATGTATCTTGTGCCTCATTTGCACATCTGGCTGCTTCTTTGATCAAATATCTCATTTCATCAATGTTTTATTTAAATATCCTGTTTAAATCAATGTTTCCCTGCAACATTTCACCAAATTCGAATTTTAAAATACCAATGTTAATTGCTTTAGGAGGATCTTCAATTAGCACTGTACTTACAGGTGAATCGACTTCAGTCTGTGTACCAGATTGGGTATCCCTACTGGGCAATGCTGTCATTGCCGTCTCAGTCCATGCACTCTGTATCACTGAAACACTAACTCCTTCATCACCCAAACCAGTTCTTGAACCAGAACCATTTGGCCCTGTTGCTCTAGCTGTATGCGGAGAGGTCTAGAATTCAAAAAGCCATTCAGGAAATTATCCTATTCTTCAGATTCATTGGTCTGCTCCTCTCCCTCATTTGCCTTTTTCTCTTCATTAGTTTTTTTTTTAAAGCATAGCACTCTACTGCATGGAAGGTCAACCAAAGAAAGACAATTACAGATTCCATTTCTTCTACAATCTTGTATTGGATGCCCTTCAAGAAGTTCCTGTCAGAAACTGACTAGACCATATCAAATGTCAGCACACTCCTCGATGTCTACAACACACACTGAAAAAGTATGTAGAAATCAATCCCCCCTGAAAGCATGATCCTCTAATTTCAAATCCTTAGCACCATAGTAAATCAAAGAACGTTTTTGACAATATGTATGTCATATGCAGATAGGAAAAGAACTGAAATGAGCTAATGCTCCCGACAACATCACCCAGCTCACAGCCCTCTTCTACACAGAAAACCCACATTTCTTCAAACAAAGACATAGTCTACAGAATTAAGATCAACAAAACAACTATAAGAAGCAAATCCCTCTTCAAGGTCATCAAGCACTTCATCAATGCTCTCTCAGGTCTTCCGTCCTTCAATCACTTAGTCAGTTGACAACAGCTAAGCTATCAATCACTTCCACACCTGCAAAATTGCCAAGATAGATCCTACAACACCAGCAAATTAACATCCGTACTTCCTCCCAACTCCACCCCAAGTGGAAAGCATTTAACCTTCTCTTGCACATTGATCTCACCAACATTCTGAACACATTCAAGGACAACTCATATAAAGATGACATCCTGCTATCATTCCTTGTTAAATCAGGAGATAGGACATCGCCAGACATTGGTTGAAAATGTGTAAAAAGGAAAGGGCCAAAGAATCTGGAATAGCATACCTAATTACCTCAGAACTGTTCCAACACTCCTCTAATACAGAAAGAAGCTTGAATATCCACCTTTTAAAGGTAAACTATTTCCTTCACAATAGTAAGCCAACTGTTACTTGTCTCTCTTTTTGCTACCATGAATGGTTTTCCAACTGCTCACCGTTCCATTGCTTCCAACACACACACATGCACGCTCGCGCACCCACACACACACACACCTGAGAATAAGGACTGCCCAACTTCTCCTACAGGAGATATCATCTCTTTCCTGCCATATTTTCCATTTCCTGATTGATCTTCATCAGACTCTTCATCACTGTATGGTTGAAAAAGGTGTCCTTAAAAGTGGAAGTGCAGTAGATTGCTATTTGTTCACTGTAATATGGTTTCTTTCATAATTAAAAGGCTGTCTGTATGTAGATCACACTTAATCCACTGCAATTTGTATATTTTCATCTCACTCTTGTACTACGTTTTAACTGACTATAAAATTGCAAAACTGTTTATGTAGTTTGTACTATAGTCCCACTCATCTGTTTTAGTACTTTTTTTACACACGTTGTAATTGTAATTGCATTTATATAGCTCTTACTACCCCTGACGAGGCATCGAAGAGCTGTTTTGGCGAGTAGCACATTACTCCGGAACCCAAAAAGGATTAATGGTGAATTAGTATAGGGAGATACTAAATTAATTTGAGTGGTGGACATGTGAGTTTGTTATTTTGATTGTAAAAGGATAGTGGAGGGATAGAAGAGCGAAGGGTTTGCATTTATATAGCACTTGCTATCCCTGGTGAGGTGTCAAAGTGCTTTTAGGCAGGTAGCACGCTACTCCGGAACCCTGACAGGATTAGTGGGGAATTAGTATAGGGAAATATGAAATAAATTTGAGCGGGGGACTTGTTAGTCTGTTAGTTGGATTAAAAGGGATAGTGGAGGGATAAAAGAGGGAAGGGTCTAGAGAGTGTTTTTCTTTAGCTCATAGCAGTAGGAGGAGGTTTGGGATGAGTAAAGGGGAGGTGGAGGGGGAAGAGTCAGAGGTAAAGTTTTAGAAAGGCTTGTTTGGGAGATCTGAATAGGAAAAGAGGTATGAGATGATGTAAGGAGGGGTAGAGGAGGGAAGAGTCTAGAAAGGGTTATTTTGTGGATTATAGTAGTAGAATGGGGTTTGGGATGAGTCAGAGAGTGGAGGTAGAGGATATATTGAGAGAGGTATAGGGTGAGAAATAGGGTAGTTCATTGGAGAGAGTAGTAGAATGAGGTTTGGGATGAGTCAGAGAGTGGAGGTAGAGGATATATTGAGAGAGGTATAGGGTGAGATATATGGTAGTGCATTGGAGATGCTGAATTAGAAGTAAAGTAATAAATATAAAGAGACATAAGTACATGGAAGGTATATATGTAGAAGGAAGGTAATTTGTGTGTCATCTGCATAGTTATAGCATGTGAGGTTAAACTGATTGATCAGTGCCGGCAATGACTTCATGTAATTGTTGAAAAGAATGGGTGACATGATAGAGCATTGAGGCACCCCTGGTTTGTGAAGTACGGTTTGGATGAGAAAGGGGGGGTATGGATGGCATTAGTACTGTTTTGAAGGTAGGATGTGATCCAATCGAGAGCAGTCCCCTCTATGCTGGCTTCGTAGAGTCTTTGCATTAAAGTGTGATGGTCAACTGTGTCAATGGCAGCTGAGAGGTCCAAATGAAGTAGTGCAGCAACCCCGTTCTGGTCAACTGTGTTCTTAAGGTCATCCTAGATGGAAACGAGGACAGACTCTGTGCCTCTTCCTGGACAGAATCCTGTCTGGAAATCTGAAAGTATGGAATTATCTTTGATGAATTGTGACATATGGGGAAATGCAGCTCGTTCTATCAGTTTGCCCAGGAAAGGTCCATTTGTAATTGGTCTGTAGTTGTCGGGGTTAAGCGGGTCCAGGTTTGTTTTCTTCAGTAATGGGAGTATGTATGACTTTTTGAGATCTTCTGGAAATATTCTTGTAGTTAAGGAATTGTTGATGATTCTTCTTATTGGTGTGTCAGCAGAGGTAGTTAGAAGAATTTTCTTGAAGGTTTTTGGTGGACACAGGTCAGAAGGGCTGCAGCAGGCCTGTTTGCTTTGACCAGGTTAATAAATTCATATTGTGATATTTGTTGGAAGGAATGGAGTGGCTGTGTTTGTGTACTCTTGGAGTGTTTGTTTGGAAAAGGGTAGGTGCTGGTGGTTTTTCTTTGTTTTAAATAGGAGTCCAACGTGTTTGCTTTTGGTTGTGTAATGAAAAGCTAGTTTGTCTGTAAAATCTTGAGTAATGGGATGAGCTCCTTCTAGGCAATTTGGTTTATGAAATTCGGTGATAATTTTATATAATTCTTTATTTGCACATTTAGCATTTTGAAATCTGTCTGAATAGCATTTTTTCTTAGCTTTTTTGATCATTCACTTGTATATTCTGTTAAGTTTATGTAGGTGAAGTGTGTCTTGATTGGTGTTTGTTTTGAGCCAGGTACGTTGTAGCTTTCTAATTTGCTGTTTTATCTCTTTTATCTCTGTATTTCTCCAAGGTGCCTGTTTTCTTTTGTTCTGTTTTGTTGTTCTTAGCGGTATTAGGATATCAAAAGCTTCCTGTAGCCAGCCATATAGTTTTTTAACTGAATTTATTGTGTCTAGATCTGTACTGGATGTTAGTTGTGTTTCGAAGTGTTCAAAATCGAGTTTGTTCCGCGGTTGATAGGTGGATACAGGTAAGGTGGTTTTAGGTGTGTTGCTTTATGTTGTTATATGTTGGAAAGCAAGCAAATGGTGGTCAGACCATGTGACTGGAGTCATTGTTTGAAAGGTAACTAGTTCTGTATTTGTATCTAGGATATGTCCAGCAATGTGTGTGTGGGTTTGTGGACGATCTGATGTAGCTTCAGTGCGTCTAGGCCAGTGATGATTGTTTTTGGATGTGGCATATTGGGTTTGTCAAACCAAATGTTTAGGTCACCCAGAATGCATAGGTTTGAGTGTAGTGTTATAAGGTTTGAAACTGTGTCTAGAAGTGAGTCTGGGAATGTTGCATTGCTAGGTGGAGGTCTGTAAAGGGTCAGGAAGTTACAGGAGGAAGATGGTGAGTGTTGCATCTGTTCAAGAGGGCCTAACAACCTTATATGGAGATGTTGTCAGCTGTAGTGACATTTAGTGTTTGCTTGAATACAACAGCTAGGCCACCTCCTCTTTTGCCTATACGATTTTGTGTGATAGTTTGATAGCCTAGAGGAATGGCTTCATGCAGCACTGGAGCCATGTCATCTCCCTACCATGAGTCAGTTATGAAAAGTAAGTCAGGTTGTGTGTCAGTGAAAAGGTCGTAGATGTGATGATTGTTTTTTGAGAGTGATCGAGCTTTTATTAGTAGGCAGTTTAGAGAATGTGCTTTGGTGATGGTGTGACTTTGGGCCAGATGTATCAATGGGTTTTACCCATTCTGTGTCTATTGAAAAATGTGTTCATACATATTGCCCTTTGTTTTGTAGAAGAGTGAGCAGGATTTTGTGGCTTTTAGCAAGTGTGTCCTTAGTGCTGGTATTAGCTGTATGAGTATAGCAATAGTGTAGCTGTTCTGTATCGTATTCCTCGTCCAGCAGGCTAAGGAGGTATTTTGATGGGTCTGGGTGTGTAGGTGGTGGAGATGGTTTTTGAGAGTTGGTGAGCTGTGTTGTGCAGTAGACATGGAGATGGGAAGTTGTGAAGAGTGGCATGTTACTTATTTTGTTTGCGTCTGTTTAGGGTGCAAGGTATATGAGTTAGGGGTGGTGGTGCAGCATGTGGGTCATGTTGTAAGGTTCTAAATTGTCCAATGGATGAGAGGTGGTTAAAAGAGAGTTGCTGTGCTGCTGTATAAGTGTTAGGTGTGGGGGAAGAGAGAAAGCTTGGTGGTGGAGTTGGTTTAGGGTATATATTATTTGTGTAGTCAGGAAGGTGGGAGTGGGTATATGGTTTCTAGTAAGTGAGGAAAAGTATTATGAGGTGTTGTATGTGAGAGATTTTGTTGTGCTGGTGTGTGTGTTATATTTTGTTTTTGATAAGTAGTGAGAGGAGGTGATGATGTATTTGTGTTTTGACAAACATTTGCATACAAAGTATTGTTCAATCAATCAATCGATCAAGGGGCTTGTAAAGCGTGACTACTCACCTGTAAGGGTCTCAAGGCACTAGGGGCGGGGGGTCCGCTAGATGGATGCGGTGGAGGATCATTCGAAGAGCCAGGTCTTGAGGTCCTTCCTGAATTGGGTCAGTGACGCTGATTGTCTGAGGTGCAGGGCAGGGTGTTCCAAGTCTTGGCAGCAAGGTAGGAGAACGATCTTCCTCCGGTTCCGGTCTTTTGGATCCTAGGAATGGAGGCAAGGGTGAGTTGGGAGGATCGGAGTTGTCTGCTGGGAATGTGGAAGGTGAGATGCTGGTTCAGGTACGCTGGTCCGTCATCATTTAAGGTCTTGTAGGTGTGAGTGAGGAGCTTGAAGGTGACTCTCTTGTTGACTGGGAGCCAGTGGAGTTGTCGAAGGTGTTGTGTGATGTGGCTGCGGCGGGGGATGTCAAGGATCAGTCTGGCTGTGACGTTTTGAACGTTCTGTAGTTTCTTAAGCTGTTTCTGGGTGGCGCCAGCATAGAGTGCATTGCCGTAGTCGAGTCTGCTGGTGATGAGTGCGTGGGTGACCGACCTTCTGGATTCTTTTGGGATCCATCTGAATGTGTTTCAGAGCAGGCGAAACGTGTGGAAGCAGGCTGCGGAAACTGTGTTGATTTGGTGGCCCATTGTGAGTGAAGAGTCCAGAATGATGCCAAGGTTGCGTCTGTGGACCGTCGGAGTGGGGGGAGCGCCCAGCGCGGCTGGCTACCAGGATTTGTCCCAGGATGAGAACTTCGGTCTTGTCCGAGTTAAGCTTGAGGCAGCCGTCTTTCATCCATATAGAGACAGCCTTCAATCCATTGTGGAAGTTGGTTCTGGCAGTTAAGGGTTCGTTGGTGAGGGAGAGGATAAGCCGTGTTTCGTCGGCGTAGGAGATAATGTTGAGTCTGTGGCTTCTGACGATGGCTGCAAGGGGGTTGGTGAGTGGAAGCTGTAAGGTAAAGGGGGTGGTGATGTATTTTAGAAAATTTGGAAAGTTATTGTTTTTGAAAAATGAAAAACAGTTATTAATGTAAGTCAATGGCACAACTTACTGCAGCAGAGTATTACTACAGAAATATCACAACCACATTACAACCAACAAGTTGGTATGGGTACATTTTAAACAAGCATTGGCATAGCCAATAGGTCTCGCCTTTCGGACCTTTTAAGTGTTTAGCTAGAGCAATTGGCTTTGCCAATGTGTTAACGTTATGTTGTAGAGCAGTGTGGCTGCTGTTTAGCATGCTAAAAGTTATAATAACTAGAAACAAAAAATGTTTTTGTTCAAATCTGCAGATTTTGCAGAAGATGATGGATTTTGTGACGAATGCAGCAAATCTATAATAATGCGAAAATCGTCGCAGCTGCACAATCGCATAATTCCAGTGGCCCTGGTTATAAGGGCTTTCAGTCAGCCCTCTTCATCCTCTGTCTCCACCCACTACAGCATACAGTGTGGGGCAGTGGATCCGCCCACTTCAGCCATTGGCTAAATTCACTGAGAGTTCTGGCATTCGGCTCTTTGACAAGAATTAAATCCGCTCACAAAGTAGTACCTTTCACTCGTAAGGAACACTATGACAATGTGTGCTGTTTGATACCAAAAACATATTTTTGTTTTTAGCCATTGTGTTTTTTATTGTTGAAGGCCCAGCAGCTTTCCCAACACTTGCGATTTACATGTAACCTGACCAGAGTACAAGAAACCTGAAATTACATATGGAAAATAAACGAAGAGGAAACACATCTAAATACCTATGAAAGACTTACTGCACTTCTAAGGACTTGTCCATGGTCTTGAGCGTGTGTATTTTCCATTATACGAGCAGATACCTAATCTTTACATTGATGCACACTGCCCTCTTCACACAGAATAATTACCCCCTGAAGCAGTGAGCGTGAGAGAGATCAGAGGGCTGGGGCTGCCCAGGAAGAGGGTGGATCGATGATGACGTAGAATCCAGAACGAGTTTGTAAAATATACACCAGTTCAGACTCCGTGACTTCCATGTGGAGTGAAGGTGTGCTGCTGAGTAAAGCACAAGAGAAGCATTGCACGTCACTCTCTCTGTTAAAACTAGAATGTAATGCTGACAGGAGCTGCCTCTAGGCGGCTAGGTAATATTAACATTATATAAATGCAGAGAGAATGCCATTAGTGGTGACGCTTTTAGAAATTATTATTATTATTATGAGATTAAAGGTGACTGGAACTTACATAACAAGCGGCAGTTAAAGCGATCGCGAAAGTGAAAGCGATCGCTATTGTAAAACAAACCAGCCCGCGAGTGGTGGGCGCGTGCGCGCCACAGCGAGACATGTGGTTTCAATTATCGCGCCCGTGTCTGGGCACGATAATTGAAAACAGATGCCGGCCGTGCGGGTAACCGCACAGAAAAGGCCATGACGCACGAGCGTCTGGTCAGCTTTCTGAAGCCCCTACAATAAGTCTTGCGCCTAGCGAGCAGGCTGCGCACTGCAACGCTAGGCGCGAGACCTAAAAATGTAAGCATTGTTACTTTTTCCACAAGCGCCAGGATGCTTCTTCTGAAGGAGCAGTTGCACTCTACAAATATCTCTTAATTCATTCATTCACTGCCTGTGAGGAAATATGATTTATTATATGGTGTTGTTGTGTGACCTCACATGTAATAAACTCACAAACCCATTTTGGGTCCAGTCAGGCTCATTTGTAAAACCTTAGCTCAATTCTGGGTAGCTGTGGCTTTGAGCAGTCAGGCTTTAACAAAGGAACAAGTGCAACGCATTTAGAAGCACCAAAATAATTAAATAAGAAAGAAACACAGCACAAAGAAAATCTAATA